>CAWUFW010011467.1:0-613522 GCA_963921515.1 Calotriton arnoldi
TCCTGTGCATAGCTCTGTGTATGTGCAGAAACCTTATGACAATTGAAAGCTATCCTAGTGGTAGCTATGGAGAGCAGCCTTCAGGCTAAGTCTTGAAGGAATGTAAAGCAGCTTGTTTTACCAGTCTATAATCTCTTGAGTGACCAAATGAAAGAGCACCACACCAGGTATATATTCAACATATATGTATTTATTGCTAAACACACCCCTCTAGTCTCTTTATGAGGCTAGAGTTCGAAGTACATAAGTTAGAAGTTATTTAAACACAGTAATAGCACTAATACACGTTTGGGCCCTAGGGGCGTACCAAACCATATACCAATAAAGTGGTATAAGAACCACGACTGAACTAGACACTAGGCCTAGAGCCTCTAGAAGTGCTGGGACCACAAGGAACCACCCAAGGTAGTGACACAGGGGACCCACGGGAGACGCGTGCAGTGTAAATACACAACCGCGATACGCCGTTGACTTCTATGGAGAAAGTCGTGATCGGGAAATTAGAGAAAAGGGACACTTAAAAGAGGACTTGGACCAAACCCTTTGAGATCTAGGACTTTGAAGAGTCTCTACCCACGGGAGCACCGGAGTACTCGTGTTACCTCACCCAGGGAAGCCGGGTGCATAGGTGCCTTTCGGGGTCGGGTTTCGTCGTCGATTTGAATGGCGATCTGCTGCAAAGTGCTGCTGGCGACCAAGTGAAAAGTGTCCGGGTGGATCCAAGAGTGGATCGGAGTTCTGAAGAACCTGAAAGCAGAGGGGACAGAGTCTGGGTCACTAGCCAGTGACCAGGAAGGCGATGGACAGATGCCCACCGATGTCGAGTGCTTCAGGTGCGTTGACGGTCGTCTTGACTCTTCAGCCACGAGGTCCAGGAGGCGTTGTCGGCGACCAGGAGCAGGATTCAGGCTGGTACACAATATCTGTCGAGTGCTGAGGTGTCGGCGACCGGATTGGACCCAACAAGCCTTGGCAACGGCAAGTCTCGATGCAGAGGAAGATCGTCGATGGTGCAGATCAGCAAGGTCTGTGGAACTCACCCAGCGAGGGTAAGTGAGGGCAGGCCTGGAGCAACCAGGATGCCAAGTTAGGAAAAGATTGGCCTTCGTTAAGGGCTACTAGCCAACGGGCTAGCGACCGCGAAGGAGCCTCGTGACGCCGCACGTGGATCTGGCTTACAGGACACTCGTGGAGTGGGGGCCAGTGATCTTCGGTGCAGGTAGTGCTGGAGGCTAGGGCTACTCGGAGCCCAAAGCACGACTTCTTGGAAGACCCAGAAGAGGATGCACTTGCAAATATGCTCGGTGTCCAGGGGTCATGGTCTCAAGTCACCCACGATAGCCACGGGCCTCAGCTTTGCTGGGGACTCAGGGTAGCCTCGGCGAAGTCTGAGAATCCACCTCTGGTGATGCGATGACTTCGGCATCCGACGGGAGCTTCAGAAATGCGAACTGGACAGATGCTTCTTTGGTGCCTGCCAAGCAGGGGAGTCACTCCTTGACCCCAAGGGAGATTCTTCTGCCCTCTAATCGTGAGTAGAGCGTCGAAGGTCCAGGATTCAGTTTCAGAGTTTCGTCCAGGGATAATCTAAAGTCCTAAGGACTGGGTTCCTATCTTTATACTAAAGATAGGGGTTGGACTACTCTGTGGCCCCACCTATGGGTGGGTCAGGGCAGAGGGGTGGCTACACCCCTTTCCCTTTGTCCAGTTCGCGCCAAAGCAGGGGCTGCAAGCCCCTGATCCGGTTTGAACTGGGGTATGCACAGGGACACCAAATGTGCCCCCAGTGCAGGACTTCAAAGCACCCGAAAGTGCTCCCGCCCAGCCCCAAAACACATTATCCTGTCTGGGGAGGTGGTCACACCTCCCTGGGACAGGAAACCTATTGTCCAGGCCTCCCCTGCCAGAGTTTCGTCCAGCAGCAGGAGGCCAGACTCGTGTCTGTGGCAGCAGCATCCATTTTGTGATGCCAGGGCTCTGGAAAGAAGTTACCGGACTAGTCAGAGTTAACATGTCTTTCCCTCTAGAAGGGTGGAATGCTACCCCCGCCGCCAGGATTGGCGGGGGGTAGTATTCCAAGATGTTTGACACCAAACACGACATGTTTAGGTGCAGCCATTCCAAAGTTAGCATTTTACCGCGAGGATATAATGCGCTTAAGAGTATATGGTCAGGCTGCACTACAAACAGCATCAGAGATGGTCTCCGAACGCTGCAGAGGGGCCCTGCTCATGCAGGGGCACCCTCTCACATAGGAACCATGCACTCTGCCTTTAGGATTGATAAGGCCTGCCTTAGGAGTGACTTATAGGTTTATATGTGTGTATGTATTTAGTGATATAGGTAACCTATATCACAGTAAGGGGTGCATGCACCACCTTACCCAGGCTGCAGTAGCAGACCTGTGGTGTCAGTTTGGATGGCCTTCCAGGGGTGGCATAATACATGCTGCAGCCCCTGGCAGGCCTCTGAGGTACCTATGCCCTTGGTACATAGTATACCATATACTAGGGACTTATAAGGGCACTCCAGATCCCAATCAGTGATGTGCCTAAGGCACTTGGAAACCATTTTAGAGAGGAAGCAGCTAGGCTGGGGTTCTGATTAGCAGGGCCCCAGCCAGACTAATGTCGAAAAACAGTGAAGCATCAGCAAAAGTGGGGGTACCCATGTGAAGCAGATCCTACTCTCCTACACAACCCCCCCAAACGTAGGGACATTAAACTAACCTTGCCCAGTTAAGTCTTCATGTTCTAAGTGGAAATACCTAGAGAGTCCATCTGCATTCGCATGGTTACTCCCAGGTCTATGTTCCACTGTAAAGTCCATCCCCTGTAGGGAAATGGACCACCTAAGCAGTTTGGGGTTTTCACCCTTCATTTGTTTTAGCCATAAGAGGGGCTTATGGTCTGTCTGAACCAGGAAGTGTGTACCAAACAAGTATGGCCTCAACTTCTTCAGAGCCCAGACCACAGCAAAGGCCTCCTCTCTATGGCTGACCAACGTTTCTCTCTAGGGGTTAGCCTTCTGCTAATAAAAGCTACTGGCTGATCCTGACCTTCTTCATTCAATTGTGACAGTACAGCCCCTACCCCCAATTCAGATGCATCAGTTTGAACAATGAACTTCTTGGAGTAATCAGGACTCTGTAGAATGGGAGCAGTGCACATGGCCTGCTTTAGGTCATCAAATGCCTTTTGACAGCTAACTGTCCACTGAACCTTTTGGGCATTTTCTTAGAAGTTAAGTCATTCAGGGGTGTCACTATTGATCCATACCCCTTGACAAATCTCCTATAGTACCCAGTCAGGCCTAAGAAGGCTCTTACCTGAGTCTGGGTAGTGGGAGCAGTCCAGTCCATGATAGTCTGGATCTTGCTCTGCAAAGGTTGAACCTGGCCTCCACCCACAAGGTGGCCCAGGTACACAACCTGACTCTGCCCTATCTGGCACTTAGTGGCCTTGATAGTCAGGCCTGCCTTTTGCAGGGCCTGTAAAACATTCCTGAGGTGGACCAGGTGATCCTCCCAGGTGGAGCTAAAGACAGCAATATCATCTAGATATGCTGCACTATAGGCTTCCAGACCTGTGAGAACTGTATTCACCAGCCTCTGGAAAGTGGCAGGTGCATTCTTCAGACCAAAGGGCATTACCACAAATTGATAATGCCCACTAGGGGTTGAGAATGCTGTTTTGGGCTTTGCAGTATCAGCTACTCTGATCTGCCAGTAGCCAGCTGTTAGGTCAAATGTGCTGAGATATTTGGCAGAGGCCAAAGTATCTATGAGCTCATCTGCCCTGGGTATTGGATGGGCATCAGTCCTAGTGACGGCATTGAGACCCCTGTAGTCCACACAAAACCTCATCTCTCTTTTTCCACCACTGGTGTGAGGTTTTGGTACAAGGACCACTGGACTAGCCCAAGGGCTATCTGAGGGTTCAATAACTCCCAATTCCAACATTTTCTGGACTTCAGTCCTGATACAGTCCCTGACATGGTCAGGTTGCCTATAAATCTTGTTTTTAATAGGCAGACTGTCCCCAGTGTCCACTTCATGAGTGCACCAGGTGGTCTGACTGGGTGTCAGTGAAAACATATGTCTAAACTGATTGAGGACTTGCCTGCAATCAGTTTGTTGCTGGGTAGTGAGGCTGCCTGCCAAGGCTACACCATCAACTGACCCATCGTCAGGGTTCTGTGAGAGCAGGTCAGGGAGTGGGTCACTCTCTTCCTCCTGCCCTTCATCAGTAGCCATGAGCAAGCCCATGTCTGCCCTGTCCACATATGGTTTTAACCTGTTGACATGGAGAACCCTGTGGGGACTCCTGGGTGTTCCTAGGTCTACTAAGTAAGTGACCTCACCCTTCTGATCAACAATAGTGTGGGGTCCACTCCATTTATCTTGGAGAGCTGCTGGGGCCACTGGCTCCAACACCCACACCTTCTGTCCTGGCTGGTAAACAGTCAGAACAGCTCTTTGGTCATGCCAGGCCTTTTGAAGTTCCTGGCTAGCCTCAAGGTTTTTGGTTGCCTTTTTCATGTACTCAGCCATCCTGGAGCGGAGACCAAGTACATAGTCCACTATATCTTGCTTTGGGGGCTTGAGAGGTAACTCCCATCCTTCCTTCACCAAGCACAGTGGACCCCTCACAGGGTGGCCAAACAGAAGTTCAAAAGGGCTGTAACCAACCCCCTTCTGAGGCACCTCCCTATATGTGAATAAAAGGCAGGGCAAGAGTATGTCCCATCTACGCCTAAGCTTTTCTGGGAGCCCTTTAATCATGCCCTTCAAGGTTTTGTTGAATCTCTCAACTAAACCATTGCATTGTGGGTGATAGGGTGTGGTGAACTTATAAGTCACTCCACACTCCTTCCACATTGCTTTTAAGTACCCAGACATGAAGTTAGCACCCCTGTCTGAGACTACCTCCTTAGGAAAGCCCACTCTTGAGAAGATTCCCAGGAGGGCCCTTGCCACCACAGGTGCTGTAGTGGTCCTGAGGGGAATAGCTTCTGGGTACCTGGTGGCATGATCCACTACCACCAGGATAAACCTGTGCCCAGAGGCTGTTTGGGGATCCATGGGACCAACAATGTCAATCCCTACCCTTTCAAAGGGCACCCCCACCAAAGGTAGTGGTATCAGGGGGCCTTTGTAGTGCCACCTGCCTTGCCACTGGCTTGGCAGGTTACACAGGAGCGACAAAACTCCTTACTGTCTTCAGACATGTGGGGCCAGTGAAAGTGAGGGACAATTCTGTCCCAAGTCTTGTTCTGGCCCAGGTGACCTGCTAAGGGAATATCATGGGCTAGGGTCAATAGGAAGCCCCTGAACTTCAGAGGTATAACCAACCTCCTGGTAGCACCAGGCTTGGGGTCTCTACTCTCCGAGTACAGGAGTCCATCATCCCAATACACTGTATGGGGACCACTAGCTTTCCCAGCAGCCTCAGCAGCAGCTTGCTCTCTGAGGGGTTCAAGGGAGGGGCAGCTCTGCTGCTCCTGGCTCAGATCTGCCCTAGAAGGTCCCCCTGTCCCCAAGAACTCAACCTGGTCAGGTTCAAGTTCCTCTGGGACAGTTCCTTCTTCAGGGCTGAGATCATCCCCCTCAAGGGACTGATCTTCCTCCTGAGCCAAGGGGAAGGCACTGCCTTAACCCTACTACTCCTCCTCTTGGAAGGCACTTGGTCCATTCTTCCAGAATCCAAGGCCTGTTCAGTTTTAGACATTTTGGCTTGTGACCTGGTCACAGCAAACACATCTGCAGGGATCCCCAGCATTTCTGCATGGGTCCTGAGCTCCACTTCTGCCCAAGCAGAAGTCTCTAAGTCATTGCCAAGCAAGCATTCGACTGGTAGGTTTGCACTTACCACAACCTTCTTAAGGCCAGTTACCCCTCCCCAGGAGAAGTTAACAACTGCCAGAGTATGGTCTGTTCTGACATTGCTAGCATTGGTCACTTGGTACATCTCACCAAGTATAACTTGCCCAGGATTCACAAGGTCTTGTGTCACCATTGTGACACTTGCCCCTGTGTCCCTAAATGCCAAAGCCTCACGTCCATTGATTAAAGGCTGTTGTCTGTACTTGCCCAGATTACTGGGACTCACAGTGGAGGTCACATCCATGCCTCCATCACAGACTAACACAGCCTGAGTCAGCTCTCTGACTAGGTCAGAGCCCAACTCAGTACCCAGGGTGAACCCTACTAAACCCTTGGCTGGAGCACTCCCACCAACTGTACTAGGGGGAACAGGTGCCTTAGGGGCATTGGTGGGTGCTGGACTGGAGTCTTTGGACTTGGTGCAATCACTGGTCCAGTGGGTCTTTTGCTTACAGACCTTGCACCATGGTTTTCTTTGGCCTTTCCCTTTGGTAGACTGTGAATCCCCACCAGAAGAAGATTTTTGGGGGCCTGATGAAGACTTTTGATCTTTACCCTTCTCCCCACCCTTGTCAGAGTTCTTAGCATCTTGCTTCTTGGTTTCCCCACCTTGGTTCTGTACCTTCTGCTTCACCCTGGTTCTGACCCATTTGTCTGCCTTCTTTCCCAATTCTTGGGGAGAGGTCAGATCAGAGTCTACCAGGTATTGATGCAACAGCTGATTTTGACAGTTATTAAGAATCTGCTCCCTCATTATCAGATTGTACAATCCTGAGAAGTCACACACCTTACTGCCCATCAACCAGCCTTCCAGAGCCTTGGCAGAACAATCCACATAGTCTACCCAGTCTTGAGTCTGTGCTTTTTGGGTATCTCTGAACTTCAACCTGTACTGTTCAGTGGTTAGGCCAAACCCATCAATAAGAGCACTCTTCAAGACCTTGTAATTATCAGCATCCTCCTCCCTAACAGTGAGGAGCTTATCTCTACCTTTGTCAGCAAAGGAGAGTCACAAGATTGCTGCCCACTGCTCCTGAGGGACCTTCTGTACCTTACAGGCCCTCTCTAGAGCAGTTATCCACTTGTGGATGTCATCCCCATTCTGATAGGGAGGGACAATCTTGCTCAGGTTCCTATGGTCATAGGACCTTTCCCTATCTCTAGGGATATGGCTGCCACCATGGGACTCTAGTCCCAATTTTCTTCTCTCCCTAAGGAGATCCAGGGATTCCCTATCTAAAGCCAATTGCTTCTTTCTGATTTCCAGCTGAGTTTCCTCATACTGGACCAGTCTGTCTCTCCTCTCATGAGAGGATTCCCTCTTGTGAGAGGAGATAGAGCTCCCTATTGAGGTGCCAGAGTGGTTAGACTCCTGAGAAGGAGATCTAGACCTTCTGGGCACACTCACAATCCTTCCTGGGGGGGCAAAGGGGGCATCATTCTGATCCTCCTCTTCCTCCTCCTCAGGAGGGGTTGGATTATCCAGGTCAGGGCCATTGTCGCCCTCCTGGCCAGTTTCAGAGGAGGGGCTGGGGGTACTGGTACCCCTGGTCCCTTCCTCTTCTTCTGCCCCACCCTCAGCTCCTACCCCTTCAGTCCCCAAGGGCTTACTAAGGTCATAAGCCACCAACAACTCCTTGAGGTGTTGGGTGGTGGGGCTTTGGCCTGACCTTAATTTCCTCAAGTTACATAAAGCTCTCAATTCCAAGAATGGGAGTGTATCATACTTGGAGGGTGGAAGCTCAATGGCTTCCTGCAAGGATTCTTTGGATCCTGCCCTTAAAGACATTACTAGTGTGGTGTGGTGTATGCACTACCTACTCTAGTGTGGCCTACTAAACTCTCTTGAGTTGTAGAAAGGGTTGTGCTATCCCTTAACACACAACTCTAAGTTCAGTAGAACTTACTGTATTCTAAGCTTATTATATGTACCTTAGGTACCTTTAGTGGTTTTCAGTTGATCAATTCAATTGAGATTATCTGGTAAAACAATAGCAAGCTGGAATCCCACACGCTGCACACCAATGTGAGAAGTTGGCCTGGCATATGCTGTCCACTAATTATAGTGGGCACCTTGCACCAGTCCAAACAACCCCTTATTGGAGATAGGTTAAAGACAACCTTATTGAAAGCTATCCTAGTGGTAGCTATGGAGAGCAGCCTTCAGGCTAAGTCTTGAAGGAATGTAAAGCAGCTTGTTTTACCAGTCTATAATCTCTTGAGTGACCAAATGAAAGAGCACCACACCAGGTATATATTCAACATATATGTATTTATTGCTAAACACACCCCTCTAGTCTCTTTATGAGGCTAGAGTTCGAAGTACATAAGTTAGAAGTTATTTAAACACAGTAATAGCACAAATACACGTTTGGGCCCTAGGGCGTACCAAACCATATACCAATAAAGTGGTATAAGAACCACGACTGAACTAGACACTAGGCCTAGAGCCTCTAGAAGTGCTGGGACCACAAGGAACCACCCAAGGTAGTGACACAGGGGACCCACGGGAGACGCGTGCAGTGTAAATACACAACCGCGATACGCCGTTGACTTCTATGGAGAAAGTCGTGATCGGGAAATTAGAGAAAAGGGACACTTAAAAGAGGACTTGGACCAAACCCTTTGAGATCTAGGACTTTGAAGAGTCTCTACCCACGGGAGCACCGGAGTACTCGTGTTACCTCACCCAGGGAAGCCGGGTGCATAGGTGCCTTTCGGGGTCGGGTTTCGTCGTCGATTTGAATGGCGATCTGCTGCAAAGTGCTGCTGGCGACCAAGTGAAAAGTGTCCGGGTGGATCCAAGAGTGGATCGGAGTTCTGAAGAACCTGAAAGCAGAGGGGACAGAGTCTGGGTCACTAGCCAGTGACCAGGAAGGCGATGGACAGATGCCCACCGATGTCGAGTGCTTCAGGTGCGTTGACAGTTGTCTTGACTCTTCAGCCACGAGGTCCAGGAGGCGTTGTCGGCAACCAGGAGCAGGATTCGGGCTGGTACACGATGTCTGTTGAGTGCTGAGGTGTCGGCGACCGGATTGGACCCAACAAGCCTTGGCAACGGCAAGTCTCGATGCAGAGGAAGATCGTCGATGGTGCAGACCAGCAAGGTCTGTGGAACTCACCCAGCGAGGGTAAGTGAGGGCAGGCCTGGAGCAACCAGGATGCCAAGTTAGGAAAAGATTGACCTTCGTTAAGGGCTACTAGCCAACGGGCTAGCGACCGCGAAGGAGCCTCGTGACGCCGCACGTGGATCTGGCTTACAGGACACTCGTGGAGTGGGGGCCAGTGATCTTCGGTGCAGGTAGTGCTGGAGGCTAGGGCTACTCGGAGCCCAAAGCACGACTTCTTGGGAGACCCAGAAGAGGATGCACTTGCAAATGTGCTCGGTGTCCAGGGGTCACGGTCTCAAGTCACCCACGATAGCCACGGGCCTCAGCTTTGCTGGGGACTCAGGGTAGCCTCGGAGAAGTCTGAGAATCCACCTTTTGGTGATGCGATGACTTCGGCGTCCGACGGGAGCTTCAGAAATGCGAACCAGACAGATGCTTCTTTGGTGCCTGCCAAGCAGGGGAGTCACTCCTTGACCCCAAGGGAGATTCTTCTGTCCTCTAATCGTGAGTAGAGCGTCGAAGGTCCAGGATTCAGTTTCAGAGTTTCGTCCAGGGATAATCTAAAGTCCTAAGGACTGGGTTCCTATCTTTATACTAAAGATAGGGGTTGGACTACTCTGTGGCCCCACCTATGGGTGGGTCAGGGCAGAGGGGTGGCTACACCCCTTTCCCTTTGTCCCGTTCGCGCCAAAGCAGGGGCTGCAAGCCCCTGATCCGGTTTGAACTGGGGTATGCACAGGGACACCAAATGTGCCCCCAGTGCAGGACTTCAAAGCACCCGAAAGTGCTCCTGCCCAGCCCCAATACACATTATCCTGTCTGGGGAGGTGGTCACACCTCCCTGGGACAGGAAACCTATTGTCCAGGCCTCCCCTGCCGGAGTTTCGTCCAGCAGCAGGAGGCCAGACTCGTGTCTGTGGCAGCAGCATCCATTTTGTGATGCCAGGGCTCTGGAAAGAAGTTACCGGACTAGTCAGAGTTAACATGTCTTTCCCTCTAGAAGGGTGGAATGCTACCCCCGCCCCCAGGATTGGCGGGGGGGTAGTATTCCAAGATGTTTGACACCAAACACGACATGTTTAGGTGCAGCCATTCCAAAGTTAGCATTTTACCGCGAGGATATAATGCGCTTAAGAGTATATGGTCAGGCTGCACTACAAACAGCATCAGAGATGGTCTCCGAACGCTGCAGAGGGGACCTGCTCATGCAGGGGCACCCTCTCACATAGGAACCATGCACTCTGCCTTTAGGATTGATAAGGCCTGCCTTAGGAGTGACTTATAGGTTTATATGTGTGTATGTATTTAGTGATATAGGTAACCTATATCACAGTAAGGAGTGCATGCACCACCTTACCCAGGCTGCAGTAGCAGACCTGTGGTGTCAGTTTGGATGGCCTTCCAGGGGTGGCATAATACATGCTGCAGCCCCTGGCAGGCCTCTGAGGTACCTATGCCCTTGGTACATAGTATACCATATACTAGGGACTTATAAGGGCACTCCAGATCCCAATCAGTGATGTGCCTAAGGCACATGGAAACCATTTTAGAGAGGAAGCAGCTAGGCTGGGGTTCTGATTAGCAGGGCCCCAGCCAGACTAATGTCGAAAAACAGTGAAGCATCAGCAAAAAGTGGGGGTACCCATGTGAAGCAGATCCTACTCTCCTACACTGTCCTCCCCGAGGGTCATCAAAATAATTTTGATAAGAACGACCCTGCGAGGCCACAGCATGCTGAGCCCTGTTCTGACCAGCAGCTCCACGACCCCGTCCATGAGAACCTCGTCCTCTCGGGACCTCCACCTTCTGCAAAAGCACTGGACACTCGCTACGCCAGTGTCCCTCCTCTTTACAATACGCACACTGTTTCGGCCCTAAAGGCAAGGTATTTGGTGGCCTGCTAGTGCATGGAAGCTGTCGGCCGAACCACCACGTCCTCTACCATTCCCCCTAGAAGCCTGCTGCAACAACACCTTCATCTTCAAATCGTTATGCTTCTTCTCTGTCCTCTCCTTATCCTCATTTTCTCTGTGTTCGTAATACTGTGCCATATTCAAAATAACAGAAGGGGAAGATGTGGACCAAGTGCTCTCGGAAGCCTGCAATCGGGTCACAATCTCAGAAAGCAAATTGGAAACAAATCTATTAACAAACAATCGAACACCACCTTCGATCGACAAATCCTGACCACTATAATCTAGAAACACCTCTTCAAACCGAGTGAAAAAAATCAGACATACTCTCATCTTTCTTCTGTCGACAAGCCGATAACTTGTCCCAATCAACTTTTCTGGGAGGGATAAGAGAATGCATATACGTAATGATACGGCCGGGCAAAGCAAGTATCTCTGGTCTAGGCTTATCACCTGGCTTCCGTTCCTGATCCCATACTTTAATTTGATCCCAGGTACCACCCAATTCCACAGCATGATCCTGTGTGTGTACTTGTCTCCAAATATAAACCGGAACTATTAAGCCAAAGAACATTTCGATATCAACAAGTGTCATTACTGTTGAAGAGGCAGCTTCAGTCAATTCTTTATAATAAGCGGTTGGATTCTTCCTTTGATCAGGTAACTGAGTCTTAAGAGACAAGACTTCACTCCTTTTCCATGGAGTATAAACCCATTGTTCTTGGAAACGGGCCGCTGCCCCTGGTCTAGTAACAACATTGTGCTGATCCCTTAGCTCTGGTATTTCAGGGTGAAAGATAGGATGAACCTCCCGCATTGGAAACTGAGATACCGGGGTGGGGCTCTTCTCAAGCAGTCTACCCCGATAAGCAACCAACGTCGCAACATTACCAAAAACTTGACCAGGCGCCATATCAGTACCATATACATGATCCTTAATATCATATAGAATCTGCGGTGCTGCATCGCTGAAACACTGTTCCCAAAGACCGATCAAAGTAGCAGACATATGCTTAAGGGCATGCTGTTGTACAAAAGGCTCATAATCTTTCATCACACTCCACACATCTCCCACACCATAAATGGGGTTTTGGGCCCACTGCGCATCCTGATTTGCCATTTCAGATCGCACATACGGACCCATAAGCTCTTTAAATTTCGTCCAGTCTCTATCCTCAAATACACGTACTAGTGTCCCACTGCTCGGTAATGTCGGGGGATGGAAGAACACAGTGGGAGTAGCAACAGAAGTAGCAGGCACTAATGTCGCTGCCGGCTGCATCGCAGTTGTAAGAGCTGGCAAAAGAGACGCCAAAGCAATAGGTGTGGCAGGAGTACTAACAGTCATAGTTGCCTCAGACGGAGAGGACAAAGAAAGGACATGAGGTGCCGTGGCCAAGGCAGTCCGATCAACAGTAACAGAAGCAGAAACAGCAGAGACAGAAGAACCGGGTAGCTGGGGCTGTGAGGGAAGAGCGGGATATATGCTCTGCGGGGCATATGGGTGTGGGGGTCGAGTATCTAACAATTGTTCCACAAACGTATCATTTTCTTCTTGGGTCACATAAGATTTATCAATATTCAATCGAAACCTCCTAGTTTCACGCTCAATCCCTATCTCTTGTTTCTCTCTATCATGTGCTACAGCTTTCTGAGTCAATGTTTGCATTCTCCCCTTCCGGGCCTCGTTCTCTGCTTTCATTCGCCTCTGTTTCACCTCCTTTTGCCACGTTCGAAGAGAATCAAACATAGACTGCCAGCTTCGCAAACAACTTCTCCTGTAAAAACCCAA
Source organism: Calotriton arnoldi (assembly GCA_963921515.1). NCBI lineage: Eukaryota > Metazoa > Chordata > Amphibia > Caudata > Salamandridae > Calotriton > Calotriton arnoldi. The sequence continues at coordinate 12,700 of CAWUFW010011467.1, forward strand.
TTTTTTGTTCATCAAAAGTGCCCGTCAACGGCCACTGCAACTCGGCATTGTCCCTCGTATATTTGTGCCATAGCGTACTAAACATAATAGGGCCAAGGCCTTGCTTCACATACATATCAAAGTTCGGAGTATCTTCTGGAGGCGCTGGCTGACTTTCTTCCAATCAAGCATCTGCAGAGCAACAACGATAACAAGAAACCAAGAATCGGCTAATTTCAGGCATTTTCAAAAGTGAGCCAAATTCGTTATGTTGCCTGGCAAAGTGTTCACAAACACTTTGTACCAAAATCGGTCCTCAGACCGTGCCAAATACAAACCAAAATGGTACCATATCCACAAAGAACCAAAACAAACTCACCTGGTGCACACAGGTCAAACAAATTTACTGTCCACTGCCGACTCTTCGAACCAAACGGTCAGATCCAAGGGTTTCGCCATTCAGGACTCCAGTCGGAATGACCGCTGGGCGAGGCACCGACTGGCCAGACAGATGGGGCAGCTGCGAGTTCAGGAACTCTCTCGTGCAGGGATCCCTGGTCTTCCCGTCCAACCCGACGATAGCCTGGACCTCCCCACCCGTCTTCAGGAGGGGAAGGGCCACTCGCCCAATGGAGTCCCTGTTCGGGCACCAACTGAAGAAAGTGACCCGATTTGGGCCACCCGGGTCACTCGCGACCACCTCTTAGTCTTCCATACAAATGAAGATTCGGTCAGGCAGTAGAGAATACAAACCAAGTATATTTATTCAGGTACACTCGAGCGGAGCCCAGTCTCTAGGATTGCTGCAGAGGGACGGACATCAGCAAACATGGTGATACATTATGTACGATTCAGAACCAATGAAGGCACGCCCAGACTGGAAATTTCCAGATGGAGGCAGCTACACAAAGGAGGTACAGAAGGATACGTTTCGATCCTGAGACCGGGCACTCACTATCTCTTAGCCAAGGTCGTTCAGCTTGTGCCCACTGCTGGACTAGTGGGAGCAGGCCTCTATCTAGTGGGAAAGGTATGCGCTAATAAGAACAGTGTATTCATTAGTACAGCAAGGCCCAACTTTGGAGAAACGAAAACTATGAAAGCTGGTTTTCGCAGAGAGAAAGAAGTTTCAATCATGGCTCAAAATGGCGGCCAAACATAAAATGGTGCAGCGAATGCTAACTTACGCAGTACAATACATAAGCAACACAGCTAAGACAATTTTATTCTAACACCTCCTGCCAGGAAGCTGCACTAGAGAGGACAGAACTGGTTCTGGCTGGGTACAGACACTCCCTGCCCCCAGAGAACAAAGGATTTGGGGCTATAGAAAGTGGGGCCCCAACCTATAAACTTTAGAACTCGCTGGAATCAGGAAACCTGCCAAGAAGAAAAGCTGGAAAAGCTGCCAGGAGGAGTACTGCCCCTTTGCTGTGCTTTTGCTTTGTTGGGTTGGCCTGCAGTTGCTGCTTCTGCCTTGGGCAGTGAATGGACTGGACTGAACTTTCTTTTACGTGTGCTGAGTATCTCCAAGGGCTTGAAGTAGAGCTTGCCTCCTGTTCTGAAGTCTCAGGGACTGCAAAGACTTCACCAACCTCTGGGTACCGCTTCTGGAACCGCTGTTTCAGTTGCCACAGAGAAGGGAACTGCAACCGACTCCGTCGCTGGCTCTGTGTCCTGACGGCACCGCAGACCACACCATCCGCATCTCGCACCACAACCCTGGTCTCACCGACAACGACGACCATCGCCGCCGCCATTGAGCCGCTGCTTGCACCGTGACCTGTGGGCACCGCACCCCGCACCGCCTCGCTTCACTTCGCCATCCAGGTCTCAACGACGCCGTCGCTGCTGCTGACTCAACACCTGTGACCGCATCGTGGTTGGGGGCACAGCTCGTAAAGTTTCACGATGCACCGCCTCGTCCCACACAGCTGTCTGGGTCGACCGATGCCAGCTCCCGCTAACCGGCTCTGTCGCCTGCACCGCAACCTGCCAGCACAGCATCGAGCACAGTCTCGCCCTGCACCGTAAGCCTTGGTCTCACCGACGCCGTCTGGACGATCGTCACCGAGCTGCTGCCTGCACCGCATCGAGAAGACACCGCGCCCTGCACCGCTTCCATTTTGCAACGCAATCGCAACAGTTGCCACGACCGGCTCGCACCCCCATGTAAGCCGCAACAAGAAAGATACTGTTACCAAGTCTGTTCACGCCTTCGCTAGCCCGTGTCGACGCGGTCGGCTGGAACTGTTAGACTCTGTTGTTTTCAGCATCGCGGTAGCCCCGGACGGAGCTACCGACTCAAACGAACTGTGTTTTTCAAGTATTCTTGCAAAGTATACCTTTTTAAGTTCAGTATTGTGGATTTTTATAGTTTTGGTCTTGTATTAAGTTTATAAAATATTGGATATTATTCTAAAATGGTGTGGTGTCCTTTTGTAGTGCTGACACTGTATTACTGTTGGTTTTGTGCAAATGATTTACACACTGCCTCTAAGATAAGCCTGACTGCTCGTGCCAAGCTACCAAGGGGGTGAGCAGGGGTTATTTTAGAAGTGTAACTCCCTTATCCTGACTAGAAGGAAGGGTCCCTACTTGGACAAGGTGCAAACCATTGCCAACTAGAGACCCCCATTTCTAACATTCTGCAACACGTTTTATTCAGTGTGAACAAGATGGAATACAAAGCATATACTGTCCATACATACAACATATCCAAATACATACACAAATTATGGGAACGATTATCTAAAAACTATATGTAAACCAATGTTTAGCTGGGATTAATAGGAACTGAGGCAGCCACATCATGATCAGAGATCACGTAGCAGTGCTTAATTTGAGCCAGTGGTTTCCGGTGCTCGGCACCGGCACTTAATTGCCAACACTGGCACTTATGACAGTCTGCCATATGGTGGTGCTGTTTGTCTAATTTAGAGATGAGCACAGCAACAGTTGTTTATTAATTCAATACACATAAAATATGACGAATACCTGCCGCCCAAGCCATTCATATAGCTTTGGGGGCCTGGAACAATCTGAATTCTCACACTTGTAAGAGTGTGATGGTTAGTAGTTGTGTTGGACCTGTCATTGGTAGCGCAGACAGGGGTGGTGCAACTTGCAGTGGCCTCCTGACGAGGGCCCTTGCACATTTTTTTTTTTTTTTTTTACAAATTAGGCACTGCCAGGTAGTCATTCAAAGTATAAAGTACCATTGCAGAAGTAAGTTCATTTGCTCTTTTTATCATCTGGCTACAGGCAGCTTTTGCATCCCGTTGCACGTACTAATGTGATCAATATAGTGCCAAACAACATTGGTTCTGTGGGAGTCTTTTCTTAAACACACTAAATAGCTCTCTCTCTCGGTATATGAAATATATTGCCCCATTTATTTTCAATCATATGTATGAAATTAAGATAAACAAAATCAATTTAGGTGCAGATGGCACGGTGCTTAAAAAGTGCAGTGGTGCGCAGTATTTACAATGATACATATATACAATGGAATATCTCAGAATTTTAGTAACCAGGGAACAATCCAAGATATATCCACAGGTTCCTGTCAGCAAAGTTATTTGTTTATGTATTGCACCCCAGTTCTGGCATTGGTCATAAGAGGTTGGTCCTGTGCGCCATTCTATACAATACAGTACCAAGGAATTTTGCAGGTGTTACACATTGTGCCATTTATTTTACATTATGGCTTTTGTGATGTGGCAAACTAGTTATTTGCTGCCCACGGCGATCTCTCAGCAGCAGCAGAAGCAGCTTCTACATTCCTAGCAGGAGCATCATTCAGAAGGCTTCAGCATCTTCTAGCTGCACTCATAAGACCTCTTCCAAAGGACACCAGTCCCCCTGGGCAACGCTGCACAAAGCTCTTCACACATAGTAAGCCAGACTCTCTGGCTTTGCCAGTGCTTTTTTAATGCGCTGAGTAAGGCCTTATCCTGATTGCAAGAGTAATCAAGTTCCATACTTTTGGTGAGCTCCCACAGAATGATTGCAGAAGAGTTCATATTTTTTAAAAGCTAAGCTTTTAAAGAGCAGTGAATCAGAGCCCTGTAAGTGGTGACAACCATCAGAGATGGAAAACACTTGCAACAGGCAATTTAGTGTTCCAGCCAAAAATATTTTGTGGCCTTAGCAGGCAAAATTACTAAAACTCTTACCTTCAACAGAAAACCTTTTCAGTGTGATCTACGTTGGTGTGATTGGGTCTGATCTTTTTTCACTTGACACTAGGGGTGGGCGTAACTGGCATAATTCTGTCTAGCATAATTCCTTGTAATTACTGCAAAATTACTCGTAATTATGTGTAATTGTGTGAGAAGCATAATCCAGCATTTAGAGCTATTTTCTTGGTGCAAAATGCACCCTCACTTCCAAAATGGGCCAGAGGATGTATTTTGTGCTAAGAAAATTGCACTAAACAGTGGCGTAGCAAGGGGGTTGTCTGATGCGCCCCGGGCGGCACGAGTTTTGGGGCGGCGGCCTCCCTCTTACCTGCGGCCGTTGTGGGAATCGCTAGCACCCCGACCCCCCCTTACCTATGGTCGTCGTGGAAATCGCCAGTAGACACCCCCCCTGCTCTTATATGCCGCCGCGGGTAGCAAACACAGGGACCGCCATGGGCGGCACATGGGCTAGCTATGCCACTGACACTAAATGCTACAGGATAGGAGCAGTAGTAGCCAGCAGCTGCTTACTCTCTCTTTTAGTTCGTTGTTGCTCTGTTCTTGCAATAGAATTTTTGCCCCAAATTACTCTTAATTACTCAAGATGGCACAGTCGTGTAATTTCTCATCATAATGCTTAATTACTGAAATTACTCTCATTACTACAGCCTAATTAAAATTTCACCCAGGCCTACTTGATACCTGTCTTGAGTGACAATGGGCTTACTTCAGAATAGTAAGGTGGATCTTGTTAATCCATAGTTTACCCTCAATAGGACTATGGATTAATCCGCTGATTTAAAGTCATCGACTAAGATCAAAGGATTTTGTCCTGGGCACCTTTACTTACGACGGGGCATATTAGCATGACTGGCGATAAAATTATCGCCGTTTTAGCGGCAGGAAACTGCCGCTAAAACGGCGATAATTGCTTGCCGTTATAGAATTCCAATAGAAGCCCAGGTTAGATGTGCAGGACATCTAACCTGGGCTTCTATTGGAATTCTATAACGCTTATTAGCAAGCCCATTATCGCCGTTTTAGCGGCAGTTTCCTGCTGCTAAAACGGCGATAATTTTATCGCCAGCCATGCTAATATGCCCCGACGTTTTTTGTGATCTTGTAGATTTAAACACTTATCCAGAGCAAAAACCAACTACGTAGGGCATTCTATTATGTACGGTTTATAATCGTGTAAAGTGACAATGTCAAGTAAACATTGAACTGGAATAGAACAGTGTGTGGGGGTTCAGTAGGAAGTCTGATTTGATAGGACTAAAGTTGGAGTTGCTAATGAGATATGCACGACTGAATATCTAGTCTGATCGTTACTAGGTTCCACTAGATTGGTAGAAGTGCTGGGTACTTAGTCGAAAATTGGGCTTCTCCCTGCATAAAAGATGGTTCATGGGAAAGAACAGTGGGAAGGTCGGGTGTAAATTTGCATAGAGCTTACAAAGTACTCCCCCCACCACACACACATCCGAGAGAGGCAGTGTTATACCTACTGCTCACTCTCTCTCTCGTTTATTTTCTTTCCCTTCAGTTTTTCTGTTTGTTTTAGTTCCAAATGAATTATTTTTGAGTCTGATTGAAGTAGGAACCTATTTCAAACCTAGCCTCCCTCTACCTCTGCAGCTGTTTCCAAACAAACTAAACTAAAGGAATACATTTCTGGAAAGTTTTCAAGAAAGGTGACTCGATAAAGAGAACTATATTTATAGAAAATGTAACCACAATTATGCATGCACAAAATATGGCTATGCTTTGACACACATATGCACAGAGGCACACACTGATACATACACATATACACATGTATGGATGGCACATGCTCATAGAAACAAAGACACGCTCACACACACTTTTTCTCACACTGAGTTCTGTTATTTCCATTCCATGAGTTTGTATCTCCTTTCCATCTTGGCTGCTTGTTTGTCATGGAAACCTTGGCTACTGCAGATTCAGAACCTGATTTGGTTGTGCCAGTCCCCCCAGGCTACGTCATCTGTCGACATAATCGCTGTGGTCAGAGAGGAGGCGGCCTGGCAATTATATTTAAAGATACTTTAAATTGTACACTTGAACCAGTGATGATCAATCAATCAATCAATCAATCAATCAGGGGTTTATAAAGCGCGCTACTCACCCGTGTGGGTCTCAAGGTCTCAAGGAAGTGATGATGTATTCATTATAGGCTGCTGAAGTGCATCTTTTCAGAATGAAATACTCTGCCAACCCAGGGGCATATTAGCAAGGGCGTTATCGCCGCTTTAGCGGCACTTTTTGCCGCTAAAGCGGCGATATTTCTCTCGCCCCATTAGCAAGCTAGCGACAGCTTCATGGCGAAAGCGACCGTTTTGGTGCCGCTTTGCATGTCAGCTATATTTATCGCTAATGACATGCAAAGTAGGCGTTCCCAACTAAAAGCGACTGCAAAGTCGCAAACACAACTTCCCCCTATTACCAATGCCCGCGAAGCGATAAAAAAATTCGCGCTAAAGGCGATTATCGCTGGAATTTAACACCTGCTAAAAACCTGACTTAACCATTCTAGCCAATGGGAGGTGGATTGTAAGGTTAAGTCCTCACCTGCCTATTAGCGAGCTTTTCATTAGCGCAGTGAATTTATCGCTGGATTTCTCGCGCTATTGCTGGGTTTCGCCGCTATCGCTGGATTTTTTATCGCCTTGGAGATAAGCGTTAATAATAACGCGTTATCTCCGCGATGAAATCCAGCGATAGCCGGCGATAAAAAAAACAGCGCTAAGCGCGCTTTGCGATAATTATCGCAAATCCTTGGTAATATCCCCCCTAGTTCTTTCAGGACTTCTGATGTATCGCCTGCCAGGCCCCCACATTAATTTCTTAGAAGCTTGGTGTCAAGTTTTGGAGCCGTTCTTGGATCACCAAAACTTCACCATTCACTGGGATTTCAACTTTCATTTAGAATCAAATATCTTTTTTATTGGCAAAGCAATCCAAAAAGCAATTACAGAGCATGCCGCCTACAACCCTGGTGGGCCAGCCGCGAAGACTGATAAGGTGTATCAAGCACAAGTACCATTATATTGATCCATACACTTGGGATAATGGTTACACAGCATGTCGCCTACAACCCATCATGGGCCGGCCGCGTCTCAGGAGAGGGTGCTTAGATCTGATTAGGTAACCATGTACATGCAAAGTAATGACAAGAGCCAAGCTCCGCCTCAGGTTAACACCAGTGAAGTGCCATCGTACATGTATAACTGCTAAGGCAGCCAAATTAAAGATTTCAAACCCAAAACAAGCATTTGCAATGCAATCGGTCTCGCCTTTGGGACCTTATATGTATTTAGCTATGCAGCACATTAACCTGGGTGCTGAAACATCTACTGTTCTTTATTATGGAGGGGAAGTAAGCACCAAACTGCGTGACACGCCAGGTATGGGAACACATTGAGAGAAATATTGCCTTTCAGTGGGAAATGGTATAGCCCAAAGCTCTGTTTTTAATATAGAATCAGGGCCTTCGGTGGTCATATCACTGAAAATACAAGATTTGAAAAAAATATTATTGTCTACAGGTGCTCGTGGAAGACAATTTCTATGGACTGGAATCTAGAGATTGCTAAAGTGATTCTGGTATTTTACTGACCTCTGCTGGTCGTTTTCTATCAAGAAAGTTAAATAGAGGCACTCCGATAGGGCAATCCTAGCGCAGGGACGCTCAGTTAGGAACAACCATTTGCGCTTTAAAAATTCTTAACATCAACCTACCTGCGGGCAGTGGCAGGCCTTCTTGACTACCTGCAGTCTCACTGATACTTTTGTCTGCGAGGCCCAAAGGTGAAGGCCTGTGAGCCATGGGAGTGCCAGTCGCTTATTTTCCTAAAGAGTTTGTGCAGGTGATGGGAAATGGGCTAGACTCCATCACTGCTAAGAGACAGGCCCTGGCACTCTCTAGTCCAGGGAGCAGGGGCTAGGTTGCTAGAGCTCTAGCTCAGGCCCTATTGTTGTCGAAGTGACTGCTCTGGTCAGAGGGCAGTTGTCCAGGTCCAACCAGAGTTGTGCTCCATCAGGGCTGTGTGCATGGCAGGGATGGAACAGAGGGCTCTGGATGCAGAACTCTGTCCATTCCTGGAAACCAGTTGCAGCTGGGGACCAGTCCCCAGTGCTAGGGTTGCAAACACCCCCGCAGGCATACATGACCCATACCTTACCTCCTGTCCAGGCTTCTCGCCAGTGGATAATAGCCTCCAGATCTAGAGCCCACAGCACCTGCACCCCGGCCCAGGAGCCAGCTATGGTGATATGTGGAGAAGAGTCTCTCGCCCACAGTGACGTGGAAGTGGGAGCGGGTGTTTCTCAAGGCACAGGGGATTGCAAGAGGAAGCTGCCACAAGCGGATGGATGTGAGCGCTATTGTTGTGATACTTTGGTGTAAGTGACCAGCAAGTTGGTGTATGTGTGGGTGTGAGAGAAAGGGTGTTTGCATGAGTGTGCGTGAGTGCCTGTGTGAAGAAGCGTCAGATAGAGTATGAGAGACTGTGAGTGTGTGTGTGAGAGTATGCGTGTGTGTCAGTGTGTGTAAGTGGGATTGTTATTGAATTGGGGTGTGTGTGTTAAACACAAAATCACATTATGAAGACAACATACTCCTCGTTCTAACAACTGCAGACAAGTGTCAAGCCCTGTAGACAAAAGGCCAACCAGTCAACCTCTGTCGGTCACCATGTGGCGTGTCTGCTGCTGTCAGATCAGACAACACTGTTACAAGATAACACACTAGTACTGTTTCAGCTTCCAGCACCAGGGCAGGCTCTCTCTTCTCTTTTGTGATGTCAGATTGGCCTGGCATGGCTGCAGGTTCACACACACACTCTCTCTCTCTCTCTCTCTCTCTCCCTCTCTCTCTCTCTCTCTCTCTCTCTCTCTCTCTCTAACAATGGTAAACCACAATCTACAGCAGCTGTCTTTCAGCCTTGGCAGCCTTGATCCTTAATTAAAGTTCTGCATTTATTTATTTTTACTGTGGTTTCCCACTTCCTCATCGACTGATTCTCAATATTTTCAATTTTGCTATACACTGTTTTGTAATGTTGGTATGTAACAAAATAGGACCCAGGTGTATTACTCAAGTTAGGAGAATTGAAATCCCCAGTTTTTCAGAGGCACTTTTCAGGATTGACAATTCCACCATGCTCAGGTCAGGCAGACCCTCTCTGGGACTGGTTAATATAGGGCTTTTCAGAGGAGGTCCAGGGCCATTCCAGGTATTTTTGATAACCATTATGTCGTAGATGATATCCATTACATTCTAAGTATATTCTAAGTACTTTTATCTCATGTGGGTATTTGGAATGGCTGCAGCTTTCCTGTACCTAAATTGGACACCCTTGCGTTAAACTGAAGAAATGCGGCTGCCCGCAGCGTCTTAAGAGGATGGCCCCTCAGTCCCGCGTTCTGGCACACTCACCCTCGCTCCACTCGTGGGGACCCCCGCTGGAATCCCTCTCTCCTGGCGCTCACTTCGCGTCATTTACGGCGCCTAGAGTTAACGCATTTTCGGTCCACTGGGAATTATTTCTTCTTAATGTCGCTATACTTTTGAAATAGTTGTGTTAATTTTCAGGTTTTCCTATAGCGTGGGCATTTTCCAAAACTGGCGTCAGAACACTAGGTTTATGAGGCCCACCTGGTGCTGTCCGGTGACTGGTGCAGATGAATTCTCAGGTGTACCCTCTTTGTGCAGCCTGCCACGAGGGATATACGCTGGGAAGATCGAATGCTTCGCTGGTTGACCAACAAGGTTCTTGTGCCACCATTGGTGACGCACTGTGTTTTTCATTCACTTCAATGCCTCACAGCCCCGATGGGGATGCAGGCGCCAGCCCGCATTAAGGGAATGTTTATAAATGCTTTTGGGGCACGGCAGTCTGGCTAGTCAGATCGGCCAGTTACATTGTGTCTGCATACCGCATGTTTTACATGTGCATCTCTTCTAAGCCTCACCACTGCCCCCTCTTTCTTCTTGCCCTTGTTTCTGGCGCGTCTTCATTTTACAATAGCTTTTCAGATGTGCCTAAGAGCAATCTTTAAAGCGTTTCCAGAAGCCGTACCTGCGTGCGCAGCTGGGACACGACACAGTAGTTCCTTAAACAAGCATTTACAATGCAATAGGTCTCGCAACTGCGAATTTTGGAGCTATTGGCATTGTAAATGGCAATGCCTTTAAAAAATTAAAAGCCATTGTTATTTACAATACCAAAAGCAACACCTATTGCATTGCATAGCGCGTGTCCGTTACTGACCATGGGGCATATTATCAACGGCCAGCGATAATTATCGCTGGCCGTGCTTAGCGATAATAGTCCTATCGCAGGCTATCTCTGGAAATTATCGCCCTGGTAGCGCGTTATTAACAACGCGTTTCTCCAGGGCGATAAAAATTCCAGAGATAGCGAGGTTATCGCCGTTTTGCAGGGAACATCGCTGGTTTTCCAGCGATGTTCCCTGCAAAATGGCGATAACCTTGCTGATACGACCCTGTGGTCGTATCAGCAGAATCCACCCCCTATGTTAGGGATGGCTAAATCAGGATTTTAGCAGACGTTAGATTTTGGCGAAAACGGCCGTTTTCGCCAAAATCTAACCTTTGCTAAAATCATGTGGGCTGCCTTGTAAATATCGCGATGTGAACATCAGCGATATTTGCAACGTAGTCCATCCGGGGTACGCCCAGTAACGCCCACTTTGCATCTCATTAGAGATGCAAAGATGGGCGTTGGGGGAAAGGGCGATAATGCAAGGATTCACGCAATAGCGTGACCTTGCTGATTAGGCGATAAAATTATCGCCGCTTTTCGTCCGAAAACGGACGCAAAAGCGGCGATAATTGTTTATCGCCTCGTTGATGATATGCCCCCATATCTCGTAAGTAGGGATGGTTCGTCTTTTGGTTGTGGCTCCACACAAGTGTTAATATTCATGACTTCAGACTCTCACAGTTAGTGGGAAATGGGTCCTCGAAGATAAGTGGACAGCGGTATCCGTGGACAATAAAAGGTGGGCCTGGGGGAAGGGGTGTGTGAGTGTGTGGGGGGAGTCGGTGGGGGGGTGGAGATTACTCGGTCTGCAAGGGTCGGACATTACCCGCTGCTAACGCTTAATATTTCTGGCAGATCGGCGCAGTTTGAGCACACCATTGTCATCGCAAGGGACGGGGCTGAGATCCTGACGGACGCACTATAGCGCCTGAGGAATTCCCGAAGCGCATCCGCGCACCCAGACTGGTGGAGACCCTAGTGGAGATGTTCTTTGTGTGCTGGCTCAGGGATACAAACGCTCAATGTAAAGTACACACAGTCCCATGTCTGCGTGCATGTACAAAGATGTCAACAAACACATGATCAGGTCTGCATTGTGCGCGCTGCGCTACGACTCATTGAATGACGGGGCAGATTTACGAGCCCCTTGCGCCACTTTTGCGCCGCCGTTGCGTCACTTATGTGACGCAGCGGCGACGCAAAACATGCGCCACGTTGCGCAATATTTACAACGTGACGCATCTAGGGAGATGCGTCACGTTGTAAACCCCTGCGCCACATGAAACCTGCGTCAGGTTTCATGTGGGCGTTCCGGTGCAGGGTGGGCGTTCCCTTGCAGGTACGCCTCGTAAAAGTGACGCAGTGAAATCTACAAGATTTCACTGAGTCACTTTTACGCCCATGCTGCGTCAAAACCCTGCGCCTGCTTGAAGCAGGCGTAAGGATTGATGCAGCATGTTAGGCATAGGGCACCCCCGAGCCTTGCTGGAGCCGCGTCGCGCTTGCGACTCCAGCAATGCGCCGCCTTTCCGTCGGGGGATGCGACACGCATCTGCCCATCCGTGCGGGTGTAAATGCGGTGCATCGGCGGTGGCGCAAGGGCAAACTTGCGTGACGCATCTTCCCTGGCGCATCCCTGCTGATTTGCAGGGATGCGCCAGGGAACATAAATATGCCCCGACATGTTTATGCCTGGGGACCACGAAAATACGTTTAATCTACGCAGGTCCGTTCCAGAAGGTGACACAAAATGTTGCCAGCGCTGCTGTTAATTTCGCAGTCACGTATTTTGATTTTGCTTCATGCACTAATGGTTTTCTCCAAGCCCCATTTCGTCAGCTGTTTTTACCAACAGAAAACAAACATTTCTGAGCTGTCCCGTCGGTGCCTGCTTAAAGAGCGCTGTTTACTGTTTTTTTTGCAGCTTCTATTCGTGCACCTATATGACAAAAGTAATTTTTCTTTCCATCCCCTGTTTTGCACTTAAATAAACTGTAAGGTTAAAAAAAGATAAAGTTGTATTTCGTTGTCCTTACTTTGGTGGTGTTTTAATGTTTATAAAGTGATTGTTGGGTGTAGTATTTACTGAAACCCTGAACAGATGTTGTGTGCGTTTGTACAGCGCGGTCTATGAACAGATATTACATTCTTCTTTTTGTGTGAAGCCATCTGACGCAGAAAAAAACGACACTGTGCGCACTTAAAATAATGCAGCTGGGAAATATTAATTTCAATGAATCCGTTCTTACAAACAAACACAAGGGCACTCATACACTTATTTTGGTGCCTCGTATTTAGATACCGTTTTAAAAATCCATTTTTGTTTGTAGTAAATCTGAGTCTACCCCAAGTAAATTTCGAATATCATAAAATGACAATGTAGGGTGGTGGGGATGGGAGGGCACAAAAGTCTTCCCATGGGAAGCATATAGGGGGGACAGGCAGCTTTGGACACAGGGGAGCGGGGTGACTATTCACACGTGCTCGCAGCGCTCTTTATTAGCAGTATTGTAGGGGGGAATGCTCGCTGGGCGTGTGCAGTGCGCAGTGACACGCCGCCAGGCTGTAAGGAAATGCAACATCCTCGCAGAGGGGTGCGTTGAAAATGAAAAATATTTTAACGATGTGGACAGAGGTGTGTCTTGTCTCAGGGGTGATGGAGGGGGGGTGGGGTCTCTGTTCCTGCGGAGGAAGAGCTGGGACAGCAGCAGGCTGTGCACACTTCATGAGAGAGTGTCTGGGTCCCAGCCCCCCTGTCTGGGCAAGGGAATCGGTGGCAGTGGTTGCAGCATCTGCCTAGGCGCGAGTATCTGGGAATACTTTTATTAGAGTTGCAGATGTTTCCAGCTGTTGAGGTAGCGAGCTGTTTGTGTTGTAATATCTGTAGCCCCCATTACCGCGGATGCACCGAGCAGTACTGGGAGCCGCGGAGGCAGGGTGCGGGCTGTCTGGAGAATCCCAGGGGAAGCCTTCGGGGGTGGGGGGCTTGCAGCTGCTGAGCTGGTAACCCCTCCTTTGATGGAGAAACGCCGCATCTGGAGGCCATCCCCACACATGGTCGCCGCTCTCAGCAAAGAGGCCCGCTGCCCCCGCGGTCTGCTTCCTGCCCTCGGGTCGCGGAAGGGACTCTGCCGAATCTCACATCCTGGCGTCCGGTGGAGCGCTTTGGGAACAGGTGCTGCTGCGTCAAACACAAAACATTGGAGGAGAGAGAAGACGTTTGTCACCGTGTGCGTGAAAAGTCACTATTTGCCTAAATATTTGGATCCGGCTGTGAAACAGTATTACACTGGATGACTGTCGGCGAAAGAAAGCATATTGCATGATGTGACATGCTTTAAAAACACGAACTAACAGGCTTTGTCACGTCGAAAGACTGGCCTGATTAAATAGGGCTAGAGTGGAAGCTGAGCAGAGAGGCTTGTTGTGGTCCAGCTCAGCAGCTATGCTAAGTGAGAGCCTGAATTGTTTCCTGATGTCTCAACCGCACTGCTTTCAGAACATAGGTCATGTTCCGTGCTGGTGATGAGGTCAGTTGCGGGAAAGGGGGAAAAAAGACATTAGTGAATTTGTAGTCATACACAGACTTGAGTTCAGGGGCCAAAGTGAAAGCAGGAGCAGGCCAAGCCGAACTGGAACACCCACTGGTGTCAGCAGCCCCAGTAAAAGCAAGGGGACGTGTGAGACAAGCGCTCGCCATCTGTTTTCACTCAGCCGTTTGTTTATATTTGCATCGCGCTTTCACTTCCAGTGAAAGCGCCATGCAAAAATAAACACGGGGCTGAATGAAAACACATGGCCCCCATAAAGATAAGAAATTGCTTTGCGACAGCAGCAAAGCAGACGACCCAGTCCGGATCGGCCGGACGAAAAGGTGAAAGGGCGTCAACAAAAAAACCTCATTTCCAATGGCAGGCCACCGTTTAGCATAAACGGTGACGCCAGCCAATGAAAATGAAGGGCGGGGCTTCAAGTCCCCTTCTCAAATCTACTCTCTTACAAAATCTCTCGCCCAGCGAGCAGCACTTTGTGCTGCAACGCCAGGCGACACCTAAAAACAAGGATGCTCAGTGCAAAGCCTGCTATGAGCTGCTCGGAGATTCTGCAAGCTGTTCAGATGCCATAAACAACTGTCAGAATAGAAGGGCTTTGTTAGCTGTAACATAATAACAACAGCACACAATACTTGATTATTAACAAATGCTTTAAAACTTAGAAAGCGCTGGCTTTCATTCACTGAACCAACGAAATTATGTTTACGTTCGCTGCTTCCGTTACTTCAGGAGCACTGCGCTGCAGCTTTCATTTTCATGCGCACTGCGATTGAGCGCATTTCCTGACCTCGAGGACAGCATAGCAAACATCGCGTGAGACAAAAAAAGAGTGCGATCTCCCAGCCAATCCCACGACAAACAAGCATTTGCAATGCAATAGGACTCGTATTTACGCGAGACCTATTGCATTGGAATGGGAGGACGGGCATCCAAGAAGGCATGAACGGGAGTGGGGGGGTGAGGGGGTTGTGAGAAGTCACGGACTGTGGGAGGGGGCGGGGGGGGGAACCACAGGGAAGAAAATAGTGTTGTAGTAAAGGGGCCAATAGCCAGGGAAGGATACAAATCACAACATGGCCGTCAGGAGGAGGGACTAACAAGCCTAAAACCATTTAGAAGGCAGCATTTAGAATCTAAGCCAATCAAAAAATGGGCGGAGATTGGCAGAGCTTTCACGAAGCTTCCCCGCTATAGTATATACTGCATGCCTCGCAAAGCGAGCAGCGCAGGCGAGACTTAAAAAGGAAATGGACTTACCCCGAACAAAGGGGAGAAAATCCACAAAACCCCACCACCCCAACCCCTTCCGAATGAGCCAGTTGCTAAGAATTGTTGCAGTCAGAGGAGATGTCATAGGTCTAAGTCTAACTTAAATCCTATCAGGAGCCCTGCCCTCTTCTTGGGTGTCTGGAAGTAGCCTCAAAATGCGTAGGTATTTAGGACAGGTCAGCCCCGGAACTCTGAGGGAAGGATAGTGATGAAGGGGACCCAGATTTTAGTCTATGCCGAATTATCTGCAGAGATCCCCATCGACAGTCGTTCCATGCCCAGCAGTGACCATAGCTGATGAAGCCAATGCCGATGGTCTGGGATTCTGTCTGTGCTCCAGCTGGACAGCAATACTCTATGTGCGGCATTGAGTGCCAAGGCCATCTGCCTTCCTTTGATGGAGCGGAATGGGAACATGAGTGCATTGGGGAGTCCCAAGATTGTATATGCAGAGAATCTGGAAATTGTGGTATTAAAAGCTTGGTTAATGTTGTCCAGGATCTGATCCCAAAATCTAGTCAGTTTTGGGCAGTGCCAGAGAAGGTGGAGTAGCGTGCCTGGATTGCCGCAGCCCCGCCAGCATTGGCCATCACATTGAGCATTCCATTTCTGTTTCCCGAGAGGGGCTGTAGTACCAATAGGAAGTGATCTTGTAGGCTGTTTCCGTATGCCCTGTAGTGTGTGGCATGTGGTGCGCCCTATAGAAAATATCTTCCCACTCTTTATCTGATGGTGATCGGCCTAGCTCTACCTCCCAACGCTTCTGCCCCGGGGTTCTGCATTTTTGTGTTGCCTTCGTCAGGTGAAGGTGAATCTCTGAGTTGATCTTCTTATCATCTTTTTCAAGGAACAGCCACAGTTCAAATGTAGTCATCGGTCTACCTGTCTTAGGCCGTGTGTCCGAGCTAAGCATCCAGTGTATTGTTTGCATGTGGGTGAAACAGTCTGTTTCCAGCACGTCATAGTCCGTTTTGAGGTGGTCGAATGATATAGGGCCATTGTGGTCAAAGAGACATCCCATACGCTTACACCCGCCCCGTACCCATCGTTTGGCGGCACTCGGGGTCATGCCTGGAGGGATATCCGGATTTGAAAATAGGGGTGCCATGGGGGAAGGGAATGTGGTGAGTCCCGCCGCAGTCGCTACTTTGTCCCAGGTCTGAAGTGTGGGGCGAGTTACAGGGGAGGAATAGAGCCCCCAGGCTCTGTAAGGCCAAGGCAGCCACACCTCCCTCCAAATGTGTGAGCCCGCTACCGTCTGGTCCATGAAGACCCAATGTATCTCTATTAGTGGGCGATTCCACTTCACCAAGTAGCACAGCTGCGCAGCATGGTAGTAGCGAGACATGTTGGGTACCGAAAGCCCCCCATCTTGGTTGGAATGCTGAAGAAGCTGTTTCTGCAGTCTAGGTTTCACTATCCCCCATATAAAAAGCTCAATCTCCATCTGAAGAGTATTAATCATGCCATGAGGCAAAAGTAGAGGAAGGGTCTGGAAAAAGTACAGGGCTCGGGGGAGAACATTCATTTTAGCCGCAGCAAGCCACAAGAGCGGAAGCATTGCCACTGTGTCAGATCTTTGCAAATTAGGGCGAGTAGCTTTGAATAGTTGGCCTCTGCGGTTTTAGGAAGACTTTTGCTTAGGACCAGACCTAAATATGGGAGATCCTCGTTACCCAGTGGAAGTCGAACTGAGATCGCAGGGCACGTTCTTTGTGTGGTTTAGTGGTGAGATTTAGGATTTGTGACTTTTGCATATTTACCCGAAAACCAGAGGATGCTCCAAACTTCTGGAGTTCAGCGACAATAGCCGGAAGAGAGGTTATAGTTTGGGTCATTGAGAAGATGACATCATCAGCGTAGAAGCTGGTCAGGTGTTGATCTGCTCCAAAAGGGATGCCCCTAGCATTAGGGCTGTCTCGTAATCTCTGTGCCAAGGGCTCCAGTGCTATTTAGGGACTTTGATCCAGGTGGATTCTATAAGGATGCAGCCCCCCTTCAATGTTTTGGCACCATGTTCGAGGCTTGGAGGCCTCCTAAAGCGGGGGGCCAGTTGTGACGGTCCGCGCTAGCCCATCTCGCGGTGCTGGTGTCTGCTTCACCTCCAGGCTTGCTGCATCAATTTGTGCGCTGTCGCAGGGGCCGTCTACTAGGGAGGTACATGGGCCCTACCCCCTCTGGCTCAATCTATTACTTCGCTAAGCAGTAGGCCCCTAGTGGCTCTAATCCACCCTCAGTGCTAGGTGGAGGGAGGCACCGTGGGGGGCGTCCCGCTGCAGGAGCTAAGAATCTACTGCTGGGGTCCAGGCCTACATAGGCCGCTTTGTTGGCTTCTCCTATGTAGGGGGCACGTCCTGCGTGTTGCAGCAACCTCACGTTTCAGAGGCCTCCAATGCAGGCCCCGCAGGCTTCAGCTCAGCTGCTTGTGGCCTAACTGCTCCCAGTCCCGCCGGCCATGCACCGGCCTATGATGAGGCCCCTCCCCGCTGCTCCTCACCTCGTCCGCTGGCCTGATACCCCAGGGGGCGCCACTTCTTACATGCAAGTGCTGATACAGCAGTAGGGCCCCCGCTCACTATGCCAGGCCTCCTGTTTGTTCTTCACGAGTCCAGCTGGGTGGGCTGGTTGACGCGATACAAAAGGGGATGATGGACGGAACGTTTGAGCCAATCAAACACTCACCCCCAGTCAACTGATCTGGGTTTAATCCATCATCATTCTTTAGCTCACTCCACCACCCCAGTTCAGACATGGCCATATGCAAATCAGTCTGACCCTGTGCCTCATGGGAACAGTCCAGCCCGAACTGCCAAGCCATGTCTTCCCTGGACCGGAAACAAGCATCCTAGGACCGGTTTCTGGCATTCCAGCCGTCATCAGCCAGGCTTGCTTGAATCCAGTGGCAAAGTGAGCAAGGGACCCACGTCTGGGCATACCCCCACCAACTTAGGGCGAACAAAGCGATACAAAAGGGGATGATGGACGGAACGTTTGAGCCAATCAAACACTCACCCCCAGTCAACTGATCTGGGTTTAATCCATCATCATTCTTTAGCTCACTCCACCACCCCAGTTCAGACATGGCCATATGCAAATCAGTCTGACCCTGTGCCTCATGGGAACAGTCCAGCCCGAACTGCCAAGCCATGTCTTCCCTGGACCGGAAACAAGCATCCTAGGACCGGTTTCTGGCATTCCAGCCGTCATCAGCCAGGCTTGCTTGAATCCAGTGGCAAAGTGAGCAAGGGACCCACGTCTGGGCATACCCCCGCCAACTTAGGGCGAACAAAGCGATACAGGGCTGGTTGACGCTCCAGCGTCCGGCTGGCCCGGGCGCCAATCGCTCTTCTCCAGGGGGACCGCTCTCTGCGGTCCCCAGGGACAGCCCATATTCACTGCTGTGGGGGGACCCCCAGTGCAAATCTCTCGGGGCCTCCAATGCGGGCTTGGCCCACCTCCACCGCGTTGCCTGCGGTCAGTCCGATTCCAGGCCCACAACTCACGCGCTTGGCCCCGACAAGGCTTCACCTCCTCCGCTCGTCACTGCCTCGTCGACTCAATGCCCTGGGGGGTGCCACTTTCTTCTTTGTGAGCGGGTGTCGATGAGGCCACAGGGCCCCCGCTCTCTATGCCTGGCCGATCACCCTCCCACAGCGAGTCCGGGAGGGCGGGACCGCCGCTGTATCCGCGCCCGGCAGACCCAGGCTTCAATCACTCACTTCTTGGGGGCCCGCACTCTGCTTTCACGGCCCCCAAGGTCAGCCCCGATGCCCCACTGCGGGGGGAGTCTCCTGGGGCTAGAACTGGGATGGATCGGGTGCTTTGGTAATGCTAAAGACCTGGCGGGGACGGAGCGTGATCGAAGCATGTCCACTCACACCGCCATCTTGGCCACACCCCCTCAACTTTCATTTAGAAGATCTTTCCTATAGGGATTCCACTTCTTTGCTTGAATCTATGATGAATTTTGGATTCATTCAACTGGTAAAATTTCCTGCCCAGGTTGCGGGACTTTACAAATTCTAACACCCTTTCTTTTGATAAAGTTATTCCCCTTAGTTGGGTGGTTCACCAGGTGGTTATTTTTAACATCCATCATCCTCTATCTGTGCCTAAGGAGGGCCCTGTCCCATCCAAACCGAAAGCGGTACCTTGCAGGAATTGGAGTAAAATAACCTCTTTAGGCCTGGAGCAGGCACTTAATATTTCTAATGCAAACGCAGATGATCCACTTGATGGTACTGCTGAAGGTTTTCAGAACTGGATTAAAGCAGCCCTTGACATCATGGCACCTCTGAAAGTGAAATTCTGAACCAGAGCCAAATCTTCGGCGCCCTGGCTCTCAGAAGATCTTAAAAATCTTCGACAGCTTTATTGCTGACAGGAGCGGATATGGCATACGCATTGCAATCCTACAGATAACAAGAAGCATAAATCCCTTATACTTCATTGTAAACAAGCGTTTGGGTTAGCTAAATCGGCTTTCTACCCTGAAAAAATCAGATTGGCAGGTAATTCTACCAAGGAACTCTTTAAAGTGATTAAAGAGTTGTCTCAACATCCCTTTCAAGCCCCTCCCAAGAGTTTTGCGATAAACTCTCTATCTACTTCAGAGATAAAATTCTTAATTTATATTTTGGATTTAACCCATTTGTGGGATGTGATTTGTCTACTGAAGTGTCTGCAATCTCAGCCAATCCACAGCTTTCTGTCTTTTCCTCCATCTTGGTGCAGCAAACCAAGGAACTCCATATGAGTCTCAAGTCAAGGTCTCTAACTGACCCCTGCCTGCCCAAAATTCTACAGATGGCCCCAGAACATCTTGCTAATACTCTGAAGAGAGAGTTCAATAACACAATTGATACCAGCATTTTTCCTCACCCCTGGAAGGAAGCCCCAGTTATTCCTCTACAGAAAAAACCTAATGCGGATACGGATTATATGAAAAATGTTCACCCAATCTCTCTGCTGCCCACACCTGCTAAAATATTAGAGAAGTATCATAGGGCCTGATTACGATTTTGGTGGATGGGAAACTCCATCACAAACGTGACGGATATCCCGTCCTCCATATTACAAGTTCCATAGGATATAATGGAACATGCAATAAGGCGGACGGGATATCTTTCATGTTTGTGACAGAGTATCCCATCTGCCGAGATCATAATCAGGCCCTTAATCATGAATTTGTGAAACTGATCGACACCCATGACATTCTTGACCCTTCGCAGAATTACTTTTAGGAGTGGCCACAGTACGGAGACAGCACTCACTGCATCCCTGACAGTATCAGGTGCCAGGTTGATCGGGTTGGGGCGGCTGTCTTGATGCTGTTGGACTTGTCAGAGGCATTCAACACCTTCTCACACCTGCGACTGGTACAGTGTCTTCAGCAGGCTGGATTGGTTGGCAAGGCCCTCAGTCTTCTCCACTCCTTTCTTATCGACAGGGTACAAATTGTTAGTTGTGGTTGCTTTAAAGCCAAGGAATTCAGGGGCATATTAGCAAGGGCGTTATCGCCGCTTTAGCGGCACTTTTTGCCGCTAAAGCGGCGATATTTCTATCGTCCTATTAGCAAGCTGTCGCTAACAGCTGTTAGCGACAGCTTCATGGCGAAAGCGACCG
Organism: Calotriton arnoldi; assembly: GCA_963921515.1. Classification (NCBI taxonomy): domain Eukaryota; kingdom Metazoa; phylum Chordata; class Amphibia; order Caudata; family Salamandridae; genus Calotriton; species Calotriton arnoldi. Next base: position 33,622 of record CAWUFW010011467.1, read on the forward strand.
TTTTGGTGCTGCTTTGCATGTCAGCGATATTTATCGCTAATGACATGCAAAGTAGGCGTTCCCAACTAAAAGCGACTGCAAACACAACTTCCCCCTATTACCAATGCCCGCGAAGCGATAAAACAATTCGCGCTAACCGCGATTATCGCTGGAATTTAACACCTGCTAAAAACCTGACTTAACCTTACAATCCACCTCCCATTGACTAGAATGGTTAAGTCCTCACCTGCCTATTAGCGAGCTTTTCATTAGCGCAGTGAATTTATCGCTGGATTTCTCGCACTATTGCTGGGTTTCGCCGCTATCGCTGGATTTTTTATCGCCTTGGAGATAAGCGTTGATAATAACGCGTTATCTCCGTGATGAAATCCAGCGATAGAAAAAACAGCGCTAAGCGCGCTTTGCGATAATTATCGCAAATCCTTGGTAATATCCCCCTCAGTCTTCCTAGCGGGGTTCCGCATGGCTCATATCTCATGCCGACCCTCTTTAATTTGTATGTCACTCCTCTTGTAGAACTGGAACGCTTATTCAGTTTCTAAGTTCTTCTGTATGCAGGTGACACACACATTGTTGTGTCTCTTTCCGACAATTTGCCTCTGGTAGCTAACAAATTTAATCAATGCATGACCTGCATTAGCACTTGAATGAAAGACAACTTTTTAAAAATGAATTCAGAAAAAACTGAGGTGCTGGTGTTTGGGGCACAAGAGTCTATTTGGACTAGTACCTGGTAGCCGGAGGCTTACGACCCCCTCCCCATTCCTGTGAAGTCCGCTAAAGACCTTGATGTTATCTTTGACACGACTCTTAACTTTGTGTCACAGGTTAACTGTACGACGTGCACCTGTTGTTATATCATCGTAGCTCTCAGGAATATCTTCCCATTCATCCTGCCGGAAGTGTGACATTCAGTAGTCATCGCTTTGATTACCTCACGCCTTGACTACTATAATGCAATTAATGAATCAAATTGATTGGTTGCTTGACTACTGTAATGCATTATACCTGAATATTAACAGTTCGTCCCTGGAAAGACTCCAAGTGGGTCAGGATGCGGCTGCTCACCTCAATCTGAACATTCCTAGACATCTTTTAGTCAGAGAGGGTATTCGAGCCCTCCACCGGCTTTCTATCAGAAAGCATATCTCCTTTAAAGCACTCTGCTTGGTTTGTTTTTTTAGCCCTTCATCATAAAGGATCTAGAAATATCACTGCTCTCTTCAACTGGTATTCACCAGGTAGAACTCTCAGATCTTCCTCAGACAGAAAGGTGACCATTCTTAGCTTTCGTAAAGGCAGATAAGGTGGCCGTTCCCTCTCTGTTGCTGCTACCAAGTTGTGGAACACGCTGCCCACTCACATTTCAAAGTTAGATTCCTTCTCACTGTTTCAGAAAGCCCTTGAAACCTGGCTCTTTTCATCTTAAATTCTGGCTTGGGCTTTTCAGACTTCTGTTTGGGATGGCCTGTCTTTGGCTTAGCGCTTAGACACCCTCTCCACTCCTGTGTTATCTATCAGGGAACTCTTTCCTTCTGCCTGATGATGATTGATTGAAACAGCTCTTTATTCATTACATAGGCGAACTGGAAAGTTCATGACTTTTCCAAGTGCCAAGTCATCTCATGCACTACAACCACCGACATAAATTAAACACTACCTGCCCATCAGTAGGGAAAATAGGCCTATCCCGCATTACAATATTTCTGCTGCCTCCACTGACAGTCCTCCACAGCCTGGCCAGCTGACGGGAGCCACACTGGCAAAAAAGGGCATGCATATGGGGTACCCCTCCAGACCAATGAGCCCCACTCTGGGCCACATCCTGCATCACTGAGGAGCCCTCCGCATGCAAGCTTGTCTGTTATCTGTGTCTCATGCAAAAATTAAAAAAAAAACAGCAAAAACACAATGGAATGCATGCTCTCCAGAGCCATGGATGGGCACTTTTCCATTCAAACAGCTTTTAAATGTTCTAAGTTTACTGAGCTGGTGGTGTATGAGCCACGATAGACAATGCTTACTTATGATTTGGCAGTGATGCTTGGGACCGGAAAAAGTTGCTCACTTCTAACCAGCATCGCTCGGTGAAAAAGCGTGAAAAGGGTGAGTGCAGAGGCGCAACTAGAGCCAAATTTCGTGGGGGCTAAGAAAAAATTTCGGGGGGGGGGCTAATTCTTCCAGCAATAGGCAGAGTGGAGCTGCAGGGGCTCTAAGAAGGGGTGAAAAAACAACAAAGCCTCATTACCAAGTAAATGGTCTTTTAAAGACTTGTGAAGTACTCGGGTGCGGCTGTGTGTGCCCGGGAAGCTGTCTCATCCCGGGCTGATGGAGGTGGGGGGGCTGAAGCCCTTTGAGCCCAATGGGCGCTGCGCGCCTGGGTGAGTGCATAATTCAGATATCCAACGCGGCCCGGTAGAGCTCAGGTACCGATCAATTTTAATCAATACCTGTTCATGAACTCCTTCCTTTCAGTGCCCGCGCGCCCCTTCCCGGCTTCCGCTCGATGAACATTAGTGATGAATAATCCTGTCTGGGAATTACAAGTATCCTTAAAGAAGGGTCTTGAAAGGGTTCTTGGTGCAGTAGGCTCAGAGCTTCAGAGCTCCCACCAGCAAAGGTTGTATGTATCACGTGCAGGGGTGTCCCCTGTCCCCCACCAGAGACGTTTTAAGGCACGGGCAGAGTAAGTAATGGCCCCCATCCTTAAAGGGCCCCTTGGGAAGGCGATCTCTCCCTCTAGATCACCTCTATTTCACTATCTCAACCTCTCTTCCTTTCCAATTTAATCTTAAGGATTTTAGGGCCTCGTTAACGGCATATATTAGCTATTTTTGTGTGATTCAGTTCTTCGAAGTTCAGCATACCTTAATATTTTGGGGCATTATACTAGCTTGAATTAACAAAAAATGGGTGATAAAATTCAAAATTGTTTCGAACAGGGGGACCCCAAAGTATGTCTTGACCAGGGACCCCAAAAATCCTTAAGATAACAGTCCTCACCACCCTCCGGAGCCCCTCAATTCAACCTATGGCCTATGAATATCTGAGGCATGGAGTGGCAGAGAATCTCGCCACATTCTGCTGGGGGACCCCATCATTTTGCCTTACACCTCTGCCCTCCAGCAAGAGCAGTTTTCCACTCCATACTCCAAGCTCTTGTTCTCTTTCTCCAATCCTTTCCTTTATCATCAGAGCTCCTCTTAGTCAAGACTTGTCCATAACGAGGCTGATAGATGAGGAAGTGATATCACTGAAGGGAACTGAGGTCAGGAACGTCCAACTACAAATATAGCCATTCCACCGGTGGAGCAACGTTCGCAACAGGGACCTGCTCGTAGCAGACCCGAGTGTCGCTGCGTATGACACAGTTAAAAAGTGCATATTCAAGGCCGTTAACACAAGGAAGAGACACAACAATCATTTTAATTCCAACAACAGCAAAAATAGGATCTAGGGAATCCAAGAAGTGAGGTAACTTCACGCCTGAGGGTGGAACGAAGAAGGAAAGACTCCATGCAACCTATCTTGGGTTACAGACTTCCCAGCAGCGAGCATCAGTGGCGTGATAGTTTCAGAAACTGCAAATACTGCTTAATTTTTTACATTTATGGCAAGTGCTCCACACTCAGCAGTTGCTGATTAAATATAAAAACACAGCTGGTGATAGCCAGGAAGAAAATAACTGTGAACTGCAAAGTAGGTATTTCGCAAATACAGCAGGTGGGAAATATGCTTTGGGTGCATTGAGTATCCTGAAAACGTTACCAGAGAGATATAGAAACAAAAATCATATAGACTGAGGGGCAGATTTACAAGAAAGTGACGCATCTGTATAGATGCGTCACTTTCCCTGCGCCACCCTTAGAAACCCTTGCGCCTCCATAGATGCGCCGTATTTACAATACGGCGCACTATGGCGCAAGGATTGACAGATGCGTCAGAAATTCTGACGCATCTGTTGGCGGAAAAGTCACGCATTGCTGGAGTCGTGTCGCAAGCAATGCGTGTTGAGGCCTATTACCAATACACTGCGTCACTCCTTACGCCTGCTTCAAGCAGGTGTAAGGTTTTGACGCAGTGGCGTCCTAAAAGTGACGCAGTGAAATCTTGTAGATTTCTCTGCGTCACTTTTACGAGGCCTTCCTGCGTGGGAACGCCCACCCTGCATACATTATACCTGACACAGGTATAATGTGACGCAGGGCTTTACAATGTGATGCATCTCCCTAGATGCGTCACGTTGTAAATAGGCCGCATTGTTTGCGCCGCTGTTGCGTCAAAAAAGTGACGCAACTGCAGCGCAAAAGTCACGCAAGGGGCTTGTAAATCTGCCCCAGGATATTCTGAGATGCACATCAACCAAGCCAGGTAATTAAAATAAAAAATAAACGTGTATTGCTTGTGCTTTTTTAATACATATATTTCAAAATACCTGCTATCCTAAAACAAATATATGTATTTTGTTCATCAACCCTCATGACTCTTGTGTTTCTGTGTTCATTCAAGGTCCCATATTTCATATTGTTTAAATGTATTTTAATATAGGTACCATGAAAAACACAGTCAGTGTTGAATATTGGTTGCTAGTTGACTTCATCATTTATTTGCAACTGATAGCACAAAGACACTCTGCCAGAGGCGTAGCAAGGGGGGGGGCACGAGTTTTGGGGGCGGCAGCCTCCCCCTCGCTCTTACCTGCAGCCGTGCGGAGCGGGCGTTGCAGGAATCGCCAGCACCCCCCCCCCCCCTGCTCTTACATGCGGCCGCCGGGCGGCAAACGCAGTGACGGCCACAGGCGGTACAACGTTTAGCTATGTCACTGCACTCTGCTAACCTGTATTCCGCTGTTCTAGCCTTCACTTGAGTCCGGTCCTCCTCCATCGGTTTCTGCATCCTTCACATCTCCTACCACTTCTCCACACAGCATTATTTCCGCTGCATCAAAGCCCAGGGGGCAGAATTACGTTTCCTGGCGCATCCCTGCAAATCAGCAGGGATGCGCCAGGAAAGATGCGTGACGCAAGTTTACCCTTGCGCCACCACAGATACGCCGCATTTACAATGCGGCGCATCATGGCGCAAAGATAAACAGATGCGTGTCGCATCTGCCGGCGTAAGGTTGGCGCAGTGCTGGAGTTGTGTCGCGGGCGCAACGCAACTCCAGCACCGTTCCAACCTGGCCTATCCTCAACATGGTGCGTCACGCCTTACGCCTGCTTCAAGCAGGCGCAAGGTTTTGACGCTGCGGGGTCAGAAAAGTGACTGAGTGAAATCTTGTAGATTTCACTCAGGCACTCTCCGAGGCGTTCCTGCACCGGAACGCCCACCCTGCGCCGGAACGCCCACATGAAACCTGACGCAGGTTTCATGTGGCGCAGAGCTTACAACGTGACGCATCTCCCTAGATGCGTCACGTTGTAAATCCCCTGCAGCATGGCGCTAGCTTTACGCCGCCGCTGCGTCACAGAAGTGACGCAACAACGGCGCAAAAGTGGCGCACGGGGCTTGTAAATCTGCCCCCAGATTTACGAACATTTTGCGTCACGGTTGCGCCACTTTTTGGGTGCAGCCATGATGACAAATGCTGATCAAGATTTACAAAGCCGTGCATGGGCCGATTTGCATCGCTCTACGTGGCTCTATAAAACAAAAATAATACAACACAGCGCCTTGTCATGCTTCGCATTATACTTCATCAGTTAGGCACTACATGGATGGAGCATGGACATTCTCATGCATCCTCCCTTGTATTTTGAAGCAAATCGAGATTTACTAATGGCAATAAACCTGGGTTTGCAACAAAATGGTGTGTCTACCACAGATGGGCGTAACAAGGAGAAATATTTTCATTTGTTCTTGTTAATTCCATGTGTGCTGTATTCTGTAGAAATGCATAGAAAGTGGAATATGTCTCTAAGGATTGTTTTTGTGCAGGAAGGTCCCCCTTTCTGAACAAAAACAATCCTGCCCTTAATGCAGGCCCATTGCGTTGTGCCGCAATTGTGTCTGCGTTGGCAGCCACAACTGCGCAAGGAGAGAGCTGAACAGTACCACATATTTGTAAATATAATGCTGTTCAGCTCTGTCCCATTTATGCAATGCAGCACAGCTACTTGCATGAACTTTTAGTAAATCTGCCCCTAAACCTCATCTGGCATTTACCGCTGCCGCTTCCAGAAATTCCTCTAAAATGCTATACCACGCATTCCAAATTCCCTTACCAGAAGAAAAAACTCCTGCATGCTCCACTGTTACCAAAACATTATAACCCAACTTCCATAAGGGCTTTTGTTTTCTCATCCCTCCGGTAATTAGCTATTAAAAGTACCTCAATAATCCTCTCCCACCAAGGATCAGCACCCTGCTCTTCTACTTCAGGTCTAGATTTCGAAATACTGGAAGTGTTATTTATTTGCCATGTATTTGTTTGTGGGGTTTTATAAATCGCCTACAAGGCCTGGGTGTCTGTGTGGACGGGGGGAGTGGAGGCAGAGCGCTTTACTTTGTGTCATGAGAACATATGAACAACTGGGCATCATACAAAAGATGTGGTCAGATCTTTTAAAAACAAGAGAACACAAGAAGAAGTGTAATAAAATATTTACAAATTGCTTTCCATCGAGAAAAGTAGTTGGGCTAAGCGAGTCGGAGAGAGAAAGGCTGGAGGCATACTCCTGTAGGCACAGACAGGTGCACAGTAAAGCTGCGTTTACACTGGTCAAATGCTGAATTTGCTTTGTTGTGATCAGACAACCCTCTGTGGGTTACCTTTATGTCCGTTGTATGGTATTTCAGTGCATACAAATAAGCCCAAAAAACATGTAGAGCATTTCTTGCACATCTTGACTATCCATGGCAGGTTATGATTAAAAAAAGATTATTTGTACTTGCTTCTGCAGGGGGCTATTGAGCTTCGTCATGTCTGAGCTGTTTGGTCATCAGTAACTTGCAGAACCTCAATATGACGAGTTAGATCTTTGGAGTGAAATCGAATTAAATCACAGAAAGTGCCTGAAACTTTGGGATATTGGCCTCTGTTAGACTTGGCTTTTTCAGCGGGTTTACCCCCAGACTTTTTGCTTTTTGGCCTCCTGTTTTTGACCCTGTGTGTGTTGGTTTTAGGACTCTGGGCACTTTACCACTGCTAATCAGTGCTAAAGTGCATATGCTCTCTGTATAAAATGTGTTATGGATTGGTGTTTCCATGATTGGCCTATTTGGTTTATGTGTCAGTCCCTTGTAAAGTGCACTGCGAGTGCCAGGGCCTATAGACCAAATGCTGTTGGTGGGCTGCAGCACTGGATTGTGCCACCCACGCAAACAGCCCGTAAAGTGTAACTCGGGCCTGCCAACGCAGAGCCTGTGCGCAGCCTGGGGCTGCCATGTCGACTTGGCAAGTGCCCACACTTGCAAGTCCCTAAACCTTCCCTTTGCTACATGTTAGTCACCCCTAAGGTAGGCCCAAGGTACCCCTGTGGGCAGGGTTCGGTGTATGTGAAAGGTAGGACATGCCCGGGTGTGTGCGGCATGTCCGGATAGTGAATTACAGCCTAGTTCGTTTTTCACTATTGCAAGGCTACCTGTTCCCCCTAGGCCAGAACGGGCGGTTTTGATTATTACAGTTTATAATCCTAACTGACCCCGGGAACGTGGTAGAAATTCGAGTTTAGTATGCCTGGACTCAGAATGATAAAATGCATCTTTTAGTGAAGTTGGTTTTAACATTCTGTGTTTGAAAATACCACTTTTAGAAAGTGGGTATTTTCTTGTCTAACCATCCAAGCCTGCCTCTGCGAGATTGTGTATTCCTTGTCTGGAGTGTGAGTGACAGGGGCTGGGGGATGCCAGGAGACAGGGTGAGTCAGCGCAGGGCTGAATAGCAAGATCTACATGTAGATGGATGGGAGGGGTCGCACCTGGGCCCTGAATAGGACAGTGCCTTCCCTCCACAATGCTGGCTCCACCTCCTGTGGTGCGCCTGATGTCCCTGGCCTACTCACTGAAAGAAGGGACGGAGACTTGTCAACAAAGTGCTCCAGAACTGGTTTGGACTAGGCAAAGGCCTCTCTGCCTTCAGAGAACAAAGGAATTTGGGATATAAATATTGGGGCCCTGACCCCATGAATTTAGATCTCGCTGGAATCAAGGAACCTGCCAAGACGAAGAGCTGGAAGCGCTGCCAGGAGGAGTACTGCCCCTTTGCTGTGTTGTTGCTTTGTTGGGTTGGCCTGCAGCTGCTGCTTCTGCCTTGGGCAGTGAAAGGACTGGACTGAACTTTCTACAAACTTGTGCTGAGTATCTCCAAGGGCCAGGAACCGAGCTGGCCTCCTGTTAAGAAGTCTCAGGGACTACAAAGACTTCACAAGCCTCTGGGTACCGCTTCTGGAACGCTGTTTCAGTTGCCACAGAGGAAGGGAACCGCAACCGACTCCGTCAACCGAATCCATCCCTGGCCGGTGACCTGTTTGCACCGCAGACCGCATCGCCCCGCTTCACATCGCAACCCTGGTCTCACCGTGGGCGACGTCCGACGCCGCCAACATCGAGCCGCTGCTTGCACCGTGACCTGTGGGCACCGCAGTTCGCATCGCATCGCTTCACTGAACCAACCGGACCCGACCGACGCGGTCGCTGCAACTGGCTCAAGAGTCGAGACCGCACCGCATTTGGGGCACCGCTCGCACGTCTGCGACGCACCGCTCCGACTCGCACCGCTGTCCGACGCCAGCTCCCGCACTCCGGCTTGGTCGCCTGCATCGCAACCTGTCAGCACCGCATCGAGCATCGTCTCGCCCTGCATCGCACGCCTTGGACTCACCGACTCCGTCTGCACGACGCTCATCGAGCCGCTGCCTGCACCGCATCGAGGGACACCGCACCTTGCATCGCTCCATCTTGCACCGCAACCGCGACGAACGCCGACCGGCTCGTACACTCCGTACCAGCCACAACGAGAAAGGTACTGTAACCGAGTCTGTTCACGACTCTGCTGGCCCGTATCGACGCGGTCGGCTGGAACTGTTAGACTCTGTGGTTCTCAGCATCACGGTAGGCTCGGACGGAGCTACCGACTCGTACGAACTTTGCTTTTGTGCTATTCCTGCAAAGAAGAAGTTAACGTATCAAGTATTCATTCGTAAAGTACAGTATTGTGGATTTTTGTCGTAATTGGTCTTGTCTTGAGTATATAAAATATTGGTTATTTTTCTAAACTGGTGTGGTGTCCGTTTGTAGTGCTTACACTGTATTACTGTTGGTTATGTGCAAATGCTTTACACACTGCCTCTGAATTAAGCCTGACTGCTCGTGCCAAGCTACCACGAGGGTGAGCAGGGGTTACTTCACGAGTGTAACAACCCTTACCCTGACTAGGAAGAAGGGTCCCTACTTGGACAAAGGTGCAAGCCCTTGCCAACTAGAGATCCCATTTCTAACAGCCTCTGACCACCCTCTCTAAATGAGTTAACAGGTGTCCTGCTGGCACATCAAAATATGTGATTGTGTCTATATTCCATGTTGCTCAAAGATACTGGCATACCTTAGGGCTCTAAAACACCAGAGAATTATAAGACACAATCTTCATGGTACCCTATCTCTTTCAAGCCCACTGAGATCCATCTTATTATCCTTCCAGTGTTTACATTCACATCATTTACCATTTTTCCCATGTTTTGTATTTCTGTATCTTGATTGTTAAATGGTTTGCTATTTATCAAATGTACTCATGTATGTATTTTTTCACTGCACTTTTTCCATGGTTTCTTTATTTTTGTGTTTTTTGGCGTGTGCAGCTTCTGTTTGTATCACAGAGCCTCTGCAATATTTGTCTATTTAAACGTATGTCCTTACTAAATGCCAATAAAACTTTATAGAGCAAAAAAGAAATATGTGATTTTGCCACCATCTGTCCAAAAACACACCCCTTTCCTACCCAACCTGGCAGCGCTACCTATCAAACATTACCAATGAGAGCAGGTGCACCCGAAGGTCTCAGGCACAAGTAAGGCAAATGCCATCAAGATAGAACAACAAGAGGCAATAGGCTTTCATGAGGACCATGGTGAGATAAAAAACAAGCATTGGTAATGCATCGGTTTCACCTATGTAATGAATAAAGAGCTGCTTTCATCAATCATTGTCCGGCACAAGAAAAGAACTCCATGACAGATAACACTAGAGTGAAGAGGATGTGCTGCAGCGGCCAGAGCTGCTGACTCGAGGACTGTGGATCCCACTGTTCGAGTCTCGACCGCACTGCACAACATCCTGTGATTCTATGCAAATCACTTAATCTCTCCGGGTAATAAATTGTTATATAAATATGCTGCAAGACTAGCAAAACTATGAAAATATAGTTCCACCAAAGCGGATGTTAACAGTATTTCGGCGGCGGGAAACTGATAAGAGAAGCAGACGAGGAACAAACATTGGTAAATGCAGGAAAATATGCTACAGCCAATAGAAATGGAGGAATGGTAAGTGGCACGCACAGGAACCAATGAGAGGAGGCAGGATGTAAGTCCCTTTTAGGTTTATATTAAAAACAATAGATTTCTCAAGCACAGTGCAAGCGCTGTGCAGGCAAAACCTAAAAAACTCACAGGAACACAAGAACATTGGTGAGCAGTTAGATAAACTTTTTGAGACTGAGAGTAAAAGAGCACCAACTAATTTCAGCCGGCGGTGAGATGGGGGCGAGGAGGGATTACAGTAATTGGGAGGATAGCTTGGGAAAGGATTGTACTCCTGCTAAGCACAGAGCAACAGCCAGACCTCCCTTCTTCAGTGGAAACCATTTAAGTAGTGACAGGGTGAGCAGCCGGAACAGGAAAGCAAAGGGTTTCATGCATGTTCTTACAATTTCCCAGCAGCCTGACCTTTTCAAGCCCAGGTAATATCTTGACAGCGCCTCCACTCTGGGGTATTCTTGGCTGAGCAGTTAATTGCACGCGGCTGGTATTACAGCGCCTGACAGTCCATCTTCTGCTGGGGTGGGAGGATCAAACATGTGCAATATGAAGGCGGTCATACACCTGAAGTCTGGAACAGTCGGGGCACTGCCAAGCATGTCCCTGCCTCCCTCTCCGCAGGAGGCTTGATGGAAGTGTCCTCAGAGAGCTGTCTGACAGTGGACTTTGCTCACAGAGTGTAGAGAGTGCCAGCCAGGACCAGTTTACATCTGACACCTGGTGTTTAGCAGCAGTGATGGACATGGGGATGTCTGCTGCATGGCAAAAAACTTGAGTGGCGTGTAAAGAAGAAAAAACAGAGGGTAGGGGACAAGAAAGGGAAAACAGACAGGGATTCCAAGAGCAGAACACACATTGCTAACAGTATCAAAGAATGAACAGTATGCGTTTCCAAATTGCATATGGTGCTGGAGCGACTAAAAGACAGAGCTGCAATGAAATTCCGTTTCCAATAAGTAAGGAAGAGGGAACCCAAGATCACACCATGCATTATTAGCACTACTTTAATGGGAAGGGATATGTGCGATACTCAACTCATTAATCTAAACATTCTAGTCATGTGAGCGTAGCCAGAAGGCCGGGGTGGGAGGCAGTTCCGAGTTTACTACAGACGGTTTTGATTCAATATGGTACAATGAATTAATGTAATAATTGCTTGTCACGTGATATTCCGGATCAGTTTCAAGATGGAAGATGTTTCACAGAGCTCTGTAGAGTGCGGGTTTCCTGTCTTCTCTAGATTCCAGAAAATCGCTATATTACCCTCGTTGTGACATGTGCTTACTCCCACTAGAAAGGACTGAGATTGTATTTAATGTATTCAAGACAATGATGAGGGTGGTTTGTCTGGTTTCTAGGAAGGTGAGGTGGGATTTGGATGAATGTGTGAATTCATAGATACCATTTTTAAGTGTCTTAATGACCCACAAACACTAGGAGAAAACTCTGCACATCAGGATTACTGATTTTTTGCTTTGCAGGACAGCTCCGAATTCCTGTAAAGATTTTTTTCTTTACGAAAAAAAGGATACACCCCACAAGACATGAAAAAAATCCCAATCAAGCCTGCAGGGAACTCTGAATATTAAGGGCGGTTAGTCAGTAGAGGAGTGTTGATAGGGCTTCCACAATCGGGGCAGGTTAGCAGACCATATGCTATGCTAATTAACAACCCTAGTTTAAAATTTGCAGAGGATAACATCACTGTGGTGTGTGAAAACACTTTTCTTTCAGAGACTTATGAAAATGATTCAAAATTATGCAAAATCTCATGAAATTTACTTGGCGGTATCTTGTGTGAAAATTGACACGTTCAAAATGAATGTGAAATACTGGCAAGGGGACTGGCCTGGGGAAAAAATGCCTCTCTTGAGTCGTTTTCTGCTCCTGTCAGATACTTTAGGTGTGAACCATTCTCCTGTAGTACAAAAGCATCTGAAATTTCACAATAGTGCAATTCAGGGAATTTTGCAAATTCCTTGTAAAGCAAAATATTTTGTTTGAGCCTAGGCACAACATGTGCAGAGCTAAACCAATGATGGTTACAGGATGAGAAAAAGTGACTGGCAGGAAATTGCAATGTGTAAGCAATGATTTGCTACGTGCACAAGATTTAGGATACGGTATACACAGGTCCTCGCCCAAAACCTGCCTAAGTGAGTTAAACACTTGCTGCTGACACTACTCTGTTAATTTCTGGCAAGACCAATTGAGGCTTCAATTTTTTTGAGGTTCATACATTTGCTTACTGTTAATTGTTTTAGTGTGCTTGACAAACCATTCACGTCAAGCACACTACCCTTGTAGTGCCCTTGATGTGAATGGTTTGTCAAGCACACTAACAAATAAAGGGGCCTATTACCAACAGCGTGCGATAATTATCGCAAACCGCGCTTAGCGTGATTTTTTTTATCGCCGACTATCGCTGGTTTTAATCGTGGAGATAACGCGTTATTATCAACGCTTATCTCCAATGCGATATTAAAACCAGCGATAGCGGCAAAATCCTCCAGTAACACGGGTACAACAGCGATAAAAATTTTATCGCTGACGTAAAGCTTGCTAATAGGCAGGTGAGGATTCAGCCTATGAATCCACCTCCCATTGGATATCATTGTTAAGTCAGGATTTTAGTAGGTGTTAAATATCCTGCGCTAAACTCGGTTAGCGCGACTTTTCATATCACTCACCGGGGCCGGGGACTCATTGCTAATAGGCGTTAGGCCCGTTAGCGGCTGTTTTCGTGGTGTTTATGTTGGGAACGCCTACTTTGCATGTCATTAGCGATAAATATCGCTGACATGCAAAGGGGCACCCAAAACGGTCGCTATCACTGAAAAGCTGTCGCTAACACCTGTTAGCGACAGCTTGCTGATAGGGCGTTAAAAATATCGCCGCTTTAGCGGCAAAAAGTGCCGCTAAAGCGGCGATAAGGCCCTTGGTAATATGCCCCTCAATCCCTCTGATGTAAGCCTTAAGGTTTGTCTTTAAAAAAATGAAGTTGGGATGTGAGGTAAGAGCTTTCCAGGTATCCCAACATCTTTTTAATCATTGTGACACACATCATGCTGACATCATAGAGAATGAAAGTGAAACCAAAAAGTATTCGGCACCACTGGATATACTTTGACTCTCACAGTTTGTATAACTCTGCCCAAAAAGCACTGATCTAACCAGGAGAGATATCACTAGAAAGGAAACAATCACCCCATGACCACAATCTTCAAGCAGGGGATTCACCCGCAAGACACCAGAAAATTCACTTTGGGATGGCAATTGGGAGTTTACCCCCAATCTTCCCCTGTGGGGATAGAAAACTCAACTAGACGCTGGGGAAAAAAATAAAAAAAGAACGGGTGGGGTCGACCCACCCTTGTATTTGCCGCATCTCCATCTAAAAACAGCACCAACAGCACTTCTGACTCTCCCTGGGGGGCAGATTGGGCAGGGTTTACCACAATCTTTCCAAAGTCCAATAGAGACAATGGAAAAATGATTTAAAAAGAAGGGGTGGGGCTGGCCACTCCAAAACAGGATAATGGGCCCAATAGTCTTTTTGTCCCCACCCACAGAGAGAGATTGAGGGGAAGAATGACTGCCCACTACACCCACTGATTTTTTTTTTAAGAATGGGGTGGTGGATGGCCTACATGGAGTCATATTCCTCAACCATAAAGGCCCAAGAGTCTTTCTGCCACCCACGCTAGGGTGGGAGAGATTGGAGGATTGACCGGGCAGGAGAAAGCCCACACAATGCCAGGAATATAAATATATATTTTAATTTGGGGTGGAAATGGCCCATCCTGAAATCAGAAGGCAATCCTACCCCTAAAGCCCCTGGGGCCTAGAACATTCCCATTATCAAGAGGAAATGTGGATTCTTTTAGGCATAGTTTTGACATATGGGTGGGCGAAGATGGGTCATATCAGAATTTCTTTTCATTTGTCATACTCAGTGGTCACAATATTCGATCTATGAGGTCAGATGTCAACCACGGAACCCTTCAAACCCTGGGCATCTCTGAAACCTAGACACCCAGGTGATTCCAGGGGGGTGTGGATCCCATTATGTTTTCTTAAGTAGAGAGTCCAGCAAACATCAAGCTTTGCCTAAAATTGTGCATTTTCCTCACATTTCTGTGAGGGAGCATTATGATGTCTGCAGGGATCCACAAAATTCCTAAAACCCAGCTTTTTTTATTTACTTTTTCTCCCTTCATAGAAAGGTTTGGCAGCTAATGTTTGCTACTAAGGGGCCGATTCCGATCTCGGCCGGTAGGGCTCCGAATCGGATTCGGCTTTACCGGATCCGATTCGGAGCCCTGTTTCCCGACCGATTCGTACATGCGTCCGGGCGAGCGAGTACGATGCAAAAACTCCGACCGACTCGTTCGCGAGACCCAACCGCACCGACCGACTCGTACACGAAAGCCGACCGCTCCGACCGACTCGCTCGGACACGCCTCGCACCGCGCAATGGAGACGTTCCCCGGCTGGGCAAGTACGATGCGCGCCGCGAGCAGTCCGACCGACTCGCGCCGTCCGGCTCAAAGGAGCAGTCGGAGCCGTACTTTGGGGGTCCGTGTCGGACCCCCCCTGTACGCATAGCCGCGCGAGTCGCACACAGGGGGGACCCATGGGTCCCCCCTACCTGTGCGTGTACGGCGCGAGTTGCTTCGCCGCGTACACGCTGTAGGGGGCGCCCCTGTTCGCCTCGCACCCATTGAGTCAATGGGAGCCCGCGTATGCGTTGTACGACAGGCTCCCATTGACTTCAATGGGAGTCCGACCGAATCGAGTCCGATGGCATACGTGCGCATCGTACTCGTTCGGTCGGGCTGCTAGGGTCCGATTCGGTCGGAAATCTCTCCGAGTCCGGCTCGGTCGGAGAGATTTCCGGCCCGAATCGGAATCGGCCCCTAAGTTGCTTCTTTTTGTGACTGCCATTTTGTGCACATTGTATGTTTTTTTTAATTTACTGCTCCAAGATGTGTCCACTATCTTGGAACAGTATATTAAAAACATGAAATGGCTGCTGTGTCATGATGTATGTGTGCATGTATGGTGACGAAGGAGCACATATATACCATCCTGCTGGGGGGCACCACAATGTCATGACAAATAGGCATACACACCTTCACACTTTTTTTTTAAGTTGCCAGTGATAAAAAGCACCATTGTTCCCTTTGGTTGTGCTGATGCTAAATAGCATTGACAAAAAGCAGTAGTATAGCCATTAGGTCTGCATTAGCAAAGCCAAATGACGAGAATTATTGAATTTGCCAATGGTTGTTTCTCGCATGCTATTATACTTTCTTATGCATGGTATTTAGCTAGATGTAGAATAATGCACTTTTTCATTTTAGAAAAAGCATTGCCCTGACATTCATTCAGTAATTTCTATTTTTTTGCACTTAGTTTTGAATGCCTAGCCCACACCGTCTCCATGAGTAACTCATGCATAACTTTGCCTAGCTACCTTTAAGATGAAGTGCTAAAAGAGCATAGCTGGTGCTCAGTTTTATGTCCAATAGTAAGTTGGCACCAGGACATTAAAAGAAGAATACTCTTAATTGTCATAATTGGAACCAAGTAACCCCTGATTGCCCTGTGGCCCACTGATCCAGTTCCCTCACATTGGCTTGTTGTGGTTGGGTCAAACAGTGAGCTTCCTTTATTTCGGTGTCCAGTTACATCCTGCTTGACCTGCTCTTCAGCCTTGCTCTACACAGGCACTCTCACCGCAATCTTTAATCTGTTGATTTCCAGTCTCAAAATCAACCCTGTGTCAGCCATAGCTGTGCTTTTTAAGTCTGCTAGGACAATATTCCCACCCTGATAAATTGTGGTTCGCTTTTATCTAAGTTGAACAGTTGAATAGTTTTCTCTTTTGGACAGGAATTTGAGCTTGTTTTTCTGTGACGCCCAACATGAAAAATGGATCATTGGAACCACCACATTGTGGCATCACTTGAAATTAGCCTATGCTTGCGAGGATCCCATGAAAAACCTTGTTTCAAAGTCTGAAAAGAAAGTATGGAGTGTGTCAAATGAAGGAAAATGGGCTAGCAGCATTGGTGAAGGAGAGGAAAAGACAAAATATAGGTAAATGTGCCAGGATTGGCAAGGAATCTGCAGAATTACAGAGTTATCTGCAATTTCTAAGTTATGGTGCAGTTACCTGATATTAACCCATTCAAATTTGGAGCTCCCAAAGACACAAGAGTTGTTTCACTTTGGCGTATCATTGTCTACCCTCTTTTTGATCACGTACCTCATACTGTTGCATTTGAACCTCGAGACAGGTTCACCACCCCTCCCCAAATACACACAAATAGGACAAAGTACTATCTTGACATCCGTTCCAGGTTAAGCAAACAGTTGCCTGTTCAACGGCACCAACATTCTACCAAATAGATGTGACAAATAGAGGGGGGGGGGGTGGAATTTGCGGAATTTCACTCTGCTCCGTGAGGAGACGGAAATCAGTGCCTGGTGCAGGTCTTGCGGAGTTTTAGCACCAGAAGCTTGTTCCACGCTGCAAAATCATCGCGAATGGCACCACATGGCATGCCAGAGGGCGCTTCTTTGCTGCTGCTCGAGTAGATTTTCTACTCGAGTGGCAGCTCTCTCAACGCGAACAGTCATGACCACCCAAGAGGCCTGCGTTGAGAAAATCTTGCCAGGTGCCATTCTAGCTCCGAAAAGCGTGCTAGGAGAGGCAAATTCTCTCTCGCACTCGCCAATGTTGACGAGCTTGCAAGAAAAAACTCTGCCACATGGCGGTTGGCAGAGTTTTGCCAAAACTCCGCATTACAAGGGTAATGCGGAGTGGGCAAAACTCCACGAACTCTGCCGGCTGAGCGGAATTTATCGCCCTCCCTTAGTGACAAATCACTTCCATTCATTGGGTCCCTCCCTTACTCTCTTTCCCTTTCCTCCACATATCTGCAAGAGTTCCAACACTCATTTTCAAATACATGTTTGATCCACTTATCAGGGTGATGCAGTTGTCAAAAGTAACGGTCAAGTTAAGGAAACCTCAACCTACCTGCTGCTGTATTAATAAAAGACACAATCGAAGTTAAACAAGCAGTAAACTTTGTATTGTAATTTTTTGTATACTTTGAATTGTAATTCATTGTATTGAATGTCCAACAACTTACCATTTTCACACCAATAACCTAATGGCCCAAATCACTATAAAAATCACATTCAAAGCACTGAGCTCCTCATTTCCAAGCCCCTGTGCGCCACCGGAACGTCACTTTTATTGATGTTCCAGCGGCGCACAGTGCAGTACCATATCTACAATGCCACGTAAAGCCACCCTGCATGGCTTTTCATGGCATTGTAGATATGCTGTGAGGCAACGCAGTGCAAGTCGCTGCCTTGCCTCACACTGCGATGGGGAGGCGTGCCGTGGGCGTTATGGTGTGTGTTCCGTAAAACCTATGCCATTTGACACATTCCCAGATTTACAACATTCTGTAAAACTGGGAATGCGTCAAAAGCCTACATCTCCCCAGAGGAGGTCTAGGGGAGGCGCAATGAGGAGAAAAACTTTATTTCTCCTCGCGTTTTCCTCTTTCTATGTGTGCTGCCTTCAGCAGAACAAATAAAAGGAGGAAATCACCTCCATTCATTGTTTTTGGGCAGGAAGGTACCCTTTGCCAACTAGAGACCCTCATTTCTAACACTCACCCATTGCTTCCCCCACTTTTCATTGGCTTGATAATGTTTTGAAAGGACTCCCTGGACCAAGCTTTAAGTGCTGTTTTTGCTAGCCCTCCCCCCATTCCCGAACCCCTTGTGGTCAATATTTTTTAATGCTCTTTTTTAAGAGCCCTGCAGCTGCAATTGCAGCTGGGTAACTTTGTAGTGTTAAAAGAGCTTTAGAAATTACATCCTGGATTGGGGAAAAAAATAATGTGAAAAAAAAAAGCCACGTCATTCTCTAGGGTATTGCACCATGCATGTGCGTGCCTATAACATGATTTAACCACCAGCAGCATCTGCATGAGCGTGCCTTTTCTTTTTTATTCTTTTTTTTGCCCGATTCTACACAGCATCTACAAAAAGCATTTTGCTTTATGCTGATGATGCACAGCATCAGCAAAAAAAAAAGCCACTGAGAAAACGTAAAGGTGAATAAGGTGAGACCTATTCTTTTTGCCAACTCTTTTCCTTAAACTTTCATTGAAAGAAAAACATTAGGAAAAACAATGCTCACATTTCAAGGTTATCGTAATTGCAAGTATAACTCTTCACACTAAGGAACGTTCCACTCTATCCCGCGTTCACGGGAATTCACTATGACTACTGTTGACAAAATAATACATGACTTTTAACAAACACTGGGGCATATTTACTAGAGAAGTGGCGTAGCGTAGCGTTAGCCTCCTTGGCTTAACGCCACGCTCCGCCACATCTGAAATGCAGGGCTGCACCATATTTACAACAATATGGCGCAGCCCTGCGTTTCTCTCTGCACTGGCGCTAAATTTAGCTGCCTAGCGCAAACGCATGCACCCTTGCACCATAGTGCAAGCGTGTCTGCATTGAGGGGAAAATTGTTTATGTCCAGGAAGGTGTCCCTTCCTGCACATAAACAATCTTTAAATGAAGTTTTGAAACTTCTATGTGTGCTGCACACATAGAAGTTGCAAAACATGATTTTTTTTTATTGATTGCTTATGTGCAGGAACACCTTCCTGCACATAAACAATCAAAGGCCTTTCGCTAATTCTATGGGTGCTGCACAACGCAGCACACATGGAAACAGCAAAAACGAGGAGAAATTAAACATTTCTCCTCGTTGCGCCAGGGTTAGACCAGGTTATCCCTGGTCTTAATTTTGGCGCTGCCCCATATTTACACTGCCCTTGTTAATATGGGAGCAGTGTCAAAATCAATGGGTGTTGCGGTGGAACGTCCACCACACCCATTGCCCACCCCTTTCACGCTAAGTATAGCGTGAAAGGGGGCCTTATTTACAAGGAAGCGTGGCTTAACGCTGCCTTGTAAATAAGGCGAAGCACCTATCGCCACAGGAACGTCACTAAAAGTGATGTTCCTGTGGCGATAGGGGCTTGTAAATATGCCCCACTATTTTTCTGGCCTCCCTATCCCTTCCGTCACTTTTAATTGGTCGGTGTATCCTCAACTTAATCTCACTATTCAAATATGTTAATTAAAGAAGCAGGAGGCTGATTTCAACGCGTGACCCTCTCTTGGGTGCTGCCTCCTCTGTCAACAATATTAAAGATCTCCGGGATGCTCGGGCGCTGCCGGCTCAGCTTTCCTTGTTACGAAATCCTTTGATATGTGACCTTTTAGATACACCTGCATGGATTCGCTTTCTTAAGCATCTGAAAACCTGTTTCTTCAATATTCCGGCCTGCCGTCTCCATAGGCCTGCTTTTCTCTTTTCCTTATCCCCCCTTTCATGCAGATTGTTAACTTCGACCCGTTTCCGCTGTTGTGTTGGTATTTTACAAGAATGACAGGACGTACCGGAGGACAAGAGCTCGCTCTTTTAAAAGCTGGCTTGCCATCTCCGGGGAGGGTTTTGTAATTATTGTGCTGCATACAAACCCTGCTCTGCCGCTCTGACGTCATTTGCAGTATCAGCTGCTCCCCGCCCGCACCCCAGCGTGCACGATGAACCGGGACAGCCTCGCTGCGTCACATCACGTCTGCTTCCCGAGCCTGGTGCTTCATGGGAGCCTGTCAATAACGCGGGAGCCTTCTTGTTTCAACATTTTAGAAAGCTGAAAGGATCGAATCGATGTTAAAAGAGCTCCAGGAGCGGAGGGAAATCCTATAGACATGGCTGACTGGGAATCGATGGCCGAGCTCTCGCAGGCTTGATCAAGACTTCGGCGCCCAAGGCTGAACCTGCCCTGATTTACTGGAACTCAGTTTACCTGCATTAAAATCCTCCCCATGGTGCCATAACAGCATGTACATTTACTTTACACTCAAATGCGCTGTTTGCCTTGAGTCTCCGCGCCCTCCTCCTCTTGCGAGATCGAAGGAGGACTCCGTGGAGGCCTTCGCAGTCGTAGCCTCGCGGCTTGCTGCCACTGTGCGGCATGAGGCAATGATCGCTGCCTTTGGACTTTTCTTAGTATGGCCAGGTCTGGAGAGGCCTTTTGTTCCACCGGGCATTTCCCTGGTGGGCTGGGGCCCTTGGAGGCCGGTTTTGAAAGCTCAGGACCGCTCCTGGTGCCTCTGTCACTTTCCCCAGCTCCCAGAGCATAATTGCGGCAGGCAGGGAGGCTTCAATAGAGAGAGAAAGATAGGGAGGAGGAGGAGGTAAAGAGAGAGATCAGAGAAGAGTGAAAGGAGAGGAGAAATAGGCTGGCAGGCCTGAGTCTTTTTGCCACAGCTGCTTTTGGTTCCCCAGTCTGGCCCAGTGCTTAATTTGAGCCGGTGCTTTCCGGTGCTAAGCACCGGCACTTAATTGGTTTCCGGTGCTCGGCACCTAATTGTCAACACCATACATAGAACAGTCTACCACATGGTGTCACTGCTCATCTAATTTAGAGATGAGCAGAACAATGGTTGTTTAGGAATACAATTGGCATTAAAATTGTTAATACCTGCCTCCCCAGCCATTCCTTAGCTTTGGGGACCTGGAATAATCTGAACTGTCGCATTTACATGCGAGAGAGATGGTTAGTAGTTGTTTTGGCAGTGATGACAAGGGCGATGGGTGGTGCAAGCTGCAGTGGCCTCCTGGTCAGAGCCCTGGCACTTAATATTTTACAAATTAAGCACTGGTCTGGCCCTGAGAATGGCCAAGTCAGAACACTACTAGTGTGCGCTCTAGAGATCGGGCTTTCTCTGTAAGCATACCTCTGGTGGTTCAGTCATTCATGTGCCTGTAACCTCTCACCAGGTCTCTAGCTTTCGGGATTTATGCACAACAATGTCAGATTTGTGTCAGAGTAAAAGGCGCCTCATTGCATTTATTTCCAAGTGTATGTGTTGTGTTTGTGACACAGCATGTGCCTCAGACACATACAAGAGCACTATTTCACTTTACGTGATTCTGCCTCTCTTCCCAGGGAGCAACGGGGCTTAGCGCATATCAAGTAGGGACAAAATGTCTTTTGATTATTACTGAAATGTAAAAAGTCATGCAAATACAGTGTACTTATACATTTTCAAACTCTCTTGAAAGTAACACAGAACAACAGAAACGGGAACACAACCTAAAAAACTGCAGTAAAAGTCATAACATGGTTACAACGCAAAACCTGAAAAACACTACTGAAAATGTCTAGTTAGATTAAGAAACACAAACCATAACGGACACCCAAGCTGCCATTTGCTCACGAATTCACACACAGACTTCACTGATGTTAGACCTGTCAGCCGTAGGTTGGTATTCCCCCAAACGTTTTGCCTTCACCTTCCTATTTTTCTGAATTCATTTTTGCTGGCCTTAGCATTCTGTGCATGTCACTACTGCTAACCAGAGCTAAAGAACTTGTGCTCACTCCCTAAAACATGGTTGAGTTGGCTTACACCTGATTGGCATAGTTAATTTACTATAACTGTCTAGTAAAGTGGTACACCATATACCCACGGCCTGGAAATTAAATGCTACTGGTGGACCTGCAGCACGCAATGTGCCACCCACTTAAGTAGCCCCTTACATGTCCCAGGCCTGCCATTGCAGCCTGAATGCATTTATAATGACAATTTGACTAGGCAAAATAATATCTTTGCCAAGCCTTAAACTCCCCCTTTATTACTTATTAGACACCCCCAAGGTAGGCCCTGGGTAGCCCATAGGGCAGGGTGCATTGTAGTTAAAATGTTGGACATGTACTTTTAAGTTTTATAGGTCCTGGTAATGAAACTCACAAATTCGTTTTTCTCTGCTGTGAGGTCTACCTCTCCCATAGGATAACATTGGGCTGCCTTTTTAGATTTAATAAGTGTTAACATTTGATTGGGAACAGGTAGAAAATTGATGTTTGGTGTCTAAAAAATTGTCATTTAAACCTCTCTTTAATGGTAAAGTTAGATTTCAAGTTACAATTTTGAAAATGTCACTTAGAAAGTTCGCATTTTCCTGCCCTAGCTATTTTGTGCTTGCATGCTGTTCCTGGTTCACATGATGTGGGGTAGTTGGCAGTTGGGGGCAGTACAATAGTGAAAGACGGAACAGCAGTTTGAAGCAGCGCCCTGCACTTTAATGGAGGATATCCCCCTGCAGGCAGGTGTAGTAAGTGACTGCTTCAGCCTGCAGTGCGGTGTCCAGGGGGCTGCCCTTTGGGGGTGCACTTAATGTGTGCCACCTTTTTGTGGCACACAGTCAGTGCGCTTACTGTAGCCTCTTTGCCTCTTCACCGTGTTCATAATATGTCGCAGTGGCAAAGTGTTTTACTTGTTTGCATGCCGTCAAGCCCCCATGCAAATGAGAGATCACTCTTTAGGATACATGTGTGCCGATGCTATCTGTATTGTGGGAATGGCTGCACAAGCATCTGTGGCCCATTCTGTAATACATCAGTTCCCTTAGGGCACAAAAAATGGGGCCACATGCCTGTTGCTCATTGCAGGCACTGTATGTTTTATTGCCTCTGATGTGATCTGGATGGTTTTTCACAGTTTGATTAAATACTCTTGTAGGACATTCATAGGTAGGTATTTGAAGGAAAAATTGTGCATTTTTCTTTCTTTCATTGACCGGGATATGGCGGAAAGGTGTGTACATTGGGAAGGAGAGTTAAATGGTCTGTCCATTGAATGATTATTGGTCACCATAGTAGATTTAGTGTGATGCTGGTAGGATGAGATTGAGGTTATTGTCTTTGAAATGGGGGGTGAAAGGGGGGTGTGCTTAGTGACATGCGGTTGGATCCCAAGAGTATAAAGGAGTGAGTCAAAAGATTTCTTCATTGCCTTTGAGATGGAGTCGAGCAGTGCATCAAAGCAACAGGGATAGAAGCTGTTAGTGTTGTCAACTTCACCCTTTGTAATTTTTTCTGTCTCTTTGTTTTTTCCTACCTGCGGTCATTGGTCACCAGAGAGTACTATGGAGCCAAATCTGATGTGCGCCAGCAGCGAACTAGACTAATTCTGGTAGTTTTGGGGTACAACCTTTCTACACAATTGAGGATGTCCCCCCATTCCCTCCCCCCAGTCCCTGTGTTTAAAAACAAGCAGTCTCCTATAATGAAAGTTTGTCCTACACCCAAAGTCCTTCGCAATTTTGTCTTGCCTAAGATTGATTCTTCTTGATTCCTCAAAGAAAGGTGCCCCCTCAACATAATTTGTAGGTCCAGGAGCCAGAGGGAAAGACCAAGAAAAATAACATATACAAATGCTCCTGTCAGACCTGTGTCTATTTATCTAGTGGCCAGCACAAGGCTCAAATCGGGCAGTTTCCCAAAAAACAATCTAACAATACTGTACTGTGCAAAAATATATTACTTTTTATTCATCTTTTTCTTTTTTATCCTTATAGCATATCTTTTGATAAAAATATCAACACAATCATAATGAAGAATTCATTCATTGACAAATAACTACAGATGGTGTTATTTACAGATAAAATACATAAGTAAACACATGAATTATAATTCTGATCATTCAGACAGCAAAGAAAGAGAAGACAGAGACCCCCATCAAATGTCCTCACATCAAAACACCCTCACATCTCATACCACACTCTCACAAGCAGAACACTCACACCACATCTCAATATTCTCACACAACAAAAATATACAAAAATATATATGGGGAACACTTAATATTTCACTGGCATATACCAATAACAGTGATAGCGGGCTGAGTAAATCACAGTTTTCATCCGCTTTGGCGTTGTCTTTAGAGGGTTCCCCGCAGTCTGGTCAACGCACGTTTTGGTGGGATTTGATAGCTGCCACCTTCATCAGGACCACTCTTTAGGTCTAATTTCAGGTGAGTGGCGTGGGGGAAATCTCGTCAATACCCCATGATGGCCTGTATGTTGCTCTTATACTTTGACAGGAGCAAAAAAGGTGAGAATCATCACATGTAGACTTGCGAGCCCGGTCACGCAAACTAATCCCACCGAAACGTGCGTTGACCAGAGTGCGGGGAACCCTCTTAAGACAACACCAAAGCGGATGAAAACTGTGATTTACTCAGCCCGCTATCACTGTTATTGGTGTATGCCAGTGAAATATTAAGGGTTCCCCATAAATATTTTTTTATATTTTTGTTGTGTGAGAATATTGAGATGTGGTGTGAGTGTTCTGCTTGTGAGAGTGTGGTATGAGAGGTGAGGGTGTTTTTTGTATACTTTTTTGTATTTTTGTATATTTTTGTTGAGTGAGAATATTGAGATGTGGTGTGAGTGTTCTGCTTGTGAGAGTGTGGTATGAGAGGTGAGTGTTTTGATGTGAGGACATTTGATGGGGGTCTCTGTCTTCTCTTTCTTTGCTGTCTGAATGATCAGAATTATAATTCATGTGTTTACGTATGTATTTTATCTGTAAATAACACCATCTGTATTTGTTATTTGTCAATGAATGAATTCTTCATTTTGATTGTGTTGATATTTTTATCAAAAGATATGCTAGAAGGATTAAAAAGAAAAAAGATGAATAAAAAGTAATATATTTTTGCACAGTACAGTATTGCTAGATTGAGTTTTGGGGAACTGCCCCATTTGAGCCTTGTGCTGGCCACTAGATAAATAGACACAGGTCTGACAGGAGCATTTGTATATGTGACTTCCTTCTTCTTGAACATTGAGGCAGAAATATAAGTAATTATTGATAAACCCCAGAAGGCTCTTATCGTACTGATCATATGAAGAGGTATTGGGATTTTTTCAGACGAAAGGAGACTGGCATAACTTTTCTTTTTATACTTGAGATTTGCCCTTTAATAACTCCTGGGCCACGTGGCCTTTTGATATACATTCTGTGGGCATCAATTGAGGCTTTATAAGCCAGTACGATTCTTGACATCATAAAAAGCAGCACAATACTAAAAAGTACATTATCTAATGAATTATATAAATAAAAAATAAAAAACATTTGTTTTTGCAATGCTTTGTTCCTTGAAATGGGTGTAATTCTCGCAGTTACTTAGGTCAAAAGTTGGCTTATTTCCTAGTGTTTCTTCAGTGGCAGCCATTTCCTCTTCAGAAAGGCACGATCCATCTCGTCTTTCTGCTCGGAGATATGGTTTACTTTATTAAATAGGGTGATCGGAATTGAAGATGTTCTACTATGAGTGAGTTTTTGCTGCATTCATTTATACAGCATAGGTATGTTTGAGGGTTTTCCAAAACACTTGCTCTAATACAATGTGGCTGCAAAGCATTTTGGGTAGGGACCATCAACAGGCCTACAGAGATGGCGCACAGGTGCTTTCAGTGAAAGCAGGTCTGAGATGCGCTTAATGCCTCGAGTTCACTGTTTGAATATCTCTGGGCCCCAGACTTTGCCTCCGCTCATCCACAGAGCTCTCTGCATCCAGGCAGCCGGCGCCCCACCTGCAGAACATCTGCTGAGGAAGAAAACACACATTATCCTTTAATGTCTCTGCCAGGATTATTTTCATTTATCAGTCTCACAATCTGATGAGACGTTAAACCGTCTGAAGGCGGGTACAGCTCTCGGGCATGCCAAGCAGACGACCGAAGCCTCATTCACCGGCAGTCTGTGCGCACAGGGAGGGGGCGGCACGGGTCAGGCCTTCTGCGCCGGCTTTGTGAGTGCATGTGAGGAGACTGTAACGTTTCAGGCTTCATTCACTCGTTTTGTCTGCGCCGCCATGGTCGAGGCTGAGGGGTCAGGTCTCCTGCATCAGCCATCTCTGTGCCGCCATGGTTCCTGCACCAGTACTATCAGGCTGCACGCGCAGCCTCTATGCACCAGGCACTGTCTGTGTTCCCAGAGAGAGAGGCATGCCTCATGATGTTGTAGCAAAATGGGGGTGGAGTCACGAGGGGAAGAGCTATAAAAATCAAAGTCTGACAGTCATCGTATAAATTATTGTGTAAAAACTCAGGTGAAAATAAATTGGCAACAAGGACAAATGTGACAGTGAATCGGTACTGGCGTACTTAATTGACCACAAAGAAGCCACGCTTTAAAAATTCCTATGGGTTTAAGGCACCTACTGAAGAGAGCTTTGTGAGCCCAGCAATTTTCATGGTATCATTATCATAATGGTAAGATATCTGATGGTTAATGCACTTCATTGAGACATATGTGTTTTTTCTAGTCAAACTTTTGACTCATAAAGTAGCATAGAGAGTTAACGTGCCTGCTGCAATGACGGCCCCCGGGGAAAGGCACATGTAGACAGGAAATGGGTGGGGATACGTGGTTAAGGGGGAAGGGGCGGGTCATTAGGTTACATATAAGGGTTCGGAGAGGCGTGATCTGCCTCTTCCAGATCCTGTGCATCACCGGGGGAGAAAAAAAGCAAGGGTGGGAGGCGCGTCAGCCTCCCAGCACGGCTTCAAACAACAGCGCATCCCGCCCCGAGGGCACTGAGGACGCCTTGAGCAGGGCCGGGCCTCTGCGCAAGCATGTCTCCCAAGACACAAAGGAGGCCCAGCACGGCAAGGCAGTGGGCCGGCTGGTCCTCCAAAATAGGTGCGAGAGAAGGGAAGGGCCAGAGTATGAGGCCCCCTCCCGCCCTCCCACATGTCAGAAGCAACGGCGGGCCCAGGGCCAAGGGCCCCACCCTTAAAAAATTGAAAGGTACGGTCGGTGCCACACAGGAGAGGGAGGGGGAAAAACAGAGACAGCCAATGCTTGGGGACTACCAGCCCATAGGGATAAAGGGCCTGGGGCAAAATAAAATAGATGGGCATCTGTGAACATAGAAGCCCAGATCAGAGAGCAGCGCCGCTCAGTCCAGGAGACCGAGGCACGCTGGATATCGATGTGCAGGGTGGACGAAGAGGAGGATTTGGACAGGGAGCAGGCGCAGGGGGGTTAAGACGGATTGTGGGGAAGTTTCTGATGGGACAGGGCCAAGGGCGTGGGGCACTGGATATGGGACACGGCAGGGGGGCCCCTAGAGAGCATGGGGGCCAGCTTTGTACTGCTTAAGGGCCCGGTGATGCACAGGACCCTCCTGGTTGGTGCGGCGGGGGGCAAGGCAAGGTCGGTGACTGAGGCTGACAGACGGGGGCATTGCCAGCGGGGCACACGACGGCCTCGACGCGCTGGCCAGAAGATATAGGAGGTCCTCTGTGGCCAACCCTACCTCGAGGGAGTATGCCCCTCGCTTTAACCAGGCCAAGGAGCTTTCACTTAATATGGATGTGTATGAGCGGGACAGAGTGAAAGGAGCACGACAGGAGGAGTACGAGGAGGGCGTTTGTGAGGATGTGCTGGTTTTGGACTATGAGAGTGACGAATGGTGAGTTGTATGAGGAAGAGGAGGTAAGCAGGCAGGTGACTCGCAGTGCCAACGAAGGGCGCGCAACCTGTGCTTCAATTGATGCCTTACAGCGGTCAAGTGCGGACCAGAGAACCTCCAGGAATAAGGCGAAAAGCAGCAAAGGCAACTGCCAGAAAGAAGTGTAACCATTGCCTTCAGGTATGGGGGAATGGTGGTCATTGTGGGGCTCCGGAGATTCGCAAAAGGGAGCACCAAAATGGAGGTCTGTAGGGAGGGCGACGTGATGGGCACAGAAGGGAAGGGCAAAGGGAAGGAACCTGCGCGTGGTAAGGAATCGCACAAGCGCGTGAGTTGGAAAAAGGCCGCTGATAAGAAAAAGTGCCAGTCAGATAGTTCCACAAAATCCGATAAGGATAAGGGTGCTACGGATTGAAGGAGGATAAGCTTACTTATCTGCCTTTTCAGCCCAAGCCCGCCCCACAGGGGGGGGCGGGTTCCATTCCGAAACCAACCAGAACCAATGTTGGGGCGTGCTGAAATTACAGCAAGGGGTTCTGTTCCCATCACCCATGCAAGTTTAAACATGAGTGTTCCAAATGTGGAGGCAGACACCCCATTACTCAATGTTTTACCCTGACCAGTCCAGCCGAACAATGGAGAGGGGTCAGCAGGGGCACCCTGGAATGAAAGGCAACTACTCCCATTAAACTCGAAGCCTTGCGGCCTTGGCTGGTTATTTATCCGCAGCTTGAATGGGGCTTTACGGAGGATTTTCGGATTGAGTATCAGGGTCCTAGGTGGCGGAGGTGGGCTGACAATTTGTGGTCAGCCAAGGAGTTTCCAGAAATTGTAGCGAACAAGCTGGCCAAGGATAAATTGGGGAAGAGTGAAGTGCAGTGAATTTGGGGAAGATTGGAGTGGAATGGGGCAGATTGGAGTAGGGTAGATTGGAGTGAGAAAGATAGGAGTGGGCTAGTTTGGAGTGGGGTAGATTGGCGTAGATTGGACTGGAGTTGCATAGAATGTGGAAAATGGGGATGGGGCGGGTTAGATTGTAGATTGGGGTAGATTTTAGTGGGGTAGATTAGATGGGGTAAATTGGAGTAGGGTAGTTTGGGGTGGGGTAGGGTAGATTGGAGTGGGGTGGAGTGGGTTAGATTGGACTGGAGTGGAGAAGATTTGAGTGACATGTGATAGATTAGAGTGAGGTGGAGTGGGGTAGAGTGGAATGGGGTAGATTGGGTAGAGGGGTAGATTGGAGTGGTGTGTGGTAGACTGGGATGGGTGGGGTAGATTGGAGTGGGGTAGAGTGGAGTGGGATAAATTGGGGAAGAGTGGAGTACAGTGGATTGGGGAATATTGGAGTGGAGTGAGGCAGATTGAAGTGGGGTAGATAGGAGTGGAGTGGGGTTGATAGGAGTGGGGTTGATAGGAGTGGAAAGGGGTAGATTGGAGTAGAGCAGATTAGCGTGAGATAGATAGGAGTGGGCTAGTTTGGAGTGGGGTAGATTGGTGTATATTGGAGTGGAGTTGCATAGAGGGGTTTGCAAAAAATTGGGATGGGGTGGGTTAGAGTGGGGTAAATTGGGTTATTGTGGGATTGAGTGGAGTAGGTTGGAATGGAGTAGATTTGGGTAGATTGGAGTGGGGTGGATTAGATGGAGTAAATTGGAGTAGGGTAGAGTGGGGTAGGGTAGATTGAAGTGAGTTGGAGTGGGATGGATTGGGGTGGAGTGGGTTAGATTGGACTGGAGTGGGGTGGGATAGATTTGAGAGGCATTTGATAGATTAGAGTGAAGTGGAGTGGGGTAGATTGAGAAGAGTGGAATGGAGTGTGGTAGATTGGGGTGGAGTGGGGTAGATTGGGGAGAAGGATAGGATGGAGTAGTGTGTGGTAGACTGGGATGGGTGGGGTAGATTGGGGTAGAGTGGGATAGATTGGAGTGGAGTTGAGTAAATTGGAGTAGATTGTTGTAGATTTGAGTGGGATATATTGGAGTGCAGTAGATTGAATTGGGGTTGAAGTTGAGCAGATTGGGGTGGATTGGGATAGATTGGAATGAATAAATGAAATAATTTATTGTTTCAATTATTTAAAATTGTTACAAGAGAGACTGGGCGGGAATCTCTCCATCCGATCGCTTTCTTCAATCATGCTTAATACATAATGGTTTCATTTGACAAGTCTATTATTTATATCTAAAACATGGTCATTTCATTAAACAAATCTAGTAGTCGCAGCACTAAACAATGAGCAAAAGGTAGCAGTGAGAAACACTCGATTAGAACTACAATCTACCTTTAGTCCTTGTTTGAGTCTTTACTTAAAAGTTCTTTCACTTGGTATGCAAATTTCGCTAATCTGGCCAGTTCCATTGGAGTCTCCAAATTAAAGAGAAATTTCATGGCCTCTGTGCAGGTGCGTATGCCGTATTTTTAAAACAGAGGTTTCAATAAAGTGGGACGTGCATAGTCCAAACAGTGGTATGTGCAAACCAAGTGAGCCATAGATTCCTCATACTGGTGGCAGAGTCTGCAAGTGGTGACCGCCTCTGTTTTCCAGCGAGAGTTGATATCTTTTATTGGCAATACCATCAGCCTCACTGCCAGAATTTGCTTTAAAACTATCTTGTTTAAGGCGGAGTCAAGGTATGGCTGTCTCAGTTTGTCATGGAAGGAACTAGCTAATAGCCTAATGTTACTACTGGATGACTAATTCCTTCATGTCATCTTCCTTAGATAGCAGTCTGACTTGTTGGTTTAAAATGGATTTTAAAATTCCGGGTTGGTGGATAAAATCCTGCCATTTGGACAGGTCAAGGTGCAGTTCAGTGCAAGCAGTAAGAAGGCCATTGGCCCATGGATTATTGCCTTTCACAAAAATTTCCTTTAGAATAGCCTTCATTGTATTCGGTGGTGCAGCACAGGCCCCTCGAAAGTACCGAACAATCGATGCCCAATGTTCGTAGCATTGTTTATTTAGCCCGAAATCGAGTCGTACTAAGACGTTCCAGGCATGAGCGGGTATGTGAAAAATCTGTTTGAACGCTCGGCAGTTGGCACGTTCCGTGATGTTAATTAATGCCGCAGGAAATACAAGTTGACCATATGTGATTGAAGGGAGTAGCTTAGCTCTTATAACCTTTCTAATGGGTTCGGTTGTCGGGCTGCTTAGTTTTGAGTTCAATTTGCATAGGGCATACGTCACTGCCTGGAATGGAGTGGGGTAGACTGGAGTGGGGTAGATTGAAGTGGTGTAGATTGAAGTGGTGTAGATTGGAGTGGGGTAGATTGGAGTGGGGTAGATTGGAGTGGGGTAGATTGGGTGGATTATAGTAGGGTAGAATGAAATGGTGGGGGGCTAGATGGGGTAGTTTGGAGTGGGGTATATTGGGTAGAGAGGAGTGGGGTAGATTGGGGGAGTAGGGTAGATTAGAGAGGTGTGAGGTAGATTGGAATGGGGTGGGTAGATTGGAGAGGTGTGGAGTGGGGTAGATGGAGGTAGAATAGGGTACATTGCAATAACATTGGTTTATGAAGAGACATGGGTCCGGGTCAAAACAAGCCCTATCACAGTGACCTCTAAAATTCCCACAAATAATGGGCTCAAACAGAGCTGTGTTCTGGGCCCCCTTCTCTTCAACATCCACACAGCAGATTTGTGGGCCGCCCTGCAAGGAGCTAGCTTAGTAGCTCCAAAGCTGGGCAGGGCGAGACTGTTCTGCAATACGGGGATGATACAGTATTAATGTACCACACCAGGGTGGGCCTTCAGAGATTTCTCCATGCACTGAATTGCTATAACCAAGATAACCAGGATAACCATCTACTGGTCAATCAGAGTAAGACCAAGATAGTTGTGTTCGGGAAACATCCATTCAAAAGGAAAGCTCACTGACAATTGGGAGATCTGGAAATTGGAACAGTAACAGCCTACATCTACCTTGAGGTCTGGTTTCAGAAAGGGCCAACTCAAATCCACCAAAAACATCTCAGTACCAAGGCCAACAGCGTCATCCACTCACTGAAACAGCTGAGCCACCACCTGCAAAGCCCTTCCACTGAGCCTATACTGATAGTCCTAAAAGCAAAACTGCTACCGGCCATCAATGGAATGTAGTGTAGTAGATTGGGGTAGAGTGGAGTGAAGTGCAGTATATTGAGGAAGTGGGTTAGATTGGAGTAGTGTGTGGTAGATTGGGATGGGCTGGGGTAGGGGAGTGGGGTAGATTTGAGGGGGGTAGATTTGAATGCGGAGTGGGGTAGATTGAATTGGGGTTGATTGGGGTAGATTGAGGTGATGTGGAGTAGATTGATGTGGAGTAGATTGGAGTGGGGTAGATTGGAGTGATGTATATCAGGGTAGAGTGAAGTGGGATATATTGGGGTAGAGTGGAGTGGGGTAGATTAGGGAAGAGTGGAGTGCATTGGAATAGGGCAGATTGAAGTGAAATGGGGTAGGTTGGAGTGGGGTAGATTGTAGTGGAATGGGGTAGATTGGAGTGGTGTAGATTGGAGTGGGGTGGGGTAGACAGTAGTGGAGAGGAGTGGAGTGACATAGATTGGAGTGGAGTGGGGTAGATTGGAGTGAGATAGATAAGAGTGGGGTTGTTTGGAGTGGGGTAGATTGGGATAGATTGCAGTGGGTAGGGGTAGATTGGAGTTAAATTGAATAGAGTGGCGTGGGATAGATTGGGATGGGGTAAATGGAGTGGGGTAGATGAGTGGGGTACAATGGGTTAGGGTGGCGTAGATTGGACTGGGGTGGATTGGAGTGAAGTAGATTAGGGTACATTTGAGTGGGATATATTGGGGCAGACTGGAGTGGAATGGGGTAGATTGGGGAAGAGTGGAGTGCATTGGATTGGGGTAGATTGGAGTGGAATGGGGTAGATTATTGTGGAGTGAGGTAGATAGGAGCGGAGAGGAGTAAGTTGGAGTGGAGTGGGGTACATTGGAGTGGAGTTGGGTCGAATGGACTGGAGTGAAGTAAATTGGAGTGAGAGAGATTGGAGTGGGGAGTTTGGAGTGGGGTATATTGGGGTAGATTGGAGTGGAGTGAGGTAGATTAGAGTGGAGTTGGATAGAGTGGTGTGGGGTAGATGGGGTGGGGTAAATTGGAGTCGGTGGATGAGAGTGGTATTAGATTGGGGTGGAGCGGAGTGGGGTAGATTGAAGTGAAGTGAGTTGGGGTGGAGATGGATAGATTGGAGTGAAGTCACGATAGATTTGGGACGACTGGAGTGGGGTAGAGTGGAATGGGGTACATTAGGGTGGTGGCGAGTGGGGAAGATTGAGTGGATTACAGTAGGGTAGATTGGAATAGAGTGGGGTAGATTGGAATAGAGGGGGGTAGATTGAAGTGGGGTATATTGAAGAGGAACAGTTGGAGTGCGGTAGTTGCAGTGGGGTGGAGTGGGGTAGACGAGTGGATTGGAGTGGAGTGGGGTAGAGTGGGCTGGGGTAGATTGCAGTGGGGTGGGGTGGAGTAGATTGGAGGGGAGTAGACAGGGGTAGATTGGGGTGGGGTAGATTGGGGAGGGGTATATTGAAGTAGGGTAGATTTGAGTGGAGTGGGGTAGAATTGAGTGGAGTTGATAGATTGGAGTGGGTTGGATTGGGGTACATTGGAGTGGGGTAGATTAGAGTGGACTGGTGTAGACGGGTAGATTGGAGCAGAGTGGGGTAGATGTGACTGGATGGAGTAGTGTGGCTTTGATTGGGTCACAATGAGTGGAGTGGGGTACAGTAGAGTGGAGTAGATTAGAGTGGAGTGGGGTAGAGTGGGGTAGAGTGGGGTAGAGTGGAGTGGGGTAGTTTGTAGTGGGGTAGATGGTAGTGAAGTGGGGTGTATCTGATTGTAGTGGAGTATGGATAGATATGGATAGATTGGAATGGAGTGTGGTAGATTGGGTTAGAGTGAAATAGTTTGAAGTGGGTTAGATTGGAGTGGAGTGGAGTGGGGTAGGTAAATTGGGGGGCAGTAGATTGGAAAGTGGTAGACTGAAGTGGAGTGGGGTGAATTGGGTGGAGGTGAGTGGGGTAGATTGAAGTGGAATAGATTGGGGTTCATTTTAGCAAAGTGAAGTGGGGTGGGGTACATTGGGGTACATTGGAGTGGAGCGAGATAGATTGGAGTGGAGTAGATTGGAGTGGGTAGAGTGGAGTGCGGTAAGTGGTGTGGAGTGGAGGAGCGTACAGTGGAGCGGCGTGGAGTCAAGTGGCGTGGCCTGTCATAGAATGTCTTAGAGTGGAGGACGTAGAGTGGAGTGGCATGTCATCGAGTGGAGTGTCGAATGGAGTAGATGTGGAGTAGATGTGGCCTAAAGTGGCATGGCATAGAGTGGAGTGGGGTGGCGTAGTGTGGAGTAGGCATGGTGTGGTTGTGCCATGCCATTACAAACAACACATTTTCAATTAAAATGACCCATGCATGTGCACTGAAATACGGTTTTACTGCACCTAAATGATAATGTGTGCAAATGTCATCACCTATATATTGATGTAATTTAATCATATTTAAATATTTGTTTCCACCACGCTACAGAATAACAAAAAAATGTGCTTCATTTGTTCTTATTCTGAAAACATCAGTGTTGTGAGACCTTGTTTGGCCCACTTTGTCTCTTCATTTTAGTTTATTATAAGTTTTAGCAGACATCGTTTTAGCAATTTTAATTTGACATGTTTGGCTTGCACAATATTATTATTCTGAGAAGACGCTGTACCTGTTGCTTGTTTTTTGAAGGCCTTTTTTTCTATGTAATCAGTACACTCCGTTCAAGGCTAGGAACACAGAACAAGCTATCCTAGTGCTTGTGTTGCCCGTTCAGAGACAGCTTCTAACATCTAGACATACTACTGCATTAGAGCGGTAACTTTAACACAGTGGGGGTCATTATGATGTAGGTTAGGAAGTGCCTTCAACGGTTTTGTTGGGGTTGGTCTGACCGGCCGATGTCGCGTCAGAAGCGGTCGCTCCGACTGCAGTATCATGATGCCTAAAAATACATGTCTCACCGACTGACGCAGTTCTCCCGACAGTAAATTCAGACCGCGAAACTCTCTGGAAGGTCCAATGGAGCCGATCGGAGCACGGGCCAGCCCTGGAACCACCCGCCCTATTACAATGCATATTTTCGACGTGCTGTCTGTGTCGGTCCAACCACCTCTTCAAAGCTGGCGGAAGGGAGGGCTCATAAGGCATAAAAACAACACAACATGCTTCTCACCACATTCCCTGTGCAGCTATGGAGCCCATCTCGCATGTCATCCCGCTACTATACATAATCTATGAATTTGAGAATCTGAACCGTCGCGGACTTCACCACCGGTAAGTCACACACCTACCCTTACACATTAAAGTGACCACAAAGCGAAGTTGCAGTGAGGTGAAAGTGTCCTGTAGCATGTTGTGCATGGGAAATGAGGGAATGTCAGCATTGAATTTCCACAGTGTGAACTGAAAATACAGGGACAGACATCTAAAAGGTAGGAGTAGAAATGGGCATAGGCTCATCGATATATGTACACATAAATGTATGGATGAGTACACCACAGCTTTACATGCCACATGTTATGGCAACATAACATCAATGCACACAGAAAAGTATGTGCCACAGAAACACATACACTGGCACCAGGGCCAGTCCTAGGATTTCTTGGGCCCCTAACTAGAACCAGAACATGCAAGCCCTCTAAAAACTGCCTAGGATGTAATATCACAGGAAGTCATGTAGTGTAGCTCCTATTTCCCTAATAGGCTCTGCACATTGGAATAATATACCCTATATGTTTGACATAGGACTGAGGTCGGTATGTCTATCGAGTATATTAAACTTAATTACTTGTGCCAGCTAGCTCAGAGGCCACTAGAAACTCCTTGACAACAAGAAGGGAGTAGTTTCTGGCAGCCGCAAAACATGACAACTTTGTTTCCCTTTAGAATCAGAACGTGTCCCAGAGTCGTAGAAACAATAGATAACTATTTCACTCAGCTCAATCGTGCATACTTAGTTTTCCTCAAAGTTACACAGAAAGAATAGACAGGCGTTTCAATAAAAGATTTATTGAACAGTCTTGTTTCTCGTGTAAGTTAAATGTGCTGTTATGATCACAAGACAGTATGCGAGATAAATAATGTACAGCGTAAGCAGTAGAAATAAATAGTACTGCGATAGCATTATCTTTAGCAGATATTAATTTACATAAATAACAGACTAAAAATGCGAGTACTCATACGATGCGTTTCTAAGCTAGTTCTACCCCAATGTACCTAACCTAGGTGTAGGGAGAGGTATGAAGTAGGTGAAGTATTCCTTACTATGGTATACTAAGAGTATGTTAAGTCTAGTATGCCTAGTATGCCAAGAGTCCCTCTAGGTTCTAGTCAGCTCCATACCTTAAGAATGAGAGAGGTAGGAATCTCTTGCCAGACTCGAACTCCAACAGCCCGCAAGGGAAGTCAGATCACTGGAAGCTGGATTCTCTGCGTGCAGGGATGACAGCGTCTTCTCAGTGCGTCAGGCCGGGAAACAGGCTCCTCTAAAGTCGAGGTCTCCTCTAGTTTACAAGGGCTAGGGAAGGTATATTTATACCTGAGAGGTACCTCACAATGTTAGCATTGACGTGAATCGGACAGCGGAAGACGTCATGAATGAGCCCCTAAGGTATAACGGTTCATGCATAATAGATGAGTCCTTGAAGAAATCAATAGTCCTGTGCTAGGGAAACTCCCGAAGCCTAAGGGTCTGTTCTTCAAGAACTCGTTGTGACGTTAGGGTGGACGGATGTCGGAGACCATGCCTGTTTTTGGAGTGCACGGTTTAATGCCTAAATAAGGGCTTGGATTTTATGCCTATATAAGGGCAGGACGAATTGTGCCTATATAAGGACATGATACAGGAAAACCTATATACGGACACCCTAAGAGGAATACAACACCCACTCCACTTTCGTGTATACGATAATACTAAAATGCTAAACATTTAAAAAATGCTAAACATTAAATGGAGTACCACATATTGCTAAAATATTTCTTAAAACCATTTAACAGGCATTTAAAAAAACAATTAGAATGCAAAAAGTACTGTACATCTTAAGCATTGCTTTTCATTTCAGGCATATAATTTTAAATAAAATGCAATATGAATGAAAGAAGCAGTAATATTTACACGTGACAAAAAAATGATCGATAAGTTTGTTCAAAATCAAATTCATTTCATGTCATGGAAATTAATGAACTTTTTAGACAAACAAGATAACTAAGTGTCTATGGAAGTACCGCAAAGTCTGTACTATAAGGCTAGTTTACTTCAAGCAGATTGAATTGCCATTTTAGTTCGAAAAATGGGAAAAAGTTCAATTTTGGGAAGAGTTCCAAGTTTTTGAAATATGAAGGCCAAATTGTTACTGCATCTCTGGAACACTGTGGGCTGAATCAGAGTCAGTTTACGGGTCTGGTGTAAACATGAGATCATCTATTTCTGTAGACAAAATATCGTCCACCGAAGTTGGTGTCAGTTGGAACACCTCGTGTAGTAGATTAATTGCTCAGAGATGTGAAGCATCGCTTTCAGCATAGGATGCCGCAGCAATGTTCTCGTCCATTGTTACCTGTAGATCTTTCTCGTACCTCAGCAGCAGCCGGAAGCGTCTGTGAGATCTCAATGAACGCTGTCATCAGGATTGGTAGCCTCTGGGGACAAAACAGAGCATGGGCCGTTATCGGGACCAGCAGAGTATCGACATCCGTTGGCGTTGCTGATGGAAATGTTAGACAGGTGTCCAACACGCATTCTTCACCGCATAGCAGGCATCGTAGAACAGGTAAGAAGCAATCTTGCCAGATTGGTCTGAATGACAGAAACCACGTGGTATTCAGGTCCCGTAGACGAGTCATGCCCGAAAGATGTACTATTCGCTCACGGCACTTTCGTTCAAGGAGAGCTTTCTCCATTTCGCTCAGAGTGATGTCTGCGAATAGGCTGGCCATAGCGTAATAGCAGGAAGCGAAATAGAATTCCGGCAACAAGTGCTAGAATTAATGGTATGCCACCAAACACCGAATGTGCAAAGTTCGGGATGATTCAGAGTATTGCCTGGAAAGGTGCTAACAGACCGGAACAGGTGCTCTTAAATACATGTACAATTCCACTTGTATCTGACATGTTAAAGATACGTCCTATCATTTCCACGAAATGTATAGGGCAGTTTGTACGTATTAAAGTCTGTATCTCAGCCGAAGTCCTTGCTACTTGTAGATCATAGGTTTCTTTGGCCGAGTTCAAAGGCACTGTTTGCTGTAAAAGCATGGCTTTCATTCTGCTCAAAGTATCAAATCTTATAAAAGAGACGTTCAGCGAAGGCCACAAAGTCGACTCCCTGACTGTGTCTATTGGGGCAAACAATACTTGCATACAGCAAGTGACCCTGGAGTTGACCGTTACTAGATATGGGATGCATGGCAACATGCCGCAGCAACTCTGATCATTCAGCATGAGGTAACTCCCATTAGAAAGTTGTCCAAACGTTGGATTAATCACAGCAGCTGGTGTACCCTGCTGATGGCAAGACAAATTTGCCACAGAACCATTGCAAGTCCCGTGTAAAGAAATGTCCTGACATATAACTGAACCGCTCAGTGCACGTTTACAGTGTGTACCGCTCAAAAACACTTCACGATCCCCACTCCAACATCTATATGTATACAGTAAATCCCAAGATGTCTTAATGTATTCCTTACCCAACCTTTCATATTTGCCTGCTTGCATTTGTCTGAGGCAATACTGAAACTGAAAAGTAGTCACAGGTAACGTGATTTTGCCATGAGCCATTCTGTAGCTGGTTTTTCTGCCACTGTGAATGGTAATTTTTCCAGTTTTTCAATGCTCAGCACTGTATACTTTGCTCCTCTTTGTGCCATTTCGATCTGTTTATCAATTAGATTGTATTCTGCAAACAGAGCTGACGTGTTGATAAAACGCCAAGGCACATAGCCCGCGCGCAAGGATTGCAGCGTCCAGCTTCATAACATAATAGAACGTAATTGAGATTGGCCTTGCTGTAACATCGCCAAATCTTGTTCCAGTATGTCGATAGCAGAGGATACAATGCCGTCCAGTGAATATATTCTGGAGGACAAAGTTGTTAACCCATTGTCGACCACAGAGAGAGTTTTCTCTAAATTAATACGATCAAGTTCACGTATTCGTTCTGCGGCCTCCATCTGTGACACTTTCCATGCTTCATTATAGGCAGCATAAATGCCGGCATATATGAAACGTTTTTGACGCGGTTTTCTTGGTCCAAGCAAGAATTCCCTACGGTCTGCGTCTTCCTTAAGTAAGGATAAGTGTTGTTTCACATCCTGTAGTGTAGATTTCTGAAGCCAAACTAGGCATAATTTTCCTACACTGTATGTTGTTACTACCCCCGGATGCTGTCTTTGGACGTATCTTGGGTCTGGCCTATGAATAGTAAAGCCCTGAGTTGTATTCAGGAATCTTTCCTGACAGTTGTTCGTGTCTGTCGGCCAGATCAACCATTTTTTCCAATCAGGATTAGATCTGTTGAGTTGTAGTATACTGTCAACTGTCACCGCTGCCTGTGTATTATTATCACTTGCAGGTGTTGGTACAGAAGGTGTTTTCATCTCTTTTATCTTGGCTAATCCAAGACAAGATGTTTGTTGGACAGTTTCATTCAAAAACATTATTTGTTCAGGGATGATACAGGCTCTAAATAAAGCTTCTATTCCCTGCACTTGCCAATCCTTAGTACCCCAGACAGTTTGTGTCTATTGTGTCTTTCCATAAGTCGAAACCCTGTCTAGACAGTTGGGCAATAAATGCTGCAGAGTAAATCTGTTTCGTATTTGTTAACATAATTTTCAGTCCTGTTTTGTTTACATTTTTATAGTAAAACATTTCTGGATCAGATGTATTGTACCCTGAAAAATATGGAAACTTGTTAGCAAATGTTTTTGAACTACCGTGTGGTGGTGTAGGACAATGCTCCCATTGGTTAAACATAAACACATTTCTAGGGTATGCAGATTTATGCAAATAATGATGACCATAGTGGTTATAGCAATACAGCTGTTCATAACTTAACATACCCTAAGTAGGGTTAGAAAAAGTGTTGGATAGCGTAGGGGTAAAAATTACTATTCCCACTCCAGCAAGTGCAACAGTAGGGAAAGTGTTGGATAGCAAAGGGAAATAATTTACTATTCCCACTCCAGCAAGTGCAACAGTAGGGAAAGTGTTGGATAGTGGAGGGGTAAACATTACTATTCCCACTCCAGCAAGTGCAACAGTAGGGAAAGTGTTGGATAGCGGAGGGGAATAATTTACTATTCACACTCCAGCAAGTGCAACAGTAGGGAAAGTGTTGGATAGCGGGGGGGTAAAAATTATTATTCCCACTCCAGCGAGTGCAACAGTAGGGAAAGTGTTGGATAGCGGAGGGGTAAAAACTTACTATTCCCACTCCAGCGAGTGCAACAGTAGGGAAAGTGTTGGATAGCGGAGGGAAATAATTTACTATTCCCACTCCAGCAAGTGCAACAGTAGGGAAAGTGTTGGATAGCGGAGGGGAATAATTTACTATTCCCACTCCAGCAAGTGCAACAGTAGGGAAAGTGTTGGATAGCGGAGGGAAATAATTTACTATTCCCACTCCAGCAAGTGCAACAGTAGGGAAAGTGTTGGATAGCGGAGGGGAATAAATTACTATTTAACCCTGCCCACTCCAGACGTCATTTTCCCACTCCAGCAAGTGCAACAGTAGGGAAAGTGTTGGATAGCGGAGGGGTAAAAGTTACTATTCCCACTCCAGCAAGTGCAACAGTAGGGAAAGTGTTGGATAGCGGAGGGGAATAATTTACTATTCCCACTCCAATAAATGCAACAGTAGGGAAAGTGTTGGATAGCGGAGGGGAATAATTTACTATTCCCACTCCAAAAAATGCAACGTTAGAGAAAGTGTTGAATAGCGTAGGGGTAAAAATTACCATTCCCACTCCAACAAGTGCAACAGTAGGGAAAGTGTTGGATAGCGAAGGGAAATAATTTACCATTCCCACTCCAGGAGGTGCAGCAGTAGGGAAATTGTTGGATAGCGGTGGGGTAAAAATTACTATTCCCACTCCTGCAAGTGCAACAGTAGGGAAAGTGTTGGATAGCAGGGGGGAATAATTTACTATTCCCACTCCAGCAAGTGCAACAGTAGGGAAAGTGTTGGATAGCGGAGGGGTAAAAATTATTATTCCCACTCCAGCGAGTGCAACAGTAGGGAAAGTGTTGGATAGCGGAGGGGAATAATTTTCTATTCCCACTCCAGCAAGTGCAACAGTAGGGAAAGTGTTGGATAGCGGAGGGGTAAAAATTACTATTCCCACTCCAGCGAGTGCAACACCTCCAATGTTCTAAAACATGACACAATAAACATAATTAACAATTAATTAATTAATAGCAATTAACAAACAAAATAAAAACAATTATTACTAAATTAATTCACACAATAAACACTATAAAATAACATTAAATAAATATTATATTAAAAATACAAAAAAATGTATTAAAATTAAATTACTTCCCACCCTACTCCCCTATCAACCCACAACCCGCTCCTAAAAAAATGACACCATTAACACAATTACCAACTAATTAATAATAATTAACAACCAATTAATAAATGATTAATAATAAATTAATTACCACAACTAACAATAAAAATATTAAATACATAAATATTAATTAATAAAAAAATATTAATTAATTAAAATTAAATTACTTCCCACCCTACTCCCCTATCAACCCACAACCCGCTCCTAAAAAAATGACAATTAACACAATTACCAATTAATTAATAATAATTAACAACCAATGAATAAATAATTAATAATAAATTAATTACCACAAATATAAAATATTAAATACATAAATATTAATTAATAAAAAATATTAATTAATTAATTATAATTAAATTACTTCCCACCCTATTCCCCTATAAACCCACAACCCGCTACGGAACTAAAACGCAAAATTTACTTAAAATAAAATTAATAACTTCTAAAAATGTAATACATATATTAAAAAACAAATGCAATACTTAGACAAAAAATAGAACACATACATTTAAAATACAATACTAAATACATAACACTAATATAAACATCGATATTATTAACAACGATATTTTTACAAACGATATTACTGACTTCGATATTAAACAAAACTATATTTCTTATCTTAAAGTCGATATTCTGGTCCACGATATTCTTGCAATCGATATTCTGGCACTTCGATATTGACAACTCGATATTCTGGCACTTCGATATTCACAACTCAATATTCTGTCTGTGCACCCTCCCTTCCATACAATCCCTCCCATGCATCCCGGTATGCTCAGCTGCAGAACTTGATCTAAGATGTTGTGCCTGCACTATCTTGTGGGTTAGTATGCTTTGCCAGGCTGGGCTTAAGTATCAACGGTGGACCTGTGGTATCCCCCCACCACTGTTTACTGAGGTTAGGCAGCAGGGCATGAGCTATGATCTGTAGATGTTCAGTTAGGACATGAGCCAAAAATGTCCCAATTGCAGCTACATTTCTTAGAAAGGTCTTGAGAAATAAGAGTGCACACAGAGCAGGCTTAAAATCTATAAGCACATAAAGGATGGTTCCAGGTCAAAACCCTTTGGAAAGGAAGACACACATCTCAAAACTAAGCCAATTTTGCCCATGGAAAATAAAGAGACAGAGAATTACAATTGTTGGCATAAGGCCAAATGTATGTAGCTGCACACAAGTTCAAAGTCATTTTAATATCACCTCCACCCTCTTACTATCTTATTTACCGACGTATTCTGCATACTCAAATCTACCTCTCCTATCCATGCTGTACTTTCCACCTCACCTCTTGCCCATTCTATTACCTTCTCTTGCTAGTTTGACCCCTCTGACATCCACCTCAACCTACATGCTCATCTCCCCACGTCTCCTTTATCCGCAAACCTCTTGCATACACTCTCTGGCAATGCCAATCAGAAATCCCTTTTTACCCTCCATGCTCCACCCTTTATCTCTTATCATTCCACACAGCCTCTCACCTTCTCTTTCTGGTCCTGCCCATCTTACATACACACTTCTGTTCCCTTCCCTACACTTCACCTCTCTTTTCTCATCACCTCTCCATTTAATGCTGTACTCTCAATGTTCTGTACTTATCACCTCTTCTGCAGCCTCTAACCGTAGCATGTGGATTCTGCCCCTCTCCCCTTTCCCCTGGCTTTGTCGCATTCACTTTCTGATTGGTGCACTCTTATAGCCACCTCTTTCATGCCCTCTCCGCACCTCAACACATCTCTCACCCTGCCTCTTACTTTTCTCAATGATTTAATGA
Organism: Calotriton arnoldi; assembly: GCA_963921515.1. Taxonomy (NCBI): domain Eukaryota; kingdom Metazoa; phylum Chordata; class Amphibia; order Caudata; family Salamandridae; genus Calotriton; species Calotriton arnoldi. Next base: position 76,881 of record CAWUFW010011467.1, read on the forward strand.
TTTTGCCCTTCTTCATTTCCCTCTCACATTCACTCACTATCCTCTGCTTAGGGTCTCCTAATAGTCTTTTTACTTCTATAGCTTCCATATGTCTACAACTCCCATGCATGTACAGCCCTACACCTCTCTGCTCTCGTGTTTGGTGGGGCAGAGCTGATCTCAGATCCAGAATGCCAACTTCTTGTCTGTGATTTGGAGACACTGGGGCTGTCCTTAAAGGGCAGCGGCCCCACTCACACTGCAGATCATATACTTGATCTTATTTTTACAAATGTATTGGCCCTCCAAGTTAGTTCCCCTCTTCCATTAACTTGGTCAGATCACTTCATGCTCAGTTTCCAAACGTCTCTCCATGTGATTCAAACCAGTAGGTACAATAAACCTCAAGGGCTGGGCCCTGGACGAATGTCTCTGAGTCATCCTTCTCCTCCAACTTTCCCACTCAGCGAGTCCCAGAAGTCTCAGACAACAGTGCGCTTACTAGCTTTCAGGAGTCTCTTCAGCAGAATTTGGACATAATAGCACCTTTAGGACCTAATCACCGCAAGTCCACTAGACCTCCTGCTCCATGGTTTACTGAGGAACTTAAGCAAGAGAAATCAGTTTGCAGGAAACTAGAAAGCCCGCTCAGACAAAATGATCTTCAAGTCAGTCCTAAACAACTATTCAAACAAAATTACAGCCATGTGCTTGAAGGAAGTGGCCCGATTAGGGTCACCCGGGTCACTCACGACCACCTCTCAGCCTTCCATACCAAATGAAGAGTCGGTCAGACAGTAGAGAATACAAACCAATAACTGTTTATTCAGGTACACTCAGAGTGGAGCCCAGTCTGCCCAATCGCTAGGAGTGCTGCAGAGGGACTGACTTCAGCAAGCATAGAGATACATTATGTACATTTCAGAACCAATGAAGGCACGCCCACAATGGAATTTTCCAAAGAGATGTAGCAAAACAGTCATATACAAAAAAATAAGTTTCGATTCTGCAGCCGGGCACACACTATCTAGCTGTCATGGTCATTCTGCCCGTGCCCGCCACTAGATAAGTGGGAGAAGGCTTCTATCTAGAAGGAAAGGTATGCACTAATAAGAACAGGGTATTCATTAGTGAAGCAAAACCTAACCTTGGAGAAACAGAACCTAACAGAGGCCTTTTCTTGGAAATAGCAGAGTATAAGTTTCGATTGTAACCCAAAATGGCGCCCACATATGAAATGGTGCCGGGAATGCTAACATACATGTAATAATGCATAAGTAGGATTCTTTCTATTCTAACAGACCCTCCTTTTAGCATGAGCTAAACATTTTAAAACAGTATAGTATATGCAGAGCAATAAAACAAAAATCATAAGTACACTTCACTATGAGCAGTCCATATCCTCAGGAACAGGGACAGAAATAGTAAAAAGGGAAGAAGTTTCAGCTACCCGGCAGGAAGAGGCCCGAGGACTGCGTAAGAACCAGATCTCTATGGAATGGGATGTCATGTTAGAAGCCTTTAAAGCCCTAGAACTTGATCCCTTGCTTGGCACCCCTAGCGCATAGATGGTGCACCTTGACTAGACTTAACACTGTATAGCAGAGCCCAACGCAGGCGCAGGTTGGGTGCACATTCATATAGTACATACACTAATACTGTAAACGTAGCACTATGGTGACAGAGACGCAGCAACATAGTAGAGGCCAGATCAGACAAAGCCAGAAAGGGAGGAGGGGGATGGGTAGTTGTTGTAACTTGAATGCAAAACCAGATACTAGAAGTTTCTCTTAACCCATACTGGGACATATGTATACACGATGTAACTGCTACAAACCCAGTATAAACTGATGGCTGTAATGTAACATAACCAACAAATGTATGCTACCTTGCTTCTTTACAACATAATGTATAAACTATGTTCATGGATGCAATGGTTAAAAGGAAAATCAATAAAATATGTTTTAAAAAAAAAAAGAAGAGAAACAAAGAAAAGGGAAGGGAAGAAGTCTCAAAAATGCCCTCATCAATATGCATAAGGTCATCTATATCATTTTGTACCATAATTGCAGCATTAGTATCATGAATGGATATTTTCTTTGGAAGAAAAAGAGTGGTACAATAGGAACAACAGAATGGGAGACACTGAATGAGGATACAGCAAAGTATGAGCACCACAACTAAATAAATTATTTTCTCAAAAATCCAACCCCAATTGCCAAACAACGACCAACTCCAATTTCCACTTTCCATTCCTTTGACATTCTCCAAGATATCTAATATATGCTTAGTGATATTTTGTTCCATATTCTTGATCCAGACTACGCACTGATCCCCGACTACAGCGCACACACCACCACTCTTAGCCAAGATAAAGTCAACTGCATATCTAGTCTGCTCGGAATAAATCTGCATACTTTCCAATTGAGTGGTGATGTCACGCAAAGCGGCTACTGTGGAAAGGGGTAATATCTGCAGCTTACACCCAAAATACTCTCTAGCTCTCTCACCCCTAGCCATAGCGGTACCACCAAACGTAATTATGGAGGAGAAAATGTATACGAAAGTGATCCCATTACTGTAATTGTTGACTTCCAAATCTGTCACTCCATCACAAAACTCTGCAGTCAATGTTCTTTTTACCCATCTTACACTTGGCTTACTATACTTACAAGGCACGCCCAGAGGGAGCACCATTCCTAGGGCAACATCATCTGTACCATTGTAAACATTTGAGTAAGTACCATTAGACAGAAAAAAAAATGCTGGGTGTGCATAAAGTGGACCTTCATAATCTACTGGAGCATATCTGGTGTTCATTCCAAAGGTACTCAGTTTCTGATCTTTCACTAAGGACATCGTATTTTTGAACAATACTATTCCAGAACAATTGATGTACAGAAATGCATCAGTACTATTTACTATCGGACAACATGCAGGATAATAACCAGCTTTCCGAGTGACTGGTAAATCTTGGTAATGCCAGCCCACTAAGGTAACGTTCTGTTCTTTCAGATACAAATGATCACAATACGTATTATTGTCATACCCCTTTCCTCGTGGCTTTCTATAATACAGACAAGGGCCGGGATATCCCATACCAAACTCACCCCTTACCTCTACGAATTGGGATGGGCGGGTATACGTATAATTGACAAGTGACAATGGGCAAGCTATCCATAAACTTGTAACAGATTCAGTAGGATAACAAGCTGTACCTTCGCCCAAAAATCTTTTATGTGTGTCTAAAAATACATTATTTGGTGTCGTTCTTTTCTGCCGAACCGGAGGAGTAACCTTACCCTTTGTACATGGTGTTGCATCCTTGTTATGTTCCAAAACCCATGACACCCCACCCAAAGTCAATAGCAACAGGATCACAAGAACAGCACATATGAACTTTTTCTTTGTAGACCAAAAAACAGGTGTATAAACAGGGGGAAACACTGGCTGCTCTTCCTCCGCAACCATTCTGCCGAAGGGATGCATAACAAATGATGAAATGGGGGCAAAATACAAACAAGAGAAATATACAAGTTCCCAATGTCCGTCAGAGCCTCACTGGTACAGGCTCCTATTGTTCATCAAAATGTGGGCGCTCTTGAGCACCGGCGGTGGAACTTGCTCTGTCCTAAGCTCGTGCTCCCACGTCGACCAGGATAATATATCCCTGAGGGGATACGTTTGATCTATCCTGTCCAATGTTCAAACAGTGCACAAATCTCACATCACCCTAAACTAACTCCGTTGGTACTATAGCAAAGTACAACCTAACTTACACAGTCCATCCCTAACTAATTTGACTTCTCCTTTGGTGCACTGTTTCCCAGCCGAGGGCGCAAATTGTACCAAGTGACTCCAGGCACAGAGGAATCAACGAATAGGGGCTTTTGGATAGCTCGTATTTCCGGAGGAACTGCTGCATTCAGCACTACATCATTTTCCTCATCCGTTTGCGTCACGGTCAGCCTGGCGTCACTAAAGGGGATAAATCGAGGCACCGTCTCACACTCTGAATCCCCTATTTCATCCTTCACCCACTGGTCATAAGGCAGAGGTAGAGGGATTCTGCGACAGTGGGTCGCATGAATCCAGTTCTTACGTCCAGCGACCTGGACTGCTGTACGCGTAGCTAGGAGGACCTGCTCTGGCCCTTTCCAACGCGGCTCCAAACTTTTCTTCCACTGAAAATTCTTCCCAAGGATGTAGTCCCCAGGCTGAATGTTGTGTCCGGGCCCCTCAGGTGTAGCTGGCAGGGTTTCCCAGACCTGTTGGTGAATAGAACGCAAACTTCAGTTAACTGTGCAAGATATTCAATCAACAACGGGTACTCAATATCAGAAAACCGCTGAGGGCGCGGGACGCCCCAGACATTTGCCGGGTGTCCAAACACAACCTCGTATGGTGACAATCCTGTCCTAGAATGTGCTGTTGTTCTTGTTGACAAAAGAGCTAATGGTAAGGCATCTGGCCACTTTAACCCTGTGGTCTCCTGAATTTTTGCCAATTTAAGTTTGAGAGTACCATTGTACTTCTCAACCAAACCTGCTGACTGTGGATGATTGGCAGCATGAAACTTCTGCTTAATGCATAAACCATTACAAATCAATTGAATCACTTTTGCATTGAAATTACTTCCGTTATCACTCCAGATCAAACGGGGCAAGCCGAAACAAGGAAAGAACTCCTTTAGTGTAGTGTAGCTCCTATTTCCCTAATAGGCTCTGCACATTGGAATAATATATCCTATAGGTTTGACATAGGACTAAGGTCAGTATGTCCCTATCGAGTATATTAAACTTAATTACTTGTGCCAGCTAGCTCAGAGGCCACTAGAAACTCCTTGACAACAAGAAGGGAGTAGTTTCTGGCAGCCGCAAAACATGACCACTGTGTTTCCCTTTAGAATCAGAACGTGTCCCAGAGTCGTGGAAACAATAGATAACTATTTCACTCAGCTCAATCATGCATGCTTAGTTTTCCTCAAAGTTACACAGAAAGAACAGACGGGCGTTTCAATAAAAGGTTTATTGAACAGTCTTGTTTCTGGTGTAAGTAAAATGTGCTGTTACGATCACAAGACAGTATGCGAGATAAATAATGTACAGTGTGAGCAGTAGAAATAATACTGCGTTAGCATTATCTTTTAGTACATATGCTGTTACATAAATAACACAGACTAAAAAGGCGAGTACTCATACGATGCGTTTCTAATCTAGATCTACCCCAATGTACCTAACCTAACCTAGGTATAGGGAGAGGTATGAAGTAGGTGAAGTATTCCTTACTATGGTATACTAAGAGTATGTTAAGCCTAGTATGCCTAGTCTGCCAAGTATGCCAAGAGTCCCTCTAGGTTCTTGTCAGCTCCATACCTGAAGAATGAGAGAGGTAGGAATCTCTTTGCCAGACTCGAACTCCAACACCCCGCAAGGGAAGTCAGATCACTGGAAGCTGGACTCTTGCGTGCAGGGATGACATCGTCTTCTCAGTGCGTCAGGCCGGGAAACGGGCTCTTCTGAAGTCGAGGTCTCCTCTGATTTACAGGGGCTAGGGAAGGTATATTTATACCTTAGAAGTACCTCACAATGTTAGCATTGACGTGAATTGGACAGCGGAAGACGTCATGAATGAACCCCCTAAGGAATAATGGTTCATGCATAATACAGGAGTCCTTGAAGAAATCAATAGTCCTGGGCTAGGGAAACTCCCGCAGCCTAAGGGTCTGTTCTTCATGAACTCGTTGTAACGTTAGGGTGGACGGATGTCAGAGACCATGCCTGTATTTGGAGTGCACAGTTTAATGCCTAAATAAGGGCTGGGATTTTATGCCTATATAAGGGCAGGGCGAATTGTGCCTATATATGGACATGATACTGGAAATCCCGTTTATGGACACCCTAAGAGGAATACAACACCCACTCCACTTACGTGTGTACGATAACACTAAGGGGTCGATTACGATCTCGGCCGGTAGGGCTCCGAATCGGATTCGGCTTTACCGGATCCGATTCGGACACCCTGTTTCCGACCGAGTCGGACGTGCGTCCGGCCGAGCGAGTACGATGCGAACGTACACGAAATCGCCGACCGACTCATTCGCGGGACCCAACCGCTCCGACCAACTCGCACGGACACGACTCGCACCGCGCAATGGAGACGTTCCCCGGCCGGGTAAGTACGATGCGCGCCGCAAGCAGTCCGACCGACTCGCGCCGTCCGGCTCGAGAGAGCAGTCGGAGCCGCACTTTGGGGGTCCGTGTCGGACCCCCCTGTACGACTAGATGCGCGAGTCGCACACAGGGGTGACCCATGGGTCCCCCCTACCTGTGCGTGTACGGCGAGACCCGCTTCGACGCGTACCCGCTGTAGGGGGCGCCCTTGTTCGCCTCGCACCCATTGAGTCAATGGGAGCCCGCGTACGCATTGTACGACCGGCTCCCATTGACTTCAATGGGAGTCCGACCGAATCGAGTCCGATAGCATGCGAACGCATCGTACTCGTTCGGTCGGACTGCTAGGGTCCGATTCGGTCGGAATTCTCTCCGGGTCCGGCTCGGTCGGAGAGATTTCCGGCCCGAATCGGAATCGGCCCCTAAGATGCTAAACATTTAAAATGCTAAACATTAAATGGAGTACCGCATATTGTTAAAATATTTCATAAAACCATTTAAAAAAGGCATTTAAAAAACCTATTAAAATGCAAAAGGTACTGTACATTTAAAGCATTGCTTTCCATTTCAGGCATAAAGTTCGAAAGTAAATGCAATTGGAATGAAATAAGCAGTAATATTTACATGCGACAGAAAACGATCGAAAAGTTTCTAAAAAATCAAAGTCATTTCATGTCATGAAAATTAATCAATTGGTTTAGGCACACAAGATGACTAAGTGTCCGTGGAAGTACCTGGAAGTCTGAATTATAAGGCTAGTTCTACCTTAAGCAGATTGTAGTGCCATTTTTGTGTCGAAAAAATGGGAAGTAGAAAAAAAGTTCAAATTTGGTAGAGTTCCAAGTGTTCTTTTCCTTTTTTTTAAAAATGAAGGCCAAATTGTAACCGCATCTCTGGAACACTGTATGCCGAATCAGAGTCAGTTTACGGGTCTGGTGTAAACATGAGATCATCTATTTCTATAGACAAAACATCATCCACTGTAGTTGGCGTCAGTTGGAACACCTTGTGTAATAGATGAATTGCACAGAGATGTGAAGCACCGCTTTCAGCATAGGTTGCCTCAGCAATGTTCGCGTCCGTTGTTACCTGTGTGCCTGTTGATCTTTCTCGTACCTCAGCAGCAGCTGGAAGCGTCTGAGATCTCAATGAATGCTGACATCAGGATTGGTAGCCTCTGGGGACAACACAGAGCATGGGCCGTTATCGGGACCAGCAGAGTATCGACATCCGTTGGCATAGCTGATGGAAATGTTAGACAGGTGTCCAACACGCATTCTTCACCGCATAGCAGGCATCGTAGAACAGGTAAGATGCAATCTTCCCAGATTGGTCTGAATGACAGGAACCAAGTTGTATTAAGGTCCCGTAGACGAGTCATGCCTAAAAGCTTTACTATTTGCTCACGGCACTTTCGCTCAAGGAGGGCTTTCTCCATTTCGCTCGGAGTGATGTCTGCGAATAGGCTGGCCATAGCGCAATAGCAGGAAGAGAAATAGAACTCCGGCAACAAGTGCTAGAAGTAATGGTATGCCACCAAACACTGAGTGTGCAAAGTTCGGGATTATTCCGAGTATTGCCTGGAAAGGTGCTAACAGACCGGAGCAGATGCTCTTAAATACATGTACAATTCCTGTTGTATCAGACATGTTAAAGATACGTGCTATCATTTCTACAAAACGTATAGGGCAGTTTGTACGTATTAAAGTCTGTATCTCAGCCGAAGTCCTTGCTACTTGTAGATCATAGGTTTCTTTGGCCGAGGTCAAAGGCACTGTTTGCTGTAAAAGCATGGCTTTCATTCTGCTTAAAGTATCAAATCTTATAAAATTGACGTTCAGCGAAGGCCATAGAGGCGACTCCCTGACTGTCTATTGGGGCAAACAATACTTGCATACAGCAAGTGACCCTGGAGTTGACCGTTACTAATATGGGATGCCTGGCAGCATGCCACAGCAACTCTGATCATTCAACATGAGGTAGCTCCCATTAGAAAGTTGTCCAAACGCTGGATTAATCACAGCAGCTGGTGTACCCTGCTGATGGCAAGACAAATTTGCCACAGAACCATTACAAGCCCCGTGCAAGGAAATGTCCTGACATATAAGTGAACCGCTCAGTGCCCGTTTACAGTGTGTGCTGCTCAAAAACACTTCACGATCCCCACTCCAACATCTATATGTATACGGTAAATCCCAAGATGTCTTAATGTATCCCTTACCCAACCTTTCATATTTGCCTGCTTGCATTTGTCTGAGGCAATACTGAAACTGAAAAAGTACTCACAGGTAATGTGATTTTGCCATGAATAAGCCATTCTGTAGCTGGTTTTTCTGCCACTGTGAATGGTAACTTGTCCAGTTTTTCAATGCTCAGCACTGTATACTTTGCTCCTCTTTGTGCCAGTTCGATCTGTTTATCAGTTAGATTGTATTCTGCAAACAGTGTTGACGTGTTGATAAAACGCCAAGGCACATAGCCCGCTCGCAAAGATTGCAGCGTCCAGCTTAATAACACAATAGAACGTAATTGAGACTGGCCTTGTTGTAACATCGCCAAATCTTGTTCTAGTATGTCGATAGCAGAGGATACAATGCCATCCAATGAATATATTCTGGAGGACAAAGTTGTTAACCCATTGTCGACCACAGAGAGTGTTTTCTCTAAATTAATACGATCAAGTTCACGTATTCGTTCTGCAGCCTCCATCTGTGATACTTTCCATGCTTCATTATAGGCAGCATAAATGCCGGCATATATGAAACGTTTGACGCGGTTTTCTTGGTCCAAGCAAGAATTCCCTAAGGTCTGCGTCCTTTTTAAGTAAGGTTAAGTGTTGTTTCACATCCTGTAGTGTAGATTCATGTAGCCAATCGAGGCATAATTTTCCTACACTGTATGTTGTTACTATCCCCGGATGCTGTCTTTGGACGTATCTTGGGTCTGGCCTATTAATAGTAAAGCCCTGAGTTTTATTCAGGAATCTTTCCTGACAGTTATTCGTGTATTTGGGCCAGATCAACCATTTTTTCCAATCAGGATTAGATCTGTTGAGTTGTAGTATATTGTCAACTGTCACCACTGCCTGTGTATTATTATCGCTTGCAGGTGTTGGTACAGAAGGTTTGTTCATTTCTTTAATCTTGGCTAGTCCAAGACAAGATGTTTGTTGGACAGTTTCATTCAAAAACATTATTTGTTCAGGGATGATGCAGGCTCTAAATAAAGCTTCTATCCCCTGCACTTGCCAATCTTTAGTACCCCAGACAGTTTTTGTGTCTATATTATCTTTCCAAAAGTCGAAACCCTGTCTAGACAGTTGGGCATTAAAAAATGCAGAATAAATCTGTTTTGTATTTGTTAACATAATTTTCAGTCCTGTCTTGTTCACATTTTTATAGTAAAACATTTCTGGATCAGATGTATTGTAACCTGAAAAATATGGAAACTTGTTAGAAAATGTTTTTGAACTACCGTATGGTGGTGTAGGACAATGCTCCCATTGGTTAAACATAAACACATTTCTTGGATATGCAGTTTTATGCAAATAATGATGACCATAGTGGTTATAACAATACAGTTGTTCTTAGTCTCATGAACCCTCTAAATATTCATGTTTAGAAAATGCAGCAGATTTTTCTAGGTCAAACATAATGTCATTTACAGTCTCAAAGTCCCAATCATCAGAATAGGTACTGGACGTAATTAGATCACTTAGTGAAATTTTAAACACATGTGGAATGTTCAATTCTTCCGTCGGGCCGAAGATATCAAAATCTGTTTTGTCCCACACTATACCATCATGTATAGGAACAGCTGTGATGTTCACTTTTGTCAAGTCTCTTGCTTCACGATGAGAAGATTTATGAGGTTTCAAAAGTACGTTCACGTCCTTTCCTTCAGTGTTCACATGGATGTATCTGCCACTTATAAGCACGCTTACAGTTGTCACCAAAGCTAGCCAGAGCAGGAAAACAAAAAGTCCAGATATAATCCAGAGTTCAATCCATGGAGAAACCAAATAAGTCTTTTTCAGAAATTGAAGAAAGTCTTGTACTTGCTGTTTGAATTTGAATGATGCTGGCATCGTTTCAGGTTCACTCGGATCTTCTGAGAACGTATCAAAGTTAATGAAATAGCCAGAAGCAGTTCTGTCAATTGTTGGAATTGCATCAGGATTTGTTGAAATCACTGGAACCAGTTCATCACTTGCCACGTTGGTGTAGACAGGTGTATTTGGACGAACTGTTACTTGATGTTCAAGAGGGACGAGTTCCATAGCGTTATTGCTTAGTCCTCCATCTGTTACAGCTGAATTCTCGATTGTTATCAGTCTTTCAGTCTGAACCTCTTGGATAGTAGCGAGAGGAGTGTGTCTGCTACTAGGTCGGAGTCCACGAGGCCTACTATTTAGTATTGGCCACATACTGTGGTTTGATGAGGTCGATGGACACAAATCTTTTCTCCTTTCTTCCAGCAAGGGGCGGCAGAAGTACTGTTCTTGTTCCTTGAACTGCTAGGACAGGTACTGGTTGTCTGTAAGAAGGTCCAACTTCCTTCTTGTCCGCAATCTTTTCTCTGACTAGATCCCCAACTTTTGGAATCCAGACAGGCCTTGCTGGGACAGCCGGTTGTTTCCCAGTGGTGGTTGACTGTAGGAATACGTTGCTTTGTTTCGTTCTTAACTTGTTCAGTTCCTGTAAAACAGCCAAACGATCTTTGATATCAAAGGGTTTATTTTCCACCACTGTGCCTACGTGTTCAAGGTCTGGTACCCACATTCTTGTCCCAAATAGGACCTCATATGGAGTGACCACCCCTAGAGAACTTCTTGGCAGATTGTTCAATGAGCGTTGTACCCCATTAAGGTGTTTGACCCACCCATCACCCGAACCTAATACCCTAGCTGTTATAGACTGCTTTATGTTCCGGTTTTTCCTTTCCACAACCGAATTTCCCTCAGGATGGAATGGAGAGGAGTACCGCAATGCAACGCCCAGACTGGCCATGGCCTCTTTGTAAGCCCTAGAGCTAAACGCAGGACCCTGGTCAGAATGTAGCGTGCCTATTGCGTATGTGCCGATAAAGACTCGCAAATCTTTTATAACAGTTCGAGCGTCAGCTGAGTGCTGTGGCCATATCCATAGGAACCTAGAGCATGAATCCACTGCAACCATGATATATTTATAGTTACCGTCCCTTTGCAAGGGACCGCAGTGGTCCAGGTAAACACAAGCTAATGGTTTGTCTGAAATTAACAGGGGTGTCTGCATAGGACGTTTCACTGTTGAGACTTTCATCTGTTGGCAAATATCACATTCTAAAACATAGTTTTTGGTTTGTTTCCGAATGCCAGGCCACCAATATCTTTGCTTGAGTAAAGAAACTGTTGCTGAAACACCTGCATGTGCAGAAGCTATCCCCTTGTGTGCTGCGTTCCTTGTTTGGAATTACCCTATCCCCCACTCCAGGGATTCGAGCAAAAGGAACGTTGTTCGCATCAATTACATAAGAGTACTTGAGTGGAAACTTTTTTGGTAACGCTGCACTGCTGCCTTTGCTAGAAGCATTGACAGCCAACATTATCTCACCGTCTATTTTTGTTTTTGAACGAGTGATCGCAGCTACGGAAGCCGTCAGGACAGCCCCCTTTGCGGCTTCGTCAGCCAATGAATTCCCTGCAACGTGAACGCCATCACGTTGATGACTCAGTGTGTGAATCACGGGAGCCTTTGGTAGTTCGTTTTTCAACTGAACTACTCGTTCCCAAAGCGTTTTGTGCTTTATTGTGCCACCCTTCGCATCCTTGAAACCATTTTCAAGCCAGTTTTGTATATATTCATTATACGACTGAACACAGTAAAAGGAATCGCACACTATTAGTGTGGGGAATTCTCGATCTGTACTTTCAAGTGCCAGTTTGAATGCTTGTAGTTCAGCTCGCTGAGCTGTACAATCCCCTAGAGATTGAGTTTTTGTGACCATAGGTCTGAAGATGCCATCTCGCATGCGACCTTTAACGATTGCACACGCTGCACTGTAAGCTTGCTTACTCCCTATTGCGGGTTGTGCGGATCCGTCAGTGTAAATTATGAATTCGTACTGATCGAGAGGCAGAATTTCAGTAGGCAGAGGACATTCTTGTTCATATTGTAGGAATGCTTGTGTTTTTAAATCTGGATCAAAAACATATTCAACATCTGTTGCAGCAAGAGAATTAACCCATTGTATCCATCTAGGATGTAATGCTTTAGCATTTGGAATGCTTGCTTTTGTGACCGCTTCTAAAGCCGGTACTGGGGTTACGACAATGCGTTTCCCTTGGGCTAAGGCTCTTTCTTTTGCTACAGCGGTTTGAACTGCTGTCAGAATTTTTTCAGTTGAACTGAAACGCATTTCCGCTTGTGTGTACAAATGAGATTTGTATGCGATTGGTATTTTCTCACCCTCATTGAAGGTTAAGTATGTGAATCCACATTGTCCCGAAATTATTCGGATCACCAAATTGCGTTGACTTACGCGTGTTTGTAAGTGATTTGTTGCTAACATGTTAGCCTGGAGTGAACGCAAGATTTCTGTGTGTTCCTGTGTCCAGTTTCTGATTGAAAAATCAGGTTTAATTAATGCGTAGAGAGGTTTAACCCTTCCTGCATAATTTAGAATGTATGTTCTTCCAAAATTTAGGAAACCCAGGATGGATTGTAAGTTTTTTAGCGTTTTTGGAGGTTGGAGCAGCGCACACTTTTCTAAAAAGTTAGCTGCCAAGCTCTTGCCTTCACTTGAAAGCTCATATCCTAAAAATAGGACATTGAGATGGGCAATTCTGGACTTTTTAAAGTTGAACTTGTAGCCCTCAGAGGCGAAACCCAGTATAATGGTGCTCACCCTGTTCAAGTGTTTGTCCAGGTCATCGTCTGTCAGATATATGTCATCGACATAGGACAATGCCTCATTGTCATAAATTTGTAGTAACTCCGTTACCCTCGCTGAGAATAAACCTGGGCTGTTCTTGAACCCTTGTGGGAGTCGACAAAAGTGACGTTGGGTCCCCATTATGGAGAATGCTGTTAAGTACCTGCTTTCAGGTGCTATGTTTTGACAAAAGAAACCATTTGAGATGTCTAATGTTATTCATTAATGCTGTGCTATGTGCATTTTGCACTGCAAAAGTTTTAGAACAAGTGTTTAGGTGTCTGTAATCCAAAACTAGACGATATGTATGGTCTGGTTTGGAGACAGGAAACAAAGGATTGTTCATTGAGGAGGTGCATGTTTCAATCACCCCTTGATATTCAAGTTGATCTAAGATCTCCCTGACCTGTTTTTTAGCTTCTTGCTTTATTGGGTACTGCCGTTGTGCAGTTGGTTCATGTTTCAGATGTATTTTATGGTGAGGTGAAGCCTCATCCCATCCTACATGATTTTTATATAATGCTGGGGCCTGGGCCACTGCCCATTTCCTGGCATATGTATATTTTAAATGAATTGGAATATGGTTGGAGAAGGCAGGCATAATAATGTCCTCGCCATGTGGGCACTCCCTGACAAATTGTGGTGGCCAGTCCTTTTCTGCTAGAAGTATGTCATAGCCTCTTGATAGTCTTTCCCAAAAAAGTGCTTTCACCTGTCTAGGTTTGTCTCCCTCCATCCGGAGTGTTATTTCATATAACTTTTGTGGAGTACTAACCCTGGTGTCTACAGTCTCTACTGTGATGTACTCATTCAAGTCCACTATCTCCAGAAGTTCCTTCAGGTTCTGGCGAGCTATTGTGACTTCTGCTGCACTGTCCAGCATTGTCTGAGCCCATTCTCCGTTCTTGAGTTGTGTGCTCACAATTCTCGGCATGTCTGATCTTTAGACCTGCTACTTTCTTTTTGGAGAATTGAGGTTTTGTTTTGTTTTTTGGAGCGTGTTTATCTTCTTCGGATTTCACGCGTTCTTCTTTATGTTCCGATCGTCCTCTTCTTTCCGAAGTCTGTGTTGAGATCTGAAAGGGACGAGAGGAACGTGTATCAGTATCTTGATACCTGTCAGGTTTTCTCAAATTATCCCTATTCCTGAGGTTATACCTCCTTTCAGAGGGCTCCTTTTGAGGAGACCTACCTCAGGATTGAGAACGTTTCTCTTTTGTATTTTGTTTATTAGTCTCCCACTTCTTTTTAGAAGATGTCGGAGTTTAACAGAGTCCTTCTCAGGACTTTCAGATAGTTTTGGTTTCAGTGGTCTTCCACCCAAACTATCTCTGCCTAATTCTGCATAAGATTGTTCAATTATTCTGGGTAGCTCAGTTTGATGTTCTGTAACATCAAATTCCCTTAATTTTGGGCGGATCGCCACTGCTGCTGCCTCCCCTTTAATATTAGATAATATTATTGTTGAGACCTGGTCGAAATTTTTCAGTAATTTCATACCTAAATTTAGAGCAGGCTCTGCCCCGTATTCGTTTTGAATTTGTTTCAGGACATCAGGTATTACCGCGATTGACGGAATGCCATGTGTTTTAGTATAGATGGCAGCAAAGACTGAACCACAAGTGGTGCAGTCTTCCAGTTGTGGTGTGATCCCCATTGGTAAACTGATTGTCAGTATTCTGTGTTTCTCATACGGGCTAGTATTTGGAAATACTGCTTCGATTTGAGTAATTTTTTGAGCTATCCAAAATGGAATTTGCTCACGTTTTGTGGGCATTTTACCCATGACTGCGTAGAGAGTCTGTGGTGTAATTTTTAGTGTATTCCCCTGGTGAGGGGTTTGATTTGGAATGGTTAATGGTGATTGGACTGTGAAAGTCCGCATGACATATTGGACCAATTGTCTGTAGATTTTTATTAACTCTGAGAGTTGAGTAAGCAATTCCTCATCTGACATTGTATCCAGTTCAGGATGAGGTGTGTAGCCGGCTAGAATCGGCCATGTTGCTCCTGGTCTACCTAGTGGACCGATCCTAGTGATGTTTTAGGGCGCCTTTAAACCAGAGCTGATGCTCTTGGTATGTTAATGGAATTTCTATATCCTCGAAAGGAATGTATTCCTCTGGTGGATCATCTTCTTTGTAGAAGTGAAACATGTGTGTTACTGAATTGGATTCAGGAAATATTACCCATGAATAGAATACCTCTGTCTGAAAGGATTCATGTGCCTCTATCACGAAAACTGCTCTACCTCCTCTTGGTGGTAGGCCATGTTTTATAAGTTGAGTGATGGCTCCTCTTAAATTTGGATGGATGTTTATAACACCCTCCTCGGTTTCATTTAAACCTGTAATGTTAATAACTGCTGCTTGGGCTGGATCAGCCGCAGCTTCACCGTTTCCGGTTTCAGTCATTTTGTTTTTTGAAAAATGTAGAACAAGTTTCAAGGAAACAAAGATAAGGTGCACAATATTTTGGAACACTGTATCCTTCAACGTTGAGCAAACCAAACAGCTAATATATAGGGTGCTTCCCTATGTAGCCTTGGTGGATACTTAACCCTGCCCACTCCAGACGTCTTTTGGAGTATATGGGTAGGGGTCTCTGAGAGAAAAAGCCCGGCTGAGTTACTCAGTATCTAACGTTGAATTACCGCCTTACCAAACCGTTGGGCGCCATGTAGTGTAGCTCCTATTTCCCTAATAGGCTCTGCGCATTGGAATAATATATCCTATAGGTTTGACATAGGACTAAGGTCAGTATGTCCCTATCGAGTATATTAAACTTAATTACTTGTGCCAGCTAGCTCAGAGGCCACTAGAAACTCCTTGACAACAAGAAGGGAGTAGTTTCTGGCAGCCGCAAAACATGACCACTGTGTTTCCCTTTAGAATCAGAACGTGTCCCAGAGTCGTGGAAACAATAGATGACTATTTCACTCAGCTCAATCGTGCATGCTTAGTTTTCCTCAAAGTTACACAGAAAGAACAGACGGGCGTTTCAATAAAAGGTTTATTGAACAGTCTTGTTTCTGGTGTAAGTAAAATGTGCTGTTACGATCACAAGACAGTATGCAAGATAAATAATGTACAGTGTGAGCAGTAGAAATAAATAATACTGCGTTAGCATTATCTTTTAGTACGTATGCTGTTACATAAATAACACAGACTAAAAAGGCGAGTACTCATACGATGTGTTTCTAATCTAGTTCTACCCCAATGTACCTAACCTAGGTATAGGGAGAGGTATGAAGTAGGTGAAGTATTCCTTACTATGGTATACTAAGAGTATGTTAAGCCTAGTATGCCTAGTATGCCAAGTATGCCAAGAGTCCCTCTAGGTTCTTGTCAGCTCCATACCCGAAGAATGAGAGAGGTAGGAATCTCTTTGCCAGACTCGAACTCCAACACCCCGCAAGGGAAGTCAGATCACTGGAAGCTGGAATCTCTGCGTGCAGGGATGACAGCGTCTTCTCAGTGCGTCAGGCCGGGAAACGGGTTCTTCTGAAGTCGAGGTCTCCTCTGATTTACAGGGGCTAGGGAAGGTATATTTATACCTTAGAAGTACCTCACAATGTTAGCATTGACGTGAATTGGACAGCGGAAGACGTCATGAATGAACCCCCTAAGGAATAATGGTTCATGCATAATACATGAGTCCTTGAAGAAATCAATAGTCCTGGGCTAGGGAAACTCCAGCAGCCTAAGGGTCTGTTCTTCATGAACTCGTTGTGACGTTAGGGTAGACGGATGTCAGAGACCATGCCTGTATTTGGAGTGCACGGTTTAATGCCTAAATAAGGGCTGGGATTTTATGCCTATATAAGGGCAGGGCGAATTGTGCCTATATATGGACATGATACTGGAAAGCCCGTTTATGGACACCCTAAGAGGAATACAACATTAGGAGTACCTTTGCAGTCGTAATGGCTGTATTGTCCTTAGTGGGATAAGCCTCAACCCATTTACTGAATGCACAGACAACCACCAACACATTCTTCAGGTTATTGCATCTTTCTAGCTCTATATAATCCATCTGAAGGACCTCAAAAGGAAAAGTGGGTGGTTCAAAATTACGAGACGGTTTCGGGGTACCCTTTCCGGGATTGTGCATCATGCACACCATACAGTACTTCACTAAATGTGCAGCCGTTTTCGGAATGTTATCATTCTGCCATACAGGGTCTAACAACTTGCAAATACCCTTAGCACTAATATGGGCTGGACCATGGGCCATCGTGACTACAGGAAGAACATATGCATCGGGCAACATCCATCTCTGCTTTCCTGACTTATCAATCCAACATCCCTCATCATTCAATTGTGCTGTACTTTCCTGCCACACTGCTAACTCTTCTATTGTGGCTTCACTTTGTATCTCTTTCACATTCTCAAGTGTGTCCTCAAACATAGTAACTTCAGGCACCCACCTAGCCGGGCCTGCTACAAACATTCTTTTCATTTTAGTCCGTGCCGTTTCCTTAGCTGTCTGATCTGCAAAAGCATTTCCCCTACCCACATCATCAGTGACTTTCCGGTGGGTGCTACACTTCACTATAGCCAATTTCTTAGGAGTGTCAAAGCAGACAAAAGCCTCACTATACGGTGCCCATGCTGGATTTTGGTGCCATGTGAAGTAAGAGACCCCCTCTCAGCCCAGAGTCGCCTGAAATTGTGCGCAACCCCGAAGGCATACTGGCTGGCAGTATAAATATTGACGACCAGTCCGTCACTCAATTCGCAAGCTCATATTAAGGCAACAAGCTCAGCAGCTTGAGCCGACTGATAGGGGACTCGTGATGTCTCTACTACTGTACAAAGTGTGGTAATAGCATAAGCAGCAGTGGTAGTGCCATCTGGTAGTTTAAAACCAGAGCCATGAACATACAGTTCCCTTTGTGGGTCAGATAAGGGAACGTCAGTCAAGTCTACCCGTCCTTTAGTCTCTTCTTCCGCCCGGAAGATACAATCATGTTTGTCGACTTCATCATTTTCAGAAGGGAGGGGCAGTAACGTGGCCGGATTCAGGGTGGCACATCTTTTGACAACGTCAATTCATAGCCAGTCAGACGTGCACTGGTGAGGTGCTGTGTCTTTGTCTTGTTCAAACATGTATCCACAGCATGGGGTACCATGACTGTGAGATCAGTATCCAGCACAAGTCCGGCTGATTGTCTAATCGAAGTGGCCACGGCCGCTTTTAGACAACTCAGGAGGGCTCTTGCGACTGGATCAAGAACAGCAGAGAAATAAGCACACGGCTGTTGCTTATCTCCAAATTTTTGTGTTAAAACAGAAAGTGCGCAATCAGCCATCTTATGGATGTACAACACAAACAATGTATTGTAATCTGGGGTGCCGAGTACTGGAGCCGAACAAAGCGCAGTTTTGCTGACATTCAGGCATCCAAGGCAAAGGCTCATGCACATCTTTCGTTGTTAGTGCAAACAAGGGTTTAATTAGAAGGGAATAATTAGGTATCCACTGCCGACAGTACGAAGTGATAGCTATAAAAGCGCGCACATCTTTCTGAGTTCGTGGAGCAGGCATTTTAACAACGGTGCTAATGCGCTCAGGGGTCAATCTCCTACCCTCCTTCGACAGTAGGTGACCTAAATAGGTGAGCTCCTGTCGACAATACTGAAATTTAGAAAGGGCAACCTTATGTCCATGATGAGCCAAATGCAACAAGAATTTAACTGTACTATCTTTACAACCTTGCTCTGTATCAGAAGTGATAAGGAGATCGTACACATACTGCACCAATACATTACCTGCAGGAAGCGAAAGGGAATCCAATTGACTCTTTCAAGCCTGACTATAAATACTTGGACTCTCAGTATAGCCCTGAGGAGCTCGACAGAACCTAAAGCTTCTGCCAGCTAGGGTAAACCCAAACAAGTACCTACTATCTGGATGTATAGGAATACTAAAGAAGGCATTTTTCAAATCAATGACAGAAAATAATTTAACAGTGGAAGGAATCATCGTCAAAAGTGTAGTAATGTCTGGGACCACTGGAAACTGAAAAACCACTATTTTGTTAACCTTGCGCAGATCAATTACAAAACGATAAACATCATCATGATCATCAGGGGAGCCTGAGGATGTCCGTTTAAGAATTGGAAGAATGGGGCTATTACAAATATTGGCAGACATCTCCTCAACCACTCCTTTCTTAATCAAATCCTGGATAATTTGCAATAAGGCTCGCTCTCCTGCCTGTGGTATTTTATACTGAGGGATACGAGGCAGAATAGCATTGTCTTTGACCTGTATCGAGACCGCTGGTATATGCAGCAGTTCCACATCTGTATCACCGGTCTCCCACAAAGTGGATGGTATGTCGGCAAATTCAGCAGGATGAGGGAGAGACAGACACTGTCTAGTACTCACATTTTGGGCCCATCGTCATATAAACACCTTCCGGGGAACAATAAATAATAGCATGCAACTTCTTCAACAGATCAAAACCCATCAAATTTTCACCGCAATTAGATGTGAACAAAAATGGAGAATCTACAGTGAAAGGACCAATAGTCAATGCAAGGGGTCTTGAAATGGGACTCACTAACGGTACACCAGAAAAACCTACCGAAACATTATTATGGCCAGACAGAGTCGCCCCAGGGACCATATTTCGAGAAACAGAACTTTTTGTCGCACCTGTGTCTACCAAAAAGTTCTTAGTTGAACCGTGCAGTTCCGCTGTTACATAAGGTCCACGCTGGTCTACAGGTATCGGAACTGGTCCCCCACTCTGTCCCTGGCTATCCTAAGTGTAAGACATTCCTGTAACTTCCTCCATATCATAATCATGATCATAGTACTGTCCATCACGAGGGTCGTCAAAATAATTATTATCAGAACGACCCTGTGAGGCTGCAGGGTTCTGAGCCCTATCAGCCCTACCAGCTCCATGACCCCGTCCACGAGAACCTCGACCTCTAGGGACTGCCACTTTCTGCAAAAGCACAAGACACTCGCTACGCCAGTGACCCTCTTCCTTACAATACGCACACTGATTCGGCCCCAGAGGTGTCATGTTAGGCTGCCTACTAGTACTTGGAAGCTGTCGGGCAGGACCACCACGTCCTCTGCCATTCCCTCTAAAAGCTTGCTGCAACAATACCTTCGTCTTTAAATCCTTATGCTTTTTCTCTGTCCTTTCTTTCTCCTCATTGTCTCGATGTTCATAATATTGAGCCATATTCAAAATAACAGAAAGGGAAGAGGTGGACCAGGTACTTTCAGAAGCCTGCAATAGAGTCGCAAATTCGGGAAGCAAATTAGAAACAAATCTATTAACAAACAATCGTACACCCCGCTCAATAGACAAATCCTGCCCACTGTAATCCAAAAATGTATCTTCGAACCGGGTGAAAAAAATCAGACACACTCATCGTTCTTTTGTCGACAAGCCGACAATTTATCCCAGTCTACTTTTCTCTGCGGAATAAGGGAATGCATATAGGTAATAATGCGGACTGGCAACGCTAAAATTTCCGCTCGGGGCTTATCGCCTGGTTTTCTCTCCTGGTCCCATGCTTTAATTTGATCCCAAGTACCACCCAACCCCGGAACATGATCTTGAGTATGGACCTGCCTCCAAATATCAACTGGAACAAGAAGACCAAAAAAACATTTCAATATCAGCGAGAGTCATTACCGTCGAGGATGTCAGGATAAGCTCCACAGGATCCAGTAGCCGTAAGACAGGGTCCACCTCCTGATATCACCAACACCCTGAATAGAAACAGGGTGCTCGAGCGATCAGGCGAGGGAAAAGGAATGGAAAGGGACAGCGGTGGAAAAAGGACCTGAAAAGAGAAAAGACACAGCTGTAAATAAAGCAGGCAACAGTCTACTCTCATATAGTCTCACTAAGCCCTTTCCATACCTGGGATATGCACAATCATACATCTGAAAAAGTGCAAGCACTGGACATCCAGCAGGCTAGACAACGTGCCCACGTTAAAGCAAGCCCAGACGGAAGTCACAGAGAACGAGACCACACTACTGATAGCGAGGATGGCAGCCCCTCAGTTCTTCAGTAGTAGGTTGAAGTAAAACCCATTGTACTGTTCCATGATACTCCAAATGAACAAATGAAAAACACAGGTCTAACCGGAATCACAGACACGGTAAGGTGTGGTGGACTACCACTACCGTCCGCTCTGGGAAAAACCGTAAGGCAAACTCCTTTCCCTTTTCTCCTTACCATATACGGGAAAGCGTGGTTAATTCACCACCGCGATCCGCTATGGAAAACCATTAAATCCGCTCATGAATTCCTATAGGCTGATGACGTCTCAGCTACTAACCTTCAGACTCGGTAATGTATGGTTATCCACACCACCACATTCCGCTCTGAGAAATAGTGACTCCCAACAGAAGTCACATCCAGCCTTTGCCATACACGGTAGCGCGTGGTAACTCACCACTGCGGCCCGCTATGGTACCACCTCTTCTCCCTTAAGTGCTGCTTACAACAGGGGACAGCAGTAATCAATAGCGCTAGAACACGGCAAAGCGTGGCCACAATACCACTACCTTCCGCTTCCAAATAAACACAGAGTTTCCACGCTCCCAGCCGGGCAGCGAGAAAGGATCCTCTAATTCGATGTGGTAGCTACCACATCCCTGGAAATCCTACCGGATTATCTTTAGGAGACTCCAGCGTACTCCGATGTCTTCAAGCAGTAAACTTCCTCCAAACACTGGCTCCTGCTCACTGAACTGCTCTCTCGTACTCCACCGAAAATAGGAGAGAACGAAAACAAACCAGTATTACGCACGACGGCCAGTGCGCTGTGACGCCTTAAATACCGTCCCGCCGAAAGGCCTCATGGGAGGTGTAGTTCCAGGACGGATGAGGTAGGCGCCGCTACGGCCGAACCCGACAGTAGGCCCCCCCCTAGCGCCTCCTAGGCCCAGGTTTAGATGGGAACCGACGATGAAAGGAACGAATCGCCACAGGGGCATGTATATTCTGCCAAGGTTCCCAGGAATCGTCCTCAGCCGAATACCCCTTCCAGGAGACCAGATACCACAGAACACCCCGTCTCCACCTGGAATCCCGAATGCTCTTCACCACGTATTCAAGTCCACCATCACACATCACTGGAGGGGGAGCACGTCTGCGTGCCGACAGGGCAGGCTTCAGGAGAATGCAGTGAAATACTGGGTGGATCCTGAGCGTACCCGGCAGTTTCAACTTGTAGGCGACAGGATTGATCCGTTTCACAATCGTGTAAGGGCCAATGAACCGAGGGTGAAACACGCTGCGCAGCTTGAAGTGAATGTTCTTGGTGGACAACCACACTCGGTCACCCACTTGGTATTGAGGCCCCACCTGCCGGTGTCTATCCTCCCACTTCTTGTACTCCCGCTTAGCTCTCATCAACTGCTCACGGACTTTCCTCTGCAGTAGGTGGAGCTTCCTCACCCGCTCCAGGACTGTGGGCTGGTTGGCAACCTCCTCAGGGATGCTAACAGGGAGTATTCTAGCATCGTACCCATAGTTGGCACGAAAAGGGGAGATTCCCACAGAACTGTGCCATGCATTATTGTAGGCTAGTTCAGCCATCCACAGCAACGACACCCAGGACTCTTGGGCTTCCTTGGCATAACACCGAAGATATTTCTTCAAGGTTTCGTTTAATCGTTCTGTCTGCCCATCCGTTTGTGGATGGAAGCTTGTGGAAAGAGTAGATTCGATCTGTAGGGCTCGGCACCACAGCTCCCAGAATCTGGCGATAAACTGGGGACCTCTGTCCGATACGATCACTTCGGGCACCCCATGGAGACGGATGATACTGTTTAGCAACAACTGAGCAGTTTGACCTGCTGTAGGAAGGTTCGTGCAAGGAATGAAATGTCCCATCTTGGTAAGACTATCTATGACTACCAAGATAGCCGAACTTCCCTGGTCTTGGGGTAGCCCTGTGACGAAATCCAGACTGATGTTCTGCCAGGGTCTCTGCGGGGTGGGCATCGGTATCAGCTTCCCTTAGAGTGTTTTCATTTTTGGCTCTAGCGCAGTCCTCACAGCGCGCTACCCAGGCCGACACGTCGGCCCGTACCGTACTCCACCAGAAGTGTCGTTGAAGTAACTGAAGGGTTTTACGTACTCCAGGATGTCCTGCCAAAAGAGATGCATGACACCAAAGAAAAGCTTTCTTCTGTAGGTCTTTAGTGGGTAGATAAAGATTCGTTTTGTAGAAGGGCAGCCCCTGTTTCACTGTACGCTCTGTGTCTTGAGTTGCCCAAGTTTCCCACTCCGTTTTCGTCTTTTGAAGTCTTATTTCCTCCAGAAACTGATCTGCTCGGACAGCACAGACCACTTTCGAGGGGTCTATAATGGCACCTAGAGCCCGGGCATTGTTAGAATTCTCCCTCACTTCTTGCCTGGACAGCGAGTCGGCTTTACGATTCTCAACCCCAGGTCTGAAGGTAATGAGGAAATCATATTCGGCAAAAAACAGCATCCATCTCATTTGACGCTGTGACAGATGCCGAGCGGACTTCATATATTGAAGATTCCGGTGGTCTGAATATACCGTAACTGGACAACTAGCCCCCACAGATAGTGTCTCCATTCCTGAAACGCTCTCTTTATTGCCAGTAGTTCTTTCTCAGCGATGGTGTAGTTCTTTTCCGCTGAGCTCAACTTTTTTGAGAGGTAGGCTATTGGATGGAGTTGTCCGGTTGTTTGATCTCTCTGTGATAATATGGCTCAGATAGCCTCATCTGAGGCATCTGCTTCTACCACGAATGGGTTCTCTGGTTTAGGATGGGCCAGTACAGGAGCTGTGGTGAAGGCCTTTTTTAGATACAAAAAGGCATCCTCGGCCTCCTGAGACCACTGAAAAGGCACTCCTTTCCTGAGTAATTGTGACAGAGGAACAGCCACCTGGGAAAAACGAAGGATGAACCTTCGATAATAATTAGCAAACCCCAAGAAACATTGTACGTCCTTCATATTCTTTGGGGTTGGCCAGTCCTGAACTGCTTGCACTTTTCGCTCTGACATATACAATCCTTCCGGGCAAAGCATCACACCAAGAAATTCCACCTCTCTCACCCCAAACTCGCACTTACTCAGTTTGCAATACAATTTATGATCCCTCAATTTCTGCAACTCCCTGATAACTTGTCCCGCGTGCACCTCAGCATCCCCAGAGTAAATAAGGATGTCATCAATATAAACCACTACAAAAAGGTCCACGAACTCCTTCAAGACATAGTTAAGGAAATACTGAAAAGCCGCCGGGGCATTGCAGAGACCGAATGGCATAACTGTGTACTCATATAACCCATAACGAGTCTTGAAGGCAGTTTTCCATTCATCCCCGTCACGAACCCGCACTAAATGATACGCCCCCCTTAAATCCAGTCTGGTGTAGATTTGGGCATCCCTCACCTGGTCTAGTAACACAGATATGAGCGGTAAGGGGTACCGATTCCTTACCGTGTTCTTATTTAGCAGACGATAGTCCACACAAGCCCTCAAATCTCCGTTGGCTTTAGCTATGAAAAACAGGGGTGAAGCCGCAGGTGAGCGGGATGGACGGATAAACCCTATTCCCAGATAGTGATCCAAGTATTCCTTCAGGTGTCGCGTCTCGGGCACCGACAACGCATACACTCGACAAGCAGGGATGGTAGCCCCTTCTACCAGATCTATGCGGCAATCATATTCTCTGTGAGGGGGTAACTGTTCTGCCTTAGTTTCACTAAAACGTCCCTGTACTGTTGATATTCCACCGGTAATACAACCTCCTTTTCAACTGCTGTAGCTACCAGAAAAGGATTCGTCAAAGCAGTTGCCTGCGTGGGTAGCTTCTGTACTAGGTGACCCTGGCATTCTTCAGAAAGGAACTGTAGTGTCTTGGTCTTCCAATCTATGGTTGGGTTGTGGTGACACAGCCAAGGCATACCCAAAATCACTTCATACTGGGGCGCTTCAATGATGTTTAAGGATAACTCATCCCTATGCTTACCGTTCCCCACAGAAACAGTCAACCCTACAACTTCTGTTTGTTCCGTGATGAGACTGGACTTTAATGGTTGGCCATCCACAGCCAGCACCTCTTCGGGAAACCCCCTAGGCACCCGGTTTAAGGCTAGACTCGTAACCAACCCACTATTGATGAAATTACCTATTGCCCCCGAGTCTATCATAACCTGTACCTGATGGAACTGCAGATTACTCTCAAGACTCATAGGGAGCACTATATGTGACTCAGTGTCTTGCAATGCCACGACCGACAATGAGGGGAGTTTCAACCCTATGTCTTCCTCTCCTTCCCCTCTATCTTCTCCGGTAGCATGGTCTGCCGGCCTAGAGGTGGATACCGCCACCCTCTTATTCCGAGACCATGTCCCTGCGTTCTTGGGTTTTACTGGACACTCCCTGACGTAGTGCCCTTTTTTGCCGCAGTACATGCATAAACCCTGTACCCTTCTACTCTCCCTTTCTTCTCTAGTTAACGGGGCTCTGACAGCACCGATTTCCATAGGTTCGTTTCCCATATCGGACTGTACTACGGGTTTACGGGGCATCCTATCCGTTCTGACATATCCCCCCTCCCATTTCTTTTTCTCACTCCCTCTTTCCGACATCCTACCATCTAGTCGTAGTGTCAGGTTTATCATTTCTGCACAGGTAGAGGGTTGTGGATCAATCTGGGCTATGACGTCTTTCATTCCTTCCCTTAATCCCTGGTAGAACAATGACATTCTCTTCTCCTCGGGCCAAGATGTTTCGGCCACCAGCCGATTAAAAGTAGTTAGGTACGTAACCAAGTCATTTCGGCCTTGTTTTAATTCCAGTAGTTCTCTGTCTGCACTAAAGGTAGTGGCCCTCCGATCGAACACTCTCTCAAATTCTGCTCTAAAAGCCGACCAGTCAGACAACACAGCATCATTGTTCCTTACTAAAGGAACAGCCCAATTAGCTGCGTCACCAACCAAATAGGAGATAGCAAACGCCACCCGAGAATGGTTATTGGGGAAGGAGGCGGGTTTGCATGAAAAGTGCAACATGATTTGTGTTAAGAACACTTGCACTTTCAATGGGTCCCCTGCATACCTCTCAGGATTAGCCAAGGGTATAGGTGGTGGTACAGTCACCTGTATCTGTGCGGGGGAAGAGGATACATCAAAGGGATTCCTGGCCAATTTATCCACTTTCTCCCTTAACGCGGCTGTCTCTGCCCTAGAGGCTGCCAATTCTTGTTGGACTAGTACTAATGCCTGGAGAACCTCTTCCATGGACGCCATGACTCAAGACACCTGGACCGGGTGGAGCAATATACGTGGGTGCGTAATTCTGTCAGGATAAGCTCCACAGGATCCAGTAGCCGTAAGACAGGGTCCACCTCCTGATATCACCAACACCCTGAATAGAAACAGGGTGCTCGAGCGATCAGGCGAGGGAAAAGGAATGGAAAGGGACAGCGGTGGAAAAAGGACCTGAAAAGAGAAAAGACACAGCTGTAAATAAAGCAGGCAACAGTCTACTCTCATATAGTCTCACTAAGCCCTTTCCATACCTGGGATATGCACAATCATACATCTGAAAAAGTGCAAGCACTGGACATCCAGCAGGCTAGACAACGTGCCCACGTTAAAGCAAGCCCAGACGGAAGTCACAGAGAACGAGACCACACTACTGATAGCGAGGATGGCAGCCCCTCAGTTCTTCAGTAGTAGGTTGAAGTAAAACCCATTGTACTGTTCCATGATACTCCAAATGAACAAATGAAAAACACAGGTCTAACCGGAATCACAGACACGGTAAGGTGTGGTGGACTACCACTACCGTCCGCTCTGGGGAAAAACCGTAAGGCAAACTCCTTTCCCTTTTCTTCTTACCATATACGGGAAAGCGTGGTTAATTCACCACCGTGATCCGCTATGGAAAACCATTAAATCCGCTCATGAATTCCTATAGGCTGATGACATCTCAGCTACTAACCTTCAGACTCGGTAATGTGTGGTTATCCACACCACCACATTCTGTTCTGAGAAATAGTGACTCCCAACAGAAGTCACATCCAGCCTTTGCCATACACGGTAGCGCGTGGTAACTCACCACTGCGGCCCGCTATGGTACCACCTCTTCTCCCTTATGTGCTGCTTACAACAGGGGACAGCAGTAATCAATAGCGCTAGAACACGGCAAAGCGTGGCCACAATACCACTACCTTCCGCTTCCAAATAAACACAGAGTTTCCACGCTCCCAGCCGGGCAGCGAGAAAGGATCCTCTAATTCGATGTGGTAGCTACCACATCCCTGGAAATCCTACCGGATTATCTTTAGGAGACTCCAGCGTACTCCGATGTCTTCAAGCAGTAAACTTCCTCCAAACACTGGCTCCTGCTCACTGAACTGCTCTCTCGTACTCCACCGAAAATAGGAGAGAACGAAAACAAACCAGTATTACACACGACGGCCAGTGCGCTGTGACGCCTTAAATACCGTCCCGCCGAAAGGCCTCATGGGAGGTGTAGTTCCAGGACGGATGAGGTAGGCGCC
Organism: Calotriton arnoldi; assembly: GCA_963921515.1. Classification (NCBI taxonomy): domain Eukaryota; kingdom Metazoa; phylum Chordata; class Amphibia; order Caudata; family Salamandridae; genus Calotriton; species Calotriton arnoldi. The sequence goes on from CAWUFW010011467.1 coordinate 104,490, forward strand.
GCTACGGCCGAACCTGACAGAGGAAGCAGCTTCAGTCAATTCTTTATAATAGGCAGTAGGAATTTTCCTAGGATCAGGCAAATGAGTCTTCAGGGACAAAACCTCACTTCTTTTCCACGGAGTATAAACCCATTGCTTCTGAAACCTGGCCGCCACTGCCACCCGAGTAACATTACCACGCTGGTCCGTTAACTCCGGTATCTCAGGGTGATATATGTGGTGCACCTCTCTCATCGGAAAGTGGGACACTGTAGTAGGACCCTTGTCATGTAATCAGCCCCTATAGGCAACCAATGTGGTAATTTTACTAAAAACTTGACCTGGGTCCATACCGTTAGTATACGCACGATCTTTAATATCAAATAAAATTTGTGGCACAGCATTCCCAAAGTGTTGCTCCCACAGACCAATTAACATAGAAGACATATGCTTAAGAGCATGCTGCTGTATAAAAGGCTCATAATCTTTCATCACATCCCAGACATCCTCCAAACTATAAATGGGATTACGACCCCACTGCGCGGCCTGATTAGCCACAACCTTTTCTCTTCATCTCCCACTGCAGACAGTACGAAAGTGCCCATACGCTCATGAAATTTTGTTAAATCTCTATCCTCAAACCCACGAACGGGTGTCTCAGTGCTTACAAATATCGGGGGATGAAGAACCAGAGAAGGAGAAGCAACAGAAGTAGCAGGCACAATTGTCGCGGGCAGGTGCATCGCAGGAGTAAGAGCTGGGGACAAGGATGCTGAGACAATAGGTGTGGCAAGAGTGCTAACAGTCACCGTTGCCACAGACGGCAAAGAAACAGAAGAAAGAGGAGGAGGAGGAGCCGAAGCCACAGCCATTGAAACGACAGTAGTAGACACAGGAACAGAAAGAATGGCTGTAACAGGTGGCTGTGATGGCACAGGGACAGTGGGATATATCCTTTGCGGAGCATACGGAGGCGGGGGTCGAGTGTCTAACAGTTCTTCCACAAAAGTATCAGTTTCCTCCTGAGCCAAATACAATTTATCAATATGCAATCGGAACCTCCTATCTTCACATTCAACTCCCTTTTCCTGTTTTTCTCTATCATATGCTGCAGCTTTTTGAGTCAGTCAGCATTTTTCCTTTCCGGGCCTCTTTCTCGAACTTCAATCGTCTCTGCCTAGCTGCCTTCTGCCACGTCCTAAGAGAATTAAACATAGACTGTCTACTTCGCCTCCTAAATAACTGTTCCTGTAAATACCCAATCTTTTGTTCATCAAAAGTGTCCGGTAACGGCCACTGCAACTCAGCATTGTCCCTCGTATATTTGTGCCATAATGTACTAAACATAATAGGGCCAAAACCATGTTTCACGTACATATCAAAATTTGGAGTGCCTTCTGGAGGCTCCGGCTGAGCTTCTTCCATCGAGCATCTGTAGAACAACAGCGACAGCACAAAGAAAACAACTTGCTAACTCCAGGCATTTTCAAAAGAAAACAAGTTCACTGCTTATGCCTGGCAAAGCAATTGCAAATGCTTTTATCCCAAAGACGGTCTTCAGACCATACCCAATGCAAACCAAAATTGTACCATATCCACAAAGAACCAAAACAAACTCACCTGATATACGCAGTTCAAAGCAAACTAATTCTCCACTGCCGACTCTTCAGACCAAACGGTCAGATCCAAGGGTTTCTCCGTTTAGGACTCCAGTCGGGATGACCGCTGGGCGAGGCACCGTCCGGCAGGACGGAAGGGGCAGCTGTGAGCAATCAATGCTCCTCATACAGGGATCCCTGATCCATCAGTCCGACCCGACGATGGCCTCGACCTCCCCCCCCCTGTCCGCGAAAGGGGACGGGTCACTCTCCCGAAAGGAGTCCCTGTTCGGGCGCCAACTGAAGGAAGTGGCCCGATTAGGGTCACCCGGGTCACTCTCAACCACCTCTCAGTCTTCCATACCAAATGAAGAGTCGGTCAGAGAGTAAAGAATACAAATCAATAACTGTTTATTCAGGTTCACTCAGAATGGAGCCCAGTCTTCCCAGTCGCTAGGAGTGCTGCAGAGGGACTGACTTCAGCAAGCATAGAGATACATTATGTACATTTCAGAACCAATGAAGGCACGCCCACAATGGAATTTTCCAAAGAGATGTAGCAAAACAGTGAAATACAAAAAAATAAGTTTCGATTCTGCAGCCGGACACACACTATCTAGCAGTCAAGTTCATTCTGCCCGTCACTAGACAAGTGGGAGAAGGCTTCTATCTAGAAGGAAAGATATGCACTAATAACAACAGTGTATTCATTAGTGAAGCAAAATCTAACCTTGAAGAAACAGAACCTAACGGAGGCCTTTTCTCGGAAATAGCAGAGTATAAGTTTCGATTGTAACCCAAAATGGCGCCCACATATAAAATGGTGCAGCGAATGCTAACATACATGTAATAATGCATAAGTAGGATTCTTTCTATTCTAACATGCTAGTCGCATCCCTTCAATTGCATTTAAAGCGCTGGAAATTCCACCAAAGAACTTTTCAAAAATCTCTAAGGATTTACTCGGCTGACAGCTTGCACTCCCCCTACCCTGACCTTTCAGGAACCTGGTAACACCTTAGCTAACCATTCGGAGGATAAAATTGAGAATACATATAAGAGTCTTTACAAATGCATCCCTTCTACTGACTTTCTATCCATCATGCCCTTGAATCATAACTCCTCTGCAGCCCAGGAACATTTAGAATCCTTCAGCCGGAATTGGTGTCAGACATGATGAGCAAGATCAAATCGGGTTCTCCCCCTGATCCTGCCCCCCCTTTTACAGTGGTGGGACTTGCCAACTCTCTTAGACCCACCATCACATCCCTGTGCTACCTCTCACTGGATATTGCCACTATGCAGCAGTTTTGGAAAGTAGCACAGGTAATGCCCATACTGAACAAGCCTAATGCTGACACTTTGAATCCAGAAAAATATAGCCCCATCTCCCTTCTCCCATCTCCCTTACCTAGGCAAGATTATGGAAGGCTAGTTAACCAACAACTTACCCACCATCTGGTATCTAATACCCTACTGGACACCACATAATCTGGGTTGAGAGCCTTCCATAGCACGGAAACTGCGCTGATGGGAGTACGAGATATCATAAGACTCACTCTGGATGAAGGCTGCCCAGCCATGCTGGTGTTGCTTGATCTTTCAGCTGCCTTCTACACCATCTCACACACGAGTTTGATTCAAAGACTCGCTGAGATTGGTGCCGGTGGCAAAGCCCTAGAATGGATGCAAGAGTTCCTTTGCAATTGCACCCAGGTTATCAACTTAGGCTCTGTTAAATCTCAGGTCATGTCACTAGGCAGAGAAGTTCCCCAGAGCTCATATTTAAGTCTAGTACTCTTTAACATCTATGTGGCACCTGTGGCTCAAGTAATCAGGTCCAGTGAATTCGATGTCATTTCATATGCTGATGACAACCCGGACTCCACTAAACTTAAGTTCAGAGAGTGCATGAGGACATTTCCCTCTTGGATGTCCCACAAATGCTTACAGCTCAATGGTGACAAATCAGAAATAGTGCTGTTCGGCAGGGCACATGACTACAGGATGAGCGTTTGTTGGCAATCTGAATTAGGCAAACCCCCAACCCAAAAAGGTCTCAATGAGAGAGCAAGTGAAATCTACATGTGGCATCTGTTTTGGTTCAATAGGCATGTTAAGAATAGTATTTCAATGGTTGCCTCTACACACAAGAAAGACTCTCATGCAGGCACTAGTGGTGAGCCGCTCAGATTATGGCAGATTTTGGCAATGCGCTCATGGCAGTGGCCAATGACTCTCTCCTGTCTAGGCTTCAGGTTATCCATAACTCTGCTGCCCGACTTGTCCTTAAACTCCTTCCCCACACACCTTCTATACCCACGCTTAAATCACTGCACTGGCTTCCCATTAGAAAGCAAGTGACTTTCAAACTTATGCGCCTAGCACACAGAGCTCTGACAGGGAAAGGACCAATGTATCTCCAAACCAAACTGTCAATTTACCAACCCACTAGAAATTTGAGATCTAAGGATCAACTCTTGCTCTGCCCATGTTGTATTTGCACAGTTAGACAGGGCGGTTGATCCTTTTCTTATCTGGGCCCTATTCATTGGAACAGGCTTCCGCTTCACATTCGCATATGCTCTGAATTAGCATCTTTCAAGAAGCAGCTGAAAATGTGGCTTTTCAGACCAAGAAGCTACGAAAGGTCAGGCCTCTTGACCACTTCCCTCTTTTAGCTTGGGGCTGTGCCTCAGTGTCGAGATACCCCCTCGGGTGTGATTCGTTGCAATATATTGAGTCTGAATAACATAACATAACATCTCTCCTTCCAGCATCCTAACTTCCATTGCTGGTTGTCCCCTTTACATTAACCTCGCCACTTTGACCCACCACAGCCTGTTACCTTGTCTCATGGTGCCTCTCTTACATACACTTCTCACTTCCGTGCTATATACTTCACCTCATTTCTCATACTGTCTACTACATTTCTCACTGATTCTGCCCCTATTACATCTACCTCTCACCTTCCTATTACACACTTCACCTTTCATCTCTTGCCAGCCTCTAACCTTCTCTACTTGGTTCTACCTCTTAAACATCCATCTCTTTCCTGCATACCTCGCCCAGCCTTTTACATGCTCTCCGAGGTCCTACCCTCTGATATCCACCCCTCAACATGTCCTCCACTCCCCATTTCAATTCATCATATAGTCTACGTCCCCAACCCATGCACTGCCTTTTACCAAAAATCTTTCCTTTCCGCCTCATTTTTTTCCACTGGTAATACCCCATTTATGTTCGCCTCTCCCCTCCATGTTCTACTTCTTCTTACATCTTTCTCACCTCTATCCTCATTTTGCTGGGTCTGCCCCTCAAACATTGACCTCTCCCCCACATGTGCTGCAATTCATCACAGTTCTGCCCCACCTCTTACCTTGTTTTGCATTTTGTGCAGGGGCATAATACAGACCCCTTTAGCACAGCTGATGGGCCCTCAACCCTTCAGGGGAGACCAAGTCCACTAGGCTGCCCACATTCAGCGCAGGGCAATACCCTTCAATTACCACCCCTTCAAGTCCATCTCTGCTTGCTCAGTTCCGGCCTCAAGCATTTATTATCCCTTTGTATCTTGTCAAATACACAAATGAACAAATACACTGATTTCTTAGGCTCAGCTTGAGTTGTGGTTCATTTAATTCTACATAACTTCTGCTTGTACGAAAAAAACAATAGAAGAGATGTGTTTGTCAAAAATCGACACTCACACCATTCTATGTTCTTATCCCTTTCCCTTCATACCTGGTGAGCACTGCCTATTTTCACATGAGGTCACAATGGAGGTATTCTTCCATTTGTTGGGAACCCCATAGGATACCCTGCTTTCCATTCAGGCAGGGGGAGTTCACAGCTATGGCACCTTCAACAGCAGTGGCTAATTGCTGTCATCATGCAGATGCAGCGATTAGGCCAAGGGAGGGGTGCCAGCAAAGCAAGTCTGGCGGAAAATGAAGGGCGGATAAAAACATTTAACTTCAGTTGGCAGCTGACAGGGTGTTTGGGGCAAACATTTTGCCAATTCTGCCCATTGCTGAGGGGCCCAGGAGAGAGGGGGGCCTCCCTTGGGCCTCACATTGCTGCACCACCGATGCAAGACCACAGGGAGGGGGCTGATGATCTGTAAATTGTAACACTGATGCCTTCACAACGGCAGTGTTCTGGTGCGGGCCCCATAGTTTTGAGCATGCGCAAGGCCCTGAGCAGCTACCCATGGCCAGCATCAGCCCTAACTGGCACACAACATCCTCCCTGAACCCAATACCCTCTACAACACTGCTGGGACCAAAGACAGATTACAGCTACTCTACTAAACTGCCCCATGAAGGAAGGTGTTGCAGTACAGTGTCACGCTGAAAAGGCATACCTTCAGCTGTATCACATGAGGGAGCTTGAATGGGCATTGGAAGAGTAAGCACAGACAAATGTCTGTCATCATTTCAATAGTATTGTATTGCCTAGCATTAACATTATGTCAAGTGTATGCTCATAAAGATACCATCCCAAAATCATGAAGTGCAGCAAAATCGTGAAAATGTAGAAAGCTTACTTAGCAGAAGCAACACCTACCTCTGCCCCAGAACAAGTAGCTGATATACATGGTACACAACAAGCACAATCTACTACTGTCAGCATTGAGCCACCTACAAATCCCTAGGGAATAAAGTCACATGTGTATCACCAAAGTGACTTGTCAATGACAGCCTCTTCCAAAGACACACTTTCAGGCATCTCAGGTACAATGTACGGTGTGCATTCTCCAATCTAGATGTCATCATATGCCTGAAGTAACATAATTTCTAATGTGTAGTAATATGTGAAAAGCACAATCATGTTTCTCAATTGGCTGAAAAGGGTGGCCACATGCTCATGATACACATCCCTATGAGTCTCCACTCCAAATCCATTGTTAAACTAAGCTAATCAAGATCATGTTGTGACAAACAAGATCAAACAGTCACAAGCCAAAAATCACTAAACTGATCCACTCTACCACAACCCCCAAGTCCTAACCCTTGTGTCTGTGCCACTGTTTGCACATGACACTTCCTATCTGGACATATGCACACACTCGACATCACTTGTCACACTAACACTCCTTGACAAACTTGAACCACATATAACAACTGACATGACCCTCTGATAGCACAATAAATCCCCTATCATGCAGGTTACCATGCTCAAGTCTAGTGCATCAGATTTCTGGATGGGCGACCAAATGTGGGGCCACGTGTGCCCCAACACAGAATATAAAGTAACATATATAAACAAAGAGGTTGGGGCATTATTCCACCGCACCTCACCCTACCGTAGGGGAAGGTAATAGAAAACCCATAAGGTGCAAGAACCGAAAGTTCAACCTCTTTCAACTTTCAAAAATGGAAAAGGAAATTCCAACGTTAATCTATTGATACGGTTCAGCACTCTATTATTTAAAAGACCATGGTATCATTTGATTGTAATCATACTACACAGAACTCATGAAGTTCAAAAAACAATTTAAATGACACAAATTCTTCCTCAGGTGTATATTGAAAATAAAGAGACATCTTTTTCAAAATACACCGGAGGAAGAATGTGTGTCATTTAAATTGTTCTTTGAACTTCATGAGTTCTGTGTAGAATGATTACAATCGAATGATACCATGGTCTTTCAAATAAAAGATTGCTGAACCGTATCAATAGACAGAATATAAAGGCACACCTTACATATTCCTTTGGCACTAATGTGTGCTGGGCCGTGGGCCATAGTGACAACAGGGAGTACATAGGCATTCGGCAGCAACCATCTTTGCTTCCCAGACAAGTCAGTCCAACACCCATCCTCATCCAAACGCCATGTCCTCTCCTCCCATACCGCCAGCTCATCTACTGTCGCCTCGCTCTGTATTTCCCTGACATTTTCTAATGTGTCCTCGAACATTCCATTGTCTGGAACCCACCTAGCGGGACCTGCCACGAACATCTTTTTCATCTTTGATCTAGCCGTCTCCTTAGCTGTCTGATCTGCGAAAGCATTTCCCCTTCCAACATCGTCTGTTACTGCTTTGTGAGCGCTACATTTTAATATTGCCAACTTATCAGGAAGTGTCAGTGCTGACAACAGTCTATGTATCAATGGACCATGCTGTATTTTCAACCCATACGAAGTCAAGAACCCTCTCTCCGCCCAGAGGCGCCCGAAATTATGGGCCTCCCCAAAGGCGTACTGGCTGTCGGTGTAGACTTTGACAGTCAGTCCCTCACTTAACTCGCAAGCCCGAAGGACAGCAACCAATTCTGCAGCCTGGGCCGATTGGTATGGGATACGGGACGTCTCAACTACAGTGTGTAACGTTGTGATTGCATAAGCTGCAGTGGTAGTGCCATCTGGTAGTTTTAAACAAGAGCCATCGACATAGTTCCCCTTGGGGTTCAGATAAGGGAACATCAGTCAGGTCTACCCGTCCCTTCGTTTCTTCCTCAGTCCAAAATAAACAATCATGGACATCATTGTCCTTTTCTTCCGAAGGGAGGGGTAGTAACGTGGCTGGGTTCAGAGTAGCACATAGTTTGATGGTAATGTGCGGAGCAAACAGAGTTAACTCATATCCAGTAAGACGCACACTAGTAAGGTGCTGTGTCTTTGTCTTATTCAACAGTGTGTCCACAGCATGAGGTACCATGACTGTGAGATCCGTATCAAGGACGAGCCCTGCCGATTGTCTGATAGAAACTGCCACCGCCGCGGCAGCTCTCAGACAGCTCAGGAGAGCTCTGGCAACGTTATCAAGAATAGCAGAGAAATACGCGCAGGGTCTCTGCTTACCACCGAAATCCTGTGTTAGAACAGAAAGCGCGCAACTGTCCGCCTCATGTACGTAGAGCACAAAAGGCTTCTGGTAATCAGGAGTACCAAGCACAGGAGCAGAGCAAAGCGCAACCTTTAATTGCTCAAAAGCTTGCTGGCATGCAGATGTCCAAGGCAAGGGTTCATGCACATCCTTGGTGGTCAGGTAAAGAAGGGGTTGTTAGTAAGGAGTAATTAGGGTTCCAGTGCCGACAATACGAAGTTATACCTATGAACACGCGTACCTCGCGTTGGGTCTTAGGAACAGGCATATTAGTAATAGCAGCTATGCGTTCAGGTGTTAGTCTGCGACTATCCTTCGACAGTAGGTGACCTAAATAGGTGACCTCCTGTCGATAATATTGAAATTGAGAGTGACACCTTGTGTCCATGGTGTGCCAAATGTAACTGTAATTTAACCGTAGCCTCTTTACAACCATCCTCAGTGTCCGAAGCTACAAGGAGGTCATCAACGTACTGCAACAGCACATTACCAGGGGGAAGTTCCAAAGGTTCCAATTGACTTTTCAAAGCTTGGCTATAAATACTAGGACTTTCTGTATAGCCTTGTGGAGTACGAAAAAATCTAAAGCTCCGTCCGGCGATTGCAAATCCAAACAGATATCTGCTATCTGTATGGATTGGAATGCTGAAGAAGACATTCTTTAAATCAATCACAGAGAAGAATTTTGCAGACGGGGGAATCATTGTCAATATCGTGGTAATGTCTGGGACTACAGGATACTGAGGAACCACTATTTTGTTAACCTCTCTAAGGTCAATGACAAAGCGATAAACATCAGGGTGGGCATCAGAAGAATCCAAAGGTGTCTTTTTAAGTATAGGAAGGATAGGGCTATTACACACATTTGCTACTGTCTCCTCAACCACACCAGACTTAATCAAATCCTATATTATTTGCAATAAGGCCTTTTCTCCTGCCTGAGATATCTTGTACTGGGGATTACGCGGCAATTTAGCATCGTCTTTGACCTGTATAGAGACTGGTGGGATCTGGAGCAACCCCACATCCGTGTCTCCTGTAGCCCACAATGTGCGCGGCACATCTTTAAACTCGGAGGGAAGGGGGCCATCCTTTGCGTTGCTTGGCACGGGCCACTCGTGGTCCAATAGTCATGTAAACGCCATCTGGAGAACAAAAAATTGTCGCATGCAACCTTTTTAACAAATTCAATCCTAACAAATTTCCCCCACAATTTGACATTAATAGAAATGGTGAATCAACTGTGAAGGGGCCAATAGTCAAAGCAAGAGGTTTGGAAATGGGGCTAACAACCGGCATGCCTGAGGAACCCACCGAAACATTGTTTTGGCCAGACAGAGCTGCCCCCGGGACCAGTGAACGGGAAACAGAGCTATTCATAGCCCCTGTATCAACTAAGAATTTCTCGGTCATACCATGTAAATCTGCAGTGACATAGGGTCCGCACTGATCTACAGGTACCGGAACTGGTCCCTTGCCCGGTCCCTGGCTGTCCTAGCTGTGAGATATCCCTGTCACTTCGTCCATGTCATAGTCGTCATGATAATACTGTCTCCCTCGGGGGTCGTCAAAATAGTTCCCGCTCTATTAGATGATGTATTCTCTGACTGCATCTCCCCACGGCCTCCTCCTCCTCTTCCACGTCCTCCAAACCCTGACCTCTCTGGGCCTCACCTTTCTGCAATAACTCCGGGCACTCATTCCACCAATGTCCCTCCCGCTTGCAATATGCACATTGATTGAGCCCAAGAGGTGCACTCGAAGTACCACCCCTGCTAGACCGGGGCAGCCGCTGATTCGAACCTGAACCTCTTCCTCTTCCACCTCCCCTCGCAAATTGCTGCATCAACACCCTCGTCTTCAAATCCTTTGACTTTTTCTACACCTTTTCTTTGTCCTCATTCTCCCTATGCTCGTAGTACTGTGCCATACTCCAAATCACTGATGGGGAAGAGGTGCTCCAAGTGCTTTCTAAAGCCTGCAACCTAGTTGCAATCTCAGGAAGCAGGTTAGTAACAAACCTGCTGACAAACAACCGGACACCACCTTCAAACGACAGGTCCTAGCCACTAAAGTCGAGAAACACTCCTTCAAACCTAGTAAAGAAATCAAACATACTCTCGTCCTTCTTCTGACGACATGCAGTCAACTTGTCCCAATCCACCCCTCTTGGCGGGATAAGGGAATGCATATAGGTGATAATGCGAAACCGGTACAGTCAATATCTCTGCCTTCGGCTTGTCACCGGGCTTGCAGTCCTTATCCCACGCCCTAATCTGATCCCATGTTCCTCCCAATTCCACCACATGGTCCTGTGTATGCACTTGCCTCCATATATCCATCGGTACCAACAAACCAAAGAACAACTCAATATCTGCTAACGTAATCACCGTGAAGGAGGCCGCCTCCGTCAATTCTTTGTAATACGCAGTCGGGTTTTTTCGAGGGTCCGGCAACTGAGCTTTAAGGGATATTACCTCACTCCTCTTCCATGGAGTGTAAATCCACTGTTCCTGAAACCGAGCGCGGACTCGTGGCCTAATTACAGTATCCGTAGAGTCACGCAGTTCTGGTATTTCAGGATGGTAAATGGGATGGACCTCCCTCAAGGGGCACTGGGTCACCATCGTTGGAACCTTCTGGAGCAATCTGCCCTGATAACCCACCAATGTCGTTACATTACTAAAAACCTCATTAGGAGCCATACCTGCAGCATATACCCTGTCCCGTATGTCATAGATGATCTGCGGTGCAACACCCTGGAAACACTGCTCCCACAGCCCTATTAACGTGGCCGACATGTGCTTAAGGGCATGCTGCTGTATAAAAGGCTCATAATCTTTCATCACACTCCACACATCTTCCACACTATAGATCGGGCTCCGAGCCCACTGAGATGCTTGATTCGCCACCATTCGCTTCTCCTCATCACCCACCGCAGAACGCACCAACACTTTGTCCATACGGTCCCGTGCTGCCGCCCAATTCCCTTCATGTATCCCACGTACAGGGGTCTCGCCATTCAGCAGTGCTTGGGGTGTCATACTCGAGGGAGAAAAAGCAGATGAGGAGACAGGTATCATCATGAAAGGAGACAGTGTTGTAGGAGTGAAAGGGGTTGTAGCATCAGATACAGAGTCAGTAGACGGAACGGGAGAGCTAACAGCTCCCGCTCCTGTTGCTGGTGTGAGCAGAGAGGGAGCAGGCGGGGCCGGGGCCGAAGCAGTTTGACTAGAGGCAGAAATACTAGGAAGAGTGGTACCAGAGGCCGGGGACTGGGATGTTGGCACCCATGGGTATATCCGCTCAGGAGCATAAGGTGGAGGAGGGCGAGAATCCAACAGCTCTTCAACGAAAACCTCACCTTCCTCTCTAGTAACATAGCATTTATCTGTCTGCAATCGAAACTTTCTATCTGCACATTCTATGCCTTTCTCTATCTTTTCCCTTTCATAGGCCACTGCTTTCTGCGTTATAGTTTGCGTCTGTCTCTTTCGGGCCTCTTTCTCTGCTCTCATATGCCGCTGCTTTGCTTCCTTCTGCCATACTCTTAAAGAATCAAACATCGATTGCCTGCTCTTTTTGGCGAACAATTTGTCTTGCAAGAAATTCAATTTTTGCTCATCAAACGAGCCAGTAAGTGGCCATTGTAACTCAGCATTGTCCCTCGTATATTTATTCCACAGCGTGCTAAACATAATAGGGCCAATACCGTGCTTGACGTGTACATCAAAATTTGGGGTACCCTCCAGAGGCGCAGGCTGGCTCTCTTCCAATCGAGCCTCAGTAGAACAACACCGACATCCAAAACACCCCAGTTTACTTAGACAAGGCATCTTAATATAAGACACACGCACTGTCCCCAACGGACAAAGACATCACCAGCAAATTATTAAAAGGAAAAAATAAAGAATACAAATATTGTTCAAGAGTTGCACAAGAACAGTCAGAAGACCGCTCCCTACAGTCCGGAGACTGTACCAAGTTCAAGAAGACAGGCTCTAGCCCCAGACCTTTTCAAGTATTAACCAAATTACCAGTTGGCCTGGCAGATTGTTCGCGAACAGTCCCAGACCTTATCAAGGATGGGTCAAATTACCAGTTGGCCTGGTAGGCTGCTCACAAACACTGTCTTTTCAAGGGTCCGCAAACCCACCAAGTTCAAGACAAGATAGTCCGGAGACTGTACCAAGACACAGCCCGTAGGCTCCGGCCGTTCAAGAATGGCGCCATTTTTCCAAGAATGAAATCACTCACCTGGTGCACACAGGTCAAGTCAAGTTATTCTCCACTGCCGACTCTTCGGACCAAATGGTCAACTCCAAGGTTTCGCCTTCTCAGGACCCCAGCCGGTGACCACTAGACGAGGAGTCGCCCGATCAGACGGGCGGGGCAGCTGCGAGAACCAAGCTTGATCGTGTGGGGTACCCCGATCCACCCGACCGACCAGACGCCACCCCAACCCTGCAACCCGATTACGGGTGAGTCGGATCACCTTGCGGGGTCCCTGTTCGGGCGCCAACTGAAGGACGTGGCCCTTAGGGGCCACGCGGGTTACTTACAACCTCCTGCTTTGCCTTCCCAAGAAATGAAGAGTCGGTCAGACAGTAGAGAATACAAACATACATTTATTAGCAATACTCTGCAGAGGAGTTCAATCTGACCTGCACCCTAAGATGTCTGCCGAGGGACTAACTCCCCCCCGCCGGCATTGCATTATCATTCTTCCAAGAAGCCTCCAACCACGCCCACAGTGGAAAGTTACCGGCCTGAGCCGAACATGAACAAAGAGGGCACAGTAGGATGGGCTACCACCTGCCAGATGGGTACATGCTATCTGCAGCTCAAGGCCACAGCACCGAGTCTCAGCGTCTCCTAATGGGGGAGCAGAACTACACACTCTGATAGGTATGCGAGGGCAGAATGGCCTATTCATTAGTAAGTCAGAAAACAGCCTTGAACAGAGAGAAAATAATAATGAAATACAGTGTTCTGCTGAGGCAAGCAATACGAATGATGAGGCCTAGTTCAGACACGGCCTAAGCAGCCTAATAAGGATTACAAAATACAAAACGGAGTCACACTGGCTAACTACAGGAAAGCTTGCACGTTGCAGGAATAACTCAGTGGGTTGCATAACATGAATACAAATGGCGTATATTTAGCCACACACTGCTAACCTAATACAGCATAAAACGAGTGCGTTGCAGGAATGGGATTTTTAAACCTAACAATGTGGCCCACTTACATTTTAAGGATTTTGTAAATGCACAGACTCAACTACCCTAACTGTGGGTTAAGCCCAGTAGTTGAGGTCCACCACTACACAATGCAATGTAAAACACAACTATAACACCATATAAAAATCAAGATTTACTAACCTGTGACACCCATTCCTGTACCCTACACAAGGTCCCCATGCAACAAACACATACAACAATAGTGTATATGTAAGGACAGAAAACAGTCTAACTTACTGAGCCATGTCTTGGACCCACACACACAATCTACATGATATAGCCAACTAATGTGAATGTCATGACAAACATCCAATTGTTACTGCACAGGAGGACACAGTGCATATACACCTTGCCCAAAATGCATCTCAAATGTAAGGGGAGTACAGGAAGACAACAGGGCCAGGACACTGTCTGATCTGTACCCACCTCACTATCCTCATATGCATAGGACATTGAAAATCTGTGACAACTGGGTCTAAAGGATATTGGCACAAAGTGGCAGCCACCTGGGCCAATGTTGTCATTGGAAGCACTGAACAAGAGCTATTGAAGGCACAGCGATTGGTCCACATCTATTGAGTCACATATTGAAATTGACACATTGCTCTATGTAAACGTGTGGCTAAAGTAACTATCATGTATGCAGAGTCAATATGCCTTCAAGTGTATTAATCAGAAAGTTGCCTTTGAGCACATAAAATACATATGCAACATACATCTCACAGTGTGTTGTTCTTTGACACACTTGCACAATGGACTTCTAAATATGCATTGACTTTGTGAAAATACACAATCCAATGCAAGGTCTGGCCCTTTAGCACATACTCCTACACAAACATCATGTGAAAATCGACACCCAGCCAATGTAGGCACACCAATCTGCACAACATCCCAAAAGACTGATCATACTCCATGTACCATATGGTATCCTTGTCACACTACCATCACTGTACACACACATCACAAATTACACATGAATGACACTCAACAGCAAATGCTAATTTTGGGCACAGGAATTTCAAAGCCAGAAAAGAGCATGCTTTATTCAGCATCCATAAATCAAATGATAAATTAAAAGACTGGCGAGTCCAAATGTCTCTGGATTGTGGGCCTGCAAATAGTTGCCTCCAGTATTCCTGCAAAGGGATCTCTCAAGGGGAGGGACATCTAGGGGGCAGGTCAGGCACCAAAATAAAAAAACTAGGGTGGGGTGGTTGGGTCCTTTTGAGGGCTGGGCTCAGGATTGGAGGGGTCAGCAACATAAGTGGGAGGGCAGGATGGAGGTTGTGTGGGGCTGGGCTTCACCATCCTGGGTATCTTGTATCCCTGAAGAGTAGTGAAGGGAATGGGGGGGGGGCACTTTTTTAGGTTTTGATTTTTTATAGTAGATGTACTGGGGTAGGATGTGGAAGAGGATATTCTGGGTTTAGGAGGTGGTGGGGCTTTGCTAGGAGGGGGATCTTTTCGTTTCTGTAATTTTACCTGTGTTGTTCGGGTCTCAGTACGGGCCTGGGGAGTTTGTTTGTGGGTTGACGTGGAAGGATATGGCAGGGGTGACAGGGTTTTCTTTTTAGGTTTAGGAGGGGGTAGGTCAGTTTGGGAAGGGAAGAGGTCAAGGGCAATGAGGTGGAGTTTTTGGGCAGAGTGGGTACGGGGAGGGGCAAAGATAGGGGCTGTGAAGGCAGAGGATTGTGAAGTCTGTGTCATGTCTGTGTCTGCTGGTGTGGTGTCTGTCATGTCTGTGTATGATGGTGTGCTGTCTGCCTGTTTCTCTGTCTGTGAGCCATGTGCTGCAGTGGGTGTTGTGTCTGTCTGCATGTCAGCAGAAGTGGAAGAGAGTGTGACGTCTGTCTGCTGAGTGTGTGTGTTTGCCCTTGCGTCTCTGTGTTTGTGTGCTGTGTGTGGATGTTGATGTGGGTACATGCTTAGGTGTGCGTGTGCTTGGGTCAGGTATGGGAAGAGGGACTGTGGATGGGGAAGAGGCAGGAGGGGGTGGGAAAGCTGGATTTGGGATAAGGCTGCAGTGAGTGTGGAGGCTAGAGTTTGATTCGATCTCTGTAGGGAAGACATGTCAGAGTGAATGCCCTCCAGGAAAGATACCATCTTGGTAAGTTGAGTGGTATGTACCTAGAGGACTTTCAGCACTGATGTCTGCCCCACAGAGATCTGCCTCAGGAGGTCAATGGCCTCCACACTCAGGGCAGCAGGGGAGACAGAGGCAGGGGGAGGTGCCTGGTGTTAAGGAGATGCTCAGATTGAGTGGATACAGGTCCCAGGGAATCCACCACCACCTGGGAGTACTCACTTGAGCTGGAGTCTGATGACAATGACATTGTGGTACGACTGTCAGCTCCTCAGTGGCGCTCCCATCCCCCTGTGTGCCACTGGTTCACTCTTGCTCAATGACTGCACGAGAACCACTGTGGCCAGCCTCTTCCCCAACTGTCGTGGCACTGGCTCCTTCACTGCCCTGGTCGGATGCTGTAAAAAAGAGGTAAACAAAAATTAGTTGATGTGATTTAATGTCATTCCTACTTAGGTCTCAATACAACTCTACCCAGCTTAGCCAACAACATCATTTGTAATTGTATGACAAAATTTAAGAATGTACAGTCAGCAGTGCATGATATCAAGCAACAAGACCTGTGCACACTCTCACATAATGGTGTCTGGAACATAGTTTTATGCAACAACATTTTCATCATTCTCACTATCTTAACCATATCTATGTACAACTGATGTTTAGTCTCTCACTCCTGATGCCTACAGTGGAGAGGTGTGGTGCAGCGGCCAGGGCAGCTGACTTCAGAGCACAGGGTTCACGGTTCGATCCCCGTCTCTGGCGGCAGCTCAGCTCAGCACCATGTGACTCTGGGCAATAGCTCACTTAATTTCCACTACGGCCCCCAATGCCTTGAGACCCGTAAGGGTGAGTAGCTGTGCTATATAAAAAACGGACTTACCATACCCAATTCATGTAATCCAAGTGAGATTGACCTCCTAATAGGAAATGGACTTATACTGCAGACTTTAGACATAGCATATAGTTTGCTATCTCTAATCCACAATTTGTGGAACAGCTGGTCAAGTGCTACAGTTAACATATCTTGATAAGTCTATATGAAGATGTATGAGTCGTGGAATGGGCCATATCACGTGTTACATCACAGTATCTCCTCTGTCCATTAGCAGATGAAGTTGTTCGAAGTGACACATGTGTATCTCATAAAGTGGACACACATGTAATATAGGCATAGCTATGGGAAAGCTATGTGATAACAAGTATAGTGTCATGTCAGCACAGTGCAATCACATCTTTTTCATTTTGCTGATTGAAAACCTTATAAGAGTGTGTCATGGAAACACAGCTTAGCACACTGCCAATTACAATAAGTGCATCTTACTTAAGGTTCATGTGGATCACTATGTGTAGGAAAGTAGGATCTGCTTCTTATGGTTACCCCCACTTTTTGCTTGATGTTACACTGTTTTTGACTAGTCTGACTGGGATCCTGCTAATCAGGACCCCAGTCTATCTGCTTTCTCCCTAAAATATTATGCCATGTACTTAAATACACTCCAGATTGGATACTGGGGTACCCTTGTCAGTCCCTAGTATATGGTACACATGTACCCAAAGCATAGGTACCCCAGAGGCCTCCCATGGGCTGAAGCAGGTATTATGCCACCCATGAGAGGCCTTGCAAAATAGAACTACAGGCCTGCCATTGTGGCCTGTGTAAGATGGTGCATGCACCACTTACTTTACAGATAGGTTTCCTACATCTATAGGTCACTACACTTAAACCTATCAGTCACCCCTCTAGCAGGCCTTGACAATCCTGAAGGCAGGGTTCTGGGTTTTACGTGAGAGGGTGCCCCTGCATGAGCAGAGCACCCCTGCAGCCTTCGGAGACCATTCTCCCGGGTTGTCAGTGACGCAGCCAGACATATAGGTAGAGGTTTATTATATGCTCGCGTAAAATGCTATCTCGAAAATGGCTGCAACAAAACATGTCGTGTTTGGTATCAAACACCTTGGAATCATACCTCCACACCAGTAACTGGTGTGGGAGGTATGATTCCACCCTTCTGAAGTGAGTTTCGTGGGTCCCTGGTCTTCCCGGTACCAGCCTTCTCGACCCGGGCAGCACAAAATGGTTGCTGCCGACCAGAGACACATTTCTGCCCTCCTGCTGCTGAGCCAAGCTCGAGCAGGGGAAGGCAGGATAATAGGCATCCTGTCACAGGGAGGTGTGACCACCTCCAAAACAGGATTTAGTGTATTGGGGCTGGGTGGGTGCACTTCTAAAGTGCCTGAAAGTCTGCATCTGAGGCACACTTGGTGTCCCCGTGCATAGTCCAGTTCAAACCAGTCCTGGGAGCCATTGGCTCCTGCTCTGGCGCAAAACTCGACAAAGGACAGGGGAGTATCCTCCCCACTTCCTGACCCTCCCCTGGGAGGGTCTCCTGAATCTGTCCAACCCTCTCCATGGGTACAGAAAGGGCTTACCTGGCTGTAGGACCCTAGATTCGACGTGGACAAGATTCTGATCGAGAAACCACCGAACTCCGACCGTCTGGACACTCTGGACTTTGCTGGACTTCAACTGGGCCCGACTTAGTCTCCCTCTCTGTCCAAAGCATCGTCTGCACCCATGTACCATACAGGCTCCGTGCAGGACCTGTGGAGCATCAAGGACAACTGAAGTTATCTCCCTTAGGGTGAAGGAGTCACTCCCATCATTCGCAGGCACAGTAACGCAACTGACTGGCCTGCTGATCCTGAGCTCCTGCAGACTCTGAAGGCTCCAGCAACACGGGAGGTGGGTTCCTATGTTCCTTGAGGTTGAGCTGCCCTCTCACCAAGATTGAGGCCAGTATCCCTTGTGAGGACCGCATAACCTGAACCCCTGTGCACTGCGTACTTTGCAAGTGCATATGCTTTTTGGCATTCCCCCACCAAGTGCATTGGGCTATCAATAGCCCCAACTTCTGCGCATATTTCATACAAAGGACTCCGGCCTCCTTTCACTCTGTGCCCTGCACGCTGTTTCTTTGTGAAACTGCTAGAGGTCCCCTCGCGACTCCTGTGCCTCCGGCCTGTGGGTCCAATTGAGGGACAACACTGCTTTTCTTGGGCTTCCCTGGTTGCTCCAGGCCTGCCCTGACTCCCCTTGCTGTGGTGAGTCTCCTGGTCCTTGCTGGGCCAGACCGTAACCTTCCTTGACCTTCTTCATGCGTTGCCGCAGCAAAGGCTTGTTGGGGCTCCCGCCGGACACCGACCCCTCAGCACTCGACATCCTTCGTGGGACAGCTCGTATCCGGCTCCTGGTTGTCCTCGACGTCTCCTGGTCCCTGCAGCTGTAGAGTCAAGGTCTCCATCTTCACACCTGAAGCACCCAACATCGGTGGGCATTCGTCTACCGAGCCCCTGGTCACTCCTGAGTGACCCAGACTCTGTCCCTTCTGCTTTCAGGTTTCTTCACCCAAGAATGCACCTGTGGGTTCCCCCGGACACTTTTCTTCTTTCCAGCAGTGGCATTTCTTTGAAGACTCCCATTGAGATTGACGACGATTTTTTACACCATTTCAGCCCTATGCACCCGGCTTCCCTGGGATAGGTAACTCTGGTACTTCAGTATCTACGGGTGGGGTGGCTTTCCGACCTTCTATGTTCCAAAGGGTTTCCTCGTAATCCACTGGGAAGGGTCCTTAAACTGTAAAAGTGCAACTGCGACTCTCCCATTGAATTGTACGTAGCACGCGGTCGTGTTCTTACACTGCACCCGTCCTCCGTGGGGTTCCCTGTTTACTCACCTTGGGTTGTTCCTTGGGGTCCCAGCGATTCTACATCCTCTAGACACTGTCTTGACTCAAGTCGTGGTTCTTATACCACTATTTTAGTATATGGTTTGGTCTCCCCCTGGAGCCCACTGTGTACTAGTGCTACTTACGACTGTTTCTGTGCTACAGTATTGTGTGCTTTGTGTTTATCTGCGTGTAACAGATACTGTGATGTATTTAAGGTGTGTTATAATAATAAATACATATTTTTATAACTACTGTGTGGTTCTCCTTTGATTTAACCAATACAATAAGGTTGCATTCTGGTAAAACAAGCTGCTTAACAATCCTTTAAGACTAAGCCTGAAGGCTGCTCTCCACAGCTACCACTTGGATAGCTTTCTAAGGTTATCTTTGACCTCTTAAATCACCATAAGGGTTGTTTGGACTGGTGCAAGGTGCCCATTTTAATTAGTGGACATCGTATACCAGCCAACTTCTCCCATTGGTGTGCAGCGGTTGGGATTCAAGCCTGCATTGCTTTACCAGATAAATCTTTGTATTGATTAACTGAAAACCACTAAGTACTAGGTACATATAATACTAGCTTAGAATAAGTACGTTCTACTGAACTTAGGGTTGGGTAAGTCAAGGGTCTAGCACACCCTGGGCCCGATTCACAAAAGTAATCTGAGACAAAATCCTAACTTTACGACTTTCGGTATTCACAAAGGGCATTTACGAGTAGTAAAGTTAGGAATCCTAACTTTTTAGGAGTAGTAAAGTTAGGATTCCTAACTTTACTACTCCTAAATGCCCTTTGTGAATACCGAAAGTCGTAAAGTTAGGATTTTGTCTCAGATTACTTTTGTGAATCGGGCCCCCTTTCTCCAACCTCATAGAGTTTAGTTCCCACTAGGTTAGGTAGGTGCAACACCTCACCACACTTAGTATGTCTTCTAAAGGAGATGCCAGTGGCTCTCTGCCCTCTAGATACAGTGAGCTTTCATTCCAAGAATTGAAAGCCCTGTGTGCCTCTAGAAAGCTGAAGACAGGGAGAAGTGCCAACACTCAACGTCTGATAGAGACGTTACTTCTTGATGACCTTAGGAAGACCCCTGGGTCAGATAAACAGGAGAGAGTGGGTGGGACAGGGAATGAGGACAGGTCAGGAGGGGACACCTTTTATGACCTAGACTCAAACCCTGGCCAGGAGGAACAAGATGGTTCCCACCTGGATAACTCAGATCTTCGGGGAGATGATGGAGAAGGCCAAGAAGGCCCCCTCTTCACCCCTCCTGGAAGAGTGTAGAGTTTACCAAGGAGATCTAGATCTCCCTCTGCAGAGTCGAATTACTCAGGACAGTCTGTAGGGACCTCTGTATCTAGCAAGAGGGACCACTCTTTTGATAGGGAATACCAATTTCTTGAACTTGAGAAAGCTAGGCGTAGGCTCAGGCAAGAGCAATTGGCCCTGGACAAAGAGTCCCTAGAAGTCCAGAGAGCTAGAAAAAAGTTGGGACTAGAGTCCCATGGTGGCAGCAACAGTGTTCCTAGAATTAAGGAACATTCCTTTGATAAGAGGAACCTGAGCAAGATTGTCCCTCCCTACCATGTTGGGGATGACATCCATAAATGGATAACTGCTTTGGAGAGGGCCTGTAAAGTTCAGAGGGTCCCTCAAGAGCAGTGGGCAGCTATCTTGTGGCTCTCCTTTGCTGACAAAGGTAGAGATAAGCTCCTCACTGTTAGAGAAGAAGATGCTGACAATTACTCCTGAAGAGTGCTCTCATTGATGGGGTTGGCTTAACCACTGAACAGTACAGGATTAAGTTCAGAGACACCCAGAAAACACAGAATCAGGACTGGGTAGACTTTGTGGATAGTGCCATTAAGGCTCTGGAAGGCTGGTTGCTTGGCAGCAAAGTGAATGATTTCAAGGGTTTGTACAATTTGATTATGAGGGAGCAGATTCTTAATAATTGCCAAATCAATTGTTGCATCAATACCTGGTTGACTCTGATCTGACTTCTCCCTAAGAATTGGGAAAGAAGGCAGACAGGTGGGTCAGAACCAGGGTGAAGCAGAGAAACTAGAATCATGGTGGTGACCAGAAGAAGCAAGATGCTAAAACTTCAGATAAGGGTGGTGACAAGGGTAAAGATGAAAAGTCTTCATCAGGGCCCTAAAAACCTGCATCTGGGGGAGTCACAATCCAACAAAGGCAAAGGCAAAAAGAAACCTTGGTGTTACTCATGTAAAGAAAAGACCCATTGGACAAAAGATGCCAATTGTCCAAAGGCCAAGGATTCAACTCCAACCACCACTGCCCCCAAGGCAACTGCTCCCCCTAGTACAGTTTCAAGTGGTGGTACAGGGAACAAGGGATTAGTAGGGTTAACCGTGGGCTCTGAGATGGGTTCTGGCTTAGTCAGAACTCCAGCTCAGGCTGTACTTGTCTGTGATGGTGGCATGGATATTGCCACCTTATTTGTCAGTCCCAGTAACCTGGGCAAATACAGGCAGCAGCCTTTGATTAATGGTAAGGAGGCCATGGCATACAGGGACACAGGTGCAAGTGTCACTATGGTGACAAAAGATCTTGTGGGCCCTGACCAGATCATACTTGGTGAGATGTACCAAGTGACCAATACTAACAATGTCAGGACTGATCATCCCTTGGCAGTTGTTAATTTCAGCTGGGGAGGGGTAACTGGCCCTAAGAAAGTGGTGGTTAGCTCAGACCTTCCAGTGGAATGCTTGTTGGGCAATGATTTGGAGACTTCAGCCTGGGCTGAGGTGGAACTAAGGACTCATGCAGCAATGCTGGGCATCTCTGCAGATGTGTTTCCTGTGACCAGCTCACAAGCAAAACTGACTTCTACTGAACAGGCCCTGTATTCTGCTAAAAAAGGACCAGGTGCCTTCCAAGAGAAGGAGAAGGAGGGGTAAGGCTGTGTCTTCCTCCCAGGCTCAGAGAGAGGATCAGTCTCTTGAGGGAGATGACCTCAGTCCCTGTGAAGGAACGGTCTCAGATGAACTGGAACCTGATCAGGTTGAGTTCTTGGGGACAGGGGGCCCTTCTAGGGCAGATCTGAGCCAGGAGCAGCAAACCTGCCCCTCTCTTGAACCCCTCAGACAGAAAGCTGCTGCTGAGGCTGCTGGCAGTGTCAGTGGATCCCACAGGATCTATTGGGATGAGGGACTCCTTTACTCAGAGAGTAGAGACCCCAAGCCTGGTGCCACCAGGAGGTTGGTCATACCTCTGAAGTTTAGGGGCTTCCTACTCACCCTTGCACATGACATCCCCTTAGCTGGTCACCTAGGCCAAAGTAAGACTTGGGACAGGCTTATCCCTCACTTTCACTGGCCTCACATGTCAGAGGACACAAAGGAGTTTTGTTGGTCCTGTACCACCTGTCAAGCCAGTGGTAAGGCAGGTGGTACCACAAAGGCCCCCCTCATACCAGTACCTGTGGTGGGGGTTCCCTTTGAGAGGGTTGGGATTTATATCATTGGTCCCATGAACCCTCCTACTGCATCTGGGCACAGTTACATACTAGTGGTGGTGGACCATGCCACTAGGTATCCAGAAGCAATACCCCTTAGAACCACCGCAGCTCCTGTGGTGGCCAGGGCCCTCCTGGGAATTTTTTCCAGAGTGGGTTTTCCTAAGGAGGTCTTAACTGACAGAGCTACAAACTTCATGTCATATTACATTACTGCTATGTGGAAGGAGTGTGGAGTGAACTAGAAATTCACCACACCCTATCACCCACAAAGCAATGGGTTAGTTGAAAGATTCAACAAAACGCTCAAGGGCATGATCATGGGCCTCCCAGAAAAGCTTAGGCGAAAATGGGATGTCCTGTTGCCCTGCCTTCTCTTTGCCTACAGAGAGGTCCCACAGAAGGGGGTTGGCTACAGCCCTTTTGAACATCTGTTTGGGCATCCAGTTAGGGGTCCCCTGTGTTTAGGAAGGAGGGATGGGAGTTACCTCTCAAACCACCTAAAGATGACATTGTGGACTATATACTTGGTCTCCGCTCCAGGATGGCTGAGTACATGAAGAAGGCCAGCAAAAACCTGAGGCAAGCCAAGAATTGCAAAAAGCTTGGCATGACCAAAAGGCTGTACTGACTGTTTATCAGCCAGGACAGAAAGTATGGGTGTTGGAGCCTGTGGCCCTAGCAGCCCTCCAAGACAAGTGGAGTGGACCCCATACTATTCTTGAGCAGAAGTGAGAGGTCACCTACTTGGTGGACCTTGGGACTCCCAGGAGCCCCCATAGGGTGCTCCATGTAAACAGGCTCAAACCCTATGTGGACAGGGCAGACATGGGCTTGTTCATGGCTACTAATGAAGGCAGGAGGAAGAGAGTGACCCACTCCCTGACCTCCTCCCACAGAACCCTGATGATGGCTCAGTTGATGGTGTAACTTTGGCAGGCAGCCTCACTGAGCAACAGCAGATTGATTGCAGGAAGGTCCTCAATCAATATAGACATACATTTTCTTCGACTCCTAGTCAGCCCACCTGGTGTACCCATGAAGTGGACACAGGTGAGAGTCTACCTGTTAAAAATAAGATTTACAAGCAGCCTGACCATGTCAGAGATTGCATCAGGACTGAGGTCCAAAAGATGCTGGAATTGGGGGTGATTGAACCCTCAGATAGCCCTTGGGCTAGTCCAGTGGTCCTAGTACCCAACCTCATACACAGGGTGGTAAGAGAGAAATGAGGTTTTGTGTGGACTACAGGGGCTCAATGCAGTCACTAAGACTGATGCTCACCCTATTCCTATGGCAGATGAACTCATTGACACTTTGGCCTCAGCCAAGTTCTTGAGCACATTTGACCTCACTGCTGGATATTGGCAAATCAGACTAGCTGAGGATGCCAAACCCAAAACAGCATTTTTAACCCCCAGTGGGAATTATCAATTTATTGTCATGCCCTTTGGTTTGAAAAAATGCACCTGGCACATTCCAAAGGCTGGTGAATAAAGTCCTCACAGTCCTGGAAGCCTATAGTGCAGCATATCTTGATGATATAGCTGTCGTTAGCTCCACCTGGGAGGATCAGCTGGTCCACCTGAAGAATGTTTTGGAGGCTCTGCAGAAAGCAGGTCTCACTATCAAGGCCACCAAGTGCCAGATAGGGCAGAGTAAGGCTATGTACCTGGGCCACCTTGTGGGTGGAGGCCAGGTTCAATCTACCCAGACTCAGGTCAGAGCTTTCTTGGGCCAGACTGGGTACTACAGAAGATTTGTGAAAGTATATGGGTCTATAGTGACTCCCTTGAATGATATTACTTAAAAAAAAAATGGCCAAGAAAGTTCAGTGGACAGTTCGCTGTCAGAAGGCATTTGATGATCTCAAGCAGGCCATGTGCACTGCTCCCATTCTGCAAAGTCCTGAATATTCCAAACAAATCATTGTCCAAACAGATGCATCTGAGTTGGGGGTAGGGGCTGTGTTGTCACAACCTAACGCAGAGGGTCAGGATCAACCAGTAGCTTTTATTAGCAGAAGGTTGCCTCCAGAGAGAAACGTTGGTCAGCCATTGAGAGGGAAGCCTTTGCTGTGGTTTGGGCTCAGAAGAAGCGGAGGCCATACTTGTTTGGCACTCACTTCATTGTTCATACAGACCATAAGCCCCTCTTATGACTGAAACAGATGAAGGGTGAAAACCCCAAGCTTTTGAGGTGGTCCATTTCCCTACAGGGGATGGACTATCAGTGGAACATAGACCTGGGAATAACCATGCCAATGCAGATGGACTCTCCAGATATTGCCACTTAGAACATGAAGACTCAACTGGGCAAGGTTAGTCTCATCTCCTTACGTTTGGGGGTGGTGGGTTGTGTAGGAAAGTAGGATCTGCTTCTTATGGTTACCCCCACTTTTTGCTTGATGTTACACTGTTTTTGACTAGTCTGACTAGGATCCTGCTAATCAGGACCCCAGTCTATTGGCTTTCTCCCTACAATATTATGCCATGTACTTAGGTACACTCCAGATTGGATACTGGGGTACCCTTGTCAGTCCCTAGTATATGGTACACATGTACCCAAAGCATAGGTACCCCAGAGGCCTCCCATGGGCTGAAGCAGGTATTATGCCACCCATGAGAGGCCATGCAAAATGGAACTAAAGGCCTGCCATTGCAGCCTGTGTAAGATGATGCATGCAACACTTACTTTAGATATAGGTTTCCTATATCTATAGGTCACTACACTAAAACCTATCAGTCACCCCTCTAGCAGGCCTTGACAATCCTGAAGGCAGGGTGCTGGGTTTTACTTGAGAGGGTGCCCCTGCATGAGCAGAGCACCCCTGCAGCCTTCGGAGCCCATTCTCCCGGGTTGTCAGTGACACATCCAGACATAGGTAAAGGTGCATTATATGCTCGCATAAAATGCTATCTCGAAAACGGCTGCAATAAAACATGTCGTGTTTGGTATCAAACACCTTGGAATCATACCTCCACACCGGTAACCGGTGTGGGAGGTATGATTCCACCCTTCTGAAGTGAGCTTCGTGGGGTCCCTGGTCTTCCCAGTACCAGCCTTCTCGACCCGGGCAGCACAAAATGGTTGCTGCCGACCAGAGACACATTTCTGCCCTCCTGCTGCTGAGCCAAGCTGGAGCAGGGGAAGGCAGGACAATAGGCATCCTGTCACAGGGAGATGTGACCACCTCCCAGACAGGATTTAGTGTATTAGGGCTGGGTGGGTGCACTTCCAAAGTGCCTGAAAGTCTGCATCTGGGGCACACTTGGTGTCCCCATGCATAGTCCAGTTCAAACCAGTCCTGGGAGCCGTTTGCTCCTGCTCTGGTGTGAAACTGGACAAAGGACAGAGGAGTATCCTCCCCACTGTCCTGACCCTCCCCTGGGAGGGTCCCCATAATCTGTCCAACCCTCTCCCGTGGGTACAAGAGGGCTTACCTGGCTGTAGGACCCTAGATTCGACATGGACAAGATTCTGATCAAGAAACCACTGACCTTTGACCATCTGGACACGCTGGACTTCACTGGACTTTGACTGGGCCCGACTTTGTCTCCCTCTCCGTCCAAAGCATCGTCTGTGCCCATGCACCATACAGGCTCCATGCAGGACCTATGGAGTATCAAGGACAACTGGAGTTATCTCCCTTGGGGTGAAGGAGTCACTCCCCTGCATTCGCAGGCACCGTAACGCAACTGACATGTCTGCTGATCCTGAGCTCCTGCGGACTCCGAAGGCTCCAGCAGCACAGGAGGTGGGGTCCTATGTGTTTTGAGGGTGAGCTGCCCTCTCACCAAGTTTTAGGCCAGTATCCCTCGTGGGGACCGCATAACCCGAACCCCTGTGCACCGCGTACTTTTGCAAGTGCATATGCTTGTTGGTATTCCCCCACCAAGTGCATTAGGCTATCAATAGCCCCAACCTCTGCGCACATTTTTTACAAAGGACTCTGGCCTCCTCGGACTCTGTGCCCTGCAAGCTGTTACTTTGTGAAACTTCTAGAGGTGCCCTCACAACTCCTGTGCCTCCGGCCTGTGGGTCCAATTGAGGGACAACACTGCTTTTCTTGGGCTCCCCTGGTTGCTCCAGGCCTGCCCTGATTCCCCTTGCTGTGGTGAGTCTCCTGGTCCTTGCTGGGCCAGACCGTAACATTCCTTGACCTTCTTCATGGGTTGCCGCTGCCAAGGCTTGTTGGTGCTCCCGCCAGACACCGACCCCTCAGCACTCGACATCCTTAGTGGGACAGCTCGTATGCGGCTCCTGGTTGTCTTCGACGTCTCTGGGTCCCTGCAGCTGTAGAGTCAAGGTCTCCTTCTTCGCACCTGAAGCACCCGACATCGGTGGGCATTCGTCTACTGAGCCCCTGGTCACTCCTGAGTGACCCCGACTCTGTCCCCTCGGCTTTCAGGTTCCTTCCATCGAGAATCCACCTGTGGGTTCCACCGGACACTTTTCTTCTTTCCAGCAGTGGCATTTCTTTGAAGACTCCCATTGAGATCGACAACGGTTTCCGACGCCAATTCAGCCCTATGCACCCGGCTTCCCTGGGATAGGTAACTCTGGTACTTCGGTATCCACCGGTGGGGTGGCTCTCCATCCTTCTATGTTCCAAAGTGTTTCCTCGTAATCCACTGGGAAGGGTCCTTAAACTGTAAAATTGCAACTGCTACTCTCCCATTGAATTGTACGTAGCACGCGGTCGTGTTCTCACCCTGCACCCGTCCTCCGTGGGGTCCCTACTTACTCACCTTGGGTGGTTCCTTGGGGTCCCAGCGATTCTACATCCTCTAGACACTGACTTGCCTCGAGTCGTGGTTCTTATACCACTATTTTAGTGTATGGTTTGGTCTCCCCCTGGAGCCCACTGTGTATTAGTGCTACTTAAGACTGTTTCTGTGCTACAGTATTGTGTGCTTTGTGTTTATCTGCGTGTAGCAGATACTGTGAGGTATTTAAGGTGTGTTATAATAATAAATACATATTTTTATAACTACTGTGTGGTTCTCCTTTCATTTAACCAATACAATAAGGTTGCATTCTGGTAAAACAAGCTGCTTAACATTCCTTCAAGACTAAGCCTGAAGGCTGCTCTCCACAGCTTCCACTTGGATAGCTTTCTAAGGTTATCTTTGACCTCTTAAATCACCATAAGGGCTGTTTGGACTGGTGCTAGGTGCCCACTTTAATTAGTGGACATCATATACCAGGCCAACTTCTCACACTATGCTACCAGGCCTGGAAGAGTCATTGTTTGTGAAAATAGTAGTCAAAAACATCTTAATTGATTCCTTTTGGCAACACTTCTCACTATTGTATGAATACTGCAGATCTCCACATGTGACAAGGCCAAGTCAGCCTATCCCTCCCTCATAAATAGCATAATCCACACAATGTGTAGCTTAGAGTCTATTGTATTTCACCTCTATATATCTGCTCTTCTCAAATGATGGTCATGGCACATTTCCAGATATCACATTTATCCTTCTAAAACATGGTTTACATACCGTGAAATAAAGAAAAACCACATTCGAAACCCATGATTAGCTTTGGAAATGTGTAACTTCCTCATCCATGTACTTACCCCCCTGTTACCTGCAAATACCTTCTTTGTTAGCCATTTACAGACAAGTGTTGTTACCTACACATAGTCAGAAACATGGACTCAGCCTCCGATCATATGAGATGTAACCTGACACTCTACCATGGCAAGGGCCAGTATGAAATGTGACATGAGTACACAAAGTTTTAACTTTGCCAGCTGATACATTGGAGAACACCTAGTACCAGTGCTGTTTGCTAGAATTTGCAGACAGAGAAATCACTACTCACCAAGGCCTACAATTACACATTACCTGCTAGCTGGAAGTATTTCATGCCATGTCACAGTCACGTTTTCTGGCCTCAATTTACTTCATACTGTTGTTGTGTCAATACAGAGAAGAGGCCAAACATTGGTATTTGTACAGGCCTATGTTGAGCATTAACAAAATACGTGAAGGGTACCTCCGTGCACATTGTATTGTCATGTGTCCACTATACAATGGATTGGCACTACTGTCAATACCCAGACTATTTTAACCTCACATGTCCGAGATGAAAGGGACATGACCATGCATCTACTACTATTGTTGCATTTGCAAGTTTTTGCAACATTCATGGGTTTTACGTATCTCCAAACCTAAAGGTTAACACACTGACCACAATAAATGCACATGCATGGCGTTGCATGAAGTGCAACAAGGCACATACTCACCCCCTCCTTGCTGCTGTCTGGCTCTCAACTGCCCATCCAGGTCTGGGTAGGCCACTGCCAGGAAGCGTAGCATTAGGGGGGGTCAAGGTGCGGCAAGCACCCCTCCTGTCTGGAGGTGACAGGCCCAACTGAACTCTGGCGATCTTCTTTGCCCAGCCTCTCAAGTCCTGCCACGGTTTCCTGCAGTTGGCACTGCGCCGACGTGTGACCCCCAGGGACCGCACCCACCGCAAGACCTTTTGACGGGTATTGACCTGTAAGGATGAAATGGTAACATGCCCTTAGTACACATGCTTTAGGGACATATCCAGCTACTTTAACACATAGGTCATGAACAGCTGGCTTAAGCAGACTAAAAGTTAGCAGAGTAGATTTCTCCACACTGCACCTGTTGGCAATGAGAACAGTGATATAAAGTCCAGAACAGTACAGACACAGACACATAAAGAGCAGTGAACCTTTCCAGAACATTTACCTACACTCTATTCTAAGATTTGCAAAAGGTTTAGATGTGTGTCTCATTGTTTTAATCTGCCCTATGTGCATGGTTAGCAGACAATTACAGTACCAATGCTGTCAGATTGTTACTCACCTGCTCCTTTGGTGTGCCATATAGCTGCTTGTACAGGGGCAGGACCGTGTCCACCAGCATCTTCAGTTCCTCCGGTGTGAAGGCAGGGACCCTGATCCCTGTACAGCGAGACATTGCAGCTTCCAGAGGATGTGTACAGCAGCAAATAGATGGGGAGATCCGTAAGAGTGCAGTTTCTGAAGGCAAGTGATCTATATTGAAAACTGCAAGACATATCTAGACCGCATAGGCGGTCTTCTGGGCATGCGGTCAAAGGGATAGGTCCGCGTCGGTCGCATTTTCTGAAGTCGTTCAAAAAATCTGTGCTCTGCAAGTAGTTTTGAAACATAACTAATGGAAGTGTACCGCGTTGGTGTACTCAGGAGGCAGACCCAATCAGCGCGCCGCAACTGTCACCATAACAAGTTACAGCCCATGGCTGTTTCCAAATCGGTTCAGAACCGCCTACCGCGACCTTTGAAAAATGTTTTGGTCGGTGCAAAAACTTTAGGCAATGTTTTGTGTTTTCAATACACCATGCCTGGATGCACTACACTGCGTGTGAAAGGAGCATCTTACTCTACCTCCCACACTCCCATGATGAGCTAACCTTGAGAGGAGCATGACACACATATTGGGAGGCTAATGACAACAGTAAAAACCAACAACTTTTTTGTATCTTCAGTCTTTCACAGTCAATATGCATGCCAGTTGCATGTAGAGGTCAAGTTACACCAAGTCACTGTTTTAGAATCCACTGTGAGCCGGTGTGCGAGCTGTGTTCTGTGCAGGTGGAAATGGGGTTTGTGTTTGATGTTCAGGATACTACATTTCAAGATGGAAACTACCCTCTACCATAACACAGCCTCAGAAGACTCTTTGCACATCAAATGAATATCGTAAGACATCTTTCTGCTCTATACTTCAGTGTACATCAGCATCCTAAAGAACTTGTGCATTGTCAATGGTTTGTTTGTATGTAGAATACAGACTTCACAACATGACTGTGTCCACCATGTAACATTTGTCGGTATAAATTGCACAGTGATATGCTAGATGTATGTTGTGTCCAGGTTGGTATGCATAATATGAACCTACTGTGTTGTCAGATGAACAAGATAAGTAATTCAGAAAACCTAAGTAAAGTGTTCTTGTCTTGTGAGTTTTGGACTATGTACTGCTTGGTTTTGCAGGGGAAACAACTGCCACTAGTGCAAAGACACTACTGCACTATCATTGCTGTGTCAACAAACATGTTATCCACATATAGCAATGACATGTATTCTGTGATATGTTTCCAATAAATAGTGTTCTGTGAAATGCAATTTTCACTGACATGGAGTGTTATGTTGTTATGTTCCATATAGGTACCCCAATATTGGCTCAAGTACTGAATGTACCTTTCACCTACATTCCCCTGATATTACACTGCATAACGGTTCTTAGTATTGACCTTTTACCTAGTTACGGTAATGATTAAAGATGACATGGGGTTTTCTTCGAAAAGCTTATGCCTCATTCATTATGCATGAGGATTCTTGGAATCACAGCAGGCCTACCATCTCATGCATAATAACTATGTATAAGGGTCATTCCTTCCGTCATCCTAGTCCGACATGACACAACGAGGTATATCCCCAGGGGGTACCACTTTGGGTATCTATACATCATATCTTACTGAGGTAGTCAGAGGAGAAAAGGACTTCCATGCTGACACACCGACGCGAGACGCTGAGGCCCCTGCACGCAGACACTCCTGCTCGCAGTGGTCTGACATCCCTTGTGGGGTGTCCATCTCGAGACCAAGACGGGGTCCCACAGTCTCTCACTTCAGGTAATGGGGTTGACTTTATCCTAGAGGGATTCTTGGCTTTTACACCTACATACATGCTAGGTTCATTTAGGTACATCTAGTTAGGGTCGCATCGTAGGAGTACGCATTCTACTGTCATGTATTTTATATACTTGCCTGTATTCATTGTTTTAGCATGATGGTAGAAATCTACCATCCTTTTACTCTGTTAGTGCATATAATCATTTATATCTGTTACTGTCTAATGGTTCTTTCAGCACACCTATTTTACACTAAGAATGACGTTGGCTCAATAAATGCTTATTGAAAAACGTCCCCACCGTTTATTCTGTGCATCTCTTTGAGACCAAGTGAGCACGAGTGACTGAGCGAAAAGTATTGCACTGTTTCCACGATCCCTGATGGGACAGAGTTGTCATGTTCGATAGTTGCCAAGAACTATTCTCTCCTTGGTAAGAGGGGTTTCTAGTGGCACTGTGAGCTAGCTGGTATACAGGCTAACATACCCGGTGGGGGTGTCTAGAATCAGTCCGGACACCAGTCCCACAGTGTATGTTGTCTAAACGCGCAGATCCTATATAGGTTTATAGGAACTACACGACAATGTGTGGTTAGTTTCTCTTTGCTGTTTGTCTAACTACATTTTACTTGGGACATTGTGATTTGACACCAGCTGTGTATACACTCTACACATAGGTATCGAGGAGGAGCCGGAAGACAGCCTCCCATCTACAGGCCATTTCCAGACCTCCAAACAATTAAAGAGAGAGATGTGATCAGTAAATACCATCTCACTGGGGCAACCATCCAAGAATTATGCCAGCAGTTGACACCTTCATTGCAGAGCCATTGCACCTATCCAAGAGCACTGATCCCCAAGGTCAAGGTGCTGGCAGCACTACATTTCTTTGCCATGGGATCATTCCAATACACAGTGGAAACATCTATTGGAATGTCACAGCGCATGTTTAGCAATGTTCTTTGGGATGTGATGCAGGCATTGACCCGATACATGGACAGCTATATAAAGTTCCCAACACCAGGAGAATTGGCCTCCATCAAAGGAGATTTTTATGTTTTGAGGGAATCCCCATGTCATTGGAGCAATTGATGGCACTCAGGTTGCTTTGGTTTTACCACAGGCCAATGAGCAGGTTTATATCAACAGGAAGCACTTATACTCCATCAATGTCCAAGTGGTATGTTTGCCTGATATGTGTATTTCACACGTCTGTGCTAGATTTCTGGGGTCTGCACATGACTCATATATCCTATGTAACAGTGTCATACCCCATTTGATGAGTCAACTACTACCTGAGCGGGCCTGGCTTGTTGGTAAGTAATGTTTCATAAGAATGTTGTAGAGTGTGGGTTTGTATGTCAGATATGAATATGTTGGTTGACCATAACACTCATTACTATCTTCCATGTAGGCGACTCTGGATACCCAAACCAGCCATGGTTACCGTTGCATAATCCTGTCACCCCAGGAGAAGCCCGCTTTAATGACACCCATGGATGGACAAGGTGAATAGTGGAGCAGACTTTTGGCCTCCTGAAGGCAAGATTCCATTGTCTTGATAAGACCGGAGGAGCCCTCCAATATGCCCCAGGAAACGTGTACCAGATCGTCGTTAGCTGCTGCATGCTACACAACCTAGCAATTCGTAAAAACATCCCTCTAATTGAGGAGAAAGGAGACAATCAGGTGCCACTGATTGAGGATCAAGGCCTAGGCAATGAGGACAGTGGTGATGAAGCTGGAGTGGACTTGTGACAACAGCTTATCCACAACTTTTTCCCATGAATGTAAGTATGCAATCAGATGATGCTACAAGTCAACATTGCTTGTTGTTGTGCAGCTGTGTGGACTATGTGTATGTACACATCAGAGTATCTGTTAAGTGTGCTAAGGTTTGTGGAAGACTGGTTTTGGATATGGTAATAGTTACATGCACTGTGTATCAGTCAAGCCTAACTAGTGTTTACGATGACATTGTTCGGGCTGAAGTTTCATTTTCCTTTAATCTTGTGAGACATGATTAATGAGTGCTAACCTATGTTAATTTTTTGTTGTTTCAGTTAACTTTGCCATGTCGACAACTGAGGGGACTTACTGAGTTGTGGCATCACCAGGCATCTGATGATGTGTCGGAGACCAACCTGGACATGGATTTATGGTTGATATGTCTGGCACAGACTGTTGCAGGGATTCTGCACATATATAGAACTATGCGCAGGGAAACAGGAATTCAGTGAATTGGGGTGTACCAACCTACCACATTAGTACCCAAAATCCCAAACCGACTAGCTATAGTGTCTCATTCGTTCTCCGACTAACAGCGAAGCTACCAATGATCAGACAACCCAGAACACGACACTCCCAACTCTCTCAGGAATCGCGGGAGCCAGGCAACTCTTTCGCTCACTCACTCATACCTGTCCACAATGCGAGTAATCAGAGTCGCGGTATAGTTTAAAATGTTTATTTTAACTAACACGCTCTATGGTGCAGTACACGTGCCATTACTAGCAGCAAAATGCATAAACACAATATAGTCAGCATTGTCACAATTCCATAGAATACAAACGGGGATATCATTTTATAAAGACAGTGGAAAAGGGCTACAATACCTAACCACCCTCCCCGTGGTAAGAAATAGTTTATTATAAAAAAGAAGACCTCTGGGCTTTGTCAGCAGACCCCATACCTCAAGGCCTAGATGAAAGGTTTACATCTCAGGACAAGCACAGCTCTTCTCTCCAGAAAGGTGTCTCTCCAAGTGTCTCAACCACATCCTTCGCTTGCAATAATATAACATACGATTTCCAGTAGTGCAGCTGTGTGTCAGGTTATGTCTAGGTGCGAGGGACTGACCAGAACAGAATAACAAGGGGCATTGTTGATCGACCTTGTACATCGTGTGCAGACTAAACCTCAGAGCACGGTAGAGAAAGCGAAAAACAGACAGTTCTCATGTGAAAAGGGCACAAACAGAGTCTTGCGAAATCTATGCATGCAGTGTTGTGCGCAAAAGCAGCCTCATGGCAGCGAAGCTCATGCTAACTTAGCAGATGTCAACAATGGACCCACAATCTATACTACACCCTCCCCCTGGTAAGTGCATCGTATGTAGACATAGTACGAAAACAGAGTTCAAAAAGTGCGAGCAGAGTTCAAAAGCGTCTATGGGTTTAAAATTAAATGAAACAAACAACGGAGAAGGGAGAGAAAAAAAAAACCTATTAGGGAGAAAAAAAGTAATTTTGTAGAAAGGCATCTGAAATCCAAGAATTGGTGAATTTAATCCGTCAGAGTGTAGGAGCAAAAAAATGCAACACCCTCCAGAAGTACATCATTGTCGTTGGTAGAAAAAAGGGATGCCATCCAGTTTAGCAAATCGAATGAACAAGTGTGCTCCTCTTACTCGGGTGCCTCCATCAGCATCTCCGGACAACTTGCATGATATTCGATGTAACTTTGAAGTAGGAGATTCTGTGCAGCCTCACAGATATCCCATTGAGCCAAGATTCCAAGTGCAGCCGCACTCGCCATAAGGCCAATCCCAGAACAGTCCTGCTCATGGGCCACTAAGGGACCCATCAGCTGGTTGAAATCCGGGTCTGGACACGACGTATTGGAGAGGCATAAATCCAACGCCCATGTAAACGGACATCGTAGACATGAAAATACTGGTTGCATGGAAGTATGCAAAGCGGAAGGACAACCCATAAGACACACCGAGAGTTGCCAGTGGTAGTGTACCGAAGCATCCATGCATACAGTCACGGAGCAATTGCAGCTGGCCCGGTCTGTGCAGCACTATAAGAGGAGCAGCCATTGCGCAGCATACACAGTAGAAGCAGGATTCCAGCAGCCAATGCCAGTATTAAAGGGATTCCACCAAAGACGCTGGAAAAAATAGAATGAATGAATGCAGGCATAACACCAAATATTGTCTGAAAAGAAGTCACAAGGCCAGAGCCGACAGCTTTAAAAAAAGTGTGCAAGGCCTCTTGTATCAGATGCATTAAATATGCGGTGTATTAGCTCCCCAAAATGCAGTGGGAGGTTAATGTTTAAAAGTGTTTGAATTTCGCTAGCAGCGCTAGCCACCTGCAGATTGAAGGTTTCTTGTGCGGAAGTAAGGGCGACTTCTTGTTGGGTTAAAAGCGCCTTTAATCTGCTCAACTTGTTGAAATCTGCTTTCAAAGCTGGAATTGAAGGCCAAATTGAGCTATCGAGCTGCTCACGCGGGGGAGGAAAAAGCACATTTTTACAACAAATTAATCGCTGTGAAACCG
Organism: Calotriton arnoldi; assembly: GCA_963921515.1. Lineage (NCBI taxonomy): Eukaryota > Metazoa > Chordata > Amphibia > Caudata > Salamandridae > Calotriton > Calotriton arnoldi. Next base: position 140,381 of record CAWUFW010011467.1, read on the forward strand.
TTACTATGTATGGTATGCCAGCCAGCAAGCCACAGCATTCTTGGTTATTTAGAATAAGATAACTACCGTTAGTAAGCAGAGTGAACGTGGGAATTATTGCGGGAACCGGATTACCTTTTAAAACACATGCAAGGTTCGGAGCTGACATATTACATGCTCCGTGTAACTTTATATTTTTGCAAACAAGGGAATGACCCACTGTAGAATCACAGTCCTCCCCTGTAAGGTATACTTCATTTTCTTCCCACAAACATCGGTAGGTAAAAGGCAAAGACCACAGTTCATGCAGAAAAGCGCTACCCAGGGGTTCAAAGCGGCCTAGCGGGTAATGTTTCATACAGGAGCTGAATTGGAACAGTGAGAAAGGCAAAGATATAACCCCATGAATTAGCCAAACAGCAGAGTCAGTTTCTGCTACAGAAAAGGGCAAAAGGTCTATTTTTTCTATGTGTAGAAGAGTGTAAATTGCATCTTTCATGGACATGAACTGCTGTTTGTCAGTTAAATTGAATGGTAAAAATAAAGCAGTCGCATTTAAATAATCCCATGGTACTTTTCCCATTTTTAGAGTTTGCAAAGTCCATACGAATTGCATCACAGAACGCAATTGATTTTGACCATGATATAACAGAGACACATCTTCTTGCACAATATCAATAACAGAAGAAACAATATTATCCAATGTGTAAATGCGGGAAGATAGTGTGTTAATACTATTATCGACAACAGCTAGAACCTTTTCTAAGTTCGCTTGGTCAATTTCCCGCAGACATGACGCCGCTTCAATCTGTGAAAGTTTCCATATTTCATTGTAAGCTTCGTAAATGAATCTCTTTGTTCTAGGAACCCTGGGTCCCAAGACAAAGTCGGCCAAATTAATGTTATTGGACAACAACGATAAATGTTGTTTAACGGACGATAGTGTAGAGTGCTGCAACCACTGTTGGCATAATTTTCCAACCGAATAGGTTGTTACCGAATGTGTATCTGGAAATCTTGGGTCGGGTCTGTCGTGCATATAACCTGAACTAGTGTTATGAAAACGGAGTTGGCAGGCATTCGAATTAGTCTGCCAAACTAGCCAACCTAAAGGATCCATTTCAGATACATTAAACGTGTTATTTTGAAACAAAGATTGTAAGGCATCAATGGTATAATTCGTGTATATGCGCCAATTATTGTACTCAGCTAAAGAGGGAATGGCAGGGGCGTTTAACTTTTTTGCAGTTGCCAAACCAAAGCAAGTTGTCTGGTAAACTGTTTCATTTAAAAACAAAGGGGCATATTATCAAGGGCTTTATCGCCGCTTTAGCAGCACTTTTGCCGCAAAGCGGCGATAATTTTATCGCCCTATTAGCAAGCTGTCGCTAACAGGCGTTAGCGACAGCTTTCAGGCGTTAGAGGCCGCGTATTCCATTGCCTTGCATGTCAGCGATAATTATCGCTAATGACATGCAAGGAAGGCGCTCCCTACTAAAGCGACTGAAAACAGTCGCTAATCCCACTACCCCTATTAGCAAGGCAGGCGAAGCGATAAAATAATTCTCGCTAAGCGCGTTTATCGCTATATTTTATCACCTGCTAGTGAGGATGACTTACCTGTTTAAAGTATAGGAGGTGGATTCTAATGCTGAATCCACCTTAGCGATAATGCGAGAATATCGCTGCTTTTCCAGCGATATTCTCACATTTTGCCGCTATTGCTGGAAATTTTATCGCTATGGAGATAAACCTTGTTAATAGGGTGTTATCTCAGCGATATTTTCCAGCGATAGGCGGCGTTAACCAAAGTCGCGCTAAGCGCAGTTAGCGATATTTATCGCTATTCCTTGGTAATATGCCCCAAAATTTGTGTTGGGATGAGGCAGGCACGATGTAAGGCTTCAGTGCCTTGCACCTGCCAGGTCTTAGAACCCCAGATCGATTTCAAATCAATGGTGGCCTTCCAGTGATCATAACCCCTGACTGACAGATCTTATCTGAAAGAATTTGAATAAATTAATTTCGTATGGGTCAACATTACTTTGGGAGTTGAAGGAACATTTAATTTAAAATAATAGGACTTAGGTGTTGACCTATCAAAGTCCGTAAAATATGTAAATTTATTTCTAAGTGTTCTCGAACTACCTCTTAATGGTGTAGGGCAATGTTCCCACTGTGTGCAATTGACAACAGGGCATAATGTATTAGTCTTATGTAGGAAATGATGCCCATAATGTTGATAACAGAATAAATCGGCAAATTGGCAGAATTTAAATATAAACCTTCAGCATTAAAAGCCGCATAATACTTCAAATCGGAAAACAATGATTGTATTGCATGCACATCCCAGTCATCTGAGCGTATGTCCTGTGTTACCACATCGCCCATGGAGACACGAAAGACGTATGGAACGTTGATAATTTCTGTCAGGCCATGGACCTTAAAATCCACTTTATCCCACATGATGCCATCTGCAACTGGGAATGCTGAAATGTTAACAAGGGATTGGTCACGCTTCATGATGTGTGAAGATGAGTGAGGGGCCAGAATACCATCAACCAAGTTCACAGCAGAGCGATCTGGTAAGTAGTGACCATTGATGAGTAGGAAAAACACAGTCACAAACCCAATTGACATGAAGAGAAAAATCGTGATCAGTATTAACCAGATGCATGTACAAGGAGGGACTAAATAAGTCTGTTTAAACCAGGAGACAAAATTAGACAATTTGGTAGGGCCAATCGAAGGGGTGGAGGACGAGTCAAAAGAAAAGCTGCCATGGTGTAAAGGACTTTCGGGCAATCCATGCAAAGACTCACTTGTGGGATAAGTATACTCAACTTCCTCGTTGCAGGAGGGACAGGTAAATGGTCAACAATAGGGTCCATCTCGATGACAGTGTCATGTGGTGAGTTGAAAGATGCGCCAACCCCAGGATTTCTAGAAATAGTGGGGCACGAAACAGCAAGCGTCACACTATTCAGAATCGGCCAGATGTTGTAGCTTGACATTGTCAATTGAGATGTATCTGTTGTCCTTGCGACCAGGAAGCGGTGGTAAAATGACTGTACGAGTACCCTTTAAGCCAAGCACTGGAACCGGTGCACGATAAGAGGGACCAAATTCCTTTTTGTTCTCCAACTTCTCTAGGACCAGATCACCAACTTTTGGAAGCCAGCCGGCCACCGGAATCAGCAGTGCAGCATCTGTTGCCGAAGGCAAATGTTCAGTAGCAAGACTGGCACGGGTCTCTTGTAGGTCCTGTAACATAGTAGAATGATTATCTACGTCAAAGGTCGCGGCTGCCGCTGCAACGTCTAGACCATCAAGGTCTGGCACAATCATTTTGATCAGGCCTGGGCGTAGCTCGTGTAGTTTTGCTACGCGGAACTCCGCGAAGTTACAAAAAAACTCTGTGAAGTTTCGCGAGTGGCGGAGTGCAGTGCGAACTGCAGTTTGTGCTGGTATTCCTGCCGCTCGGGTAGAAATTCTACCCGAGCGGCAGCTTGCGCTCGCAAACTTACCGTTCGCGAACTTATCGTTCGCGATCGCGAGCGGGGAAAAAACTCTGCTGCACATCGCGAAGCGGAGTTTTCTGCACTCCGCGAGCTCCGTGGAGTGCGGAGTGCAAAAAACTCCGCAAATTCCGCGAACGGAGCAAAGTTTACCGCCCAGGCCTGATTTTGATGCCAAAGCGCATCTCGTATGGGGTCCGCCCACCCAGAGGTCTTCTAGGGAGATTATGAAGTGCACGTTGGACTCCATACAAATGGGCTAGCCAGTTCCTGCCAGTACCTAAGACTCTAGCTGTCAAAGATTGCTTTAAGTCACGGTTCATCCGTTCCACATTTGAGTTGCCCTCAGGCCTGTATGGAGACGAAAACTGCACCAGCACCCCCAAAGACTTCATTGCGTCCTTGTACGCCTTAGAGGCAAACGCTGGACCTTGGTCTGAATGAAAGGTGCTACAGGCAAAGATCCCTACAAAGACACGCAAATCCCTGATGACATTTCGAGCATCAGCACTGCGTTGTGGCCAAACCCAAAGAAATCTAGTGCACGAATCAACTGCAACCAAAATGTATTTATATGCAGTATCAGAAGTAAATGGACCGCAGTGATCAAGATATACACAAGCAAAGGGGCGATTTGCAATGCAAAGCTGTGTTTGTGGTGGACGTGTTACTGTAGAAGGCTTGATTTGTTGACAGATGTCACAAGAAAGTACATAATTACGGGTCTGTTTATATAAACCACGCCACCAATAACGTTGCTGCAAGATAGAAACAGTCGTGGACACTCCAGCATGGGCCAAATCCATACCTTCGTGTGCGGTTTTGATTAAAGTGTGTCTGCGGTCCGCGTTGGGAATCAGCCGATCTCCAACGTTAGGTATTCTAGCAAAAGGAACTTGTTCAGGAGTTAACTGATAAGAATTCTTTGAAGGGAAACCCTGTGGATAATTAGAGCCCTCCGCAGTTGCAGCTATTGCTGCCAAAATGTCATTATCAATATTAGTCATGGACCTAGTAACGGCTGCTACGGAACACGTGGCTACTGCAGATTTGGCCGCTCCATCAGCCAAACCATTTCCAAGAGCATGTGCTCCCACACAATGATGGCCAAGAGTATGTATAACATGTGTGAGTGGCAGACGTTGTTTAAGATCCGCCACTCAAACCCAAAGTGTTTTATGCTTAATCGTGCTGCCTTTAGAATCTCGATAATCATTTTGAGACCAAAAGAATAAGTTGTCATTGAAAGACTGAACACAGTAATAAGAATCACACACAATGAGTGTAGAAACACTCTGATCTGCAAACTCGAGAGCAAGAACCAGAGCGCGCAGCTCAGCCAATTGGGCGGTACAGTCTCCTAGCGCCTGTGTATGCACTATATTAGACTTGAACTCTCCGTTCACCATTGTACCAGCCAAAATGGTGCAAGCTGCTGAATAAGCATGTTTAGAACCAGTGGCCGGTTGCGCCGAACCATCGGTGTAGATGATACATGTGTACTCCTCTAAGGGAAGCAAAGACAGAGGAGGTGGATGAACGTGTTCATACTGTAAGAACTCCTGTGTCTGAAGAGAGGGGTCAAAGATAAACGGAGACGTCAAAGAAGTAGCCCATTGTATCCAACGGGGACGTAATGCTTTAAAGTTGGGCACAATCGCCTTAGTTACTGCTTCCAAAGCAGGGAAAGGTGTAACCACCAAAATGCGTTTTCCCTGTGTCAGTGCGCGTTCCTTCAGGACCGCCATCTGCACAGCTGTCAAAACCTTTTCGACAGTGGAAAACCGCATTTCGGCTGAAGTGTACAAATGTGATTTGTTTGCAATAGGTACTGTGTCGCCTTCATTGTACGTCAAGTAAGTGAAACCCACTGCGCCTGGCACGACTCGTATCACCAGGTTTGTGGGTTATCACGTGTCAACAAGTACTTAGATTCAAGCAAATCAGATTGCAAAGAATGCAAAATAGCAGAATGTTCCGGGAGCCAGCTGGCTTTTGAAAAGGTAGGTTGTATCAAAGCATAAAGAGGCTTGATACGCTGGGCATACTCGGGAATGTAAGACCTCCCAAAATTTAAAAATCCCAGCAAAGACTGAAGTTTTTTCAGGGTAGTCGGAGAATGCAAGCGTGTTCATTTCTCCAGAAAGTGGGGTGCCAAGCCCCGACCTTCATTATTGAGCTCATAGCCCAAAAAAAGCACTGCATAGCAAGCGATGTGTGATTTAGCAAAATTAAATTTGTATCCGTAGTCCGCAAACTCAAGGATGATGCGGTCATCACGGCATAGATGCGGCCATAATTCGTCGTCTGTGAGATAAATATCATCAACATACGAGTATGCATCTGGGTCTATGCTGTCTAACAAAGAGACAACACCGCGGCGAAAACCCCGGGGCTATTCTTATACCCCATAGGTAAACGCCGACATTTTCTGTTTTCCACCGGCCGTGAATGCGGTCCATTGACTACATTCAGGGGACAGGTTATGACTGTAAAAGCCATTGGAAATGTCAAGTGTTGTTTTATATTTTTTACGAACAATACTGTCCACTAGAGCAGAGCTATGGGTATTCTGTACCGCAAAAGTACGACAATGAGAGTTCAAATGCCGGTAATCTAAAACTGCGCTATAAGACCCATCGGGTTTGGACATTTTCATTTTCAGGATTATTCATCGGTGACACACATGTCTCAATCACTCCTTGATACTCCAACTCAGTTAGAACATCAGAAACGGGACCTTTGGCTTCCCGCCGGATGCGATATTGGGGTTGAGGCATAGACTGCAATGGAATCTCATGTGGTGGAGAATCTTTATCCCAGCCCACTTGATTACGGTACACTGCCGGTGCCAGGGCCAAAGCCCACTCAGCTGCAAAAGCCTCTGCATGCTCCTTGGGGACGTAACGCGAAAAACTCGGAAGTATGACGTCCTCCCCCCTTGATGCGGCCAGTACAAAAGGTGGGGGCCAATCGGCCTCTGCTAACAAAATGTCATAGGAAGCGGTCAGATTCTCCCAAAAAATCCCTGTGATTACACGCTCAATGTCACCTTCAATTCAAAAAACTATGTTATACAGCCTATCCGGGGGGGGCAACCCGGGTGTCAGCTGTCTCTACTGTAATGAAAGTTTCAGTTGCTGTCGCCTCCAGACAAGGACGCAGTGCCTCCCGCACTATGGTAACTTCCGCTGCGCTGTCGAGCAGAGTCACCGCCCAAGTCCAATCCAGCAGTAGGGTTCTCACCGTCTGAGGCATATCTCACTGTCAAAGTGGCAACCTTTTTCTTTTGAAACGGGGCACGGAAGCGTGGTAGCTCCTCTTGTTTCCCCTTGACGCCAAACTGACAAGGCTGATCACATCCCTGTGGCGCAGGATGACTCTTGCCACGATCTTGGCGATCCCCACCACCGACTTAAGAGCCAGATGTGTCTTGTGAAGAAAGAGGAGAACGCTGATCAGGGACTTGAAATCTATCAGGAGTCTTAATTTTCACGCGGTCGCACAAGTCATAAGTACGCTCAGAAGTGTCAGGTGTCGGTGAACCAGCCCGCGAACCCTGCTTCTATTGTTGCTGCCCCTGTTTTTTATTTTTCCAGTTCTTTTTAGGAAAGACTGGACGCCCGTCTTTATCAGACTGAGCTTTCTGTTGTGTTTGAGATTGTGTTTGCGTTTGAGTAAAAGGCTTAACTCCCAAACTATTGTGGCCTATTGTTTTATAAGCCTTTGCAATAATCTTCGGTAATTCGCGTGGTTTGTCTGCATCAGGCACAGCCTCCAAGCCGTTAGCGACTTGAAAGCTTACCGCATCGCCCTTGACATTGGCAAGGATCAGATCAGCAACCACGTCGAACACCCCCACCAGTCTCATCCCCAGCTCTACAGCCGCTTCAGGACCGTGTTCATCTTGAACATGTTTAATCACGGAGGGGAGTACAGTCATAGAGGGAGTGCCGAAAAACTTTGAATATACGGCTGCAAACACCCTGCCCCAGGTGTTACAATCAGCCACCTCAGGGAGTAAGTCTTTAGGCAAACTTATCGTCAATATCCTGTGTTTCTCCACAGGATTTGTATTGGGAAAAACAGCTTCAAGCTGTCCAAATTTCTCAGCAAGCCAATAAGGCAGATCATCCTTATTTTGTGGGCGCTTGCCCATTACGGAATTAACCATGAGAGGACTGATGGTAATACCAGCAGGTCCAGCAGGCTGCGCAGCAACGCCAGGAGGTCCCACCTGGCAGTTGCGTGACGAACTGAATAACAGCTCTATGCACGCGTATTAAAGAAGTGTGTAACACGCGAAGTTCTGCAAGCGTAGCCGTTGTAAGCCCACGCGGGTGAGGGGTATACCCAGCCAAAACGGGCCATGTGGCCCCATCTATTGATAAAGGACCTAAACGGACCGGTGTGAGTGGGTGAGGAAGGGCACCAATAAACCAAATTCTGTGTTGCCAAGCTTTGTGCGGAACCTCTAGAGTCCGATAGGGCTGATACGCATTAGGAACAGCCGTGGCAGTGTATTCATGAAACAGATTATCTGCTCCATCCACCGCCGGAAAGGTGACCCAAGAGTAAAACACTTCGAAGCGGTATGCTGGATCCGCTTCTACTACAAAAATCAGCGCAACACCCGCATCGGGTCTCCATGTAGAGTCAAATGAGGCCTGAGCGGTGCGCGACTATGAGCCGGAATAGTAGTTGCCATTACGATAAGGAAAGAACAACAACTTAAAGTGCGGCAGCGCAATAATGGGTTAAAAATAAAGAGATAAACCTTTTAAAACTTCAAGCTTGAAAGAACCTATAAAAACATCAATATAGGAGGTTACACCGTCTCAGCTGCCTCCGGAGACAAAAGTGAGGGTATTGTGGACAAGCACAAGCACTACTCAAGCGTCTCGCAGATAAGAACCAGACCAAACGTTGGCGGCGCCATGTTGCAGGGATTCTGCACATATACAGAACTATACGCAGGACAACAGGACCTCAGTGAATAGGGGTGTACCAACCTACCACATTGGTACCCAAAATCCCAAACCGACTAGCTATAGTGTCTCATTCGTTCTCCGACTAACAGCGAAGCTACCAATGATCAGACAACCCAGAACACGACACTCCCGACTCTCTCAGGAATCGCGGGAGCCAGGCAACTCTTTCGCTCACTCACTCATACCGGTCCACAATGCGAGTAATCAGAGTCGCGGTATAGTTTAAAATGTTTATTTTAACTAACACGCTCTATGGTACAGTACACGTGCCATTACTAGCAGCAAAATGCATAAACACAATATAGTCAGCATTGTCACAATTCCATAGAATACAAACGGGGATATCATTTTATAAAGACAGTGGAAAAGGGCTACAATACCTAACCACCCTCCCCGTGGTAAGAAATAGTTTATTATAAAAAAGAAGACCTCTGGGCTTTGTCAGCAGACCCCATACCTCAAGGCCTAGATGAAAGGTTTACATCTCAGGACAAGCACAGCTCTTCTCTCCGGAAAGGTGTCTCTCCAAGAGTCTCAACCACATGCTTTGCTTGCAATAATATAACATACGATTTCCAGTAGTGCAGCTGTGTGTCATGTTATGTCTAGGTGCGAGGGACTGACCAGAACAGAATAACAAGGGGCATTGTTTATCGACCTTGTACATCGTGTGCAGACTAAACCTCAGAGCACGGCAGAGAACGCGAAAAGCAGACAGTTCTCATGTGAAAAGGGCACAAACAGAGTCTTGCGAAATCTATGCATGCAGTGTCGTGCGCCAAAGCAGCCTCATGGCAGCGAAGCTCATGCTAGCTTAGCAGATGTCAACAATGGACCCACAATCCATACTACAAGACTCTATTCAAACCTATCAGTCCTATTTCTTTTTTGTTGTTTTGGCTACTGTTTGTGTCTGGTATTTATGTTGTTCATTGTGTGATGTAGGTCATCCTAACAAGTGGTTTAGATTATTGAACATGCTCAAATAGTCTATTGACACAGATTGTTGAGTGGGATGTCAACTGTGTCAGCCATCTTGCTATCACACTTCCCCTCACTGTCAGGAAACCAGAGGCCCAGGTGGGCTGAGTGGAAGGAGGAGTGTTTGCAATGACCACAACTCCCATCAGGCGATGTCCCACAAATACTCCTCCAAACCAGACCAACCAGACCACCTGGGCCTATGGTTTCCTAACAGTCAGGGGAAGTGTGGTAGCAAGATGGCTGACACAGGTGCCTGGTGTTTGAATTGACCACAACTCCCATCAAGGCCTGCACTCCAAACACCAGGCACCTGTGCCAGCCATCTTGCCATCACACTTCCCCCTCACTGTCAGGAAACCAGACGCCCAGGTGGGTTGTTTGGGCTGGGTGTGAAGACAGTTTGTAGGACAGGAACTGATGGGAGCTGTGGCCAAATCAAACTACAGGCACCTATGTCAGCCATCTTGCTATCACACTTCCCCTCACTGTCAGGAAACCATAGGCCCAGGTGGGCTGGTTGGGAGGTGTATTTGTGGGACAGGGGCTGATGGGAGTTGTGGTGCCTGGTGTTCGTTGGTGGGGTGTGAGTGGCTTATGGTACGTGTAGTGCTATTCTTTTCCGTGCTCAGATTACTTGATGTAGTGTTTAGCATTACATACATAGTCAAGTACTTACCGTAGTTATGGGCCATGTTTTGGGATGTGTACTGATTTTGTAGTTGCAGCCATGCTGACTTGCAGGGTATACACTTCCAGAATACAGCAAGACATTTGTTAATCTCAATGCTTTTGTGACTTTTGACCTTCATTCCAGGTATCCAGGTTAAAAGCATTAGTTACACATCACATATTCTATAACTAGTACTTTGTTTAGTTCAAAAAATATTTAGCTAACTTGGTCCATTACAGTGATGTCTGCTGAGGTGTCCTTGATAACTTGTAAAAAATGTTTAGTTCTCTCTTACCAGACTCCAGTCCTTCCGGGATTCCAAACAAGCTCTCCGGCGGAATGATGGCATGCAGCTTCTCCTCCCAGGCAGTAAAGTGCACTAGTGGCACGAGAGGGCCACCACCAGTCGGTTGTGCGGCCAGGTGGTTTCTGCTGGCCAAACCCATGCCCCTCCTCCTGACGGCATACAACCTCTTTTTGATGTCATCAATTGTGCACAGGGTGCGGCTACTGCATTCACCTTGCTGACGATCCTGTCCCACATCTGTTTTTTTTGGCTGATGGAAGTCGTGGCTCTACTCTGAGGATTTCATTTACAAGCACTGTCAACTCATCATCTGTGAATAGAGCTGCTTCTTCTTGGACATTGTGATTGTGATTGCGTGAGTGTGAAATAGAAGGGGTGTACAGGAAAAGTAAAAAAAGAAAAGATGGTGAAATGTGCAGTGAGTGATGGTATTGCAGTGCGTGAGCATGTGAAGGGCTGGCTGCAGTGTAAGAGGAAACAGCAATGGTCTCCGTCCAACTGCAGGATTGTGATAGCAAAGGATCATGTTCTGGTAAGGGTTGGTTTTAATAAGGTGGATTGAGAGGTGTGTCTACTCTTTCAATTGACATCAGCTGTGTCGTTTTGTGAGCGCAGACTATGGTTGGTGTTGTGTTATTTGGCATGAGTTTCTCAACTTTACACTTGCCATGTGGCACACAAAGCACCATGGAACCACAACTGCGTCAAATACATTGCAATCGGGTCGGCGGTACAACCGATGCATTTACGTATTGGAAATCCCTAAGGAATAGACTTTCCGACTGACACGGTCAGATCGGACTCGTTTCCGACTGACGTGGTTGGGTTGGAGTCATCTCCAATCAACTCGGTCGGAGATTTGTCTAGAATACCTCATAATACCGTGAAAGGAGACATCACAGGTTAGTCGGTCGGACTTTCCCAGTGGCCCTGTCGGTCGGACGGTCTTTCCGACCGACATTGTAATAAGGCCCTTACTGTTTAGGTGATTGAATAAACCATCCTTACACTATTAAAATTTATTTACTTTAGAAATTAAAATGATTTATGTAATGTGTGCACTAATGTTTCATATTTGCATTTAAGTGTACTTTGTCACAATTACACACATGTACTCAAGATTATTCTATCTGTATGCAATGTGTAACATGAATCTCATGTACTGAAGTTTCGATATATTTGTAAGATGAATGTGCACACGCATATTAAATGTTCTTTGATTTACTACGCTAACTTGTCTTGACTAGGCCAATAATTCTTTCTGCATGAAATTCTGTTTTCCATTTTCTGCTTGTGTGTCTTTTCCTTGAAGGTACATTCACATGGTTTATTGGTTTGAGAATAGATACAACACTGTACTAGTGATAGATAGAGCGAGCCTGGGAAAGGGACCTTGAGAGAGACCATGGAGAGCCACAGCGTTAACTGAAGGGTTCCATTCAGCACTTTTGCAAAGAGTCATAGGTAACCAAGGACGATGTAGTTCTCAGATCTGGCCTGGGAGAATTTGTAAATGTTCCGCTCACAACATGAGAAGGGAAAGGACAACGGAACCTCTGATGATGCGAACATAGGGGTGTTACTTTGGAGAGTCTGGTGGAAATAACTGTTGTTCACACTATTCGAGGTTATGTCACTTTCATTTGGACTTTAAGAGATTTAGACTTCAATGCTTATGCCCTTTGACTCTTGCTGAGTGTGGCTGAGCCTAATGCTCATTTCCTTGTCCCAAGAAGACTCTTGACCGAGCTTCTGAAATGCTGACACCTTCCCGCCTTTTCCCACACTTCCCTGCATTTTTCTATTTTTCTGCATTTCCCTGATTGTTGAGATCCTTTTAGGTTATCAAACCATCCTCCTTAGTTCGGACTTTAATTTAGATAATTTTAGACTTCACTCATGTATAGAAGACAGAATCAGAAACTCTTCTATGAGCATCAAATTTGGTTATTGATCTTTTGTATTGCTGTGACTGAACTTCTTGTCTGCCTTGTATTGGTACTCCTACACTTCTTTATGAGTTTGGGATATCCTGTTGTTTTTCTGTATCTTTACAGCATGGTGTTAGGATTTACTTATCTTAACCTGACTGCTAATTTGTAATAAACCTTGTTAACTATAGTCACTGATTCCTGGTCCTTATTGTGTAGCCAAATGTGTTGCACTGTTAATTAAATCGATTGAATTAATGGTAACTCCCTTTACCACTCTGATGACGAAAAAAGGTCCACCGAATAACATTGGTAAGATGGTTCTCCCAGCGCTAGATCACTTCCTAAATACCGCATTGATTTCATACTTAGACTCATCCCTGATCTCTATTATATCTCATTCGGATTGTTTGATCACTTTAGCAATATTAATTGCTTCCCTCAAAGATAAATCTTCACTAACCTGCAATCGTTCTTATACCTTCTTAGTATTCATCCTCATGAGAATTTGGCCAGGTAGTACTTGCTTGTATTTAATATATGCAAAACCAAAAGTTTCTGCAAGTGACCTCAAACCGAGGCAGAACATTCTGTGAATTCATCATCACACTTCTTTGCGAATAAAATTTAGGGGCATATTCACAAGGAACTATCGCCGAATTAACGGCACTTTATCTCAGCCAAAGTCGTGATAAATATACCTCCCCATTCACAAGCTGGTGTAAACAGCCCACAGCACCAGTTTACCCGCGATAGCAGCCGCAAAAAACATCATCACAGAGGACCCGCGCAACTATCACTAATGAGATGCAGAGTGGGTGTTCCCGTGCCAAAAGGCGCGACAACATCACACCTCAACATTCTCAACGACCAGCCACATCGGCGATAAACACAAAACAGGCGATAAGGCGCGTTAGCACCAGGAAATCTACACCTGCTCTGACCTGGTGTAAAGTCGGACGGCAGCCTGCAAACCAAAAGGGAGCACAGCCCAGGGCTACATCGGAAGGGCAACAGATGCCATGGAGCCACCCATCATGCGGCCCGGACACCCAAGAGGGCCACAACACCCACCGCCACCCCCCCCGACCAAAGACATGCCACATCAGCCACACCTAAACATGTACAAAATATTCCGCTTGATGTCGCACAATCACAACTGGTGACATGCATGCGTCGTCACAGAAATGAGCAGCACACATTCACTTACGAAGCAACAAATGAAACTTTATTAAAATGAACACTGAAATGAAATGAAGACACATGGCTGCTCCCCTCGGGACAATACGTAGGTCACAGCCTGTAAGACAAAAAAACATGATGAGAAGGTGTGTCCTGCGCACATCAGAGGACAGAGAGAGAGAGGAAGAGAGGGAGGGAGAGAGAGAGGAAGAGAGGGAGGGAGAGAGAGAGAGAGAGAGAGAGAGAAGAGGAGAGAGAGAGGAAGAGAGGAAGAGAGAGCGAGAGAGAGAGTGCCGCCCCTGCGCACCCAGGCCACACTGCTCACCTGCTGCTACGGGTGTGTCTCCAACCACGTGCCGGTATGTATAGCAGGACACCAGGTCACACATCTGAGTCAGAGCGGTCAGCTGAAACAGAGTCCAGATACATGACTGGCACAGTACACACACTTGCACAAGACAACATCGCCTGCCCGCCCATGCACACCCAGGCAGAGGCACCCCAACCCCTCCCGCCGCCCATCGGAGCACCCAGGCCTCAATGCTCACCTTCCGCCACCGGCGCATAGACAGGAGGTCCCACCACGTGCCGCTGCAAGCCACAAGCCCGGGCCCGCGGACATGGCACCCTCCACATCATGCAGCCTTGCTCCGCAGGCCACCAGGTCTCACGTTTGGTGCTGGGTCTTGATTACTCCATGGCATAGGACATACCAGTGTGCCCGGCACCATCGCAGGCTGCACACCCGCTCAGCCCAATGGGTGCCACCAACTCTGGGATCCCGGAACCGACGCCACGTGGCGGTAGGCCCGCGCTGCCGGCTGGCTCTGGCCTACACTGCGGGCCAGCAGGGCACACAAAACCTGAGCTGTCCGGACCGCCGGGACGGGGCATCATCGCAGGCTGCACACCCGCTCAGCAGCTTAAGGTGCCACTGACTCAGTGCACCCAAAGTCACCGTCCCGTGGCGGGGTGCCTGTGCCGTCCGCAAGGCCCCGTGTGCCACTAACCCTGTGCAACCCCAGTCTGCACCACGTGGTGGTAGGCCCGTGCCGTCCACAAGGCCTTGTGTGCCACTAACCCTGTGCGCAAAAACTCATGGTCTCTTAATGATTGAGAACCGTGGAGCGTCCGTCATCCAGTCACCACCGGCAGAGGGGAATGTGACGTCGTCGGCCCCTTATGTTGGCGGAGTCACATGGCCTGTGACGCCTGTGCCGGATGGGTGTGGTGTGCGTGCAAACCTGCCCTCAGGGAGTGGCTGTGACATGCTGACAACTAGACCAGTGACCTGCACACCACCAGTGAGTTTGCCTGCGACGGGTAGCAATGAGGGCCCCCCCTCGGAGCGTTAGCGGAGTGGTCTGGCCTGCCGTACGCCGGACCAGCACATGGCTTGCAACAATGACTCGTGGGCTCTGGGCGTGGTTCAGTCCATGTCCGAACAAGGAAGTGACTGATGCGTGTGTCCCTGTTGTAGTGTTCACGGGACCCGGTACACAAAATGCAATGTAGCACCCTCTGACTGGCATCCCACAGGATGAACATCATTGACGCAAGGGAAGTCACTGTCCCTACATTCATCCACACATTCACACATGAAAGATGAAAGACATGACACAGCAGTGCGTCACTGGATGTTTATTGCACATCCAGTGCAGTGATCAAGCTGGAGCGGTACAGGGCAATGCCGAGCACACTACACAATATGGGCACATGGAGGGCCAGCCAGAGTCCATCCAGGGATGAAATGTACTGCGGAAGAGGAAGGGTACAGTCCGCAGTCTGGTCGCCGTGTCATTGGTCGTCGAACAGGATGTGGCAGTCCATGTCGCTGTCCAAGGTGAGTGCATCGGAGTGTATCGGGGGTCAGTGGAAGGTCATGAGGCCATGTGCGGGACCAAGCAGAAACAGGCCAGGTGGCGGAAATGTATGCTAGTGGCTCCTTCTGAGAGCCAACCCATCCACGTCCTCGTCCTCGGATGTGTGCTCTGCCCTACCTGTGGGTGTTGCAGTACCGGCTGCGGCACTGTGTGCCACTGACACATCAGGGGCCGGAGGAGGATTGTCGGCCGCACTGTGTGGCAGTGACACATCAGTGGCCTGAGTGGATACGCCTGCCACACTGGGAGGCAATGACACACCAGGGGGCGGAGATGTGGATGGTGTGGGGGCAGCCGCATTCATCAGCGACACGCCTTGTGGCAGCAATGCCATGATGAAGTATTGCAGGGCCTGGTAGATCCCTGCTACATTTCGATGGTGTGCAGCGGTGGCTGCTATCCTTTCCGCCTCCATCCGCACCATGTCCTCCATGAGCCTCCGCATGTGTGCCAGCTCACGCCTGGCATCGCTGGAGCCACTCTGAGCGGACAGGTGTTCTTCTCTCCACGTCATGACTCCAGCGATGTCAGTCAGGGCTGGTTGGAGACCATGGGGCGGACGTAGACACCCATGGATGGCGTCCAGTTTGGTAGCCATGAGCTCGAACCCCACCCGCACCTGCTCAGCCGTCTCCCTCTGGCCCTCCAGCACACGGCATTGGAAGGCCATGTGTTGTTCCTGGGGGTCTTGGGATAGTGCCGGGGCTGTGGGTGCCTCCTGCTGGGTGGTTTGGGTGGTGGGTGGGGTCTCATCGATGTGGCTGGGCTGCCCTGATCCTGGAGGTGAGTGGCGGATGAGGTCAATGATGTCTTGGATGGTTTGGGTGTCGATGCTGGTGTTGTCCTCCTCGTCATCAGTGAAGAGTGGCTGGGACTGCTCTGCAGGAGGTGTTGGCGGTGGCCCTGCAATGTGAAGGGGAGATGGTGTATTACAATGTGTCTGCATGTAAGCAGCCGCATGGTACAGGTTCACATTCAGATAGCATGGCATTGTACATTATGACAGTCTGTGGATCAGGGCCACGATCCAGAGTCATTGTGGGTGTGCACTGTGCTCTGCTTGATTGTGCATGTGTGCCATTGCGGCCATCTCCCCCCATCCCCCCAGTACCTGGTGGTCACTCACCCTGTTGCGGTTGTGTTGTGTCCTGTCGAGCAGTGTCCGGTACCCCGACTCCACCCACAGTCTCCACA
The DNA here is from genome assembly GCA_963921515.1 of Calotriton arnoldi. NCBI lineage: Eukaryota > Metazoa > Chordata > Amphibia > Caudata > Salamandridae > Calotriton > Calotriton arnoldi. The sequence goes on from CAWUFW010011467.1 coordinate 157,020, forward strand.
CTGATGACTGTTGACACCAGCTCCTCCATGTCATCCAGCTCCAGCTGTGGCGCTGGGCCCCCACCTCCGGTCTGCGTTGCTGCCTTCTGGTTGGCGGTGAGTTTCTCCTTGGTCTTCCGCTTGATGTCAATCCATCGCCTCTTGACCTCGTCCATTGTCCGCTTGTGCTCTCCGACGGCATTCACCTTGTCGACGATGTCCCGCCATATTCCATTTTTGGTGCCCAATGACACATTGGAGGTGACGAAGAGTTGTTGATGGTGTGCCATCACCTCCGTGACTATGATCCTGTTCGCCTTCCTGGTCTTCTTGTCCTTGCCCTTCCCTGTCCCCGAGGTCCCAGGCTGGTCGTCCAGGGTGCTTGTGGGGTTGAGCTCGTCCTCTGCGCCTGCTCCGGCTGCCTCCATGGTGCTTGGGTGTTGGTCAGTTTGTTTGTGGGTGTTTTTTCTACTTTTATGGTGATTTTTGACGCCTGCCAGGTGTGTGTTGCAGGCCTGGCGCTGCTTGTCGTTGGTTTCCTCATCGCGCTTTGCCCCATCGCGTATTTTTTGGTGTTGTGGTTTGTGTTTTTATCTCCATCGTGGTGGTTGTATCGCGGACATTGTCCGAGGTTTCGGCAGACTATCGCTTGCTACCGCCTTGTTGTGAATTCCACGTTGACAGGGGGTTATTTTCCCGCGATAGGATGCGATATAGAAAGTTGCGTTATGCTACTCTAGCGGTAGTTATCGCACGTTCTTGTGAATATACCCCTTAGACTTTTCCATGACAGAGTTGAATTTCTTTCCTTCCCGTAGCTCCATTTGTTTTGTGGCATACATAAACACTTTTATGGCCCCTGGGGCCCTATTATGTATAGGGTACACTTTTTCTGTTTGCACCCGGCGCAACTTAAAACAGGTGCGTCGTGCGCAAACAGGGTAAGTGCGCCGTATTACATGGAATGTAACAGGGCAGCACCGTAAACTGGTGCTACCCTGGGGCATCGCATTCAAGTGAACTACAGAGCGACTTTAAGGCAGCTGCTCTGTGTTTCACAGTGCAGGCGGCAACCCGTCTGCACTTTTAAAGGGGATTAGAGATCCCCTTGCAGGTGGGTGCAGTGAGTCAATTCATCCGCCTGCAAGGGGATGTCTGGGGGACCCATGGGACCCCCTCTCCCACTTCCAGAGGGCTGCTCTCAGGGAGCACACAGACAGTGCGCCACCTTTTAGGTGCGCCTCCGGACAGCTTCTTTACCTCTGTGCCCACGTCTATAATACGGCGCAGGCACAGAGGTTAAGGGACTCTTTCATTTGCATGGGGCACGCCCCCATGCAAATGAGGGAATGCCCTCTTGAAAAAGCATTGGCGATGTACGTGCGCCAGCACTTCCAGTATTACAGAAGGGGTCGCACAAGCGTCTGCGGCCCCTTATGTAATACCAAAGTGCCCCAAGGGCGCGCAATCCCGGCAATCCTGTGTATTACTAAAACCTTGGGACACTTTGCAGGATCATCAGACAGTTGCCACTACATTGAAAAAGGAAACGATTTGGAAACCATGTACATTCAACAACACACCTTCATTCTTAATTCTAACCATCATCATATTCCACCTGAAATCTACCTACCAGACAGCATTCCACCCTTTCAAACACCCAGGTTACCACAGAACCTCTCTTGCATATTAGCAGTAGGTAGCTGGCCAGCAAGTGCTACAGCCTGGCAGAGCAACAGGTTCAGTGGGAGAGAGTTCACCACTGCATGTAGCATCGTCAAACCTGAGGTGTCTCTCCCTTTGGCACGCCCTTCATCGTTTGATTGACATAGTTGACTGGAAGGAGTACCTCCAGCATCAAGAAGCGTGGGAGGTTCAGGGGTGAGATGTTAAGCCACTTTTAATCCTCAATAATTAAAAATTGTTAACTTCTGTGTGTGAGCTTGTTAAGATGTGATTTACAACTTGATCTATTTTTTTTTATGCTTGCTAGCTTTGCAGAGGTGTGTAGCTGGCAAAATATTGTCTCAGGTGTACTAGTCAGGAACTTTGACCTTGCTTATGAAGGGGTAACTTTCATGACATTTGTGGACCCCTTGTTTGAAGGTGTAAATGTTTGAAGAAGGGGAGTAAGGAGTAATATTTGTAGAACAAGGATCAACTGGTCCAATAAATAAGAGCTAGGTAGCTTACTGGATGGGTGCTGTTTGGTCTGAAGGTATTTGTATGAGCACGGGTAACTGATTTAACCTTTTCTACATGTACGAGGTCAGTACTAATGAGTGTTTGCCCCTACCTTTATGCTGACCACTGCCGTATGTCATGTTCATTCATTCATTTTTAAACTTGTTTTAATTGATTTTATAAAAATCCTTCAGCACTTTGCTGAACAAGCATAGTTCAGTGACACCCATGTATAATTTCACAGTTAGATGCATCACCTGGCTGATTAACTCCATCAGCTCATCTTCCACAAAAAGTACAAATAAATTCTTCAAGTGGGTAATATAGACTGGAAGGCTTCCCACCATTCCCCTATATTTTCTCATGTTTCCATGGGCAATCCTGGCTTTTCTAAACTGATTCTTCTGCCAAGGCACATTGATCCATACCTCAAAGCCATTCTGGCACCGCTGGGGCGCTAGTCGCCCACCAATGTCGGGCGATATAACTCTTTGCCACTAGATAGCGAATTGTAAATAATATTTTATCTCATCGAGATCCAACCAAGTAAGATAGTATACCCAAGATGGCGCATTTGGGCCTCTGAGCCTGCCAGATACCAATCACCTTCTGCAGTGTAGAATGCACCTGAGACCAGTATGTCTGAATCACAGGGCAATCCCATATCAGGTGCAGAAATGTATCCACTATCATATGACACCATGTGCAGAGGCGGGTAGTACATCTTCCCATCGTATGTAGTCTGTAAGGAGGGTAATACACCCTCTGATTTTTTTTAAATCTGAATAAGATACAGTTTTGCCGAAATAGCCAACATTCTTGAGTCATCATCTAGTCCACCCAAATCTGTGGACCATCTCTCCCTAAGGTTTTTAAAGGGGTATGGTGTATAGACAATTTGTGTGCGATATAGCCTGGAGATTCCAATTTTATCTATTTTTTTCAATGATAAGCCTAGATTCAATCATATTAAAATCAGAGATAGGATATAAGTACATCTTTAGAGCTCTCAAGTGCGTGTCATAGTTGTGAAAAGTGAAAGAATTGTGACTTGTGTAAGTCATATTCCACACTTAGGTCTGCTTAAGATTTCACATGTAGACGCCCATACATCTCCAAGCCTAGTCCCCGGTTCTATTGGGACTAGCCTAGCTAGTACTCTGTTAATGCGGAGTCTCGCCGAGGGAGACGAGTAGAGTAAACAAACGTAAGCTATAAAACTCTGCTCAAAGTTAATTTTGCCCAGTTCCGGGTAGAGAAATGCTCATGAGATCGAGTCAAAGGCCTTTTCGAAATCTACTGAAATCAACATGGTAGGCTGTTTTAGTTTGTTGAGATTTGCAAGGGCAACCTGTTTATCGCAACAGAGAGTGCCTGGTCCCTCTATATGATATAAAGCCTTTCGGTCCAGTCCTACTAAGGACCGTATTGCTTTTGACAGTCTAGTGGCCATAACATTAGCCATACTTTTGTCCTCGGTTTTGATCAAAGATTAATCAATCAATCAATCAGGGAATTGTAAGCGCGCTACTCACCCGTGAGGGTCTCAAGGCGCTGAGGGGGGGTCCGCAGATCTGTTTAGCAGAAGAGCCAGGTCTTGAGGATCTTCCTGAAGGTGTTCAGGGAGGCCTATAAGAGGCATACTTTGTTTTTGTTTTACCAGATTTGAGAATACTCTCTATATTGGCTCCACGCATAGCAAAGGGCCATTGATAGTAGTGCGTGGCTTCATTAAAAATAGCTTCTAGTGGCTCAACCTGATTACTAGCATATCTTTTACAGAATTCTGAAGGAGAACCATGTGGGCAAGGGTTTTCTCAGATGGCATTGATTTTATTGCTTCCAATATTTCATCTTCAGTTATCTGAAAGTCTAACTCTTTTCTGTCCGTCAAGTGTAGCTACTGGGAGATTCTTGGATTTTCATTTTTGGCTTTAGAAATCGGTAATCTTTTATATAATTTTCTATAATAGGGAAAGGCCTTTGCAATATCTTCAGTGGTAGTGACGAATCCCTTAGTTGGGTCATGGATTATTGACGATCATTGACTGAGTGGGGCACTAGGTGGTGGCCTGGGTACCAGCGCCCGTTGAGCCCGATCGAGGATGAAACATGGGGAGAGATCCTTTTCTGGGATCCAAGATATCAGCCAGTCCAAAGGGAAGCCTTTCAAATCCCCCTGGAATCCTCACCAACTGCAGGATATTCCTTCTGGACCTACCTTCTGCATCTTCCACATTGCAGTCAAGCTGCGGTGTAATGTCTTTTCGTTTCTTGAAATTCGTGGTGAGTGTTCGGGGCTTGTCCTCAGCTGCTGACTTTCAATTCTCTGCCTCCTTGGTCTGATCAGCTAGGTCTGAACTTCCTGACATATGAGGGAGACCTTTGTGCCAACCCCAGCTATTGTGTCCTCCAGGGTCGGTTGGGTATTTTGAATTTCCTTCAAGATCATTAATTGGGATACAGAATCCAAAGCTGATACCTGTGAACCCTTCAATAGCTCATTCTGGCATTCCACCTTCGTTAGGGAGGGCTAGTGTATTGTCAATCCGATCCTGTTGTCCAGGGCCCAAAGTGTTGTCTTTAACCATTGAAAGGCTGAAGTAGCAGTGCTTAATGAGTGAAAGGAAGGAATTTTGGTGGTGATGATTCACCAAGGAGACACTGCATGTTGCCTCCAATATCTAAAAACCACCATTGCACTCATGACTACTGCCAAAAAACACCACCAGGCCCTCCGGGCCTCTGCCCCTCCAGATATAATGTTTCGGAGGGGCCCAGTACCCCTGTATCAAACACAGTGCCAAGGTTCTTGAGAGGCATTGTGATGGGCACAATAGCTCATCAAGCCACCCCCATTCATGGTTTCAACAAGGAGTCAGCGCTGCCCCCTGCCGATGCTCTGGCAGTTGTGGTATTGCCACAGTTCTTGAAGATGGGCACCCAGAGATAACCCTGCCCACCTCTTGAATAAGTCAGTGGGGGAGGAACCACAGTCCCCTCAGGAGAACAGTATTCAGTATTTTGGTACACACAAACGGCCCCATTTAGCCAGTCCATCACCCCCCTGTGGCCGGTACTGTCAGGTACTGAGCACCAGCACTTCTTTATTTTGAGATGGAGAGTACCTGCACTTCTTAAGAGAGACGTAATACTTTTAATTGGAGAGTACCGGCACCTCTCAGAAACAAGCCCTTTTATTTTTCCATTTCAAGCACTGGTGGGGACACTCATCTCCCGGAAGGCCAGCTGAAGTCTGCCAGCTTGTAAGAGGATTGGCTCCTGTGGAATAATAATACAGTATTTCTAATGGTATACTGCACAATGGCAATATACAGGGTTAGTTTTTGACAATTAACAAAGGCGAACTATTATCAAACACTTATGGATTGTATAAAGTGTTGTCCAACTGATTTTGATTTATTTAATGGTCGCCAAAATGTTTTCAAGTGAAACCTTGTACATATGTCACGTATTATGTCACTATTAGTTTAGGTTCCAATGTTTTTTTCACTGGGACACCGTTCACTATTTGTAATCATTGTTTGTTGTATAATCATATTGTGATTCTCAAGCCCTATGTATATATTGTTTATTTCATTTATTTATTTATTTATTATATAAACGAAAAAAAAAATTCACATTGACTATACCCTCAGTGTCAGTGGCCAGCTTTCTTTTTGACATCCTACTAACCCTGTATATTGCCATTGTGCAGAATTGCATTAGAAATACTGTATTATTATTCCACAGGAGCCAATGTTTCCCCATTAACTTACTTACCCAGGCTCCCCGTGAGTAGGGTTCCCTTGTTTTTTGTTCTCAGCTTGTAAGAGGAGGCATGAAGAGGGAGCTGCCACGGTGCCACCCAGTCGGCCACCGGCCCTGTGGAGCAGCGTCTCCCTGCACCGCAGCCATGGGCTGGCAACCACAGAGAAGAGCGCCAGCGGCAGTCACACTCTTCAGCCGGGTCCAGGAGAGTGAGTGTAGAGGCTCCACTATTCTGCTATTCAGTCCACTCAGTCATGAGCGCGTGTTTATGCCCATTGGGTAAGTCGCATTATCAGGGTGCAACGCGCGAGCCTTCGATCTGGGCCTCGCTAATAATTGAAAGCGTACCCAGGGCTTTAAGTGGGATGAAAAAACTGGGGGTCTCTCAAAGGGGCGTGACCAATGTAATTAAGGGCGTGGCTTAAAAGCACCTAAGCTGAAACTCTATGCTTAGCATAGTGTGCCACCTGAATGATATTTTGCTATTTCGGTCATTACATCCAGATATATAATACAGCAAGCAACATTACACTTACAACACGCCAGCACTATTGCCTTTGTCAATGGGTGTTAGTTGCATAACATGAATACGCAACAACCATTAGTATAGGATATTGAAAATGCTTCAGTTCTGAAATGGTGAGACTGTAAAAGAACTATAACGAGTCTCTTTGAAATTACATAAAAGGCAGTGAAAGGTGGTACTGCTGCAGAGTTAAGATGTATTTTTTTCACCCTGAGGGTGATGGCAAAAATAGAGAGCCCGATAGGGACCCGTCTCAGCACCTGCTTTTTAGAACTGCCGGTGCTGAGCACTGCAAGACTCGCCCCACTTAAAGCCCTGCCCGTACCCATTTATGGCAGGATGTGGGTCCCCGGTGGCAATGCGGCAATGCTCAAAAGCTTTGAGCCGAGGCTCGGCTCCACGTAGGGCCAGGATTTCGAAGGATTAACGCTGTCAGGAAAGGAGCTTTTTTAGCTCACAACTGCCATCTTAACCCACCAACCCCAAAGTCCATCTTAATTCATAATTGATTGTTCTTAGTAATCAATATGATAGCTTTCACTGTATCTTTTCAGAATGCTACTGTCATGTTAGCAATATGTGAAGTTGCTAAACCATGCACTTGACAACTTCATCAATTTTTCATACTTTTACCAGCTTCACAGTATTGCACAGCCAGCAAAGATTTAAAAAACATAAAATGAGGCCGGTATAGTGTCAGAATTCCCCCACGCCATACACAATTGTTTCCTGATGCGGATCGACAGGCCTGAATATAAGCTGCATACATACCTCCAATTATCATCTTGCTGTAGACCTTCTGGCTGCAGGTTGTGAGGGTGCAATTTCTGCTGCACTTGTGCTAGTGGGAGAAGTGTTTCCCTGCAAATACTGAGGAGCTAATACCAGCTGTGGGTTTCCAGGCAAACAAGTTCCTGCATGGCTCACTGTTGTGTATTCTGTATTGATTGCTCGAGTATCATATCGTGCACCTGCCCATCATTCCTTTAGGACATAAGGGTCTTACATGTTTTTTTTTTTTTCAATCATGCCTATTTTGTTTGTACTTATGATTGTTATTGTGTGGCAATATGTTTTAAATTCATGATCAGTTTTGATACTTTGCTTTTTATCTCCAAAAAGTTGAACTAGTTCTCATACGTTTCTGTTATGTCTTCTGTTTTGTTGTGCACTCTGGCTGGATGTTCATCTGGATCTTTCCAGGATCGGTGACGAGACTGAGGTCAGGGATTCTGGAATGGTTTGTTGCTGTTGTCCCGTTGTGCTCATACTTTCTTTTAAGTACTCACTTTACTTTCACATCGAAGTCCTGCTGTCTTAGAGCAGTTCGGGGGGGATATTACCAAGGAATTGCGATAATTATCGCAAAGCGCGCTTAGCGCTGTTTTTTTTATTGCCGGCTATCGCTGGATTTCATCGCGGAGATAACGCGTTATTATCAACGCTTATCTCCAAGGCGATAAAAAAATCCAGCGATAGCGGCAAAACCCAGCAATAGCGCGAGAAATCCAGCGATAAATTCAACGCGCTAATGAAAAGCTTGCTAATAGGCAGGTGAGGACTTAACCATTCTAGTCAATGGGAGGTGGATTGTAAGGTTAAGTCAGATTTTTAGCAGGTGTTAGATTCCAGCGATAATCGCGGTTAGCGCAAATTTTTATATCGCTTCGCGGGCATTGCTAATAGGGAGAAGTTGTGTTTGCGACTGTTTTCAGTCGCTTTTAGTTGGGAACGCCTACTTTGCATGTCATTAGCGATATATATCGCTGACATGCAAAGCGGAACCAAATCAGTCGCTTTCGCCATAAAGCTGTCGCTAACAGCTGTTAGCGACAGCTTGCTAATAGGGCGATAGAAATATCGCCGCTTTAGCGGCAAAAAGTGCCGCTAAAGCGGCGATAAGGCCCTTGCTAATATGCCCCTGGGTTTTTTTCTCACAGCGCTTAATCTGAGCCGGTGGTTTCTGTTGCTCAGCACCGGCACTTAATTGTCAACACCCGCATTAGTGACAGTCCACCACATGGTGGCGCTGTCAGTTTAACTTTCAAAGGAGCACAATAACCGTGTTTATTATGTCAATTCACACTGAAAATCATTAATAATGCCAGCCTCTGGCGCCATTATTATAGCTTTCTGTGGTCTGAAATAGTCTGAATTGTCACACTTGTAGGAGTGCGATGTTCAGGTGTTATGTTGGTACTGTCAATGGCAGAGCTGGCAGGGGCTCTGGGTGGTGCAGGCTGCAGTGGCTTTCCGAGAGGGTTCCCGGTACTTAATTTTTTTTTACAAATTAAGCACTGCTCACATTACATCACAAATTATAAGCAATTTTTTTTCACAGTGGTTTTGAGAATCAATATAAAAGCAATGTTTGTAGCACTTTCGGGCGAAATGAACATTTTGACATCCGGGATACTTGTAGACTTTCTGTAAAGGCTACAGACTAAGAGCACCCTGGCTTCTCAGAAATATAATTTTTTTCCTTGCAGGCTGCTCTGGGGGATTTGACGTCCGCCTTCAGGCATGCAACAGATACTGTGCACCCTTTATGATAGCAAATCTTTCAGTCTTCTAAAATAATGCTACAGCTTTTCTGAGTGGGATCAGTTGGGGAAGGGTGAATGGAGCCTGCTTTCTTTGCCTCTGACAGGTACATTCCTACTAGTTCCAAACGTGACCTTTCTCAGTGTTAATCCAGTGAAGATTTGGGGGGCGTAACCTGCCTGTTTTCATCTCTGAATGGTGAGCTGGTATACCAGTGCTTGTCTTAGGGCCAAGGGAAATCTACAGGGTGTGATCAGTATTGACCTGGACAGGTGACGTCATCATCATATAGCTTCAGGCTCCATGGAGACGAGCCAGGGCTCGTGTGCTGCAACACATCGTCACAGGGCTAATAAGTGTAGTCAGTGTAGCCATGAAGCATTGACACTTATGTACGAAGGGTCAACTTTCTCAACTTTGCAAACTCTGATCTAGTTGGCCCACCAGGTCCCCCCTCCACCCAGCCCATTCAAGTCAACCTTGTTTTCTTAAAGTATGTGTTAAATATATATTTAAGAAGTTATTTTTGTTTAAATTGGTCAAAATGATTGCATTAATCAAGATGTGATAGCTCAGTGGAGTAACAAAAAAACATATCTATTGCATGGTTGTGTTTTGACCTCATGGTCATGTGTTCATATCCCAATGAGTCAGCTGGACCTGAAATCATCCGGTGTTTGAGAAATAATTACCATAAAATTGGGTGACAAGAAACAGTTATTACTTGTCAAGAGTGACAAACCCTTGGGATGAGTGTGTTGTCTACAAATATGCCTGTATTATTCTGTTGACTTAGTTTTAATCAGGTTATAAAGTAGCGCCGGTGAGTATTCAGATATAAGAGGGTGCATGAGATGTCCTTGTCTGCGAATAATTCTGCTGAAAGTATATTGCCCTTTAGAATGTTAGACACTATGGGGCAGATTTACAAGCCCCTTGCGCCACTTTTGCGTCACTTTTAACATGGGAAAAGTGACGCAAAAGTGGCGCAAGGGGCTTGTAAATCTGCCCCTATATGGGACTTATTCTGACCGAGCTCGCCTATTACAGATGACACAGTGATCTATCTTACTGTGTCCAGCGCTACCACACTGTATAAGTACTGCCAAAGTAAATGCAAGGATTACTAAAATTACACCCACATGAGAAATTACACCTTAGATCTCCATGCTTTGGGGAATACATGTAGTGATTTTGGGGCATATTATCAAGGGCATTATCGCCGCTTTAGCTGCACTTTTTGCCGCTAAAGTGGCGAAAATCCCATCGCCCTATTAACAATGCGGCGCTAACATGCATTAGCGCATGTTAGCAGCCATTTCAGTGACGCTACGCATCTTAGCGATATACATCGCTAATGAGATGCAAAGTAGGCGTTCCGTCTGGAAACATCACGGAAAAGGTCGCTAACTGAACATCGCGATATTAACAATGCGGCCCCGCAACCTCTTAACGATGTAAAAAGTCACGCTAAGCGCGCTTTTCGCCGGATTCTAACACCTCCTAAAATCCTGACTTAGCCATCCCCTTAATGGGAGGTGGATTGTCAGGCTAAGTCCACCATGGCGTATCTACAAGGATTTCCCTATCTCTGTAGTTATATCGCTGGATTTCCAGCGATATCCCCCCAAAACGCCGCTATTGCTGGATTTTTTATCGCCCTGGTGAGAAGCGTTGTTAATAACGCGCTAACCGGGCGATAAAATCCAGCGATAGCCGGCAATAAATAAAGCCGCGGTTAGCGATATTTATCGCAAGTTGTTGTAGATATGCCCCTTTATTTCTACTTAGGCCATGATAAAATAAATGCTTCAGAGTTGGTCACTGATAAGTGGATCTGAAAGGCTGCAGACCTACATATCTATAAATCCAAAGGAAATGAGAAAGTTAGGGAAAGGGGTTCTAACAGATGAAAACTCCCGGGGGCATATTACCAAGGATTTGCGATAATTATTGCAAAGCGCGCTTATCGCTGTTTTTTTTAATCGCCGGCTATCGCTGGATTTCATCGCGGAGATAACGCATTATCATCAACGCTTATCTCCAAGGCGATAAAAAATCCAGCGATAGCCGCGAAACCCAGCAATAGCGCGAGAAATCCAGCGATAAATTCACTGCACTAATGAAAAGCTTGCTAATAGGCAGGTGGGGACTTAACCTTACAATCCACCTCCCATTGACAAGATGGTTAAGTTAAGTTTTTATCAGGTGTTAAATTCCAGCGATAATCGCGGGTAGTGCGTCTTTTTTTATCGCTTCGCGGGCATTGCTAATAGGGGGAAGTTGTGTTTGCGACTGTTTGCAGTCGCTTTTAGTTGGGAACGCCTACTTTGCATGCCATTAGCGATAATTATCGCTGACATGCAAGGCGGCAACAAAACGGCCGCTATCGCCATTATGCTGTCTCGAACAGCTGTTAGCGACAGCTTGCTAATAGGGCGATAAAAATATCGCCGCTTTATCGGCAAAAAGTGCCGCTAAAGTGGCGATGCTGCCCTTGATAATATGCCCCCCCAGTTTTTCCCTTTCTCACCACTGATATTTTGACTTTTACTATATGGTAAATCACTCTAATGGAGTCTCTCATGGTGTAAATTGTGTTTGATTGGATTATTAGCTGCAACTTGCAGTATCTGCCTTTTAGTATAAGAAATACATGGAAATGGACAGCAATGGTATGGGAATCCAGGATGGTTGCAGAAGACGTGTATGGAGAGTTTGTGTGCACTGCACATACTGTATTTTGTATGAGTTTTATGGCGAGTATGGAGTGTATCTTTAGTATTTGACTGTATGGTGACAGGGATCCATTTCGCATCCCCTGTGTATTAATGCTACACAAGATGGAAGATGGGCCTGCCAGACAGATGTGGGTTGCAGCAATATCCCTGAGGTCCTTTGAACTGGATCAGTATTCTGTGTAAGGAAGTAGGGAGATAAGAGTCCCCTTTGAAGTTTAGGGATGGGAAGCGGATAATGGTGAAAAAGATGGCGGCCGAGCACTAACTGCTGTTGGGGTTAGACTGATCATTGCTCCCTGTCTCCTTTCTCCTCATCAATAAATTGGCTTTATTTGACTGCTGGACTGTCTGCAGCAGGATTGGCACACCTCGCAAGAGGGCCAGAGGAGGCCACGCAGCAACAGGTGCAGCCTAATGTAATCAGCCCCTCGGTAAGTAATGGAAGTTGATTCCTTGACAGCGATGATGGACTCTGGACAGGCGGCTTGGGCTGCTAGCGGCAGACCGAGAAATGCATGCAGAGGCAGACACAGGCTCCCCATCGAGAGAGAATCCAATCCTGGCTCCTCCACCATGGCAGAGACAGCTACTCTTTTGCTCTTGAGCCAGCAAGATGTGCTTTCCCAACCAAGTGCGGTGCAGTAAGTGCACACAATACATCAAACTATACATCAAACAAGGTTAGCATGAGGGACTTTGCACTGAACACTAAAGAAATACAACAGTTGGGTGCAAATCAGTTGGCTATTAAATCAAGATGGACTAATGATGTGTGTTGCCTGATAAATGAAACTCCAGAGACAGACAACTCAGATACAGTAGAGACAGAAACAATTGCTATAGTTCAATCAATCAGTAATCTAATAAAGCGCGGCTACTCAACGTGAGGGTCTCAAGGCATTGAGGGGGTTGGGGGAGTGGATCTGTGGTTCAGTTAAAGAGCCAGGTCTTGAGGTCCTTCCTGAATTGCGGCAGCGATGGGGATTGCCTGAGGTAGGGAGTTCCAGGTCTTCGCAGCGAGGTAAGAGAAGGTTGCTACAAGCGATTATTGCCTGACAGCGAGCAGAGCGAGCACAAACAAAACAGGCTCAAATATTAGTCAAGCAAACTCGACGCATACGACTAAAACCCATGGCAATGAAGCGTTTCTACTTGAACAGCCTACATGCTTGGATGGGACAGCCTTTATGCCCTGTAGCAGTGGTGCTAATCTCAGTAAAACAGGTTCCAGAAGGCATGGCTCAAATCCTAGTGGTGATGAAGCAAGTAGGTTTCATGGAAACATTAACCTCAAAAGACCTAAGTGTGATAGTAACCTCAAGTCAAACTCAGGCTCACTTGTCCTACCTTACTCAGGTTAGACAATAAACATGCACTAAAGCAGGCAGAAAGAAAGAAGCTTTGGGCCTGTGATGTATAAAATGTCTGAATCATGTGTCCTGCCACAGAGACCTGCAGTCAACTGATTCAGTTGAGGGTGCAAACTAATTACCACTGAATAATGTAGGTTAAGACAATCAGAATGAGTCTTCTTCAACAGTAATCCTCCCTAACAAGAACATAACATCTAAGCCTAATGACGTGGTTGCACACATCCATGGGGATTCGATCGCTTCGACTAGTGCTCTAGCATCAAATCAACATGATGTGCCTGCAATACTTACAGAAAAAACAGTTGCTACAAGCCTTGGGAACTAAGAGCCCACGGTTTCAGAAATATACCATCTCATTCAAACTCATGGAGAAAAAATACAGTCTAAATATATCGAGGTTAAACTCGACCATGCTAAGACTCAAGAAAATTATAAACTCAGTCGCTGGTGACGTAGGAGCTATTGCCTAATGTATTAAAGAGCTGGGGCAAAGAATGAAGTACCAGTTACTAGAATCCAAAACAGCATTGATGAAAAAAGCCAATAGAGTCTGACTTGAACTTGAAGATTTAGCAAATGGAGGATGCCACAATAGCTTGATATACCTAGGCAATTTTAACCGTTTCCACAAGATATTTGTTAGAGCCAAACCCTCAGCCAGAATCTCATTAGGGAATGTCAAATTTTCTGTTAGATCAGATTTTTGCGACTCTACTGTTGAACAGAGATGATGGCTTCGTAAATGCATTACATCATTACAGGAGCTTGGGGCACAGATATCCTTACAAGAGCCTGTGCGACTGAAAGTAGTTTGTCAGGACAAAACACATGTATGCAAAAAGAAACGTGAGGCCAAAGACCTGATATCACGGTGAGCTGGAAGACCAAAAATTGTGTCAGATGCTCTTTCTTAATCTGGTTGCAATACAAATACATCTGTTGAACTCTCCAAATACACTTTAAGCCGTGTAGGTCAAGCCAACCATGGGGAACTTGGGTGAGACAACTTTAAATAAATATTCAATCATTTTAATGATATAGTGGTCTATGAATCAAGGCACATGGTATAGATCACTCAATATATTTATATATGGGTCCAGAAAAGACTATGGGGGATATTCTCAAGAACGTGTGATAAATATCGCAAAATTAGCTTAACGCAACTTTGCACATCGCAGTCTATCGCCGGAAAATATCGCCTAGTTAATGTTGTATTCTCAACACGGCGGTACCATGCGATAGTCTCACGCTAACGCATCAAATGACCGCAATAAAATTACTGTGATGGCAAAAAAACGCGAAACACGAACGCGAAAAAAGTTGCGATGTGACCAACCGCGATAAAAAAATCAGCGATAACCAGCGACAGGCCTGCAATTCCCACGCGTCATGCGGGAAAATGCACCATAAAAGCACCGAAAACCACAAACAAAATAATTAAAACTGCGTAGCACCATGGAGGAAGCCAGAGCAAGTACAGAGGACGACCAGAACCCCACAAGCCCCCAGGAGGACCAGCCTGGGACCTCGGGGTCAAGGAAGGGCAAGGAGAAGAAGACGAGGAATACGAGGTTCAGTCAGCAGGAAAACAGGATCATCATCACGGAGGTGATAGAACACTACCAACAACTGTTCGTCACCTCCAACGTGTCATTGGCAAATAAAAATGCAATATTTCAGTCCATCCTGGACAAGGTGAATGCAGTCGGAGTGAGGAGGAGAACAATTGGAGAGGTCAAGAGGCGCTCGAATGATGCGAAGCGCAAAACCAAGAAGAAACTCGCTGACAACCATCAGGCAGCAATGCAGACTGGAGGTGGCAGTCCAGCGGAACACCAGGAGCTGGATGAGATGGAGGAAATGGTGGCCACAGTCATCAGTGGGGAGACGGTGGCAGGAGTTGGGGACCGGACACTGCTCGACATGACCTGACACAACAGCACCAGGGTGAGTACCGAACAGGGACTGGGGGGACGGGGGGAGATGGGCACAATGGCACACATGCACAATTAAGTAGAGCACACTGCACACCCACAATGTCCCTGATCCCCTTGGCACACTGCAGCACACATACAAACAGCAAGTAGGCCCCCATCCACCATGGGCACAAAGGGGTCCCTCCCCACACAGCACCAATCTCACAACCAACCCATGCACACGTGTCAAAACCAGCAAAGCTGCGTGTCTGTGAGCCACACTGACAATGCAAGTGACACTGCATGACGAACAGCATGGCTGCAGTCCAATTATCATGACATGGTGCACGCCACGACACTGAGGTAGCTGAGTGTGGAACACATCCGTAAAGGAGCAGGTCACACTCTGACACATCCACATGCACAAACAACCCCTGACGTCAACAACACATCTGCGGATAAACCATGCCCAAGAGTCCAAAATCCGAACTAGAGCCGAAATTAGCCAAGTCTGCAACATCTCAGCACTGTAGAAGCACAGAAGTCAAAGGCACACCGCCTCAAAGAGATAAGGGGCAGCAAAATCACAGCTGCGACTCTCCCACAATGCAGCACACACACATAGCAATAATAGCACATCATCATTGACGACAATGTGGTACAAAGTGCATCACTCTCACTACAGAACAGAGGACACAATGGTTCCGCTTGTGCGTAGAAACTGGCCAATCACATCTGGCATAGCAGGAAACTGTGAGATGATAATGTACGTGTACAACCTCACATCCATGATGTAGTTCAAATGTCCACTGTCCCGCATCAAATAGTCAGCTCCTCCCAAACAGTCACAATGTACATTGTCATGCAGTCTGTATGTAAACTTGAACATTGCGTCAACATACATGTCAACACAATGTTAAAATGCATCTCCTCTTCACATTGCAGAGGGACAATCAACACCTCCTGCAGAGCAGACCAGACAACTCATCAGTGATGATGAAGAGGACCTCCACACCTTCGACACGACGCCCTACAACAGCTCATGGACAGCTACGGCAACTCACCTCCAGGAGCAGGGCAGCCCAGCTGCATCGAGAAGACCCCACCCCCTGCACAGACCACACAGCAGGAAGCACCCACCACCACGGCTGGCTCCCAGCACCTCACCGAAGAACACATCGCATTCCAAGGCCTTGTGTTAGACTGCCAGAAGGAGATGGCTGAACAGGTGCGGGTGGGGTTCGACCTCATGGCAGCCAAACTAGATGACATACGTGGGTGTCTAAGTCCCATCAGGGACCACTTACACTCCCTAACGGACACCCACAGTTCGCTCCAGGCTGTCCAACAATCCATGCCCGACATCGCTGGAGTCATGACTCTGAGAGGAGAACAACTGTCTAGTCAGAGTGGCCTCAGCGATGTCAGCCGAGAGTTGGCATAGATGCTGAGGATAATGGAGAACATGGAGCGGATGCATGCGGAAAGAATGGCTGCCACGGATGCACACCAGCGAAAAGTTGTTGGGATCTTCCATGCCCTGCAGATCCTCATCATCGCATTGCTGCCACTAAGGCAGGCGCTGATGAATGCTGCTGGTACTTCTACACACACATCTCCGGCCCCTGATGTGTCAGTGGCACACAGTGATGCAGACCAAACATCAGCACCTACATGTCAACAGATGACATAGAGGACGAAGATGCAGGTGATTCCACCTTTGTAGTAAGAAGGAGCCAGTAGCAGTCTTCTCCGCCATATGCCCTGTTTCAGCTTGGTTCTGCCCTCTGCATCATGCCCTGTAACAACACCTCCCACTGTCCCCCGACACTCTGCGACACTCACCTTGGACCTCGACATGGACTGCCATATTTTGTTTGCTTACCAATGACACAGCAATCAGACTGCGGACTGTACTCTTCCTCTACTGATGTACTTGTCAATCCCTAAATGACTCTGGCTGGCCCTCCACTGGGCTACAATGTAATGTGGGGTTTGCATGGCCATGTACTGCTCCAGCTCCGACACTCCACCGAATGTGAATAAATCATTCAAATCACACAGATGTGTCATGTCCATAATCAATCAAGTATGAAAGTATGGATGAATGTAAGGACATTGATTGCCCAAAAAGGTACACCCTGGGAAATTAAAGCAATGCGCATGTTTGACCGTGACACACATAGGAAGTGAGATGACTGGGAATGTGTGCACTAGCTGTGGCCTCATTGCTCTGAAACAACAATCGCGCAATTCCTCAACTTTGCCCCACGCAAGGTTAGAAATAGGGCTGGGTATGAAATGTCAAAGTCATTGGCCGGCCTAAAGTAGTGTCCCCCATCACATTTGACAACAGAACATCTCTTCGCATACCTACTCACACTCAACTGGGTGGACACAGACTGTAGTGATGGATCACATTGATCTACATGGCAAGAATATGGACACCATACTCACATTGCTGAAGACACGTAAGAGCACAGGTCTATCAGCAACTATCCCAACCACTATGTCTGGCTCACAGAGGTGGAGCTGGCAATAGGGACTCACCCCTAAGTGAAATGCGTCAGTCAGTCCCTCCCTGTGTACGGACAATGCTCATTGAGGCACACGATTTGTCATTCCAATCAACACTCATCACAGTTGAACACTAGTGAAGTTGCGTAGACTTTATTGCCATGAGCGTGTCAGTACGGGCAAGACAAGGACCACAACATGCAGACCAATGCATCAGACACTAACAGGCAGCCTTCGGTCACAGTACAGTTCCACGTGACAGGCGTTGTGCATGCGCCCGGGATGTTCTGCCATTGCGTTGGTGGCTCTCGTAGAACCGGCACTCTTCTGACCTGCAGCAGTTATGTGGATGATATGCCACAGCTCGGAGCAATGAGTCGTATGTGTGTGCAACGTTTGGACGTATGGGTTGTCCTGTACGTAAGTGTCAAGGGCATTCCATGCAAGAGTACCTCGAGCAAGGACTTCTGTGTTTGGGGTGTGGATACATTGGTCTATCATTAGCGCTGTGCGTAGTGTGGGAGTCGTCATCATCTGCTATGGTATCTCTCTCAGGGGGTGCCTGCCGCATCAAGACCAAGGTCGGAGGTGCAGATGTCCTTCCGCCTTATGTATTGAGACAAAGGAGCTTTCATCTCTAATGTTAATCTGACTACTGCTTGCATTCTGGAAATGTGATGTGGCTTTCGCGCTGCAATTGAGGCTAGGCCTTAGGCTTATGGTGCACCAATAGCGATACACACACAACAGTTGGCATGCATGAGCCAAGAGCCCGAGCAGCCTTGCGCTCCTTGTACAATCCCTTCGTGCGCGGCCGCCCTCCGGGTGCATGCAACATTGCAACATTGTCATACGCGGGCCGTGTGGCACAGCCACTGCAACAGAGACACATGCATCAGTCGGTTTCCTGTCCAGCCCAGAAATGAACCACGCCCAGAGCCCAGGGATAATTATTCACACCCCTACGCTGGCCTGGCAAACGCCGACCCAGCCCACTCGGCTTACGTATAAAGGGGACGACGACGATGCTACGTGTCCCAGTTCTTCCCCACTGCTGGAGGTGACATGGCTGCGTCCGCCCGGCATATCACGAGACTCAATCAGAAAGGGTCCATGACTTGCGTTGCACAGAGTTGGTGGCACCGGAAACACTGCAGCCGGCACGGGCCTACCGCCATGGGACGGTGACTTTCGGTGCACTGAGGTAGGGGCACCTTAGGTGCTGAGCGGGTGTGCAGCCTGCGATGATGCGCCCTCCTGGTGGTCCGGACTGGTAAGGGTTTGTGTGAGCCCTGCTGAACCACAGTGTAGGCCTGAGCCAGCGGGCAGCGCGGGCCTACCGCCACGTAGCGTTGCCTCGCGGTTCACAGAGTTAGTGGCACCTATAGAGCTGAGCGGGTGTGCAGCCTGCGATGATGCCGTGTGCACTGATATGAACTCTGCCATTCATGAATCTGGACTCTGTTTCACATAAGGGACCTGGTGGACTGCAGTGTATACCGGCACGTGTTTGGAGACACACCGGTGGCAGCAGGTGAGCAGTGAGGCCTGGGTCCGCAGTGTCAGCACTCTCTCTCCCTCTCCCTCTCTTCCTTTCACTGTCTCTCTCTCTTCCTCTGTTACTGTCTCCCTCTCTTCCTTTCACTGTCTCTCTCTCTCTTCCACTGTTTCTCTCTCTCTCTCCTTCTCCCTCTCTCCCCCTTTCTCTCTCTTTCTCTCTCTCCCTCTCTTTCACTCTCTTTCTTTCTCTCTCTCTCTCTCTCTCTCTCTCTGTCCTTTGATGAGCGCATGACACACCTTCTTATCTTGAATTTTGTCTTGCAGGCTGTGTCTTACAGATTGTCTAGAGAAGACCCGCCATGACTCTTCCGAATAGTTGTTTTGAGTTAAATTTGAATTAAATAATTTGTTTGGAAATTCAAAGTTGAATGAATGATTCTCCTTTTTCTGACCACACATGAATGTTAATTGTTGTACTTGTGCGACATCAGGCGAATTGTTTTGTTCATGATTTCGTAAAGTTGATGTAAAATATCTTTGTCCGGGGTAGGGCCCGGGGGCGGGGTTCTGGGGGGGGTGGCGGTGGGTGTTGTGGCCCTCTTGGGTGTCCGGCTGCATGATCAGTAGCTCCATGGCATCTGTTGTTCTTCTGGTGTGGCTGTGGGCTGGGCTCCCATTTCTGGTGCAGGTTATCGTCCGACTTAATACCAGGAAAGAGCAGGTGTTAATTCCCTGCTGCTAACGCGCCTTATCGCATGTTTTGTGATCTTATCGCCGATCTGGCTGGTCATTGAGAATGTTGCGAAGTGGTGTTGTCGCAGGTTTTTGCACGGGAACGCCTACTCTGCATCTCATTAGCGTTAGTTGCTGGTGTCATCCGTGGCGATGTTTTTTGCGGCTGCTATCGCAGGTAAACTGGCGATATCGGCTGTTAGCTCCAGCTTGTGAATAGGGCGATAAATCTATCGCCACTTTGGCTGCGATAAAGTGCCGCTAACTCAGCGATAAGTCCTTGAGAATATGCCCCTATGTTTTGGTTCGATGGGAGTACTGAGATGATAAGCCCTACAATGTTGAATTTCCTCAGCAGCAATGAAGGGGTTGAATTTTCCCAGGGGGAGAAACATCCTACACTTAGAATAGGTGAAGACATAGCAGCAGAGGTTACAGTGGTGTGGGGTGGAGTGTTGGGTAAATTGCAAAAGGTTAGGAGGATGTTGGGTGAATTCAGAAATTACAGAGAACATTGACGGGCACCTAGTAAAGCAAATGTAATAGGAGTCACTGATTTTCACTACTCAGTGGGTGTTTATTAGGGGTGCGGCAATGCTTAGAAACTAAAGAGGTGATATACATACCTCTGTATCATAGGCAATCAATAAATATGGGTGGCCGCTGGGTCATAATTCAAATTCAGGTAAAGCTGTGGATGTTTATTATTTGTTTGGTATATGGGCCATATATGAATAATTGTCGAATGTCAGACATCTTGTAATAGAACTAGTAGGGTGGTCTGGAGAAATAATATTGTTTGCGGATAGGACTTTCTTGTCTTTATATGTGCGGAATTCTCTGTCCCAACTGCGGAGTCTCCGCTGTCTTAAACTTACTATTAACTAGAAGTTTGTGAATAGCAAAAACATTGCAAGCATACACAAAAGTGTGAGTTTACCTTTTTGAATTAGGCCCTTAGATTGCAACCAATCTGACATTTATAGACAGGTGATTGAGTGCAAGAATAGGACTGGTCTTTGATATTGATATATGCACACAAATTCAGTTCAGGGTGAGGATTATTCATAGCCATAGTGGACTTAGATCAATTAACCCCTTTGCTGCCAGGCCCCAATGCCACACCCTTTTTTGACTATTTGTTCGCTCTTAGGCCCCCATAACTTTTTGTCCACATAAGGTATCCACTCCAAATTTACATCATTTCCTTCCTACATCCTGAGGATTCTAAAGGTACCAGGGGTTTGTGGTGTCCCGGAGGAAAGTGAGAAATTAGGGAAAATACAGCTAAATTAGTTTTTGGGGGGAAAAATGGGATAAATGCTGCAGAAGAAAGCACCTGGTTTCTACCCTGCAAATGATAGCAACGAAGGGTTTATGGTGCTAAAATCACCATTTTCCCAGATTTCAGGAACAGGCAGACTTTTGTCAGAAAACCAACATTTTCTACCCTGTTTTGGCATTTTACTGGGACATAGCCTATTTTTCCTATATTTTGTGCTTTCAACATCCTTCCAGTTAGTGTTAGAAATGGGTATGAAACCAATAATGGGTCCCAGAAAGCTATACATTTCTGAAAAGCAGACAAAATTTTGAATTCATCAAGGGGTCATTTGTGCATATCCTTTTTTAGGGTTTCCTATGGAAAGTAACAGTTGAAATAAAAGAATATTAAAATTGTGTTGAAAAAAAAAAAACAGCCATTTGTGCATACATTTTCACCTGTAACTTCTTCTAACTATAGTAGATTTTTTAAAGCTATATACCGTTACATCTGCGGGACCATTCTGGTTGCGGGGTTAAATGAGGCTTGTAGGTTCACCAAGAACCCAAAGAACCAATAATTGAGTTGCACCTAGCAATGTTTTTTCATTGTGTACCGGGTACACATTAATTCATTTGGTAAAATATAAAGAGAGAAAAATCGGTATCAAAGAAATCTATGTATTTCTGAAATTGGAACAAGATATGGAGTTTAGAAGCAGTGGTTATTTTTGCATCTCTGAATTTGTGGGTTCCCATATAAGCATGTAAATTAGAGGGTATTGTTCAAAATGACTTCTTTTTTACAAACTGTCTTACATTTGGAAGGCAGAAATCAGTGGCGTAGCATGGGGGGCAAGGGGGCGGTCTGCCCCGGGTGTCACGAGTTTTGGGGGTGGCTGCCTCCAAAACCCACTCTTTCATGCGGCCGCCAGCACAGAAACTGGCCGCATACCCTGCTCTTTCACGCAGCCGCCGCGGGTAGCAAAAGCAGTGGCCGCCACGGGCAGCACATGGGCTAGCTACGCCATTGGCAGAAATGCATAGAAAGACAAATAGTAATAACACTTGTTATACTATTTTGTGTTTCCCTAAGTCCCCAGCACTCCCCCAAGTCTCCCAATAAAAATAGTACCTCACTTGTGTGTGTAGGCTTAGTGCCCGTGACAGTAAACGGCCCAAAACACAACGTCGACACCACATTTTTCCAGTGAAAACTGCCCCTTTTTATGCAATGTGCCTAGCTGTGGATTTTGGGACCTAGCTCAGCCGGCACCTAGTTTCAAAAATCTTTTTATTGTGTAGTTAATTAAAACCATAACAATATAAAACATTTTAAGAGACATTGCGTTGCCCTCAAGCGGGACCAACATACAATACCCAAGTCTAAAACTCACAGTCTGCAGTCAACTTCGTTTAGATTTTTGACAATTTGACCATTTAAAAACCGATATACAAGATATATAAAAAAAGCTGTGGAACCTAACAGGGCTTGTCTAACACGATTGTACTTATAATATTACAAAAAATTAGAACCACTACAATTGTGTTGAATACGTGGTAATTGTTAAAACTCAACTGAAATAGAGTCAGAGTGTCAAATGCCTAAAATCCGTGGTACAAAAGGTAAAACGTTATCAAACGGCTGTCATCTCCTGGCTTTGTTGTGTTTTTTTAAGGAGGTCCTGCACTGCTTTAAAAAATTTGCCAATTCTTGCCAGTTCAACGGGAACCATGGTGCCAAAAATACAGATCATTGCATTGTTGCATGTTCTTATGCCATGGGTTAAAAAAACTGGCTTTAATAGAATTCTCCGAAGGTGCAGCAGTGACTGACAACAGCATAGTAAATGTGTAAGAGTTTCAGATTTATAGCCGCTGTTAGAAATGGGGGTCTCTAGTTGGCAGAGGTAGGTACCTTTGACCAAATAGGGACCCTTGCTCCTAGTCAGGGTAAGGGGGCTACACTCCTAAAATAACCCCTGCTCACCCCCTTGGTAGCTTGGCACGAGCAGGCAGGCTTATCTCAGAGGCAGTGTGTAAAGCATTTGTGAACACATACAGAAATACAGTGAAAACACTACAAATGGACACCACACCAGTTTAGAAAAATAAGTAATCTTTATCTAGACTTAACACAAGACCAAACGACAAAAATCCACAATACAGTATTAAAAAAATATGACTTTCAAAAGGTAGAAATAGCTTAGTTCAATGTAGATGGTAAATGCGACACTTTACTCTCAAAGTACCTTGGATGCGTAACGCAACATAAACAAAAGGGGTCGCAGGGAAGGCGATGCGTTGATTCCTTGCTTCGGGGGAGGCGGCACACCTGTTCCTTACTGCAGCGCAGTGGCGGCGATGCGTCTGTTCCTTACCGGAGAAAAGGCAAAGCGTCTGTTTCTTACTGCGTTCCAGTTACGATACGACAAGATGGTGCCTCGATGCGATGCGACGATCCGGTGCGATGTGACAAAATGGTGTCTTTGATGCGATGCGACAACTTGGATGCGATGCGTGCACGCCCGACGGCCGTGCGGTGAAATCGGTGGTTTCTTGAGCCGCGACAGGCCCTGCGACGCGCTTCTCCAGTGATGCGACGGCAACCTCTGCGGCGGCGGCACACTTCTCTGGCGATGCGACACGCTTCTTCAGCGATGCGACGGCAAACAGCTGCGGCACGCTTCTTGGTGATGCGACGGCAACAGCTGCGGCGGTGACACGCTTCTTCCTCGTTGCGTCGTGCTTCCAGCTCCCAGCGACACGCAGTTTCTAGAGGGCCCAAAACAACAGCAGGCACCTCTCTGCAGGCAGAATTCCCAGCAAGGAAATTCAGGGGGAGCTGGTGGTGAAGTCTTTGTGTCCCTGAGACTTCAGAACAGGAGGCAAGCTCAGCTTCAAGCCCTTGGAGATCTTCTTCAAGATGATGAAAGTACACACAAAGTTCCTTTTCTCCTTTCCTTGGCAATAAGTAAGCACTGCAGGCCAACCCCAAACAGTCACCAGTGTAGGGGCAGTCTCCTCCTTCAGCTTCCTTGGTTTCTCTCCTTGGCAAAGGTTCGTCTTGATTCCCAGAAGTGATCTAAAGTTCTGGGCCCCAATATTTATACAGGAACAGGGGTGGGAGCACACCGCTTCACCTCCCAGCAAGGTTCGCCCCTGGCATTCTGGTAAATGCAGTCTCTTGTTGCTTGCTTTGCTCTAGTATTCAGAGTGTTGCGCCAGAGTTGGCGCAGATAGTGCTGATCTCTAGACACGTGTTTCTGGTTCTTTAACCGTCATCAGTAGAGAATACAGACTTCAAATTTGGGGTTTGCTGAGTAGGCTGCCAAACATTGCATCAGGTCAAGTACCTCTCACTGGCGCGCGGGTGCTTCTTCCACGAGCTCGTCAGCTCAATGACTCACGGGAGTACTTTTAAACAGGAACAGGGGTGGGAGCACACCGCTTCACCTCCCAGCAAGGTTCACCCCTGGCATTCTGGTAAATGCAGTCTCTTGTTGCTTGCTTTGCTCTAGTATTCAGAGTGTTTCGCCAGAGTTGGCGCAGATAGTGCTGATCTCTAGACACGTGTTTCTGGTTCTTTAACCGTCATCAGTAGAGAATACAAACTTCAAATTTGGGGTTTGCTGAGTAGGCTGCCAAACATTGCATCAGGTCAAGTACCTCTCACTGGCGCGCAGGTGCTTCTTCCACGAGCTCGTCAGCTCAATGACTCAAGTGGAGGCGATGCGTCTGTTCCTTACCGGAGAAAAGGCGAAGCGTCTGTTTCTTACTGCGTTCCGGTTACGATGCGACAAGATGGCGCCTCGATGCGATGCGACGATCCGGTGCGATGTGACAAAATGGTGTCTTTGATGCGATGCGACAACTTGGATGCGATGCACGCATGCCCGACGGCCGTGCAGCGAAATCGGTGGTTTCTTGAGCCGCGACAGGCCCTGCGACACGCTTCTTCGGCGATGCG
Source organism: Calotriton arnoldi (assembly GCA_963921515.1). NCBI lineage: Eukaryota > Metazoa > Chordata > Amphibia > Caudata > Salamandridae > Calotriton > Calotriton arnoldi. The sequence goes on from CAWUFW010011467.1 coordinate 182,036, forward strand.
ACGGCAACAGCTGCGGCGGCGACACGCTTCTTCCTCGTTGCGTCGTGCTTCCAGCTCCCAGCGACACGCAGACTCTAGAGGGCCCAAAACAACAGCAGGCACCTCTCTGCAGGCAGAATTCCCAGCAAGGAAATTCAGGGGGAGCTGGTGGTGAAGTCTTTGTGTCCCTTAGACTTCAGAACAGGAGGCAAGCTCAGCTTCAAGCCCTTGGAGATCTTCTTCAAGATGATGAAAGTACACACAAAGTTCCTTTTCTCCTTTCCTTGGCAATGAGTAACCACTGCAGGCCAACCCCAAACAGTCACCAGTGTAGGGGCAGTCTCCTCCTTCAGCTTCCTTGGTTTCTCTCCTTGGCAAAGGTTCGTCTTGATTCCCAGAAGTGATCTAAAGTTCTGGGGTCTGGGCCCCAATATTTATACTCCAAAATCCTTTGTTCTCTGAAGGCAGAGAGTGTCTGTACCCAGCCCAAATCAGTTCTGTCCTCCCTGGTGCAGCTTCCTGGCAGGAGGTGGAGACGGCATTGTTAAAAACAGACCTGGCCCAGGTAGCTGAAAAGAAATCTCCTCCCCCTACTCTCTATTCTATGTAGGCTCAGGCAAGTGAAAGGAAATCTCCTCCCCCTACTCTCTATTCAATGCCGGTCCTATTCAGCCCAGCCCTGACTCATCAGACTGCTGGAGCCAAAGCCCTCTCCAGCCCCCTGTCACTCACAAACCAGACATGGAATACACAAACCTAGCAGAGGCATACTGGAAGGTTAGGCAAGAAAATACCTACTTTCTAAAAGTGGTATTTTCAAACACAGAATGTAAAAATCACCCACTCTAAAAGATGTATTTTAACATTCTGAGTTCAGGCATACTAAACTTTATTTTCCCATCTTGTTCCTAGGGTCAGTTAGGATTATAAGATGTTATAATCAAACTGCCCATTCTGGCCTAAGGGAATAGATAGCCTTGCAATAGTGAAAAACGAAATTGGCTGTAATTCACTATCAGGACATGCCACACACATTAGGGCATGTCCTACCTTTCACATACAATGCACCCTGCCCATAGGTGTACCTTGGGCCTACCTTAGGGGTGACCAACAGGTAGAAAAGGGAAGGTTTAGGGACTGGCAAGTGGGTGCACTTGCCAAGTCGACATGGCAGTTCCAGACTGCACACAGCCTCTGCAATGGCAGGCCTGAGCCATATTTTACAAGCTGCTCCTGTGGGTGGCACAATCAGTGCTGCAAGCCCACCAGCAGCATTTAATTTACAGGCCCTGGGCACTCATGGTGCACTGTACTAGGGTCTGACAAGTAAATCAAATAAGCCAATCATGGAGTCACTAATCCATTACAACAATTTACAATAGGGAGCACTTGCACTTTGGCACTGAACAGCAGTGGCAAAGTGCCCAAAGCATCTAGACCAGCAAAAACATAGCAAAAACATAGGAGGCAACAGTGAAAAAATGGAAGGAGACCCACGCCAATGGTGCCAGGTCTAACACGTGTCCCCTCCAGCTGAAATGTGGGGAGAACTACCCACACTCTTGGGAGTTCTCTTCGCTAAGGCTGAAAAATCTGGACAGACCATCAGCATTGGCGTGTTCTGTACCAGGCCGGTGTTCCACTGTGAAGTCCATCCCCTGTAGGGAAATGGACCACTTCAACAGCTTTGGATTCTCACCCCTCATCTGCATCAACCATCTGAGGGGCCTGTAGTCTGTCTGAACCCGGAAGTGAGTCCCAAACAAGTATGGTCTCAAATTCTTCAGTGCCCAGACCACAGCAAATGCCTCACGCTCAATTGCACACCGCCTCTGTTCCAGTGGAAGTAACCTCCTACTAATGAAGGCTACAGGTTGGTCTAGGCGCTCCTCATTCATCTGTGAAAGTACAGCCCCCACACCATGCTCTGAAGCGCCTGTCTGCACAATGAATTCTTTTGAGAAGTTGGGCGCCTGAAGCACGTGCGCCGTGCACATGGCAGTCTTCAGGGCATCAAAAGCTTTCTAACAGGTGTCAGTCCAGTTCACTTTCTTGGGCTGCTTCCTGGAAGTCAGCTCTGTCAAGGGTGCAAAAATGCTGCCATACCCCTTGACAAACCGCCTGTAGTACCCTGTGAGTCCTAAAAAGGCTCTCACCTCTGTCTGGGTCTTGGGGGGTTCCCAAGCCAGGATGGTATCAATCTTGGGCTGCTGGGGCGCCACCTGGCCGCTCCCAACCTGGTGTCCCAAGTACACCATGGAACCCTGCCCGATCTGGCACTTACTCGCCTTGATCGTGAGGCCTGCCCTCCGCAGCGCCATCAACACTTCCCAGAGGTGGCGCAGATGTTCTTCCCAACTGGCGCTGAACACTGCGATGTCATCCAGGTAGGCGGCACCGAAATCTTCCAGTCCAGCCAACACCTGGTTGACAAACCTCTGAAAGGTGGCAGGGGCATTCTTTTTCCCAAAGGGCATAACCCAGAATTGGTAGTGCCCATCTGGTGTGGAGAATGCTGACCTCTCTTTTGCCCCACCAGTTAAGGCGATCTGCCAGTACCCAGACGTTAAGTCAAACGTAGTGAGATACTGGGCAGTCCCTAACCGATCAATGAGCTCATCAGCTCTGGGGATGGGGTGCGCGTCAGTCCTGGTGACTGAATTGAGCCTTCGGTAGTCCACACAGAACCGGAGTTCTGGCGTGGCATACGGTGCGGCAGCCTTTGGGACCAAGACCACTGGGCTGGCCCAAGGACTGTTAGAGAACTCAATCACCCCTAACGCAAACATCTTGGAGACCTCCTCCTTGATGCAATCTCTGACCCTGTCAGTCACTCTGTAAGTTTTGTGTTTTACAGGAGGACTGTCCCCAGTGTCTACATCATGGACACACCACTCAGTGACACTGGGAATCAGGGAGAACAGATCAGAAAACTGTCCCAACAGTTGGCGACAGTCATTCTGCTGCTCAGGGGTCAGGGTGGAAGAGAGGTTTACACCGTCCACTGACCCATCTTGCTCTTTTGCAGACAGGAGGTCAGGAAGAGGCTCAGTCTCCTCCTCCATTCCATCATCTGTCGCTAGGAGCATGCCCACTTCGGACCTCTCCAAGTGGGGCTTCAGGCAGTTTACATGCAGGAACCGCAAAGGGTTCCTAGGAGACCGCAAGTCCACCAAGTAGGTGACATCACTCTTGTGCTCCACCACCTCAAATGGTCCGGTCCACTTATCCTGGAGCGCACAAGGCTCCACGGGGGCCATGACCCACACTTTCTGTCCAGGCTGAAACTCGATCAGAGTGGCATTCTGATCATACCACCGTTTCATCTCCTCCTGGCTTGCTTCCAGATCCGCCTGAGCGAGTTGTCTGAAACGCCTAGTTTGGTTTCTGAAGGCCAGCATGTAGCTATATACATCCTGGGAGCTTTCTCCCAGCCTTCCTTTACCAAACTCAGAGGTCCTCTTACAGGGTGGCCATACAGCAGTTCAAAGGGACTGAACCCTAAGGACTTCTGTGGCACCTCTCTGTAAGCAAACAGAAGGCATGGCAAGAGGACGTCCCACTTACGCCTCATAGGTTCCTCAAGACCCATAATCATGCCTTTTAGGGTCTGGTTGAATCTCTCAACCAGCCCATTACCTTGGGGGTGGTAAGGAGTGGTAAACTTGTAGGTTACACCGCACTCCTGCCACAGGGACTTCATATACTTAGATATGAAGTTGGTACCACGGTCTGACACCACCTCTCTGGGGAACCCCACATGGGAGAAAATCCCCATCAATGCACGTCCCACCAAAGGGGTTTTCACAGTCCGGAGAGGGATGGCTTCCGGGTACGGGGTGGCATGGTTCACCAAGACCAGGATGAACCTGTTGCCCATGGCTGTCTTGGGATCCAGAGGCCCCACAATGTCAATGCCCACCCTTTCAAAGGGGGTGCTGACCACAGGGAACGGTTGGAGAGGAGCCTTTTGCTTCCTCCCACTCTTACCACTTGCCTGGCAAGTCTGACAGGTCCTGCAATGAGTATCTGAACTCTTGCGCATTTCGGGGCAATAAAAGTGGGTGACAAGCCGTTCAAAGGTCTTGTCTTGCCCCAAATGTCCTGCTAAAGGCACATCATGAGCCAGACCCAGTAGGTAGGCTCTGAAGCGCTGGGGTACCACCAGCACACGGGCTGACCCAGGCTCAGCAACCTTAGGCTCGCTATACAGGAGACCATTCTCCCAGTAGATCCAATGTGATCCAGACTGATCACCTGCTGCCTGGTTTGTGGCCTGTTGCCACAAACCCACAAGAGAAGGGCACTTCTTCTGCTCCTCGCAGAACTCTTCCTTGGAGGGTCCTCCTTCCTGCTGCCAATGGGTCAGCTCAGGCAGGTCCCCCAGTTCAGCTACTTGCTCCCCTGTAGGTTCCAGGGCATCCCCCTCAAGGTCTGCCTCCTCCTGGACCGTGGGAACTTCGGGGGCTGGTTTCCCGCGCCCCCTGCCTCTTCTCTTTGAGGCAGGCACCTGGGCCACTCTTTCAGGCTCCAGGTCCTCTTGAATACCCTTACTGGCTGCCATTGACCGAGTGGTCACACACGCCCACTCTGGCAGACCCAACATCTCCAAATGAGACCTTCTCTCCACCTTAGCCCAAGGGGAGCTTTCCAAATCATTGCCTAGCAGACAGTCAACAGGCATGGCTGGCCTCACAGCTACTTTAAAGGTACCTGAGACCCCCCCACTCAAAGGGAACCTGGGCCACCTTGCAGTGGCTCTCTGAGTTGTCAGCGGCAACTACAGGGTAAAATGCATGGGGGATCACCTGCTCTTCAGACACCAGCTGACAACTGACAGCTGTCACACTGGCTCTGGTGTCTCTCAGAGCCTCCACCCTATGGCCATTGATGGTCACCCACTGCCTGTATTTCTTAGTGTTATCAGGCAGCTGGGTCCTGGGGACCATCTCACTGTCTCCTAAAGAGACTAGGGACATTTCTGCGGGACCCCACCCACCTTGGGCACCCAACTCCCCACCAGGGCTACACTAGCCATCTGCCGGGGCGGTGCACCAGTGGGTGCTGCATTCGCTTTCATGGGACACTTGGGATCCCAGAAGCAGTGGCCCACCTGACCACACTTATAACATGTCATGGGCCCCTTTTGAACAGGCTTATCTGTCGAGGCCCCTGGCTTCTTCTCAGGGGGAGGCTGGGAACCCTTCTCTTGGTTCCCTTGGGGATTACTTTGGGGCCCTTTCTGGAACTCCCTCTGTTTACCCTTGTCCCCCTCACTCTTCTGCTGGGGACCCTGCCCACCTTTGGTGAAATCTCCCACATGACCCTAGCAAGCTTCCTAGGGATAGTCAGCTTACTATCAATCAGGTCCTGGCGTAGCTCTGGAAAACAATTACTGGACAAGTGCTCCCATGCAATCAACTCATAGAGCGCCTCAAAATCATTCACTTTGCTACCCTTCACCCAACCATCCAATGCTCTGCAAAAAAAAGTCACATATTCTACCCAGGTACTGGACTCCAGTTTCTTACAATTTCTAAACCTTTGTCTATAAAGCTCTGGGGTCAACCCAAACCTGGTCATTAAGGCTTCCTTCATGTGGACATAAGAATTCTGGTGCTCAGAGGGCAAGTCTAACAAGGTGTCCCGCCCATCTCTGAGAAACCGCCCCCACAACCCAGCTCCCCAATCCTTCTCAGGGACCTGGTGGGAGGTCATGGCCACTTCATAGGCCTTAAACCATTGCCCAATATCTTCATGCTTGTGGAACTCCTTAATTACATCTTTGGGGATGAATACTCTTGCTTCTACAGGCACAGATGGTGTGCTGCCACCAGAGGGAGTAATCTCTAAGCTCTTGGCTTTCAACTCTAATTCCCTCAACATTCTCTCATGCTCTAAATGCATTCTCTTTTCTTCCAAGGCTAACTTCTTACTTTCTAATTCCATTTGGCCACCCAGTTTGAGCTTGGCTAGCTCCATCGTATGCATTCTATCCCTCTCCCTGTCCTCCAGCTCTCTTGGGGACAGGCCCTTTGAAGAAACACTGTTGCCTGTCCTGGAAGGAGCTTTCTCCCCGGTCAGGCCCAATGGCCCATCTAGCTGCCCATCTGTATTCTCTGCCTCCTCACTAGGCTCTTCAGGATGCCCAGTAGCATTTCTAGCTTCCACTTAGGCCCTCAGCACCTTTCGGAACTCCTCCTTGGTGAGGCCTTTCACAGAGATTTTAAATCTTCTACAGAGGGTTTTAAGCTGTGGCACAGTGTAGGTATCAACCCTCTCTTCTTCAAATTGTAGATCCATAGATGCGCTGGATGCTGCTTTGCTCATGGTAATAAGGATTGGCAGTTTTTAGCAAAAATAGAAGTCCCAAGGAAAAAGAATTCTACCAAAATGTATGTGGTGGTGTAATGGTCTGCACTCACTAGTAGCGTACACCAATCACTGTATATGAGTCACAAATGCAAGTCCAGAATCCCACCGCTGACCACCAATGTTAGAAATGGGGGTCTCTAGTTGGCAGAGGTACCTTTGACCAAGTAGGGGTCCTTGCTTCTAGTCAGGGTAAGGGGGCTACACTCCTAAAATAACCCTGCTCACCCCCTTGGTAGCTTGGCACGAGCAGGCAGGCTTATCTCAGAGGCAGTGTGTAAAGCATTTGTGAACACATACAGTAATACAGTGAAAACACTACAAATGGACACCACACCAGTTTAGACAAATAAGTAATCTTTATCTAGACTTAACACAAGACCAAACGACAAAAATCCACAATACAGTATTAAAAAAATATGACTTTCAAATGGTAGAAATAGCTTAGTTCAATGTAGATGGTAAATGCGATACTTTACTCTCAAAGTACATTGGATGCGTAACGCAACATAAACAAAAGGGGTCGCAGGGAAGGCGATGCGTCAATTCCTTGCTTCGGGGGAGGCGGCGCACCTGTTCCTTACTGCAGCGCAGGGGAGGCGATGCGTCTGTTCCTTACCGGAGAAAAAGCAAAGCGTCTGTTTCTTACTGCGTTCCGGTTACAATGCGACAAGATGGCGCCTCGATGCGATGATCCGGAGCGATGCGACAAAATGGCGTCTTGGATGCAATGCGTGCACGCCCGACGGCCGTACGGCGAAATCGGTGGTTTCTTGAGCCGCGACAGGCCCTGCGACGCGCTTCTCTGGTGATGCAACGGCAACCTCTGCGGCGGCGGCACGCTTCTCCGGCGATGCAACACGCTTCTTCGGCGATGCGACGGCAAACAGCTGCGGCGGCGGCACGTATCTTCGGTGATGCGACGGCGACACGCTTCTTCCTCGTTGCGTCGCGCTTCCAGCTCCCAGCGACGCGCAGTCTCTAGAGGGCCCAAAACAACAGCAGGCACCTCTCTGCAGGCAGAATTCCCAGCAAGGAAATTCAGGGGGAGCTGGTGGTGAAGTCTTTGTGTCCCTGAGACTTCAGAACAGGAGGCAAGCTCAGCTTCAAGCCCTTGGAGATCTTCTTCAAGATGATGAAAGTACACACAAAGTTCCTTTTCTCCTTTCCTTGGCAATAAGTAAGCACTGCAGGCCAACCCCAAACAGTCACCAGTGTAGGGGCAGTCTCCTCCTTCAGCTTCCTTGGATTCTCTCCTTGGCAGAGGTTCGTCTTGATTCCCAGAAGTGATCTAAAGTTCTGGGGTCTGGGCCCCAATATTTATACTCCAAAATCCTTTGTTCTCTGAAGGCAGAGAGTGTCTGTACCCAGCCCAAACCAGTTCTGTCCTCCCTGGTGCAGCTTCCTGGCAGGAGGTGGAGACCGCATTGTTGAAAGCAGACCTGGCCCAGGTAGCTGAAAAGAAATCTCCTCCCCCTACTCTCTATTCTATGTAGGCTCAGGCAAGTGAAAGGAAATCTCCTCCCCCTACTCTCTATTCAATGCAGGTCCTATTCAGCCCAACCCTGACTCATCAGACTGCTGGAGCCAAAGCCCTCTCCAGCCCCCTGTCACTCACAAACCAGACATGGAATACACAAACCTAGCAGAGGCATACTGGATGGTTAGGCAAGAAAATACCTACTTTCTAAAAGTGGTATTTTCAAACACAGAATGTAAAAATCAAGGCATACTAAACTTTATTTTCCCATCTTGTTCCTAGGGAAAGTTAGGATTATAAGATGTTATAATCAAACTGCCCATTCTGACCAATGTGAACAGATAGCCTTGCAATAGTGAAAAACGAAATTGGCTGTAATTCACTATCAGGACATGCCACACACACCAGGGCATGTCCTACCTTTCACATACAATGCACCCTGCCCATAGGTGTACCTTGGGCCTACCTTAGGGGTGACCAACAGGTAGAAAAGGGAAGGTTTAGGGACTGGCAAGTGGGTGCACTTGCCAAGTCGACATGGCAGTCCCAGACTGCACACAGGCTCTGCAATAGCAGGCCTGAGCCATATTTTACAAGCTGCTCCTGTGGGTGGCACAATCAGTGCTGCAAGCCCACCAGCAGCATTTGATTTACAGGCCCTGGGCACTCAAGGTGCACTGTACTAGGGTCTGACAAGTAAATCAAATAAGCCAATCACGGAGTCACTAATCCATTACAACAATTTACAATAGAGAGCACTTGCACTTTGGCACTGAACAGCAGTGGCAAAGTGCCCAAAGCATCTAGACCAGCAAAAACATAGCAAAAACATAGGAGGCAACAGTGAAAAAATGGAAGGGAGACCCACGCCAATGGTGCCAGGTCTAACAGCCACATAATCTGCACTTAACAATATTAGAGAACAGTGGCCAGTTTGGATTAAAGTCTTTGATTTGTAGAGCCAACATCCTCACGACCAGAATTTGGGTTAAACAGGCTTTCCCGATTGTACAGTTAAGATAAGGTTGTGCACGGAGGCCAACCTGGCAGTCATTATTATATGATACTGCCAAGGCCCTTAGCGGCGGTGTGGTCTTGATATTTTCCATGTCCGCGGTCTTCGAGAGGAGTTTTATCCGTTTTTGCAGTATGCTTTTTGCTGCAGTGTGAGTAAGTGATGAGGTGTTTAAAACAGTCAGATCTATTTGAAGAGAGGCTGCTGCTGCCATCAAGTAAGTGGACCAAGGGCTGTTTTTGATTTTGAATACATTTTGCAAAATAAATTTCAAGGTGCAGGGCATGGCCGTGATGCATATATAATAGTATTTTAGGAAGGACCCCATGCTAGACTATTCAATCCCCTCCAGGCCAAACTCAAGTCTCATCAGAGAGCCCCATGTCTAATAAGGCAGCTTAAAGACTCTTTTATAGGCTTTTAGATGTAGTTTTTCCATGGTTTTTATAAGTTGTCCCGGAAAGGCCTCGCTATTGTAGGTGATTGCAGATGGTAGTACGGCCCTGAGCACATTTCGATTTGGGGATGAGGTAGGGCTTTCAAGGGCTGTGTGCAGTTGGCAGAGTCTGGTGGTAATTAATGCAGCCTTATCCTTTAAATGGCGCAGATGTGTGTTGGCAGCGCAATTTGCCGAAAACCATGTGCCCAGGTAGTTATAGGATTTTGCTCCTGTGATTTTTAAAGGGCCCAGAGACCAAATGCAAATTGTTTGCTTTCGTGTCCTTCCGAATATTATCACCTTTGTTTTGGAGGCGTTTACTATCATCTTATTTGCCATATTGTATATGTGTAGAGCGTTTAGGGCTCTCTGGATTCCTATTTTTGAATTGTCAAGCAGAACAATGTCGTCCGCATACTGCAATATCGTGATCTTAGTTTTGCCTATTTTGGGCGGCACAAGGTTGGCGTTGTTGAGTGCCCGGGACATGTCTGCTGTGTATAGATTGAACCACATTGGGGCAGAACGTACCCTTGCTTTAGTCCTTGGTTAGTATTGATCTTCCCAGTTAGCGCAGTGTATGAGAGCTTAACCCTCACCCAGGTTGAGGAGTAGAATGATATAATGGCATTAAGCAGGTTGTTTGGTATGCCCCACGCCTGAAGTTTGTTCCATAGGATACCTCTATCCACCAGGTCGAACGCTGACGAATAGTCCACAAAACATGCATAGAGGGCTAAAGATTTTTGGGTTTTCGCCTGGTGGATAAGGTAAGATAGAGTGATTATATTATCCAGTGTGGAACAGTTAGATCTAAAGCCTGTTTGGCAGAATGGAATTATTGCGTTTGTTGTTGCCCAAGTCTCAAGGTCATTTAAAATTGCAGAGGCATAGATCTTAGCCTCTATGTCCAGTAAGGCAATCATGCGATAGTTAGAAGGATTTTGTCTGTTGCCCTTTTTGAAGATTGGGTGCAGTATTGATCCTCTCCAACTATCAGGTACCTGATGGGACTTAAAACAAGTAGTAAACAGTGAAGAAAATATTGCAGACCATAGTACTGGATCTTCTTTAAACAGTTGGGCTGGAAGTCCATTTGGGCCAGGTGCTCCTGAGGCTCGTATTCTGCGTATCAATTTATGAATGTAATTGGTCATATACATGAGGTCACAGATGTTTGAATCTAAGGTTTCACATGAAAAGGCTCCCAGTTGTGCAACTTCATATAGCTTTTTTACATGCGAGGTCCCCATATCTTCATTGATGGTGTTACTCCTTGTAGCATCCTGGTGTGTTTTGTTTTTAATATACCTCCATAAGTCAGCCTGGTTGGGCTTGCTCATAATCGAATAAACATATTGCCAATCCTTATCTCTTTGCTGATTTTTGTCCTGCCATACCAATTGCTTGTGATGTTTTCTTGCGCCTTGAAGTTCCAGTTGCAATGCAGCTTTCTCTTGTTGGTTGTGAGTTTTCTTGCATGCCTTCATCAGCTTGTGGATTAGCTGTGCGCTAGTCATTATAGATTGGTTTTTGTTAAGGGATTTTAGCTGAAGTCGCCCGCGGCCTGGGCGAGGATCCAATGATTCATGGATGCCCCTGATTATGGGTGCCCAGTGTATTAATAAGTAATCACCACTTTGGGCCTGTAGAGATTGTCCGATAGTATCTTTCCAAGGTGTTAATTTCTGGAGGTAGGCAGGGCCCCATTTTATTCTTCGGACTAGATGTACTGTTTCTTCGTTATGGGAGATACCCAATACCCTGTGACCTTTGCGAGTGAATAGGCGAAGGTTAAAAAATGTGCAGAGGGGAAACTGATCACTCGAGTGTACTTTGAAGCTCTCCAGGCGATTCATAAGTTTTTCAGAGACAAAGACATAGTCGATAGTGCTTATCCCCCTAAAAGTTTTCAGAGGCTGTGTTAACGGCTCAAGGGTTTTAGCTATAGTCTGTGTAGACTGGAGTCCATGTTTACTTAAAATTTTGTTTAAATGGCTGCTTGAAGGGTTTAGGGGTAAACTGTCAGTGTTAGAAGAACCTAGATATCGCAGGTTAAAATCACCACAAATTATTATTTCATGGTTTACATGGTCGCAAAGAAGTTGATCTAGGTTGTCACTCAGCTGGCTTAGTCTTTTAGCCTGTGCTGAGCCAAAGCTATTGAAGTAGACATTAATCAGGAGGATCTTGATTCGGGGGGCAGGTGTCTTCAATCTCTCCAGTATAAGCACTTGGAGCATCTCATCTTGGGTCAAAATTGGAGTTATTGTTAATTTCATATTCAAATTAAGATAAATTGACAAGCCTCCCGATGGCCTCCCAAAAATGTTTTTCTTCTTTGCTTCTTGATGGATCCCTTGAAAGCCAGCAATTGTTGTTGGGGTTAATGACCATGTTTCTTGTAGACAAAGGACGTCAGATGTCATTGGTAGTGATTTTGCCGTATTTAAGCTTAATAGTCTTGATAGCCCAGCTACGTTCCATGACAGAAGAGTTATGAATTGTTGAGACTTTGGTGGACACTTCTCACTGCTAGGAATAAGCTGTTTCTCTGGATTGGGTGTGTGGCACCCAATTCCAGGCCGGTTGATGTTCATGTTCTCCCCCAATCTGTCCTCGTGCGATTTTCCTAATGGGGCCTCTTGTTGATGAATCGGTGCAAGCAATATGTATGTTTTCTGACAGTGGATGGCAGGAAGAGTGCCCAGTCCCCCTTAATATACTATAGGGGTGGGCTCTTGGGTTGGAGTGATTGAATAGCCTTTTTAGTGGCGCTGGATATTTGGGTGGAGAGATTTTAGTGGTTCCTAGGCCCCAATCTTCTAGGGTAAGCTTGCAGTCTAATATGGCTTCTGCCAGTAAGTGTGTTTTTAGTGTTAAGACTGTAGCTTCCCTCCCGTTACTGCACTCCAAGGTGGATTTGAACTCTATACTCAAGATGTCCTCAGATGTTATTTTGGGCTTAGTGGGGATGGCCTGGAGTGATTCAGGACATCATGATTCCCTTCAGAGGGATAGTATGGGATGAGGGCCAGCTTGGTCGGATGATCCTCGCCTGGGCGTTTTTTTATTTGACCTTCATTATGGGTGTAAATGGGGGGGGGAGATACTTGTTGGTAGTCGGTCTAATCCTGTCGAGCCCAAATGATATTCTCTGTGAATCGACACTTTCTTTTGCAGATGAAGTTACTTCATGCAGAACTAGTGTCTGCGCCCAACCCAATGATTGCTGCGGCCTCTGTGTTTGGGTAATGGAAACTGATGGTCGATGTGGAGGGCTTTGATCAGTAATGGAACTTAAGTTTTGCCTGGATGGAGAGAAGGCTAATGTCACAGTACCATTAGATGGCGGTGCTGTTGATTGTCCTGAGTCAAGGTCTTTTGTCGTAAATCCTGTTTCTGGGCAAGGTTTCCTTCTGCTCTTTTGTGGTTGGTGGTTGCGTCCCCTGTGAATGTGTTCCTGGCGTAATAGGTTGCATTACTGGGCGTTGTACCGTAATAGATTCTATATTTAATTTAGGCGGTGTGGGTGGTAGAGTAGATGGTAAAGCCAGGGCTGCATGGAGAGGAAGAGCAGACAATTGAGTGGCTTTTGCTATGTTCATCATTTTTCCTTTGCCTTTAAATAGTGGGTATACGCTGGGTGAGTTGGTAACTATTTTATCTTGTTTGGGTGGGAGCTGATTTGAGAGACATTCTTTCTCTGCTTTACTTCTGTCCTTCTTTAGTCATTTTTTTGCTCTTTTTGATAGTGCAAGATACCATTGTTTTTCTCCTGATGTTGTTTTACCGTTGAAAGTACCAAGTGGAATTTTAACCTTTGCCTCTGGAGCACCTCCTGCATTGTAGGGGATAAGGAGGCTCCCTGGTCATGATTTGCTGCCAGGGTATGCAAAGGAGGTTTTGAGTAAGCTTACTTTGGTAACATCATGCCTAATTGTGTGATTTCCTGTGAAGTTTCCTGTTGGACTTGGCCCTTTTTGCAGGGTCATCCCTGAACTTTTTGCCTTCCTCCTTTATTGTTTGACCGGTTTTTGTTGGTTTTAGGACTCTGGGCACTTTACTACTGCTGATCAGTGCTAAAGTGCATATGCTCTCTGTATAAAGTGTTATGGTAATTGGTTGTCCATAATTGGTATGTTTGCCTTAATAGTAAAGTCCTTAGTAAAGTGCACTATGTGTGCCAGGGCTGGTAATGCAAATGCTACTAGTGGGCCTGCAGCACTAATTGTGCCACCCACACAAGTAGCCCTAATAAGAGATCTCAGGCCTGCCACTGCAGTGCCTGCGTGCAGTTTGTTAACTGCCTTGTTGTCCTGGCAAGTGCACCCACTTGCCAGGCCTTACCTTCCCTTTTTATGCACATCAGACACCCCTATAGTAGGCCCAAGATACCCCCCTGGGCAGGGTGCAGTGTATGTGAAAGGTAGGACATGTACTGAGGTGTGTACCATGTCCTGACAGTGAAATACTGCCAAATTCGTTTTTCACTGTTGCAAGGCCATCTTGCCCATAGGACAGAATGGGGAATGCGGAGTCCCATGTTTCCAGCATATCTTCCCATAGGCATAAGATGAAGAGATGGAGTTTAGTGTGCCTGAACTCAGAATTTAATAACACATTTGTTTGTGAAGATGGTTTTTGAATTGTGTGTTTAGAAAACACGCTTTTAGAAGTGGCTGGTTTCTTCTCTTAAACCATCCTGTGTGCCTCTGCCTGGTTGTGTATTGCCTGTCTGGGTTTGGATGTGACAGGGTCTTGGAAGTGTCCTGACCCCAGGGAGGAGTAGGTGAGACAGCAACAGGCTGGCCTGTGCTTGATGTGGGGGGGGAGGAGTAGCCCCCTGGATGTGAAGAGGGCTGTGTTGCTGCCCCCAGAGGATGGCTCCACCTCCTGCTGAGCGTCTGGGCGCCAGACCCTGACTATCAAAGGAAGAGGGTGTGCACTGGCAGGAAGACACCCAGGTCTGGTTTGGACCGGGGTCAGAGCCCCCTGAACACAAAGCCTTCAAAGGCATTTAGGGGGTATAAATGTAAGAGCTGAAACCCCTGAACTCAATGCTGAAATCCATACTGAAAAAGTATTGAAACTACTTCGTGATCAAGAGGAACCTCTGCCAAAGAAGAACAGCTGAAGAGACTGAAGAGAAGGACTGCCCTTGCTGTGTGTTCTGGGGCTGGCCTGTAGTTTGCTGATTTGACTGAGGAGAGGACAAGGGACTTTGATGTGTGCTGTGTGCCCCTGCTTGAGAGGACTTTGCTGTGTGCTGTGTCCTGAAGTAACTTGTCTCCAAGGGCCCGAGGAGAGCTGGTCCCCTGTTGTGGAAACTCAGGAACATAAAAGTTTCCAAGTGTGTCTCAGCGATGCTGTGTGTGTGCTTTTTGCACGCTTGTGACTGCCGTGTGGTCCGTGGTGCTGTTTACGTGGTGCCCCCTGACCGCATTGCCCCCGCAGCGTGAAACATCGTCCATGCTGCTGCATTGCTGTTTGTGGCCCGAGCCGTCATCGTAACTGAGGCTGTGAGTAAAGATTGCCGCCGCTGGCCCGAGCCGCACCGTGCTAAAGGCTTACTTGAAACTAAGGACCGTGTCTCAGCGACGCTGTGCGCGTGTGTGTTTTGCACCCCTGAGACTGCAGTTTGGTCCGTGGTGCTGTTTACAAGGTGCCCCGTGACCGCATTTCCCCCGCAGCGTGAAACATCATCCACGCTGCTGCATTGCTGTTTGTGGCCCGAGCCGTCAGCGTAACTGAGGCTGTGAGTAAAGATCGCCGCCGCCGGCCCGAGCCGCAACGTGCTAAAGGATTTCTTGAAGCTAAGGAAGCTACAAGGTGAAAGGGATCGTGATCGTTGCTCGTTGAAAGGAATCTGCCCAAGATTGTCAGTGAAGGAGAAGGCAGCGCCGTAACCCGTCCAGCTACAGCGTCGCCTAGCAACAGAGCTGCAACGTGATCGGGATCACCCAGCAGGACGTCCGACGAGCGGAGAGAGCGAGCGAGGCAGCGCACCCCTTGGCTTGGACTCCGGTCGGGAGCCGCAAGCGTGTGTGGCCTGGGGAGGCGTGCAGGAGGAGTACAGGAGTGCTCCGAGCTCTCTCCCGCTGCACCGCATTTAACGCGCTGAGTTCCCGAGCGGCCCGTACCTGCCCAGCAGTACCGGGGCCGCCCCTTTAAGCTTGCAATCGTTCTCTGTTGTTGGGGGCCTAGTGGTGCCCGAGTTGACTGCGCAGATTGGCTTACCGCATTATTCTTGCATTACGAACTGCCTGATTCTTGCATTACTTACCGCATTATTCTTGCATTACTAACTGCCCGGTTCTTGCATTACGAACCGCATTATTCTTGCATTACGAACTGCCTGATTCTTGCATTACGAACCGCATTATTCTTGCATTACGAACTGCCTGATTTTTGCATTAAGGACTGTCTTATTACTACATTACGAACTGCATTACGAACTGCATAGCATTGCATTAGGACTGCATTAGAGATCGTGAATTGCTCATTAATACCGCAAAAACCTACAAGTGATTGCTGGCCTAATAACCGGCAAAGCAAAATATTACGAATACGCATATGTTGGATTTCTATCATTTGGTCTCATAGTATTCCTTTTTATAAAGATACCGCTATTTTTATGAAACCAGTGTGGTGTCCATTTGTGGTGTTATCACAGTGTTACTGGGAGTGTGGTTGCAAAAACTTTACACATTGCCTTGGAGATAAGCCTGGCTGCTCGTGCCAAGCTACCAGGGGGTGAGCAGGGGTTATCTAAGCGTGTGTCCCTCCTTACCCTGACTAGAAGCAAGGGTCCCTATTTGGACTAAGGTACCTACCTCAGCCAACTAGAGACCCCCAGTTCTAACATTTCCTTATTAGCTGCCTCCAGTGTGAAGATTAGTCTGTGCTCAGTTTGACAAGATTCTGTATCTGTTGGTTTTTGGTCGGGCCTGCTGAGGGTGCTTTTTAGGGCCAATTTTATGTCCATTATCATTAAGTTCAGAGCGTCTGGTAAGGTACATAGTTTCTCCGCAATCTGATGGCAAGACCATGATGGGCAAGGGACTTCTGTGCCTCCACCGTTTTTTAGCCTCTCTTCAAGGGAAATGGCTTTTTCCTCTATTTTTAAGATTGAGGTTGCCAAGGCTTGAATTAGGTCAAGTTGTTAATTCCAGTTTATCAGACTGCCATGTCAGAGCATTGACTGTGGCGGCTAAAGTGGCGTTTACAGAGGCCAATAGGGTGTCTTGCTCAATGATATTATTAGTCTTTTTGATATCAAATGAAGTTTGATTTTCCATTATACTCAAGCTCCTCTTGGGGCTATAATTTGCTCGTAGTTGAAACTCATGCAGCTCAAAGGCTTCCTCAGGCTCTATAATATTTATTATGTTTTTATCCTTGCTACAAGGCGGAGCCATGAGCAGGCCCTGGCCAGCATCTGTACCCCGTTGGCCCCTTTTGGGAATTTCAGGGTCGGCTTGGTCAACCCTGACCACGAAACCGTCACCCCGCATGTTGTTACAACGCGGTCGTTACAACTACCACGCGGTAACAACGCATACCATTACCACACAAGTCACAAGTCGTAACCACGACTTGCGGAGGGGGGAGAAGGTATTGGATTTAAAATCCAACACCTTCCCTACTGTACGCACAGACTGGAGTTGGAATTGTAAATTATACTATTCCAACATCCAGCGGCCCCCTCCGCAAGTCGTGGTTACGACTTGCATGGTAATGGTATGCGTTGTTACAACGCAGTCGTTGTAACGACCGCGTTGTAACAACATGCGGGGTGATGGGCAGCGGGAAAAAGAGGCATATTCGCTTGGTCTGTTGACCTGAAGCTGCGTCCACCTGTGCTATATTGTCCTGTGCCGCCTTTCATCCCCCCGCAGATGTGGATCTGAGCAGTCGTAGTTATGCTGTGTGTTTTAAGCGGGGGTTGAGCCTTCAGTGAACTATCCATGGAAGTTGAGGGGCAAGTTCTGGTGTGGGTAACATTTTTGCCTCTTTGGTCTTTTCCCATTATGTTGTTTGATAAATCGATTTCTGCCAGCATGCACCTTATGACGATTCTATTACAGTACTATTTATTAGTTGTTGGTGCGCCTGGTTATGCCTGTTAATTCTAGGGGACGGGGTTATAAGTGATATTTTATCTGTAGTAGGGGTAGCTACTAGGCTTCCGGTAGGTTCCCTTCTCCCGATTGAGTCTGGAGAGTCTGGGTGGGCATGCTGAGGAGGTTTTTTATGGAAATAATCCACTATTGATGTTTTTTCCCTGTTTCTAGGGCACCACCATTCCTAATGAGACTGGCCTTTTTCCTGTCCATGCGGGCCCTTAATATGGGCGTATGCGTAGATGATGATATCAATGAAGCCTGAGTAAATACAGGTGCTACATCTCTAATGGGCTTAATAGCTTCTAAAGTCTCCGAGGTTGGGGAACTTATCAGTAGGCTTTTCTTGTCAAGTATGGAGCTGGACATTATACCAAAAGGAAGAGGTGTACATAATCCGTCGTGAGTTGTCAGCGCCTCAGTTGCTTCGGGTAGTTTTTGGTTTGATATGTGTAACTTGGGTTGTTGACCCTTCCTTTTTGCAGTGGCGATGGCGCGTCGTTGATGGAATATTCTGTGTGATATTTTCCATCCCTGGAGGAAGGATATGCCCTCCTAGTCACTTCCCGGTTGGAGGCCCTGTGGTGTTGTTGAGTCCTCAGAATGGACTGGGCCTCAGGTGAAGACATTCGGGTGGTCGTGGGAAGTTTTAGCTGTGGTAATAGGCGATAGTTGTAGCTGTAGCTGAGGATGTAACGATGCCGATGTCAGTGGCTGGAGTTAGGTCATGAATTGTGTTGTGCAGACAGGTATAATTATGTTGTACGGTGCCAGGGAAGCAGGCAATAGTGGGTGATCTGAGCAGGCGCTACCCCTCACTTGTCACTGGTCTTCAAACTTCAACACCGCTCTGTCAGACCATCAGTCAGGGTACTGCTCACCAAGCTGCTAACCGGCCGCTCCAGCAAAAGAAAGAAGCTGAAGGCAGACTAGGCAGTGTGCCCCCCCCCACCGCCTCAACTTACTCCTCTCTAGGACAGTTCAAGAAAGAAAAAAGATAATAATAGTAGGCGGGGTGGGGGGGCAAGATGCAGGGAAGCGCTTCTTTACTTGCTGCCTTTACTTGGTGTCGATCCCACCTGCTCTTCCCCGGCTCGAGCCCGTTCAAGGTCGGGTGCTGCGAGGTCTTGATGTGGGGATGTGGAATAGTGCACCCTGACAACCGCCAGATTAAAAAATAAAAATGGCAGCAATGGCAGCAGCTGCGGCTACGGCTCTTACCGTTCTGCCGCCAGGTCGTCACAGCCATCGATGGGCGACAGGTGAGCGCTGGGTGCCGGTCGAGACCCCTGGCTCCCCGCTGCAAGACCGCAACGGCCTTTGGGGTACTTGACTAGGCCGGTCGTAGGCTGGTTGTATCGGCTGAATTGCGGCCGCAGACTGCGGCTGAGGTTACGGCTGCAGCTGCAGTCTATGGCGGTCTGTGGCGAGCTACTGCAAGAGCGGAAGCTGACCCAGCCCACGTTGCTACGAAAACAGCTCAACCGGCACCTATGGAAACCTAGCAAACCTGTACATTTTTGAACACTAGACACCCAGGCAAATCCAGGATGGGGTGACTTGTGTGGCTCTGACCAGGTTCTGTTACCCAAAATCACTTGCAAACCTAAACTTTTATCCAAAAAAACAATTTTTCTCACATTTCTGTGATGAAAAGTTCTGGGATCTGCTGGGAGACACAAACTTATACACACCCAGCATTCCCCCAAGTCTCCTGATAAAAATTGTACCTCACTTGTGTGGGTAGGCCTGGTGTCTTCGACAGGAAACTGCCCAAAACGCAATGTGGACACATCACATTTTTCCAATGAAAACGGACCCTTTTTCGCAATGTTCCCAACTGTGGATTTTAGGCCCTAGCTCAGCCAGCACCTAGGGAAACCTAGCAAACCTGTACATTTTTTAAAACTAGACACCCAGGGGAATCCAGGATGGGGGGGGACTTGTGTGGCTCTCACCAGGTTATGTTACCCAGAATCCCTTGCAAACCTCAAACTTTGTAAAAACAAGCACATTTTCCTCACATTTCGGTGATGGAAAGTTCTGGAATCTTCGAGGAGCCACAAACTTCTACCCACCCAGCACTACCCCACGTCTCCCGATAAAAATGGTACCTCACTTGTGTGGGTAGGCTTAGTGCACGCAACAGGAAACGGCCCAAAACGCAACACATCACATTTTTCCAGTGAAAACTGCCCCTTTTTTCGCAATGTGTGTAGCTGTGGATTTTGGGCACTAGCTTAGCCGGCACCTAGGGAAACCTAGCATACCTGTACATTTTTGAAAAGTAGACACCCAGGGGAATCCAGGATGGGGTGACTTGTGTGGCTCTCACCAGGTTCTGTTACCAGAATCCCTTGCAAATCTCAAACTTTGTCCAAAAAAACACATTTTCCTCACATTACTGTGATGATAAGCTTTGGAATCTGCGGGGAGCCACAACCTTCCACACACCCAGCATTCCCCCAAGTCTGCAGATAAAACCGATACCTCCCTTGTGTTGGTAGGCCTAGTGCCTGCAACAGAAAATGTCCCAAAACTGATTGTGGAGACATAAAAATTATTTATCACGAAACAACCTGGTTTTGCACGGGAGTCATCCATGTTTTTGGTGCTGGGCTCGACGGCCATCTAGGGAAACCTACCAAACCCAGACATTTCTGAAAACTAGACACCAAGGGGGAGTCCAGAGAGGTGTAACTTGTGTGGATCCCCCAATGTTTTCTTAACCAAAATTCCCTGCAAACCTCAAATTTAGCTTAAAAAATCCCATTTTCCTCACATTTCTGTGTGGTAAAGTTGTGGGATCACCAGGCCGACACAAATTTCCTACCACCCAGCATTCGACAGGGAAGGGCCCAAAACATATTGTGGAGACATGAAAATTATGTATCACAAAAAGACTTGGTTTTGCAAGGGGGGCACCTGCATTTTTGGTCCTGGGTAAGGCGGCGATCTAGGGAAACCTACCAAACCCAGACATTTCTGAAAACTAGACACCCGGGGGAGTCCAGGGAGGTGTGACTTGCTTGGATCCCCCAATGTTTTCTTATGCAGAATACCCTGCAAACCTCAAATTTAGCTTAAAACATCACATTTTCCTCACATTTCTGTGTGGTAAAGTTGTGGGATCACCAGGCCGACACCTATTTCCTACCACCCTGCATTCCGCCAGGTCTCCCGATAAAAATGGTACCTCAGGATGGGCCAAGTACCAGCGACAGGGAAGGGCCCAAAACGTATTGTGGAGACATCAAAATTATGTATCACAAAACGACCTGGTTTTGCCAGGGAGGTGTGATTTGCGTGGATCCCCCATCGTTTTCCCACCCAGAATTCTCTGCAAACCTCAAAATTAGCTAAACAAATCACATGTTCTTTACATTTCTGTCTGGGATCACCGCGCCAGCACAAATTTCCTACCATCCAGTGTTTCTCTTGGTCTCCCGATAAAAATTATACCTCACTTGTTTGGGTTTGCAATGCAGAATCGCCTAAAAACGTATATAAACAAAAATATAGCCCTTAGAGCTCGCTGTGCTATCCCCTCAATATCTATGTTTTTGGCCTTTCCCAGTCGCAGGCCCTTGGCCTACCCACACAAGTGTTTACTTGCTTTCTATTGCCCCCATCTTCCCCCCAGGGTGGGCCGAAACACTGCCATTTTTTGGGTGGAGAGGGGGCATTATAATGCCCATTTAGGGCAGCCCCCACCCCTACCTTTTCACAAAAAAGAATCCCTGGTGTCTAGTGGGCTTTCTGCCCCCCCGGGGGCAGATCGGGGGTGATAACCACCATCTGCCTCCTGGGGGGCAGAAAGACTGTCCATTTTGTGTTGAGGGTGGGGGCATTGGCATGCCCATTGTGGGAAGCCCCTACCCCTCTTTTATCAAAAAAAATAAAAATCATCCCTGGTGGCTAGTGGGTTTTCTTCCCCGGGGGGGGGGGGGGAGGGGGGACACATAAGGGGATATTGCCCCCATCTGCACCCCAGGGGGGGCAGAAAGACTGTGCCAATGTTTGAGGGGTGGGGTATTATAGTGCCTCTTTAGGGAAACTACCACACCTAAGCATTAAAAAAACAATCCCTGGTGTCTAGTGTGCTTTCTGCCCCCCGGGGGGGGCATATTGGGGGCTACTGCCCCCACCTGCCTCCCGGGGGGGGGGCAGAAAGACTCACTATGCCCAAATTACTATGGGTGAGCAAAAGCCCTTGCCCAAGGGGCTGCTCCCCCCCACCCTGGTGCCTAGTGGGTGGATCCATGCTTGGGGATCCCCCTCCTGGGGCGATACCGAAGCAGGGATCCACTAGGAAGGGGTACCATTGGAAAAGGGAGAGTCTCCCCTTTCCAATGGTACCTCTCCCGTGTGATTCAGTGTTCGGGGGACTGAGATAGCCCACGAGCACCGAAGCACTGAACTGAAACAAGCCGATCGGCTCATTTCAGTTTCAGATTCATATGTAATGACTTTAGTGCGACATGCATGCGATCTTGATTACGTATAAACAAAAATGCCTCTGGAGGTTGGGGAAGCTCTTCCCCACCTACCTAGGCCAAAAAAAAAGTAAGGAAACCCCTCTGCTGAAAACAGCAGAGGGATTATGCAGTGGTGTGCCTAGGAGGTTACGGTTACGCCCATGGCACAGCAGCGCTGCAGCCATGGACGTAACCATTACGTCCATGGCATGGAACAGGTTAAACATCATTTGTTGTAATGTGCAAGGATTGAACATTCGCCATAAGTGAAGATTGGTATGTGAAACATTTGCTATATGTATTGCCCATGCTTGAGACGCATATTGCATATAACGACAGGGATCTACTGAAACAGATTAGAGTCAGTTAGACTAAGACATAGGGGCATATTAGCAAGGGCACTATCGCCGCTTTAGCGGCACTTTTTGCCGCTAAAGCGGCGATATTCTTATCGCCCTATCAGCAAACTGTCTCTAACAGCAGTTAGCGACAGTTTTCGGGCATTAGCGCCCGTGTTTTTACCGCTTTGCATGTCAGCGATATTTAGCGCTAATGACATGCAAAGTGGGCGTTCCCGACGAACAAACCTGGGAAACACCCGCTAACAGGCCTATCGCCTATTAGCAAGGTGGCCATGGCCCCAGTTAGCGACGTGAAAAGTCGCGCTAACCGGGGTCATCGCCATTTATTTAACACCTGCAATTAGCAGGTGTTAGCCATATCTAACATGGGGGGGTGGATTATGCTGATACGACCACAGGGTCGTATCAGCAAGGTTATCGCCGTTTTCCATGAAACATCGATGGAAAACCAGCGATGTTTCATGGAAAACACCGCTATGGCTGGAATAATTATCGCCATAGCGCTAAATGTCGCTAATACAGCGTTAGCATGGCAAATTATTCCGACGATAGCCGGCGATAAGAAAGTGCTCGCTAAACACGCTTTGCGATGTTTAGCGCACTTTTTAGATAATATGCCCCATAATGCTCTTGGAGATCATTGAGGCAATGCAGGTACTTTCTATTGGTAAAGCAGCAGGGCCAGATACAGTTCCTTTGAAATTTGATTAGGTTTTTATGGGCGAGCTGGCCCCCTAATTGCGCTAGCAGCACAGGAAATTGATAAAGGTTGTTAAGTTCTAACTCCTTGGAATGATATAAATATAGCAGTTTTCTTAAAAAATAATAAACCAGCTGGTTAGTACAGATCTACGCCAATGTGTTAGCTACTAGATTAGCACAGGTTGTTGGACAGCTGGCAAGTCCAAACAACATGGGGCCAGATGTACTACCATTGGCATTAGCGACACGCAAATTGCGAAAAATTGCGAGTCACAATTTGCTAATTGCAAGTGCCAATGTACAACAGTGTCAGAGACACTGTTTGCGATTCCCAATGGGTCGCAAATTGCATGCCTCATCAATATTCATGAGGCACTCACAATTTGCGACCCCATTGGGAATGGCTGGCCCTCCCAGGTATGGTGGCCTGCTGGGCTCAGCAGACCTCCATGTCTGGGACTGCTTTTAAATGAAGCAGTTTTTTTTTTTTTTTTTTTTTTTAAATGCAGCCCGTTTTTCTTAAAGGAAAACGGGATGCATTTAAAAAAAGAAAAAGGAAACGTTTTCGCTTCATTTTTTAAGGGCAGGTAGTGGTCCCTGGGACCACTGCCTGCCCCTAAAAAATATTTTCCCCTGCATTCACAAATGGGAAGGGGTCCCCTTCCCTTTTGCGAGTGCTTTACCACCCTTTTGAAGAGGGCGGTAAATTGCGAGTGTTTTGCGACTGCAATTGCGGTCGCAAAACATTCTTACATTAGGTAGCGAGTCGCTATTAGGAAGGGACACCCTTGGGACGCCTCTTCCTAATAGAGAGTCGCAAATCCTATTTAGCGAGTCGCAAATAAATTGGGACTCACTAAATAGGGTTTGTACATGGCACATTGGTATTTTTGCATGTGCAAACGTGTCGTAAACCCTTTTGCGCATGCAAAAATGGGTCGTACATCTGGCCCATGGCTTCTTCCTGGTCATGACCCTACCATACATATAAATAACTCAATTGTCATGTTTGTTGCTGCACAAATCCTGCAAAAGCAAGCATGTATGATTTTGATTGATGAAGTAAAGCTTTCAACCAGTTCTTTTGATACTTTTTATGGCTAGTAATGCATAAAATGGGGTTTGGTAAAAGGCTAGAATGTAGAGTTCAGCATCTAAATGTACAACCAATGGACAGAATGGTTATCATGGGCAAAAAAATCTAAACCTTTCCAATCACCCATGGAACGAGGCATGGGTGTCCACTGTCCCCTCTACTGTTTGCAATATATTTGGAGCCATACCTAAAAGCTCTAAAAAGAGATGCTAAGCTAACTCCAGTGGAGCTAAACAATAGTAGTATGAAGATTTCTGCTACATATGCCGATGATATTGCTATCTAGCCAAGCAATATACGAGCAGCCATCAATGCAATAGAAGTTGAGGTGGAAAAGTTTGGAGAGTGTCAGGGTATAAACTCAACAGCAACAAAACAAAAATGATATATAATCATATGACAATGGGACGTTACCTACCAGTGGTCAATGAAGACATTTACTTGGGCATCAAGTTACGCAGGAATGTATATCAGATTGTTAAAATTAATTACAATTCTACGTTAGAAAAATACATTGCACATTTCTACACAATCCACATGTTATTCCCCAGATACTCGTAATAGGTGCTATTTATTGTACCTGATAAACAACGTATCCCGTATTATCGTTATTTATTAGGTGCGATAAATAGCACCCTATACTTGTAATCAGGTCCTATATATAAAGATTACAGAACCATATCATGGGCCAAATAATTTCATACTACAGTTGGGCAATTACATGAAAATTATATTTTCTGACCCTTCTCTGATTTGCAAACTAAATTTTGTCTACAGAGGGCTGAAGTTTTAAAATGTCTACAGCTCAGTGACAATTTTCTCACAAATAATGTTTTGCTAGAAAAAAACTAATTAACTGAATTTATAAACGTAACTCAGAGATGTGAAGATCAGAGAGTCTTATTATATTACAATTCATAATTAGAGGTCAGTAAGGTGGATATTATAAAAGCACTGGCAATGGTAAATGACACAATTAGTTTAGCGGGACTAATATGATATATTCTCCACAAAGATTATTCAAATCCCAGATGCGGTTTAGGTGATGCTGATGAATTACACGTGTGCAATGTGTGAATTTACTGAATTATGGACTAAAGTTACGACTGCTATGTCAGCTCTATAAAAACAAGATAGCATCCTTGCCACTAAGACCATAATGTTGGTTACAGATGATGTAATACAACATCAAACCATATCTTTCACATTTCATGCTAATCGCATGCATTGCACTAGTCCGAATTAACTCTAATATCCCAAGTACAGATGTAGGAAAGTGGAATATTATTTGTGTTGGCTGGGTGGCCTTATCATGCAATATTATCACAATACCCAAAAGTTGGTTCTTGGATTCACACTTATAAATCCTCATCTCAGTCCTGCTAGAGTGGCAAAGATCAGTCAGGCTTTACTAGAAGAACGTGTGTTAAGCATTTCAGAGTACCAACATGGACAATAAGTAATTGGCACGACTAGAGATAAATCTGTCACCAATTTATAAAAATAGAGTTTATTTTTATTTTAAAAACCAAAATGAACGGAGTATCATATATAGAACCAGAGGTTTAGATTTTTGAAGCAATATTAAGTCAGTGCAGTAAAATACAAAGACAAAATAACATTGCGGTCAATTGCAAAAACCACTAGTGACACTAGGTCACTTGCAGGTCGAGTTACCTGGAACCCTTATAGGGGTAAGTTCATGCAGGCCCCAGGACCTGGCCATAACAGTTAGATCAATTTTACCTAGCCCATGGAGTCCGGTTGCTCTGGTCCTCCTTGGTGCTGAATGGGAGCCATGGGTGGTGCTGTTTTTACCACTTAAACGGTACTGCAAGAAACAAAATTCAAAAACACTAGAGGTACACAGCTGTTTATGTTGGATAATGGTAACACAGTGTTCTCTGTAGCTGCAGCGTCGAGCATGGGGATCGGTTATCGGACTGGTGACCAACAAGCCTTGGCAACGGTAAGCACAATTAACAACTAAAAGCATGAGGAACTTCACTGGGTCCGGTGGAGTAACATAGTGGCTTGAGACTTCGGAGCAGGCGAGACTACAACTCCCACAATGCACTAGACCACCTGTATTTAGGCGATCCCTTGGATGTCCTGATGGCTAGCTATTCTTTAGAACCAGTGAGCGTTTTTACCTGCAGTTTGCAAGGGACTAGTGCCACTAGTCCAGGGGAGTCTGAGGGTGCTTCCGGCTTCCCCAAGGGCCCTTCTCTGTGGGAGTGTCAAGTTTTGGCCAAGGATGAGGGTCATTCACTCAGTTCCAAGTCTGTTACCTCAGGGGCAAAGTATCCCTCTTTTGCTTTGTGCTGGTGGGCAAAGTCCTGCTGACGTGACATGGATCGCCTCTTGGTCCTTCCTTGAAGTAGGTTGTCCAGATCTGAGATTCTGCTGTCTGGGGGGGTCCCTTAAATCCTAGAGTTAGGGGAGATAGGGGTGTGGGAGCTTGTAGCCAATCAGCAGCTAGTCCCTGCAGCTAGTCTGCCCCTGAGGTGACCACATCCGATGGTATAGGTCACCTTTTCTACCCAGAACCAAGTATTTCTTCCCTCCTAAAGATGGAAGGATTCCATCTTAGGTGTACACACCAGGCTGCCCACCCTAGAGGTGTGGCCAGCCTACCTGGGTATGTACACCTCCTGCATAGATAATTTTCTACCTTGCCCAGGTGCAAGCATGCCTGGGGCAAGGGGAGGGCTCTTTCTTCCTCTGGGGGACAGCCCAGACGCATATCAGAGGCTGTGTAGCCTTTGAAGCTCACTGCTCTGATGTGCCATAACACTAGCCAACTGGGGAGGAGGGAGGTGTGACCTTAAATGTCATGCACCCTGCCTCCTGGGCTGAGGAGGCCTCCCTTAGGGCTGCCTTACATACATTAAAGGCAGTGTAGGTGACTGTGCCACCCATGGTGAGGGTACAGTTGAATTCAAGCAGTTTTCACTGCTCTGGCAATCTGCAATGGCAGGCCTGCTGTCAGTAGGTTGCATGGGTCACCCAGGGTGGTACAAATTCATACTGCAGCCCGAGGGACCCCTTTACCACCAAAGTCCTAGGTACCCATGTACCATATACTAGGGACTCATAAGGGGGTAAAGCGTTTGCCAATTTGGGATTACCAAGTCGCACATAACAGCTTTAAGAGACAGCACAGGCACTGGGGTAGGGTGCGCTATCAGAGTCATAACCATTAACATTTGGAGCAAAAAGTGGGGAGGGTGGGTGACCATACCAAAAAGGGGAACTTTCCTACAATAGATAAGTGGTGGAACTTGTTACACCACACGTATGAATCGGAAACTGCACTACAATCTATAAAAGGAGGTCATGGAAGAAGATGTTTTATAAGAAAATAGGGGCTGCTTACTTTATATATCTAAGATCACTCTAGTATCTTCTATAAAGTACATTTATGTACACATAATTCTCTCTTCTACTTATGTCTAGACAGCAGTAATTAAATCCGACTATAATTGTAAATGTGTTCTCTTTATCATTGGTCTCTATAATCAAATGTCTGCATATCTATCTATCTATCTAGTCAACTCAAGAAACAGTTGAAAAAAACAAGTGCGGGCTCTCATGCTTGTTTAATGTATAGCCCCCAGGTGGGCCAGGGGCAGATTTATATATCACTTGTAGAAGGTGCAGACACCCCACTATACTCCTGGCGCCATTTCTGCCCAGATTGGGAACACTGGCATGGTCTAAGACTGCTTCTTTCTTGCTTAAACCATGGTACTGCTTGTTCACGCTCTCCTCAGCCTCTTTGATTGCCATAACATTTCTACAATAAAAACAAATGCCACCTCTTCATAGCTAGGTGACTCCACGGGATATGGCACTATGTGGGTGCTATTCCAGTGCCATCCAGTATTCACACCAGGCTGAGAACCACAGGTTTTCATCTGCATACTGCTGGTTGTTGTAGTCCGACAGTCAAGGCCTTGGATCAGTCACTGCTGGAGTCTGGGGGCAATCCTCGCTGGGGGTCCCCTGCAGCCACAAGAATCAGCACTGTGTGAGCCCCACACCTCATCTTCCCTGACCCTCATTGCTGCCTATCTCCGGTGGCACGTGACTTCAAACCCCAAATTTCAGACCTGTAAAACAATACGAGAGTTCTCTCCTGTGGTGATAAACTTGTGTGGGTCCTTGTGCACGCACTCAACACTTAGGGTTGTACATAAAAATGTAACAGCTTGCCGTGCTCTCTTTGGCATTGATCATGGTGGCTGGGTCTTTTTTTCTCTGTGCAATTTCTGTATCTTTCTTGCCTGTTCGACAGTCTGTACTTTGTTTAATAGGCATTGTAGCATTTATTTTTCTTTGAGCATTTGTTATAGTCCAGCCCAGCAAGTTTTATAACAGAGGGGTTCCTAAATTAAAAAAAGTAACATTTGCCACTTCCATCTAGTGCCCTCTGCCATGTCTGCTCAAACTTGCTTTTGGATCCCACTCCAAACCAAACCTCTTCAATGTCCTGACCTTTGCCCGCCGCCTCTTCCGGCCTTTCTCCCTCTTTAACTGCCCTTTCCAACCACTTACTCCTTAGTATGACCACCACATCCATCTCATGCCCCGGCTGTCCATTCTAACTTTCACTTACCGCTTCCCCGGATACCCACTTAAAATCTGCCACTTCCATCCACCATTTTTTATCTGCTCCATTTATCATGTACCCTTTCTTGTCTGCCCCTCCATCTATTCCACCCGATACCCGTCACTACCGCTCCTTTCTGTATTCACACCTCCACATTACTGCTTGACCTTCTTCCTCTTTTGCTCCTTGATATAAACATAACCCGTCCCCACAGTCTTCGGGAATGTCACAACGCCGTTACTACACTTCCTCTCTCTAATTTCTGATTAAGAAGTATAGCTGTTTTCAAGATAAAATGGTTACATTTGTAACATTCATTTATTGCGGGAATGTTTTCAGCTTATCAGTAAATTATTTTCCTGTTGTGTGTGATCAAATAGTGAGCAGTAAGGTAAAGTGTGTTCTTGTAGAATAGTTACAATTTATTTAGCGCACACCCAGAATGTGCATTGCTTCTAGGCTTTTTTATTGAGGTGTTATTGTTAGGTGGCACAATGAATGGGAGGGTCCAGTCATGGCCCGCTCTGTAAACAATACTAGATGCATAAAAGTGCTGAGCTCTTTTACTGTGATTTGAATCTCTGATCTGCTTGAGTTTTGCTGCAAGTACGTTGATCTGGTGAGCTACCTTACTTGGGTTCACATGTGTAACCTGCGGGTTACAGTGGCAGACTCAGCTTGCGGGGGCAAGGCACCTGCTGCAGTCATAGGGGTGGGATTGAAACGTGTGGCTGCAAGGTTCACATAAGTCTATGGAGCAGATGACTTAACCCAATGAGCCCCAGCACACTCTTCGGTTAAAGAAGTGATCAGGTGTTTCATTGTTTGGCTCTGTGCAATATTACTAGACCTCATTAGTGACTACTGATACATCCATTAAGCAATGATATGGACTATAGTTTTCATTACACAAAAGCACCCACTCACAAACCCACTCAAGCACTCATGTGCACACTCACCGACCCACTCAGATTCACACATCCAGTCACACACTCACTCAGACATTCACGCACCCACTCACAGACCCACTCAGACACGCACTCACACATCCACACAGGCAGTAAAACACCCACTAACACAGCCATGTACACACCCATACAGTCACTCACATACACACCCACTCACAGACCCACACAGCCACTCACCCATACAAAACCACTCATACACCCACTCACCGACCCATTCAGCCACTCACACACCCACTCTGTGCGTTATACAGCCACTCACACACTCTCAAAGGCTACAGGGTACAATTAGGAAATACAATTAAAAAAGAAATTCACTGAAAAAACCAAAGGTTACAGGGATGTCATTGTTAGGAAAAAACATTAAAAATCCATAGAAATTCACTGAAAAAACAAAGGTTACAGGGACGTTATAGTTAGGCTCAGATTTCAATCATACAAAACCATAGAAATCCAGCAGGTATAGTTACCTGAACTAACTACAACTTACACCCCTGCAATGCACTGCTTATGACCCCACATATTACATCACTCATGACATGATAAGTGACATCTGAGATGTCATTAGTGATGTCATCAGTGATGTCACTAACCATGTCATGAGTGATGTAGTATATGAGGTCATAAGTAGTGCACTGCGGGAGCGTGAGTCATAGTTAGTTCAGCTAACTATAACTGCTGAATTTCTCTGGTTTTGTGCGAGTGGAACCTGAGCCTAACTATAACGTCTCTGTAACCTTTGGTTTTTCCGTGAATTTCTAAGGTTTTTCTTAATCCATTTCTTAATTATAACGTCCCTGTTATAATTTTCAGTGAATTTCTGAGGCTTTTTAAACGCTAATTCCTAACTATGACGTCCCTGTAACCTTTGTGTTTTTCAGTGAATTAAATTCTATTCCTTAATTGTAACGTCCATTTTTTTTTAGATAGCTTCTAAGATTTTTGTATTTTTTTCTATAATTAGATATTGTACATTATATATTATATTCCACTCATTTTTTTATTTGGTATGTGTTTATCAGAAAGTACATTAATAACTGTTTTTACTTTTAATACTTTTTTGAGTCGGCACAACATTGTCACATTTACGGTGGAGAACCTGTGATCACCAAATGTATTTCACATACTGAAAAATACACTTAAAGACATTTTTTAAATACAGTTTAAGTCTAGATATTTAGTAAGATATTGTTTTAACTTTTCTTTTTCTGATCAATTTTGGAGAAAACCAACTTTGCAAGTTTTTTTTATATTTGCAGTGAAGCCGGGCATCGCAATGATGCCGGAATTCGTGAAGAGCGTGTGTTTTGTACAAAGTGTAAAACACATATATAGACACATTCTACAGTATGTTTAACAGTAGAGCTTTATTAGTTAGTGTACTGTTTAAACTTATATTTTTGGAGTGAGTTTCCTGAAAAATCGACTTTAAAGACAATTTTTCACTTTTGCGGTGACGCCTTGCATCGCGATGACGTCATAGTCACGGCGAGCATGTGCTATTTACAAAGTGTAAGACAGATATATATAGACACATTCTACAGTATGTTTGACAGTAGAGGTGTATTTGTGTATTGTTTAAAGTTACGTTGTTGTAGTTATTTAGCTTAAAACTAATGTTGAAATCTATTTTCCTAATTTTGCGGCAATGCTGGTCGTCACGACCATATTAATAATCACGACAATCGCATGTTTTTGAAAAGTGCAAAAATGTATATACACATATTTGAGTAAGTGTGATAGTAGGTGCTTATAAACCAGAGCTTTAAAGTTCTGCTTATATATTTACGTTACTCAAACTAAACCTAGGTTTATATTCCATTTCCGGTGTTCGCGATTATGTACGTAGTCGCGAAGATCACGTTACCTGAAAAGAAAGTGATATGATTGGATAAAACAGTTTTCAACTCTATAAATAGAAAGTCCTCACCCATATTTTTTTTCTTGAATGTTCCATTCATTGTGGAATTATTCTGAGCAGGTGTGCCTGCAATGCAGTACTCTGATTAGAGATTGGCTGTTTTTTGAATTTTCAAATAGAAAATGGCAACAGGAGTTGCAGAGGACAATCGGCTGCAACAGGAGGCAGAGCAGGACATTGAAGAGGTGGAGGGAGAAGATCAAAAAGATGAAGAACCTCAACAGAAAAAAGCCAGCATTGCATGGTAGTTCTTCACTATACAATCTGGAGAGTCTATGATGGTTGCGAAGTTTGTAAAGTGCTCTCTTTGCGGGAAAACATTATCAAGAGGTTCTACAAAAAGTACTCCTGTGGAACAACTTTTTTGTTGTGCCATCTTAAAACATACCATAATAATGCTTTAAAAATGGCAAAGAAAGACAGAGAAGCTACAGGACCATCCTCATCTTCAGCTGCACCTGTACCAGTGCAAAACGTCCCATCTGAAATTGAGACCCATCATGTAGATCTGGTTCCAGAATTCCATCATATGGCGATGTACTTCATGGACTATACCACCATTGTCACTGCAGGAGAGCAGGCAATTGCAGCTAGGAGAGATGCAGCAAAGCAGCACAAATGTTATTTTTTATTTTTCAAACTTTAGTTTGTGCAGCTTGTTTCTGCTGCTTGTTTTAAATTTTCCTACCCTATTTGCTGTTTTTTCCTACAAACCCCTCCCCCCAAAAATGTGCAAAAACACAAAAAAAAGAGCTATACAAAAAAGGTTCTTGTTAGAACCTCCTTTTATGGTTAAAAAAAAATAAAGTATGCTGTATGGCTGAATGACCAGTTACCTGAATGACTCTATTGGTAAGTATGTGAGTAGCTGTGTGAATGTATAATTAAATGAGTGTTTGAGAGGTGCATGGATGTTAGAATGACTGCATGAGTAGTGCATGGATGAGTGAATGAGTGCATGAGTGGTGCATGGATGATTGAATGCATGAATGGTCAATGGATGATTGAATGAGTGTATGAGTGGTGCATGGATGATTGAATGCATACATGAGTGATGTATGGATGACTGAATGAGTGCATAAGTGATACATGGATGATTCAATGAGTGTACGAGAGGTGCATGGATGATTGAATGAGCACCCGAGTGCTACATGGATTTTAGAATGAGTGCATGAGTGGACATAGATGATTGAATAAGTTAATCAGTGGTGAATGGATGTAAGAATGAGTGCATAAGTGGTGAATGGATGTTAGAATGAGTGCATCACAAGTGCATGAATGATTGAAGGAGTCCATCAGAGGTGTATAAATGTTGGAATAAGTGCATGTGTGGTGCATGAATGATTGAGTGAGTGCATGTGTGGTGAATGGATATTAGAATGAGTGCAGAGGTACATGGATGATTGAATGAATGCATGAGTGGTGCATATATGTTAGAATGAGTGCATCAGAGGCACATGAATGTTTGAATGAGGGCATGAGTGGTATGTGGATGTTAGAATGAGCGCATCAAAGATGTATGAATGAGTGCATGAGTGGTACATGGATATTAGTATGACTGCATGAGTGGTGCATGGATGTTAGAATGAGTGCATGAGTGGTGCATGGATGTTTGAATGAGTGCATGAGAGGTGCATAGATATTACAGTGAGTGCATGAGTGGTGTGTGGATGACTGAATAAGTACATGAGTGGTGCATGGATGATTCAATGAAAGCATGAGTGCTACATGGATGTTAGAATGACTGCATGAGTGGTACATAGATGATTGAATAAGTGCATGAGAGGTGCGTTGATGTTAGGATGAGTGCATGAGTGGTACATAGATGTTAGAATGAGTGCATGAGAAACCACCACCACACATGCATTTTAACTGCCTTTCATTCTACCGACTGCCTCATTGCACTGTAGTCTTCTCTTCTACTGCTGCTTCATTTCAAAATGCTTGGATTGTGGATTGTGGGCCGCAGCTATGTCTATTGGGCTGCCGAGGCTGCAAGTAAGAGAAACATTAACAGGCATTTGGGTTTGGCTAATGTGTACATTACTTGGATTGGGCAAAGAGGATTAAGGTTTCATCAATTACTACCTTTGGTTAAAACCATTGTGGATTCACCAGCCCCTGACCTCATGATTGTGCACTGTAATGGCAATGACTTAGGCACATTAACTGGAGTAGGACTGGAAATCCTAATGAAGGATACCGTTGCTGAATTGATGATGCTTTTCCCTCACACTGTCTTGGTGTACTCTAACATACGCCAAAGACAGAAATGGAAGTGGTGTAATCAATTCTGTCCACAGATTGACAAAGCCAGGAAACATGTTAATAACACTAATTCTTGTTTCCTCAGAGACCATAAAATGGCTCTATCTGCAACACCAACCTGCATTTTAACATGCACGGTTTCTATAGAAGGGATAGAGTTCACTTTACAGATGAAGGGAACAGGGTGTATTTAAGCAACCTGAAATTCTGCATACAGTCTTATCTGTAGCTGTCTTATACACACTCTCAACACAATGGCTCTTGTCAGAGCCACCCAAGGGCCCAACATTTTGTTCATTTTCTTCTTATTATTAAAAATAGTTTTTTAGAATTTTTTGAAATCGCAAAATAAAAGCAGACATTCAACGACCACCACATTAAAAAAATTGAACTTAAAAATGAATTCTAAGTATTAAAATACACACATTACTAACTATATCACTGCTTAAAAAACATATTTTTACACATATTTTTCTAGTAAGTTTTTAAAAATACTGCATTTCAGCCCTACTTTTCATTTTCGCGATTACTTCGAGACTCGCGATGACATTGTAAACTGCAACGATCGCGCCTTTTCGGTATAAAGTGCAAAACACATATGAACACATTGTACAGTATTCGACACTAGTGGTTTATTAGTTCACTGTTTAAAATCATATTTTTCTAAGTAGTTTGTATAAAATTCATCTTTAAAAACAATTTTCTGTTTTCACTGTGACGTCGGGCGTCGCGATAACGTTGGTACCCGCGATCACACCGAATACATCGCGAAATGACAAACAAATGCAGACATTCAATAGCCTCCACCACATTTAAAACTTATGACTGTAAAATGGATTATAACCAACACACTAAACACATTACTATCTAAATGACTCTATAATAGCATGTATAACTCCGTTAATATCGCTATAACATAATGTATAACTCTTTCAGTGGAACCTGTGACTGCATGCATCACTGTATCAGTACATCTCTCATTCACTGTATAAGTATTTGAGAAGATCTGTGAGATGGTGCATCAGTCTGTCAATGATTCTGTAATGAACTGCATGGCTGTCTCAGGTCATCTATGAGTGGGTGCATCAGTGTCACAATGGGTCTGTGATTGGTTGCATAAGTCTCAGTCAATCTGTGAGTAGGTGCATGAGTGCATTTGCAAGTAAGTATATGACTGTCTGACTGGATCTATGAGTGGATACTTGAGTGTCTGAGTGGGTGCATTAGTGTCACAATGGATCTGTAATTGGTTGCATAAGTCTCTTAGTCAATCTGTGAGTAGGTGCATGAGTGCATTTGCAAGTAAGTATATGACTGTCTGACTGGAGCTAGGAGTGGATACATGAGTGTCTACGTGGGTGTCTGGGTGAGTGAGTGGGTGCATGAGTGTCTGAGTGGCTCTGTGAGTGAGTGTATGAGTCTCTCAGTGGGTCTATGACTGGGAGCGTGGAAGCGTATAAGTGACTGGGTGAATAAGTCTCAAAGTGGGTCTGTCAGTGGGTGTGTGAGTGACTGTGTGGGTATGTGGGTGTCGGAGTGGATCTGTGAGTGAGAGCATGTCTCTGAGTGGGTGAGTGAATGGGTGCATACATAAGTGTTTGAGTGGGTCTGTGACTGAGAGGACGAGTGTATGGGTGGGTCTGTGAGTGGATGCATTTGTCTTTGAGTAGGTGAGTTAGTGGGTGTGTGCATATTGGAGTAAGTCCATGAGTGGGTGTGTGAGTCTGAGTGTGTGAGTGACTGAGTGCATAAGTCTCTGAGAGGGTCCATGAATGAGTGTGTGAGTGACTGTATGGGTGTGTGAGTGGGTGTAGGAGTGTCTGAATGGATCTGTGAGTGGATGTGCGAGTGTCTCAGTGGGTCTGTCAGTGGGTGTGTGAGTACATATGTGAGTGGGTCTGTAAGTGGGTGCGTGATTTTTTTGAGTGGGTCTGTACATGTGTGCAGGACTCTCCGAGTGAGTCTGTAAGTGGGTGCAGGAGTATATGAGTGGGTGCATAAGTGCCCAGGTGGGTCTATGAGTAAGTGTATGAGTCTCTAAGTGGGTATGAGACTGTGTGCATGAGCCTATGAGTGGGTCTATAAATAGGTGTGAGTCTCTGTGAGGGTCTGTACATGGGTGCATCATTCTCCATGTGAGTCTGTAAGTGGGTGCATGAGTACCTGAATGGCTATGTGAGTGGGTGCATGAGTATCTGAGTGGGAATGTGTCTTGCTGTACAAGTGTGTGAGTGGGTATGTGAATGGGTGTATAAGTGTCTGAGTGAGTTTGTGAGTGCGTACATCTGTCTGACCAGTGACTGTGTACAAATATATATATTTTTTATATTTTTACCAATATTCGCAGTGTCGTCACAATATTCACGATGTCCCTGTGATGGTACATGGGGGGCCGCGCTGGCAATCGCAGCATCGTCGAAAATATCGCGCGTGATCAAAAAAATCAATTTTGGACACATAACTTTTGTCACTAACACTCCCATTTAGCAAACAAGGGGTCAGAGTACCTCCACTCAGACCCCATTTGTTAGCTTTCACACAAATCTGTAGCCCCAGGGAACCATTCCCGATCAATAAAATGGAGGCCGCAACTTTTTGTTCAGGTTGCGTTCAGCCAATCAGAGCATTTCCGCTGTGGCGCGCATTCATGATTAATCGGGGAACCATAGCGAAATATCCACGGTCAGAGATATCACTATAATTATTTACTTACATTTCTCACAAACTACTGAACAGATTTGCACCAAATAACAAAAAGCACAATCTGCGTAACAACGCCTACCTTTCTGTCAAATTTTGTGTAATTCTGTTCAGCGGTTCGGGCTGTAGGTTCGACAACATGTTCCTATGGGAATTAACATTACAAATGCACCCTTATTTTGTGCCCCTATTTCTCGGTCCCCACTGCACAGATAACCCCCAAACTTTCCATAACACACAGAACCTACTTGGACACTTTTTTGGGAGAATTTCATGAAGATTGGTCAAACAATGCCAAAATTATATAGTCAAGTCAAAAAATGCTTTTCTTATGGAAAGTAGGACCTAACGATAACTACCTACTGGTGACAAACTTGCGGTGGATCCATGAATCCGTGGCAAAATAAAAAGAAGAAAGACGCACGGTGTAGTGTCTTGGTTTTATTCTGGAGGGCAGCTCCTGGTTCCTAGGTGACCATCCCTGGAATGTGGAACCTGGGGGTTGCCTAGGGAGGCTGGCGACTTGTCAGTTGACAGTTGCCAGGCTTGGGTGCTGGATGGGGTCTCTGTTACCTGCAACTGAATAAAGACTACATCAACCCTTCCTTGGCCTCCTGACCTCTCTTTGCTGGTGTAATTCTGATCCTACATTTGGCGATGACCGGAAGCAGGAAGAAACCCACGTGTCAAGAAGAGACCCCAAAACACCGTCATACCTGACTCTACTGCCTCCAGAAACGAGTACTTGAATACTGAAGGTGTCGAGCGGCGAGCGAACGGTCTCCTGGTGTGTCCTGTGCCCAAATTCCTTAGCGAACAGTCTCCTGGTGTGGCCTGTACCCAAATTAAAGATCCGCATATTCAATGCCATGGACCAGCCACACGCAGCCCAAGCACGTGAGGACATCGCCCACGAGGAGCAGCTTCACATGGAAATGGAGGGTCATGCACGTCACAAGCAGTAATGATGCATGCACCCCTCCGATGGGAGTACTGCCTTAGAGTGTAAGCGCTCGCCAACGTATGATGTTGCCTACCGTCTGCGTCAAGGGTAGTGGCGGCCATCTTTAATCGGGCCCATCATGTCGAACGGGCCGTGTGAAGTTCACCTTGCGCTGATGTGCACAGCCTAATTTGCCACTTATTCACCCTGCGCTGATACGCGCAGCCTTGCTTCATAATTCCTTTGGTGCACAGAGCTCAGCTTCTGCTCTCAGTGATTTACCCTGCGCTGATGTGCACAGCCTTGCCCACGAAGCTCACGTCATGTGCTGATGCACACAGCCTCGTTGGGCATTTGTGTTTTACAGCCTCTTTGGGCATTTGTTTATTCAGCGCTGACGCGCGCAGCTTTACCTGCTAATTGTCTCTATGTGCACAACCTTGCCTGCGAATTCTTTATGTGCCCTGATGGGCACAGCCTCGCCTGCCAGCTCTGTATTTTGTGCAAGCTAGGTATCAGTCATTTGCCTGTGAAGTTTCGGGGCTGATGCACAATGCTTCAATGCACTGTTTAGGTTCTGAGGGACAAGAGGTATTTGAGCATCTTCCCGAACTCTCAGATGACGCTTCAAATTTAAATGAATTTGAGATCTGCATAAAAAAATTAGACCTACACTATTTGCCGAAGGTGAGCACTGTTCTTGAAAGGTACCACTTCTGCAGGAGGATGCAAAGGCAGGAGGAGTCGGTGGAACAATATATCACAGAGTTGCGCAAGTTAGCTTCAATGTGCAACTTTGGGGCATCGTTAGAGGAGCTACTCAGAGACCAGCTGATGTTGGGTTCCAGTATTGATAAAGCTAGGGACAGTTTATGGCAAAAGGGTAACCCCTCATTGCACAAGGTGCTCACTATAGCAAAGATTTATGAACATTCAAAGGCCTGTTTGGAAACGATTCATAAGAATGTGCCCCTGGGTAAGAGTGAGGGTAGTGTGTTGAAGGTAGATAAAGTTAAGGTTGCTAGAAGTAAAGCGCTTGCAAAGGTAGAGAACAGATCTGCTTTCTCAAAGACCTTCCCAGGTAAATGTTTCAGATGTGGTAACTCTGGCCACATGGCAAGCTTTAAGGACTGCCTCGGCTGGAAGGTTATGTACAGCGCCTGTGGGCGCACGGGTCACTTTGCGAAATGTTGCAGATCCAGTAGAGATCAAAAAAAAGTTAGGGAAGTGGACCTGTATGAAGATGAGTTTGAACTAGAGAAAGTAAACATCTGTCAGGTCAAGGGGTCTGGTAGCTAGGGTCCCATGGAGGTGGTACTGGTTAATGATGCACCAATAAAGATGCTTTCGACTCCGGTGCCAAGGTGACATTAATTCCCAAGTTTTTCTTCGATCAGTACCTGGTAAAGAAGGCCAAGTTAATGAGACCAGATATAATGCCAAAGGGGTATGGAGGAGAAATCATCGACCTTCTAGGTTACTTTTGGGGCACGATCGATTTTAAGGGAAGGATCATGCCTGGGAAACTGTATGTGTCCATGAAGGGGGACTCTAATAAGCTGGTTCCATCAACATGATTTGCGTGTGTTCCTGGATCCTAATGAGACCCTCAGTGTGTTTAAAGGAGGCGCCTTCTGTCAATCAAGTAGGTGATGGGTGGAAAGCCTGGGTCAAGGGGCAAGATGTACGACCCTTACATTTTGCGACTCGCAAATTGCGTCGCTTTGCAACTCGCAATTTGCGACTCGCAAAATGCCATTTGCAACAGTGTCACAGACACTGTTAGCAATTCCCAATGGGTGTCGCAAATTGCATGCCTCATCAATATTCATGAGGCAAGCGCAATTTGCGACTCCATTGGGAAAGGCTAGCACTCCCAGGAATGGTGGCCTGCTGGGGTCAGCAGACCACCATGTCTGGGACTGCTTTTTAAATAAAGAATTTTTTTTCAAATGCAGCCCGTTTTCCATAAAGGAAAACGGGATGCATTTAAAAAAGAAAAAATTAAGGGGTATATTCACAAG
Organism: Calotriton arnoldi; assembly: GCA_963921515.1. Classification (NCBI taxonomy): domain Eukaryota; kingdom Metazoa; phylum Chordata; class Amphibia; order Caudata; family Salamandridae; genus Calotriton; species Calotriton arnoldi. The sequence continues at coordinate 221,521 of CAWUFW010011467.1, forward strand.
AACGTGTGCTAAATATCACCAAAAAATGTTAACGCAATTATACACATCGCAGTCCATCACGGGAAAATAACCTCTTGTTAACGTGGAATTCACAACACGGCGGTACCATGCGATAGTCTCCTGAAACCGCGGACAATGTCCGCGATACAAGCACCGCGATGGAGATAAAAACACAAACCCCAACACCAAAAAACGTGCGATGAGCCCGTTCGCGATGAGGAAAGCAGCGCCAGGCCTGCCATACACACCCGGCAGGCGGGAAAATCACTACAAAAGGAGGAAAAACACACAAACACAAAATGACCAACACCCAAGCACCATGGAGGCAGCCGGAGCAGGCGCAGAGGACGAGCGCAACCCCACAAGTATCCCGGACGACCAGCCCGGGACCACGGTGACAGGGAAGGGCAAGGGCAAGAAGAAGAGGAAGACGAAGTACAGTCCGCAGGAGAATCGGATCCTGGTCACGGAGGTGATAGAACACCATCAACAACTGTTCATCGCCTCCAATGTGTCATTGGGCACCAGAAATGGATTATGGCGGGCCATCGTGGATAAGGTGAACGCCGTTGGAGAGTACAGGAGGTCAATGGACGAGGTCAAGAGGCGATGGAATGACATCAAGCGCAAGACCAAGGATAAACTCGCAGCCAACCAGAACGCAGCAATGCAGACTGGAGGTGGGAGGCCTGCGCCACAGCAGGAGCTGGATGACATGGAGGAGCTGGTGTCGACAGTCATCAGTGTGGAGACCGTGGCAGGAGTCGGGGGACCGGACACTGCTCAACAGAACACAACACAACCGCAACAGGGTGAGTGACCACCAGGTACTGTGGGGAGATGGCCACAATGGCACACATGCACAATCAAGCAGGGCACAGTGCACACCCACAATGATTCTGGATCATGGCCCTGAGCCACAGACTGTCACAATGTACAATGGCATGCTGCCTGAATGTGAACCTGTACCATGCGGCTACATACATGCGGACACATTGTAATACACCATCTCCCCTTCACATTGCAGGGGCACCGCCAACACCTCCTGCAGAGCAGTCCCAGCCACTCTTCACTGATGATGAGGAGGAGGACACCACCAGCATCGACACCCAAGCCCTCCAAGACATCATTGAGCTCATCCGCTAAGCACCTCCAGGACCAGGGCAGCCCAGCTGCATCATGGAGACCCCACCCACTCCACAAACCACCCAGCAGGAGGCATCCACAACCCCGGCTGACTCCCAAGACCCCCCTGAGCAACACATGGCCTTCCAACGCCATGTGTTGGAGGTCCAGAGGGAGGTGGCTGAGCAGGTGCGGGTGGGGTTCGACCTCATGGCTACCAAACTGGATGCCATCCATGGGTGTCTAGGTCCCATCAGGGACCAGCTCCAGTCCCTAACGGACACCCACGGCCCGCTCCATGGTCTCCAACCAGCCCTGACTGACATCGCTGGAGTCCTGACTCGGAGACAAGAACACCTGTCCGCTCAGAGTGGCTCCAGCGATTCCAGCAGTGAGCTGGCACACATGCGGAGGCTCATGGAGGACATGGTGCGGATGGAGGCGGAAAGGATGGCAGCCATCGCTGCACATCAGCGAAATGTGGCTGGCATCTACCAGGCCCTGCATGTCCTCATCATGTCATTGCTGCCACAAGGCGTGGCGATGATGAATGCTGCTGCCCCCTCACCATCCACCACTCCGCCCCCTGGTGTGTCAGTGCCTCACAGTGCTGCAGCCGGTACTGCAACACCCACAGGTGGGGCAGAGCACACATCCGAGGACGAGGACGTGGATGGGATTGAGTTCAGTAGGAGGCACTAGCATTCATGTCCGCCACCTTGCCTGTTTCTGCTTGGTGCCGCACATGGCCCCATGACCTGCCACTGACCCCTGATACACTCTGCTGCACTCACCTTGGCCCGCGACATGGACTGCCATATCCTGTTGGATGACCAATGACACGGCGACCAGACTGCGGACTGTACCCTTCCTCTTCCGCAGTACTGGTCATCCCCGGATGGACTCTGGCTGGCCCTCCACGGGCCCATATTGTGTAGTGTGCTTGGCATGGACCTGTACTGCTCCAGCTGCAATACTCCACCGGATGTGCAATAAACATCCATAAACGCACTGCTGTGTCATGTCCTTCATCATTCATGTATGAATGTGTGGATGAATGTAGGGACAGTCATTTCCCTCACGTCAATGATGCTCATCTAGTGGGATGCCAGTCACAGTGTGCCACATTGCCTATTGTGTTCCGCTTGCCGTGGACACTACAACAGGGACACGCATTTGTCACGTCCTTGTCCGAAGAGGGACTGAACCACGCCCTGAGCCCCCCCCCCCGAGTCATTGTTGCAAGCCCTGCGCTGGTCCGGCATATGCCAGGCCAGACCACTCCGCTTACGCTCCGAGGGGGGGCCCACATAGCTACATGTCGCAGGTGTACACGCTGGTGGTATGCAGGTCACTGGTCTAGTTGTCAGCATGCCACGGCCACTCCCTGAGGGCAGCTTTGCACACACACCACACACATCCGGCACAGGAGTCACAGGCCATGTGACCCCGCCAATATAAGGGGCCGGCAACGTCACATTCCCCACTGCCGGTGGTGACTGGATGACGGACGCTCCACGGTTCTCAATCATAAAGGGCCCATGAGTTGTTGCGCACAGGGTTGGTCGCACCCGAAGCCTTGCGGCCGTCACGGGCCTACCACCACGTGGCGCTGACTGGGGTTGCACAGGGTTAGTGGCACCCGAAGCCTTGCGGCCGTCACGGGCCTACCACCACGTGGCGCTGACTGGGGTTGCACAGGGTTAGTGGCACCGAAATAGCTGAGCGGGTGTGCAGCCTGCGATGATGACGTGTGCACTGATGTGGTCTCTGCCATTGATGCCTCAGGACTCAGCATCATGTGTGGGAGCTGCTGTGCCGCGGAGCGGCTCTGCTTGATGTGGACCATGCCATGGTGGCGGGCCTGGAGCTTGCACGGGCACATGGTGTGCCCACTGGTGGACACACCATTGGCGGCAGGTGAGCAGTGGGCCCGGGGTGCGCAAGTGCGGGCAGCCAGCGCTGGCCGGCGGGAGGGGGTGGGGTGCGGCTGCATGCGTGCGCAAGGACGGACAGGCGTTGTTGCCGTGTGCTGGACTCTGCCATGATTGACTCTGGCCTCGATTGCAGGTTGCAGACCTGGTGGCTTGCAGTGTATCCCGGCATGTGGTTGGAGACACACCGGTGGCAGCAGGTGAACAGTGGGGCCTGGGTGCGCAGGGGCGGCGGTGTGTCTCTCTCTCTCTCTCCCTTCCTTCTCTCTCTCTCTCTCTCTCTCTCTCTCTCTCTTCCTTCCTGCTCTCTCTCTCCCTTCCTTTCCTGCTCTCTCTCCCTCTCTCTTTCTCTCTCTGCCTTTCTTTCCCTCCGTTTCTCTGTGTCTCGCTCCTTTGATGTGCGCATGACACATGTTCTGATTTTGTGCTTTATTTTCCAGGCTGTGACATCGAGATTGTCCCGGACGGAGCCGACAGGAGTCTTCCGCATTGGTGTTTTGTGTTGTATTTCAATAAAGTTTTTGGTTGTTACTTCAGTGCTGTGTGACTGTTTCTCGTTCTTCTGGCCACACATGTGTGTTACTTTTTATCAATGTGCATCATCTGGCGCTTTTTGTGGCTCTTGTGTCGTGCACGGTATGTGTATGTCGGGGGGGGGTTGGGTGGGGGGGGTGGTGGGTGTTGTGGCCCTCATGGGTATCGGACCTGCATGATGATTGTCTCCATGGCATCTGTGGGTCTTCAGATGTGGCTCTTGGCTGGGCTCCCTTTGATGCTGCAGGTAGTCGTCCTGCTTAACACCAGCAAAAGGCAGGTGTTAAATCCCTGGTGCTACCGCTGCTTATCGCCTGTTTTTGGTTCACATCGCAGATCTGGCAGTTCGTTGTGAAAGTGGTGGTGTGGTTTTTTCGTGTGTTTTGGCACGGGAACGCCTACTCTGCATCTCATTAGGGTTAGTTGGTGGTGTCCACCGTGGTGTTAAGTTTTGGGGCAGTTATCGCGGGAATACTGGCGATGTCGGCAGTTTGCACCCGCTTGTGAATGGGGTGTTAAATCTATCTCCACTTTTGATGAGTTTAGGTGGAGATAAATCGGAGATAAGTCCTTGACCTGGAACGAGCTACCGGCAGACATCAGATGCGCCCCCTCCCTGAACACCTTCAGGAAGACCCTCAAGACCTGGCTCTTCGGCTAAACAGATCTGCGGACCCCCCCCCCCCCTCAGCGCCTTGAGACCCTCACGGGTGAGTAGCGCGCTTACAATTCCCTGATTGATTGATTGTGAATATGCCCCTAAACTTTTCAGATTCATTTTTTAAGTGCTTGTGCGACTGGTCATTTAAGGGATCTCCTGAAGAAGGGTTGCGAGTTTGCGTTGTCTAAAGCCTGTGATGATGAATTTCAGAACCTGAAAAGCTGTTTGAGCAAGCCGCCTGATCTAGGCAGTATTGACCCAAAGAAGAAATCTTATTTGATGACAGATGCCAGTTCTAAGAGCTTAGGTGTGATGCTTCTCCAGATCTCTGGAGGTTAAGAGAAAGCAATATTGTTTATGTCTAGACCCTTGAGGGGTGCAAAGTGTAACTATTCGGTTGTGGAGAGGGAAGCTCTTGCCATCTTTTGGGCCATCAGTAAGTTGCGGAAATTTCTTTGGGGAAGTAAGTTTGAGATATTGACGGACCATAAACCGCTGAAGGAGGTTTTTTACCAAGAAAGCGATTGATTTTGTTTCCCACTGCATATGGAAGTGGGTGGTAGCATTGCAAGAGTTTGACTTTGTGGTCTCTAATGTTCCTGGGGCCAGTAACACTCTGGCTGGCTGTTTGTCTAGGTTGGGTGACGTGCATGATGAGGTGTCTGAAGAGGGTGAACACTTTGGAGGAGAAGAGCTTGAGGAGGATGTTGATGTGTGCCTGATTAGTGGTGACACTGTTTCTGAAGTCGAATGGAGAAAGCTTTTAGCGAAGGACGAAGTTTTGCAAAAGATGAACGCAATGGTTTTGGAAGGATGGTGTGAGAAGAAGGATTGTTGTCAGGACTTGAAGGGCTTCTGGCAGGTCAAAGGGGAACTAGCTGTTGTTGATGGTATCGCCTTGAGGGGCAGCAAATTGGTTCCCCCTCGCACTCTATGGGAGCGGTTGCTGAAGAATGCTCATGCTAGACATATGGGAATTGTCAAAACCAAAGAGGATTAGGGAAGCATATTGGTGGCCGGCCATGGACGTCTATGTCGAGAGGGAGGTTAGGAATTGTGCAGAGTGTGCGTGCTGTGACTAGATCTTAAAATGTAGAATGCAACCGATGGTGCTGAGGGAACAGTATAAAGAGACTTGGTCAGATATTGCCATTGACATTTTAGGTCCGGTAAAACTGAATACGCGAGATCTGTATGTTCTAGTTTGGCCAGAGATTAAGGTGGTGAGCTCGGTGGGGTCCACAGTGGTTATCGATTTTTTGGATGAGCTCTTTGAGAGGGAGGGTTTTCCGTTATCAGTGCTCTCTGCCAATGGTGTACAATTTAAATCAAGGGTGGTTGAGGAGTTTTTGTGTTGCAGGGGGATCAAAAACAAGAAGGCAGCTCTTTACCATCCTGAAAGCAATGGCGTAGTGGAGAGATTTCTAAAGGTGTTGAAGAAGACTCTGCAACAGGCCGTTGTGACAGGAGCAGACTGGGAGGTGGCCATGAGAAGGAAAGTGAGAGAGTACAGGTTTACCCCGCATTCTTCTGTGGCTTTGTCTCCTTTCCGCTTGTTAAAGAAAAGGGTGGCAAACGCAGAGGTTTGTCCCTCGTGGGTGATTGCCAAAAGATCCTTGGTTGACTGTAATGTTGGTTGTGCGGAAAGTTGGAGAGGAAGAGAACGAGTGGTTATGGAAAAGAGGAAGAGATGGTTTGATGAGCGAAGAGCTGTCAAGAACACCGTGGTGTCTGTGGGTGATTGGGTTAAAATCAGATCTGAGAAACCACTACATAGAAGAGGGACTGTGTATAAATTGAATGCTGAATTAAAAAGTTCGGGGAATCACACATAGATGTTAAAACTGCCCTCACACACAGAAATCTGTGTCATGCTTCATCATAGGGCTGCTAACACACCCCCGCGCCGACCAACGCTGGGGGTGGAGCAATAGGGAAGGGGAAGACAATACAACACAAAATAAGAGGTGGCAGAAAAAAGTGGGGATCGTAAGTGAAAATAAAAGCATAAGCAGTGAATTTAAAACTGGCTACAGGGAATCCCTAATCTCATTTTAATATCGGGTACCCTGTCCAGAATACAAAAGCGGTCACACCTGGACCTGTAGATGGTGGTATGGTAAACCTGTAATGAGTTACCACCCCCTCCACTCTGCAAAAGATGTCGACATGTTTCAGCCGGAAAAGTCAAATTGCCCGGCTTTCATCAGGACTTCACTATTGAATGACCCCAAAGGTACTCACCCTACCACCTTTAGTCAGGGATGGAGGGAAAACAACCTTGCTGAGTAACTTACTCCGAACACTGTAAGGGGGAGCGCCTTGCTCTCCAACATAGAACCTACAAGGAACCAAACAAAAACAAGTGAAAAACGAAACTGTGCTGTGCCCATTGTGCTATATATAATACCAACTTATAGTGATATGTGACCCCCTTACAATTGAATTAAAAATAATGATAAAAGCATTCGTGTTAGGGCGCGAAAATGCCAGCTCAGAATAGTGACAATCTGTTAACTGAGCCCAGCCATGTGCTTCGACATCTGCTTAAAACCCCTCAAAAGGTGCGCTGAATTCGCATATAGGAGCTAGTGCCAGGATTATACTGGTCTAATTAAAAACAAACAAACGCTAGGAGACAACAACACACCATCAAACATCCTGTGAGGCTTACCGAGTTCATATAAAATCTAAACTTGAACTGGCGGGGGAGCGAGGACAGCTCCCTATAGTCACACTCTGTTGGCAATAAAAGTGCATAAAGAGGAGAAGAAACGCTATTAGGCAATATTAGGTGGCGTTGTCAGCAGGTTAAAACACCACCTTTAAAAAGTCACTGAGGAAACAGTAAGAGAGGAGGAAGGAAAGGAAAAATGCCGGCTGCGTGCATCAAGCTAAACATTTACCTTACTGCCTCGCGAAGTTAAAACGTGTTGGTAATAGTATCCAGCCCAAATGTGAACTGCCAAACAGATCTCCGTCCTGTGGTACAACCCCACCGGACCGAGTGCTCATGTGCATAAAAAAGTATCTAGTCTAATGGTTTATGACCACCGAACCTCGTCCTGGAGTGCTTGCATAAAATACCCACTCAAGGGGCTAGAGTATCGTGATGTACCCCTTACTTCGTCAAGGTGAGCTGTGTCCACATCAATCATCTCTCCCTGCGCCGTGTAGGTTGGGAAAAGCGAAACTCCCCGGGCCTCTTACTACAACCGGCCACGCCTCCTGTGACGTAGTCACGGGCGCGCCCTCCGTCAGGCGACTCAAGAGAAATGGGAGGATTCTGCAAAGACTAGAGCGTAAAAACGGCTGCCCTGTTGGTAGTGAAGTACGAGTGCTCACAATTAGTCGAGTAACAACCATGTCTCCAACAAAAGTGCATATATGTATATATGCAACCAAACGGCAGAGTTCCCAATAAAATTCAAATTTAGCCAAATTCCCTCAAGTGTGATATATATATATATATATATATATATATATATATATATATATATCGCTATGTCTCTTTGCAAAGAGAACAGGGAGGATAGAGTGTGGCTATCAACTAGGAGAATCCAGTATATGGGGGGGGGGGAGAAAGCAAAGAGAGAGAAGGAAAACGGGCAACCCAGGAGGAGCATAATGATTGATCTTCCGTTACCAGTTGGTAATGCAAATAGGAAACAGCTCTAATGTATCATGCATCATAGACATAGAATTTGGGAGAGACAAATACAGAAGTATAGTCCCAGTTACTCAGTACAATTCTTCAAAAAGGTGCCCTAAAAGGTTATTAAGGCTGTTCCAGGGAATCTCGTCATTTAGACCCCCTATGTGGCTATGGGTCCAATAGATCCATTTCTGTTCCCTGATGAAAAGGGCATTCCCTGGGTTTCTAACAGAGGCACCCAGAGTAGGTTTGTCCAGGACCGTCCAGAATAGATCTTCTGGTGAATGATTCTTCTCCTTATAATGATTAGTGAGGCGGCTGCACGTTCTCTGGCACCTGATGGTTGACCGGTGTTCTATGATCCTTATTTTTACTTTTCTCGTAGTCATCCCGATGTACATCAGGTTACAGGGGCATCTCATCATGTAGATTACATAAGTGGAATTGGAATTTGTGTGCCTCCGTTGTTCCCAGGGATAGGTCAGGCCAACGTCAATAGATTTGGTGTTAGTAGTGAGGTGGCATACTTCGCATGTCCCACAACGGGTATGTCCTGTAACCCGTGGAAGGGTCCATGTAGATTCACTCACGTCTGTCTGTCCCAGTCTCGTGTCTGGGTCCCTGGGTCTAGTGTGGACCAACATATCTTTAATGTTTCGTCCTCTTTTAAAAGAGAACAAAGGCTTCTCCAGTTGTAACACACTGGAGTTTAAAATTCTCCAATTCTGCAGGATAATTTTCTGGATCTTACTGGAGGCCGTGTTAAAGGTAGTGACACATATGGTTCTGTTTGTAGATGTTTGTGCCACGTGTTCCAGAAGTGTTTCCCGATGGCAATTACTAGCTCTCTTTTGAGCCCTCCTGATTGTCCGTCGGGGGTATTTCCGTTGCAGTAGTTTTTGTTGCAGTGTGCTTGCTTCTGATTTAAACTCCTCCTTATCGGAACAATTCCGTCGGAGCCGCAAAAATTGGCCCACAGGTAAATTTTCTCTGAGGGATTTTAGATGATAACTCTCAAAGGATAGGAGACTGTTCCCATCAGTTGGCTTATGGAACATTTTGGTTTGCAACCCTCCTTCGTTTGGAAAGATAGTAAGGTCCAAAAAAGGAAGTTCCTCCTTGGTGATGGTCGACGTGAAAAGGAGCAAAGGATTCCGACTGTTGAGCCATACCAAAAAATCCTGTATGGATTGTCTGTTGCCCTCCCAGATAAGGAGGACATCATCAATATAGCGTCGCCATAGTTTGATGTTATTATTCCAGGCGCTATCGGCAGCATAGATGTATTGATCCTCGAATGCTGCCATGTAAAGTCCCGCGAGGCTGGGGGCAAAAACACTGCCCATGGGTCTGAAGATAATAAGTGTCTTTGTACTTGAAGTAGTTTTTGGTCAAGGCAATTTCTGCCAGATGTAAAATAAAAGGTCTAGGGGTGCAGTAGTTCCAATCCAATGAGTATAAAGTCTCCTCCACCACGCGTAAGGTCTCCATTTGTGGTATGTTTGTGTATAAGGATTCCACGTCCAATCCCACCAGGAATTCTTTCTCCGCATCGAAGTTAAGGTCCTCTAGGAGGAGTAGAACATCAGTCGTGTCCTTCAAGTATGCCCGTCTTGATTGAACCACGGGTTTGAAAAAGAAGTCACAAAATTGTGAAAGTGGCTCAAGAAGCGAGCCAAAGCCGGACACAATGGGTCTACCCGGGGGAGGCCACACTGCTTTGTGCACCTTGGGTAAGGTGTAAAAATAAGGTATCACAGGATCCACTTGGCACAGGAAGTTCCCCTCTTTTGCCGTGATCCAGTCATTATGTATTCCCTCCTCCACAGTGGACACAATCTCCTTAATGTCCTCTGTCGGATCCCTTCTCAACATGCAATAGTTTCTCCTGTCAGCAAGGAGTCTCAAGCATTCTGTGTCGTAGGCAGTCTTACTCTGAACAACAGTTGCTCCCCCCTTCTCCGCCGGCTTTATCACCAGATCTTGGTTGTCTCTCAGTTCCTCAAGGGCTCGTTTTTCTGCTCTCGTTAGGTTCCTAAAGGTGGGACTGTTGTTCTCCGTGAGTGCTTCTATTTCATGAATCACAGCCTGTTCAAATGTCTGCACCTCAATGGGAAGCGACCCTGCTGCCGGGGTAAATCTGGACCTAGGACGAAAGGGAGTATCCCCTCTTGATGTCAGATCTTCTTCCCTCCCATTTTCCTGGTCACTATTAAAATCAGATGTCCCTGCTTGGGTAAAGGGAACTTGAAGTTCAGCAAACCATTCAAGGTAAGAAAGGTTTTTAAGAATGCTATCAAAACCAGCGACCCCAGGGTGTGGAACTTGAACAGAGTGGCCAGATGTCACCCCACTGATGTGATTGAGCTTTCAAATTCCGCCTCTGATTCCACTTCCCAAGAGGAGGTCTCCAGACGTCGCAGGGTGGTTTGGCGGCCTGTTAAATTGCACGATTATATTTAATATGCTATGTCTTCTTTGCTGTGCTGGTCATGGGTGCAGTGAGTTTGGTTTTCTTTTACTATTTCTTTTCCTTTTGCTTTCTTGTTCTTTGTTAGTATTGAGGGGGAGGTGATGTAGTGTCTTGGTTCTATGCTGGAGTGCAGCGCCTGGTTCCTAGGTGACCATCCCTGGAATGTGGAACTTGGGGGTTGCCTAGGGAGACTGGTGACTTGTTAGTTGACAGTTGCCATGCTTGGGTGCGCGATGGGGTCTCTGTTACCTGCAACTGAATAAAGACTACATCAACCCTACCTTGGCCTCCCAACCTCTCTTTGCTGGTGTAATTCTGATCCTACACACGGTCTCCTGTGGGTCTTTTTTCTAAAGCCCCCGGGTGGGCCAAATCCCGGGGGCATGAGGGTAATGAAGGAGTGGGGCTCATGGGGCCTCCCTCCTACGCTTTTCTTAAGCCACGGGGACCGCCACTTCCCCGGGGCATATATATTTTTTAATACTAAAACAATCCGAGGGACCGCCACCTCCCTGGGGCAGTGATAATCTACAGGGGAGCCACGCATATTATTTTTAATGGCTAATTAGTAAGTGCTACCCAGTTCACATAATGTATAGTGTATCTCCTACAGTACAATAGTGTAGAGCACACTAAAGAAATTGTGCATCTGAAAGTATGCTATTGTGATTGTTCCTCGAGCGCGTTTAATTGATAGCTGTAGAAAATGGTAATGCAGTGAAAATACACTTTATGATTCTTATTTGCTGAAGTAACTGCTTGTTTGTGTGGCACAGATGTGATTGTATTCCCAGACATGAACAACCCCCAACTACATTTTTTGAGAAATGTGATGGAGAAGTATTTTAGAAAGGTATCAATTATTATTCATTGCAGTAGATTAATAATTGTTTTATTTCCATAAATTTTTCGGAATTATCGCGATGTCCTGGTGATACTCGCAACGACATTGCGAATAGCGCGTGTTTTTCAGAAACTCTGAAGACATATATAGCTATTTTTACTTGATGTTTGACACTAGTTGTTTAGTAATGTTCTCTTTAAAGTTGTGTGCCAATAATAATTTTTCAATAAAACAAATTTTACTTGGTGTTTCCCGTTTTCGCTGCAACACCGGAAGTCGCGGTGACGTCGCTAATCACGGATAGCACGTGTTTTCTGAAACACATATTTTAAATCGATGTTTGCCACTAGTTGTTTATTAATATACTCTTTAAAGTTGTCTCTCTATAAAGAGTTTTCAATAAAACCACTTTTAATTTGTGTCTTACTGTCTTTACGGCATCACCGGAAGTCGCAATGGGTTCGCTAATCATGGAGAGCACGTGATCTAAAAAAAATGTGAAACACATTCAAATATTCTGAACAACTTTCAGTATAGCTATTCATTGCCATACAAAAGCAGACATTCCACCACATACAAAACTTATAGCTGCAAAATGGATTACAACCAACACACTAAACACATTACTATCGAAATGACTCTATGATAACATGTATAACTCCCTTAATATCTCTATAACACAGTGTATACCTTTTTCAGTGGAATCTGTGACTACATGCATCACTGTGTCAGTAAGTCTCTCATTCATTGAATAAATATTTGAGTGGATCTATAAGATGGTGCCTCAGTCTATCAGTGGTTCTATAACTTAACTGCGTGACTGCCTCAGTGAGTCTGGGAGTGGGTGCATGAGTGTCTCAATGGGTCTGTGATTGGGTACATGAGTCTCTGAGTGGGTCTGTAAGTGTGTACATGAGTGTCTAAGTAGGTCTGCCATTGGATCCATTAGTGTCTGTCTAGGCTTGTGAGTGTGTATCAGAGTATCTGAATGGGTCTCTCAATGGGTGTGTCAGTGTGTAATTGGGCCCCTGGGTTGTTGCAACAGTGTCTGAGTGGCCTTTGACTAAGTGCATCAATGTCTCACTGGGTACATTAATCTTTTTGTTGGTCTCTGAATGCATGCATCATTCTTTTAGTTAATCTCTGAGTCAGTGGATCGATGGGTGTGTCTAACATGGTCTGAGTGGATGCAGAAGTCTCACAGTGGGACTGCAAGTGTGTAAGTGGGTCCGTCAGGAGGTATATTAGTCTCGGAGTGGATCAGTGATGTAATGCATAAGTCTCTCAGTGGGTATGTCAGTGGATGCATGACTGAGTGCATATGTAAGTTGCTGCATCAGTCTCTGACGAGGCGTATCAGTAGGTGCATGAGTCTGTCAGCGTGTGCATAAATCTCTAAATTAGTTTGTCACTGGCTGCATGAGTCTACAGGTAGGTATGTCAGTGGGTACATGACTATCTCAGTGAGTACACAGCTGAGTGCTTAAGACTCTCAATGGGGATGTGACTGGGTCCATAAGTCTATGACCAGGGTCTCTGAGTGGGTGCATGAGTCTGTGGGGGAATGTAAGTGGGTACATAAGTGTCTCAGTTGCTATATACGTGGCCACATGTGTCTGAGTAGATCTGTGAGTAGGTGTATAACTCTCTCAGAGGGTATGTAGGTAGCTACATGAGTCTCTGAGTGAGTCTATGAATAGGTGCATAAGTGTCTAAGTAAGTATGTCAATGGCTGTGTGAATGTTTGAGCAGGTATATGATTGGGTACATAAGTCTGAGTCAATCTATGAGTGGCTGCATGAGTCTCTGAATGAGTCTGTGAGTGCATGTATAAGTCTTTCACTGGCTCTTTCACTGGGTGTATGATTATCTGAATGAGTTTGTGAGTAGGGGCATGAAAGCCTCAGTGGGTCTGTGAGTGGGTCTGTGAGTCTCTGAGTGGGTCTCTGAGTGGGTGTATAAGTGTTTGACTGGATCTATAACTGGGTGCATCAGTCTTTGAGTGAGTCTGGGAGTGAGTGGGCGCACAGCTGTATTAGTGGATCTCTGCATAAGTGTGTCAGTGTCTGAGAGGGTCTGTGAGTGGGTGCATGAGTCTCTGACTGAGTTTGCGACTCGCTGCTTGAGTCTGTGCATTGTTCTCTCAGAGGGTGCAAAACTGTCTGAATGGCTCTGGGAGTGGAAACATCAGTGTCTAAGAGGGTGTGTGACTGGGTGCGTCACTATCTAACTAGATATGTTACTTAGTGCATTAGTCTCTCTGTGGGTATGCAAGTGGGGGCATGAGTCTGAGTGGGTATTTGAGGGGGTACATAGGTCTCTGTGCAGGTATGCAAGTGGGGGCATTACTCGGAGTGGATCTGTGAGTGGGCGCATGAGTCTCTCAGTGGGTCTATGAGTGCATGCACGAGTCTCTGAGTGACTGTCAGTGGGTACATGAATCTCTGAGTAGGTCTGTGAGTGGGTGTATGAGTCTTTGAATGGCTCTAACTGGGTGCATTAGTCTCCGAGTGGGTCTGTCACTGGGTGCATGAATTTCTCAGTGGATCGGTGAATGGGTGCATGAGTGTCTGAGTTGGTCTGTGAGTGAGTGTATGAGTCTATGTGTGGTTATGTGACTGGGTGCATGAGTCTGAGTGGGTATAGGAGTGGGCGCATGAGTCTTTGAGTAGGTCTGCTAATGGGTGTGTGAGTCGCTGAGTAGGTCTGTACCTGGATGCATGAGTCTCTGAGTAGGTCTGTACCTGGATGCATGATTCTCTGAGTGAGTCTGTAAGTGGGTCCATGAGTATCTGAGTGGATATGTGAGTAGGTGCATAAGTATCTGAGTAGGTATGTGAGTGCATGTATACTTGTCTCAGTGGGTATGTGAGTGGGTGTATAACTATCTGAGTGGGTTTGTGAGTGGGTACATGAGTCTTTGACTATGACCGGCGACTGTGCACACACACACACATATATATATATATATTTTTTTTTTATATTTTTACCAATATTTGCGACTACCCCATGACAGTAAATGGGGTGCCACCCTGACGACTGCATCGTCATCGTGAATAATATGCACAATTAAAAAAACAGTTTTGGACACATAACTTGTATCACTAACACCCCCATTTCTCAAACATGGGGTCAGAGAACCTCCAACCTGACCCCTTATGTTAGCTTTTACACAAATTTTCAGCCCCGGGAACGGTTCTTGATTGATAAAATGGCAGCCGCATGTTTCTGTCCAGTTTGTGTCCAGCCAGACAGAGCATTCCTGTAGGCGCGTGCATTCGCAATTCATCACGAAATCGTCGCAAAATATTTGCGGCCTGAGATATCACTAACTTTTTCTTCTTCTATTTCTCAAGAACTACAGGAATGGATTTGCACCAAACTTACTTTTTTGGGAAAATGTCATGAAGTTTCGTCAAACGATGCCAAAGATATAGGCAAAATCATTGTGACAACTATCTAACATGGGCAAATGCCTATATATCCACTGGGGGATAATGAATTATCAACAGCAGCTTTTGCAATCCTCACAGATTTTTTAAATATTTTAGAACGTCCTTTGGCTTTAAGACACAATCTACTTTCAAACATGCCCTCAGCATCCCATATCAGCTGCACTCAGCATTTACCATGTTTAACATGGAGTACTTCTTCCACCATAAACTTTGGTGATTCGTAAATGGTGCAACATATAATTTTTAAAGTGCACAATTACACTTGTCTCTAGGGCTTACGATATTTCCATGCAATCGACCCACACGTGTACATTCAGTAACTTTAAGCTGTATATGACTATGGTATTATCACTGTGGCCATCAGTGATGTCATCAATTATGTAATTTGAGATGCCAATAGTGATGTCATAAATTATATTATTTAAAATGTCACGGGTGATGTAATATGTGAGGTTATAAGCAGTGCATAGCTGGGGCGCAAGTTATAGTTCGTTCAGGACTCTATAACTGGTGAATTTCATATTAATTTAGGCATTTAAATGTTGATTCTTACCTCATTTCAATACCTATTTATCACTATTTAAAAATGAGGAAGCGACTGAGAAGATTGTTAGGCTGAGTAAATAGATGTGGAAAGTGGATACTGTAACTTATGCAGATGACTCTCTCTTCTAACTATTTTCAACCCCTCAAATTACTAAAGACCCACACCAACCCTCACATTTGTAACCCTCTGGTCTCATGCCTGCATTAACTTACATCTGCCTGCTTTTTGAGAAAGTCTTTAAATTTAACAGCTCCGATACCAACAAAATGTTATTCATTTTTGTCTTGAATACAAAATGTTAGTGCTCAAGTTATTCATTAGAACTTTGTGCTGACACTGCAGTTGATTACTAGGGAGTTATCTGATGGACTAC
This sequence comes from Calotriton arnoldi, assembly GCA_963921515.1. NCBI lineage: Eukaryota > Metazoa > Chordata > Amphibia > Caudata > Salamandridae > Calotriton > Calotriton arnoldi. The sequence goes on from CAWUFW010011467.1 coordinate 237,122, forward strand.
TGATGTTAGAAATACATGTTTGACTCTGTATGTATTTGAGACCTCATAAAATACCTCATTTTAGCTTTCTGGGGCCCTAACCATTATTTCTATACTTAAAGGAACCTCCCTCATTTTTGTGCATTTCTGAAGGAAATGTTTTAAAATGTACAGCTTTGATTCCATCAAGATAGCTTCAGGTGTGACACTTTGTCATAAATACAGATTTTTAGTGCTCTAGTTGCTCATTAGAACACTGAGGAAACTGCAGTTGATCACCAGGGAGCTAACTCACAGACTTCTCCTGGTTTTGGAAGTACTTGTTTCACTCTCCATGTCAGAATGTTTTACTGAAATGGATGAGGAGCATATTTAAGAACTCATAAAAAATGTGTCCTCATTTTAGCTTTCTAGAGCACTACCCACAATTTCTACAACAAAAATACCCCCTCGTTCATTTAATTTTTAAAGGAAATGCTTTACTTTTTATAGCTTTGATTTAATCAAAATAGCTTCAGGTGTCCCACACGCACATTCATAAATACAGAGTGTTATCACTCTAGTTGTTCATTAGAGCACTCTCATGAAGCTGCAATAGTACCCTAGGGAATCAACTGAGAGGCTCCTACTGCTGTTGGAAGTACATGTTTTACCCAGAATATCAGACTTTATTCTCAAATGGCTGAGGAATTTAGTGTGAATTTATAAATTTATAGACAATGTGCTCTCATTTTAGCTTCAGGAACTCCTTCCATAATCTCTGTGAGAAAGTCATTAGAGAAAACAGTTTTCACTCAAACATGGTTCATGAAATCTCAGACAGTCAGTAGTTTTCACAGGTAAATTTGCCTTAAAACATACCACAATTCCTAAAAGTAGTATGGTACCACCAACCAATGATTTATATTGTTATCGTCCTTTAGATCTGCTTCTTTTTTATGACTTTCAAAACCTGATATTCATCACAATGCATTTCAATGAGGATCATGTCGTGACTCTGTAATGGCTGCCACAACATGTTGTCATTGTTGTGGACAGCCAATTAAGGGGGTCTTTTTGGGGACCCCGGCATGACCCTAGGAGTCAAGGTGTGCTTATGTTTCTCCCTTATACTTTTTTAATTCATTTTCAGAATGCAGGGACCATTTCCCTGAGTCCTGTCATAACTGCCACAACATATTGTTTAGGTTGTGGCCAGCCAGTCAGAATTGACCAGCCCCCTTTATAGTGGCCAATCAGGGCAATAAGGGCCTCAACTTCCCGTGGTTCAAACATGCCCGCCATTGATTTGAAAGATTGGACCTTGGTCAGAAACTGCCTTGCTGGTGGCTACTTCCAAGCTCCAGCTAAAAATCCGCTATTGGGAGTATATTCAAACCAGTCTCTATTGTAGTTCCACCCTTGGTAGGCTGACAAACCAATTCTTGCTTACTAATGAGCGTCCCTCTTATGAAACCGTTTATTGATCTCCCACTCCAACAATTAGCAAAATCTTCACACCTGAAATTTTGCTATGATATACTCGAATAGGGATCATTCGCGGCACTATGGAGCACTGACCGAAGCACTGTCCACTTGTCTGTATGTACTATGTATTCTCTGTCAGTAAATTAAACTATGCATCATGTGCTATTTTTCTCTTGAGCATAATCAAAGCCTAGAGGGAAATTGATATGTCCACTGTGCAAGTATCATGGCATTTGGAGTTATTTGGTGGCATTGAGAATCTTAAAGGGCGCCATATTCATTTATACTGTTTTTGCTGTAAGCAAGTTCTTATTCATGGTAGGGTTTATAAGGAAAGCCAATGATCTTAAATTTTAGACCAGTAGAAATTGGTTGCATGCCACTGGTTGCTATTTTGCACATAAATGCGTTTTTACGTCTTTCTGTGCTACAAAATTTGTTTTTATTCCTTTTAAAGTGATTTTATGATGCAATGGAATAGGCTTGAAGAGATTTTTACCTGGCCATAATAATTTTGAAAAACTGTTTATTAATGATTGTTTTATTGATTGTAAGTTTTATGGAACAATATTCGGAAATAAACTTTTACTGTTATTTAACATGGGAAATTAATATTTTGGGGACCATCCTTTTTTCTTCGCCTACTGCTTGATGGATCACCCCAAAACTTTACAGGAAGGAGTTGAGTTGGATGAACCTTCCACTGGAAGTTTTTATGAACTGTCATCAAACGACACCAAAGGTATTAGCTAAACAAAAAATGTTCTTCCAATGGAAACTCTGACCTAACAATAACTACACATTGTCAACTGCTACATCTGTTGGTTGTGCCATCAAAAACCCTGCACTGATGGCCCAACAGAGTTGGGAGGAGTCAGTGTAGGTACATCAGACTGTCCTCTCTATTTAGAGTAGGTAGTTTGATGTTCTTTTTTTTCTGTTCCAGACCATCCAAAAATCAAAAATGACTCCTACAACCTGTGAGAAAACTCCCAGGACAATAAAGTTATTAGTTATTTGGGTTTTTGAAACAAACTTTCAAGGTCGAAATCATGATTTTCGGGAGAAGCACATCTACGTGGGACAACAGAGCTTGAACCGACACCCACTCCCACCACCCACTCCAAGAACCATGGGATCATCATCAACAGCAAACTCAACATGACCATGCAAGTCAATGCTATCACTGCCTCCTGCTTCCATACCATGAAGATCCTGAGGAAGATTTTCAAATTAGTACCCAATTAGCCCCCAGAAAATCGACATGCACGCCCTAGTCACAAGCAAGCTGTACTATGAGAACATCCTCTACTCAACAAAAAACTCACCAGAAGGCAGCAAACCATTCAAAACTCGGCAGACCGAATCACTCTCAACCTCCCAATCTGCCCTCACATGATACCACATCTGAAGGAGCTCCACTGGCTCCCCATTCACAAACCAGCATAATTCAACCTCCTCACCCACACTTTCAAGGCACTACATAACACTGACACAGCATACCTCAACAATCTCATCTGCTTTCATAAATCTTTCAGACACCACCACTCGTCCAGAATCCTACTTGCACACATCCCACACAACGAAAAACAGATCTGGTAGTCAAGCCTTCTCCTACATTGATCCTAAAGCATGGAAGGACCTGCTGCTACACATAAGAGCCTCCTCCTCACTTCTTGAATTCCGCAAGAAGCTGGAGCCCTGGCTTTTCAAGTAGTTCCACTCTGCCCTAGGTCTGAGTAGAATTACACCTGTTCAGGATCAGGATATCCTCCTGGGTGATAGTGTGCTTTACAAATCTGCATAACATACATTTGGGAGCTTTTTTTGCAAGCAAAAAGTTAGCTGAGTGGCCACCTGAAACATGACAGACACTCATCAATCTTTTAGTGCTTTCAGAGGATCCATTGCAATAGGGGCTGCTTCAAAGGCACAGATATCTCTGCAGAACGAGATCAGGGGGCATATTTACTAAAAAGGAGAGATCATAAATGCTCCATATTTACAAAAATATGAAGCATTCCTGCTCCCTCCTTGCTATAGCTCACTGTGTGGAGCCTAGCACCAATGCAGACAACCTTGCACCATAGTGCAAGGGTGCCTCCATTACAGGCAGGATTGTTTTTGTGCACGAAGGGACACCTTCCTGAACAAAAACAATCCTTAGAGCCATCTTGCTCTTTCTATGTGTGTTGCAGAATGCAGCACATGTGGAAATAGAAAATAATGAGGAGAAATAAAGATATTTCACCTTGTTGTGCCTCACTTGCGAAGGGGTAGCATTTTGATGCATTCCCAGGTTTACAAGTCTTTGTAAATCTGGGAATGCGCCAAAATCCATGGGTGTATGCATGGGTACACCATGGAACACCTCCCAAGTTGAAAAGTAAAGTAATGCAGCACAAGTGGCTGCTTTGCTTTACATTTCTTTACAAAGCCACACAAACCAGGCATTGTATGGCTTTGTAAATATTACTGAATCCTTTGTGCTGTCACAGATGGTGATGCACGGACACTGCAAAAGCTTCATAAATATGGGTCCAGATCCATAAATAAGGTGGGCGGTAGTCTGGCCTGGAGCTGGATTTAATGACCACCACCACCCTGACGAAGGGTGACCCATATTCTAAATGAAGATAATAGCCATTGGGAAAGTATATACAGCATAACTTTTCTAAAAGTGTTTAACCCCCTCTCATCCATCATATTGTAACCTAGCAAAGGTGGGACAGGATCAGACACCAGTTCTTCTACCCTGCTGCATATTTGTTCCCTGCTTAACCCCCCTTTAGATAATATTGTCCATCTTAACAAGAGAGTCTTTATACGGAGGTAACTACACTAAAGCTGATCTGCTGGTGGTCTGTAATTTCGGAATTTATGCAACTTTCTACTAAGAGGAACCTGAGACTTAATGCCTCAATTCTTGGGGTCAATGATCAAAGCTTAAATTCAGAGAGAGTTAGGAGAGGCCTATGAGCATCGCACTTATATCAGATTGAAAAAGGCTTGATTTAGAACAAATCTTGGCCAGTGTACCACTTCATTTACAGTGCTCGAGCAGTCAGACTGTGCATTTGAATGAAAAGTGCATGTTTTCTCTAGAGCATTTACGTTAACTCAGGATTCAGATCTGTGCTGGAGAGTGTGCAGCATGGAGGGTCAGCATTTTTTCTCAAACAGCTGCACCGTATTTTATTGCAGGCAGTCCCAGCCAACCTTGTGAAGGAGAAAACGACCTCCATTGAAGGCTCAGTCTCTGACCACAGCCCTCAACTTATGCAGTCCTTCTGAACGCCTTCAAAAAGGCATCCTTGAGGAAAACCCATTAGCTGTGTGCCATTTCCTATGGGACACACAGTATGTGCTCGCCCAGACAGCATTGGCCTCTGAGCTTGTAACAGTAATATGGAGCAAGAGTATGAGTGGAGGTATTCCCTCATTTGCATTGGGCCATGCCCCATAAATATGAAGGTACAGTCAATGAAATTTCACAAAATATGTGCTCTTGTATTAGCCTCTACTTCAGGGCAACAGAAACATCCATGGACCGTTATGTAAAACAGAACTGCTCTGGCTGACCAAAAATAAGAACTTTGGTGATGTTCCCTCTGTCTAGAAACTGAACAAACATAATTTGGAGGAGTCAGTGATAAAAACACTGCCCTTGGAAAATGAACTGATCTTATTGTAGCCAGTTAATTAGTTCAACATTTGGAAGACTAAGAGCCACATGTACCGAGCCTTTTTTAGGTCGCAAATGGGCTGATTCGCAGAATAGGCCTGTTTGCAAATGCAAAAAGGCTTTTTGACATATACCAAACCCAAATAGCGATTCAGTAACCCGTTACCGTATCGCAATTTGAGTTTGCAATTCAGTTTTAGGATGGGGCGTCCTTTCCTAATGCCCAATCGCAGTGGTAGGTATGAATATTTTGCAACTGAAATGACGCAAAGCACTCACATTTTACCACCAAATTGAATTTGGTGGTAACCCATTTGAAAATGGGAAGGGATCCCCAGGGGACCACTTCCCCTTTGTGAATGTTTGCAAAAGCATTTTTTTAAGAGCAGGCAGTGGTCCCACGGACCACTACTTACTCTTAAAAAATTAAAAGAAAACTTTTCATTTTTGTTTTTGAAACGCATCCCATTTTCCTTTAAGGAAAAGGGGCAGCATTTAAAAAAAAAAAATAGAATGCTTTATTTAAAAGCAATCACAGACAGGGTGGTCTACTGACCCCAGAAGGCCACCATCCCTGTGATTTTAGCAATTCCCAATGGGTCTCAAGGTAAGTCTATTTGTGACCCACTGGGATTCGCAAATGAAACTCAGAAGAGTTTCTTATATTTGAAATAGCAATTTCCTAATTGCGATTCACAGGAAATCGCAATTAGGAGCTGGCTAATTCAAACCTTCGTGGATGTGCCCCTAACTGCCTTGATCCTTGGGAACTTGGCTTTCATCCTGGTCAAGGAACCGAGACAGCTCTTGCGCACTACAACCCATTACTCATTTTGGATGAGGGTGATTCAGCTACGTTGATTCTTCCTGCTGTCTCTGCAGCATTGATACTGTGGACCATCTCACTCTACTAAAGCTTCTCACCAAATTCAAAATCATTGGGTCTGTCGCAGCTTGATTTTCTTGCCTTTCTTTATAACCAGACTCCATTTGTGGCTCTTCCGATGTATTGTTCCACCTCCTTGGCCAACAAATGTGGGGATCCACGTGTTTTGTCACACTCCTCAATGCTGCTTAATATCTATGTGTACCCATAATCCCAACTGATTAAATTGTTTTGCTGTTTCTTATGCAGACGGCTCACAGTTGACTGCAACGCAATCAAACCCATGAATGCTTGCTTGGAGTCCAGACTTGGATACTGCAGTGTTTCCTTAAACTCAACACCCTCAAAAGAGATCTGACTAGTAGATTACAACATCAAGCGATGGCAAAACAGTGATTGGTACATGACTATGGGAGAAACCTCCACCCTGGCATCAACATCCAACACATTAGGATTTCATTTGGATAAAAATCTATCCTTCAAAGCGTAGATTAATGCACTCTGTTTGGCATGTTTCTACTCACTGAGAATTCTGGGAAAAGTTGTCTCATTCTTGCTACGTCATCTTCATGCTGAGGCTGACTCTGCATGTGTTTTATTGAGAATTGACTACTGTAACATGTTCCATCTACGCCTACCTGAATCCTCCTTAGCTAAGCTGCAGAGGATACAGAACATTGCTGCAAGAAAAGCAAGTAACCTTTGTAAATTCGACAATGTCTCCCATGCCAGAATTAAAATCCACTGTCTGAGTCAAGCAGAGAGTCTTCTTCAGGGCAGTTTGACTTATACATAACGCTTCCTGTGTAGCTGAGAAATCTCTTTTTGACCAATTCAGTCGCTGAATTTGAGTTAGAAATCCGCATTCCAACTCTTTTTTGCTCGTTATTTTAAATGATATCAGCTGGGTGCCCATTCCCTTTGTCTATTTTGCCCTTAACTCTGGAGCAATCTCCTTTTGTTTATCAAAATCATTCGTCGTTCAGAGCAGCTAAGGAATATTGGTGAGAGGTGATAAGTTCTTTCTATTATAGTAGAGGCCACAGTGACAAGAAGTGGTGCTTTTTGTTCAACAATACACTAGAAGGAAACGAGCAAGGCTCTTTCGTTAAATCCATTTGACTGTAGAGAGCACAAGCAGTATCTATGGCGGTGATGATACAGTGATGGGAGAGGAGGTACAGCAGTCAGTGGAGGGACTGGTGAGAATATGAAACTGGAGGTACCTGAAATGCCTGGTCGAACATATGACCAGTTGGTGAGGGTTATGTGAGTGGTTGTGGGGGTAACGAGTAACCGGTTGAGGAGGGAGAATGGAGTCGTGGAGTGAAAAGGGTTAAGTGGTTGCTGGGGTGATAGATGACTATCTGAAATTACTGATAAGGTAACAGGTGAATAGCTGAAGGGGTGAGTTGGAGTGATTGGGTAGGAGACTATTTGGAGTGACTTCTTGAATAGTACAATAAGTGATTTGCTGAGGAGTGCTAATGGAGCGTTGGATACCAGCCAAGGGGAATTCTGGTTTGTCGTGGTTGGCAGAGCAGGTTAACTAGATAATTGTGAGGTAACAAAAGTTAAAGGATGGTTATAATTGAAAGGGATTCAAGGATAATTTGACAGAAGATATGGAATACCTTGATGGATAACATGATGGTACTGGTTGAAAAAAGGCTAAGGGAGGGACTGCTCCAGCATCCCTGTAAAGTGCCTGTCACGGCTGAGGTCAATTACAAGTACTTCTCATTTCTTCTTCTCAAAAGTCATCTGAGGCAGTTCTATCTCGTTAAAATGGCTTCATACACTTCAGAGGTTTATTCACCCACAGTCAAAATATAGTCTGGTTTGAGAAGGAGGTAAGCATTCTCAAACGAATGTTGGAGTACACAATGGGAGACCCTGGTCACGCAAGCACCATTCAATGCAAAACAGCAAGGAAATAGACGGAGCCCATCCAATGGATTTTCATGATTGTCAAGCTCACCAAAAATAGAATAATATGTGCACAGCAAGAAAGCACAGCTTTTTCAAGTGATGCAGTCTTTTGGGAGAGAGGAGAGGCATGATGCCAGGGTTATAAGTCTTTGGGAAAGGGTCATGGACAGCTGGACATCCAAATGTTCTTTTTTGTGTGTGACTAGTCAACTGAGACATATGAAAAAGAAGATGAAAACAAATTAATTCTAATCACTAAATGCTGTTATGTGCTATAAAATTTCCTTTTTTTTGCCGCAAAATTTTCAACAAAACAGTGCCGCAATATTCTGGGGAGGGGGTCAGTAATTTACTTTTTTAAAGTACGGTTATTCATTATGTATTCAGTGCTTTATTTCATTAATGCGTTGTAGAAATAAAGAAATCTTTTCTGTTATATGTTCTCTATAGCATTCTTTTTTTATTCTCATTGTTACCTCTGTGTCAGTATTTGCATGTGAGCCCGACTCCAACATTGGCAACTTTCTAAAAAAAAAAAAAAAAAATAAATATATATATATATATATATATATATATATATATATATATATATATATATATATATGAAAACAACATCCAGCTCTCACAGAAACATCCATGAAAAATGGCACGGACTTCAGGCTGTCAGGATACGGCATTAGTTTAATGCCATAGGTCACCCTCAACCCATGAGACGAGACGCGTTTTGGCTTACTAGAAGCCTTTGTCAATCTAATATATATATATATATATTCGCTCAGACAGCCATCTTGAGGTCATTCTTAGATAACAATAAATGTGCAGCGACTTTTATATTTTTTCCAGTTTCTGACCGCTTCTTCTCTTTGTCTCTCTGGCGGAGTATGCATGCTTCATTTCATAAAGCGACTTAGGGCCATATGTACAAAAGGTCTTAGAGGTTGCAAACGGCGAATCAGGCTGTTTGTGACCACTACATAGCCTTTTGACATGTAGTAACCCCATTTTGTTAGTCGGTAATCTATTACCAAATCGCAAAATAGCATTTGCGAGTCAGTATTAGGAAGGGGCGTGTTAAGGGCGTCTCGTATGTTTTGCGACCGGAATGCGGTCACCAAACATTCGCAGTTTACTAGCAACTTCAAGTTGGTGGTAACCTATTCACAAATGGGAAGGGGTCTCCAAGTGACCCCTTCCCCATAGCAAATGTGCACACATGCATTTAAGAACAGGCACTGGTCCCACAGACCACTGCCTACTCTTAAAAAATGGAAAGAAAACTTTTCATTTTGGTTTTTGAAATAATTTTCTTTTTCCATTAAGGAAAACAGGCAGCATTACAAAAAAAATTGTTTTATTGAAAAAGCAATCACAGACATGGTGCTCTGCTGACCTCAGCAGGCCACCATCCCTGTGATGTTGGTCATTCCCAATGGCTCGCAAATTGCGACCTGCTTCCTGAATATTGATGAGGCAGGTCCATTTGCAACCCACTGGGAATCACAGTGTCAAACACACTGTTGTACATCGCATTTTACGATTTCATAATAGCGAGTCACAAAAAGGCGTAATTAGGAACTCGCAAAATGTAGAGAGAGAGAGAGAAGGTATTTTGCAATAAAGTGAACTACCCCAACTGATAATAAAAACCGAAAGTGACAGGCTGAAAGATGTTGCATGCTGTACCCGATACTGACCATCTTTAGAATATAGTCTCAAATTAGATAAAGAGATTCTCCGATTAATCTTATAATTAATGAATGTGTTGTTAATATGACTGTCAGGTAATATCTAAAATATATGTCAGAAGCCCATTCAGAGGGCAATGGGGCAAGCAGGAGCTACTGGGCTCAACAGTCGGGGTTGAGGCTACTTACTCCCGATGACCCGGGGCCTGACCTTCTATGTATCCCGAGTAACTGGGCCAAGTACCCCTTCAAGGCTTGACTCTCAGTAGTAACATGGGTCGAGCAGTTCCAAGGCTTCTTGGTGGGTGGTAGATGCAGTGGGTGAACAGAGGCTCACAACTCAAAATATGCTCAATACCTGCAATAAATGATTGTCCAGTCAAATACTTGCTTTTATGAAAAAAGAGTATTTATATACAAACACAAAGTAAAATAAGGCATACACAAAAAGTACACACAGTTCTCCTTAGGTCAGTACTCTAGTGTTAGATAGGCAGGTCCCTGAGAGTCACTTCCCTCTATCTATTGGTAGTGGTTATTCCTCATTCAGGACAGGCGACATTCAAGTTATGTCCCACTAGAAGTCCGAGTCTTAGTCATCCCACTCTGGCTCTTCTTAAGTCAAAGTGTTCCAGGGCCCATGGAGCTACGATGCAGAACAAGTTCCCTTGGCCCCTATGACCCTGTGATCAGTCTTACCTGCTCCCATCGGGGTTGCCCTCCGGAGTCCCCAGGAGCAATCCATGCGCTGACGTCACAGAGTTCTGCAGTAGCTACTGGCGGTAAGTGACACTCGGCTTTGCAGCGGCTGGTCATTGCTGGTGCTCCCTCTGATTATGTGGTACATCCCTCTGATCTCTCTCACATGTATGGGGGCGATCAGCAGGTTCTGATGCTTCATTTGGGGCACGGGCACTCGCAGGTCACCAAAGCAGTCTTCCCTCTTGGCATCAGCAAAACCAGGTGGCAAACCTTGCTCTTCATGGCGCCTCCCGCCCCCCCCCCCCCACCCCCTGGCATCCAAGGTCACCGGCTTATTCTGCACAGGGCTATGGCCTGACCGGCACAGCAATAATGCACTCTTCACGGTGGCCCCCTCTGGCATAAGGGATCGCCGAGTTTACTTGCACAAGGACTACAGCCCGATTGGCATGGCAGTAATGCACTTTTAATGGCAGCCCCATCTTTCTCACTCTTTATGGTGACGCCTCTTTCTTTGAGTCTCCACATGGGCGATGGCCCGATTGGTGCAGCAGCCACTTCCTCACACCTTGCTATGGGGATCCACTCACCAAGATCCCCCACTGGAACTTGCTCCCTCAAAGTGTTCCCCTCTTCTTCACAGGGAGCACTGATCTTGGCAAGTGGGCAGGTACTGGTGCTCCAGGTGCCAGGGCAGATGGCTTGGATTTCGCTAGGTGATGTCCCCTCACCCAGCTGGGACTGGCAGACATTAGCCCCCAGTCCTGGTCAGAAGTGGAAGTCTTGCAGAGGTTCTCCTCCACGACCTACAGCCTGACTGGCTGCTTGGCAGTTGACAATTTTGGGGGCCTCAAGCTCCTGTTCTCATTGTCCATTTCCAGACACAAAACGCGATTCAATGTCTGAATCTTTGAAGTTTGCATTGGGGGTCTGCTTCCTTTTGAAGTGCTCATTTCTCTGTTCTGCCCATCCTCCAAAAAGCAGTCTGTGACAGCAGGAGCAACTCCAATGCGGATAGCCCCACAACTCAGGCCATCGGAATGACTATAGGTTCACACCTGAATGTCAGCCACAGTGATATGTGCATCAAAGGGTTATCAAATTGCCCCAGCCCTAGTCTTAATGATTCTCTTATCAGCTCCAACTCTTTCCTATGATATGCCCAGGCCTCTTTCCAGTGACCTCTCTCAGAATCAAAAAGCACCCTTTGAAGTGTTCTGCCTTCCTCCAGCGTGCGTCCCACTCAGCTCTCAGGAATGCAGCATTTCATAAATCTGTCTGGAGGGAATCCTCTACCTCCTCATGCTCCTCCAATCAGCTTTGGGTCACCCACTGGAACCCAGAATCGTTCATGCATTGTTCCACCCACAGGTACACATACACCCAGCACACAAATGCAACCATATGCTCACTGCTATACACTACCTTGATGTACGCTAAGGGTGAGTTAAGCACATAGTAGCAGACATTTATATGAGTGGGCCTGTAGGCCTCACTCCAGTGACGCAGGTAAAAAGGCCTGTTCACTCCTATTGATCACTACAGGGGATGCTGCCACCACCGCACTCGTACTGCTTTACTCCTGGTGAAGGCAGTAGCCTTTCACAACCCTGAGGGTGGTGCTTTGGGTGCCCCTCTTGGTGCAAAAAGACCACAATTCACAGACAGGCTTATATTATGGCACACACACGATTCATGTGCACCCATGACTATAAAACTCAGCACCAGGGACCCAGATATCGATTAAGCTGGGGCACTCAGGCCAGTGGTGCATTTCTGTCACCATGCAAGGCACTTTCCCTTCCCAACAATTTAGCTAAACAAAATGTGTGGGATGAGAGGAGAAATTCATTTCCGTGGTACTTGAATGTGCAGGATTACACAGCTTGGCACAGAAGAAGAGTCATCCTTGCAAAAATATCTGTCAGCTGCTGGCAAATCAGTGTCAGGAAAGACAATTGCCAATATCAGTGTGATGAAATGAGCCATTCTAGGCATCCTTTGAGAAAAACAGGAGGTCTGTCCCTCCAGAGATGGTAGTTAGAGACAGAAAAACGAAATATGTCAAGGTGAGATGAGAAGACGGACTTAAAGATATATTTGAACAACTCCAACTGTCACCTGTAAACTGCTGATGCTCTGGGTGAGTCAGATTGGAGCTCAGATGTAAGATCCACCCTCAGATCCAGGTTTCCTGCTGAGTTCACAAGTAATAAACAAAGATTTCCAATAATGTTTTCGCATCCCTACCACTATTTACAGCTGCCTCTGCTTGAACCGAGGATTAGGGGTCGCAATAACCAACAATATTGTCTTCCTCCCAACATCATGTCATCAGAAAGAGCTGGTGTGAGCTGTCGGCGCTGACGCTGGGTCACTTGGCCTGCTGTCTTTCCAAGAGCTGACACTGCGCAACCAATGCTGCTGTGCACAGCAGAAGGTACCATTTTAAGAATCACATGAAAATGAACAAGTGCCAGAGACACTGTCAAAGAACTTAGGCCCTTATGCACAAACATTCTATTTAAGCAATCGTAAATTACGACAAATAACGAATTCCATTGTAGCATTTGTTAAATGGAATGTACTAAAATGCATTCGGTAGAAGAAGTTGCAATGTGTGCACTGAAGTATACTGAATGCATCGCTATTTTGTGAACTGGCCTATGTATTAATAGGCTAGTTCACAAAATACCAAATTGTAGTGGAGGGCAATTTGACCTACCTCATTATTATGCATGAAGTAGGTCGCAAATTGCGACCCACTACAATTGGCTACATTCACACACATAGTGGCCTGCTGGGGTCAGCACAGATCACCATGTCTGTGATTTCTTTTAAATGAAGCAATGTATATATTTTTTTTAAGTGAAGCCCTTAAAAGATAAGGGGTTGCATATAAAAAAAAAAAGAAAGAAATTAAACAAACCTTTTTAAGCACAGGCAGTTGTTCGAGGCAAGGCGAGACTGGCCGTACCAGGAATTAGGCATTTCCCCGAAGGCTGTAAGGGTGGAGGGCCGCTTTTGTAATTGAGGGCCGCTTTTGTAGAAGTGTAGCAGTTTTAAAAGCACTGCAGTGTTCCTTGTATATCCTAATAAAAGTTCCAAGGTAACTCTGGTGATTAATATACCTGCTGGAGGGAGATAGGAGTTTTGTCTAGTGGTAGTTTTGACTCATCTAAGGTAGCACAGATGGTTAATATGCCTGCTACAAAGAGCGTGTACTATGCAGATCACAGAACAGTATTTTATGTGCCTAGCTTAGTGGGTTACTGCTTTTGTCACAGAGATCCTTTTGTTTCATAAGTTACACTCGTAATCTAGGTTAGAATGTTATGTTTTTTTTTTTACATCTTTCATTATCCTAATTTTGCAAAAAAGGGTTTGTTTGGGTAGAAACAAATTCTTATTTGTAAAGTCAACCCTAACCACTGTGTTGTGTTCTGAATCCTGAGTTTGTGCTTCCCCAGAGCAAGGACTCGTAAAAAATGCCTACTGTTATGGAAGACGAGAATCCTACATCTTGTAGTCCCATTTGTCTTATAAAACATTTTCTATACACTGATTTACACACGTACGATTCATTGTCTCTGTATGTGTGTGATGTAAAATGCTCCAACACCCTACACTTTTATGAGAGGCACTATAAAACAAATGAAATACATGGAGAAATGAGAGACACTGTTCGAGAGTGCTAATGAGGAAATCATTGAAGAGCCCCAACAAAGATTGCCGCATCCTTGTGTACTGCAAGGTCATCATTTACTATTCTTTAAAAACAAATACAATTGAATATATAATGAAAATTGTGATGCAGAATGCACCATTTTTCCCCAAATTATCTTGGGGAATCGCCCCAAACCCTGTTGTAATGGTGAGGCTCACTCACTGTGCTCACTCACTGTGCACTGTGTGGCAGCTGATCTGACAAAATTTGCCAGGGCTGCTTTGGGTTCCCATCCGGCCCTGACTCGACAGACCACTCTTTACTACTAAGAAATAATTTTGGTCAACATTCACAAATGGCTTACAACCTACTTTGAGGGGGTGGAAAATTATAATGTTTTGTGACTGGACTTAGGTTGCAAAACAATACTACATACCTTAAGGAATCAGTATCTGGATGTTACTGAATCTCCAAGTTGGGCTTTGTAAAAACATCAATGCCATTTTGCGGTTGCAAAGGATCAGATTTTCCGAATCAGAACCTTTCTGGCCATAAAATAGCTTTGTACATGAGAGCTTATATACTATAGACAAATGCAGACCCAATTAGAAGCCCTTCGAGGGATGAAGACATAAGTCCTCTCCAGATGGTGACTTGTAAGTAAGGGCTGAGATGAGATAGATGGAATCGGAGTAATAAGATTACTTGGTAAAAGCGAAAATATACCCAAGAAGACGTATGTATCAGCCTATGCAACACCACCCCACAAGAGTGCCAGTAAACTACACAGGTTTATCCAAGAAAAGTGTAAGCAGAACCTTATAACTGGGGAGTACAGACAACAGCACATGAGCACCAAACTTTGCACTACCACATCAGCTCGCATCCTGCTGGTATGGTGAGTCTAAGGTATATGGGGTATCCCAGGCAGTAGCATTCCAAATATCTTAAACTTAACTCCCCCACCCCACCCCACAGCCACTGCCCAGGAAGCAGACATGCCTCTCGTAGAGCACTCAACAATCCCTTCAGGGTAAGACAAGCTGGCTAGATCACAAGTAATCGAGAAGATCGATTGCATTTCAACACTTTTGGGTCAGGAGAGCGACTCCTGATCCTTGAAGGGTAGAGAGTTCCTTTCAACTGTTAAAGATTTGGGATACATACCTGCTATATGATAACCTGAAGCATAAATGGTATCCTCCCTTATGGAAACAATAAGGAAACAAGAATAGACCTGTACTCCACCTAAAATAAAGGTGGGGAAAGTCAAAACCTTTTTTTATATATAACCCTCACCCACTCTCCCTCACCCACTCTAATAGTGGCATGCTTCATCATCGGGTTCACCCTGACTCCTAAAGCTTGGGGTGGGCTTGACCATATTCCAGGGAACTCTTAGAAGAGAATTTATTTTGGGAGGCGGTTTACATTTAAGAATTCCTCATTCACCCCAAGGTATCCCTTCATTCGTGGGGTGGCTCGGAATGATTAAACTAAGAATATGAGGGGCAATAAGGATATTGTGGTCCTATGACCCTAAACTAAAAACAGCAACAGGTTTGTGCCCTCCTCTATTGGCCTCAATAGGTCCTGGGCATTCTTCAGGGCGGTAACAGAAAAAGAGTTCCCCCAGTGACGCGCTCTTGCAGATTTTGTTGATAGATGCGATGCATGCAGAAGATAAGCTTGTGCATGCGAGAAACACTTAAATGTACTTGCTGTGCATCTGAAATACCTGAAAATAACACAGTATATTGTATGGTCATCTATATATACACATTATAGTTTATAGGGGAATCTTGTCTCTTTAGGATTCAACTGTTTACAATTTTAACATTTGATAGTGTAGCACACATTTTTTTTGCCTTGTTAATACTAATAATGCTTGGCATATTGCCCCACGCATTCCTGTGGTAAAGCCTGTATTCAGACTTCGGATACTGGTTTACATGCTTAAAAAGTAGCGAGATTTCTTCTCATGCATTTAGGTGTGGACCCAACTTTCAAACAAAAAACGAAGGCAAAGAGAAGTAAGACCAATGGCCATGACATGCAACAGTTTCATAAGGTGTGTAAAATCATTGTCATTGTGAATCTGTACTGACTTACCCCAGGGGTAAATATTTTTAATGTATCAGGTGGTGGTAGGCCCTGTAGTCAAACTCTGGTATGTACATAAAGATAAATATAAAAGCGGAGATGGAAAACGCAAAGAAACCGAAGTTGAGTATACCAGAATGCGCAGTATCATTTGCTGTCATGCCCCATTTGGTTCGGCCTATCGGCCGGGTTCTACTTACATTATCAAGGGTCCCTACCCATGGCAAACCTGCAATGTGCTCCGCTCAACCTGGCTGGTGACCGAGCGAAAGCAGAAGTGCTCATTATATCTAGCCGCAGTGTCCGTGAGCTGCGACCCATAGAATGGTCACATGAGCGGATGGCGAGTATTTGCCGCCGCCCCCCTTGTAACCAGCTGCGTCTGATACATACTCCCACGCTCAGATCCGAGCGGGGTAGTTCGAACCTGGATGTTCTACATCTGCAGCTCATTCTGTGGTCACGTGAGCGGCAGCGCTTGTTGTAGTTAGCTGCGGCCAGTTCATACCACTGCCCTCGGGCCCAAGCGAAGTAGTTCGAACCTGTGTGGGGAGTAATAAAGGGAAAAGTATTTCTCCCTCTTCCGGGTGTGACATCAAGTGGGCGTGTAGCTCACCGTGAGGCTCCGTAACGTCATGAGTCTTGTTATTTGTCGTGCTACTCCAGTTCTGCAAGTGCCACGAGTTAGGCATTCTGGGACATGTAGTCCCCTTTCGTATGCCCCGACTTTGTGTGACTGAAGTAAGACTGGTGCTCCCAACTGTTTCTAGCTTCATTTATTTGAGTTTGTATATGCATTGTCTGAGTGTCTCTAGTCTCCTTCAAATAGTTTTTTTTTATAGCAAGCATCATTTATCAGTGTGACATGTCTATGTGATAGCCAGTTGCTCCAGTAGTATCTACATAATGATCCTTGAAACCCCTGGATTATTCTATAACATGCGGTGGGCTATGAAATGTTACTACTTGGGTGGGAAAGGGGTTTTGGAGTGATATCACTCCTTGGGTTTAGTCACTATCATATACGTTGAAAGTGTATATGTGGATCTAATCTAATCTAGCTGTTTTAGGTGGTACATGAAGCTATTTTGCTTAGTGTGGGATCGGATGTAGGTGTGGTTCACTGTTATTTATAGGTTTAGTTTGTGCCACAGGATCTCATCACTTAATCCTGTTATATTTGTCCGTAATCTGTAAACCCACCTTTGTTCCATTTCCAAGAGTTTGTTGGTGATGTCATTACGCGAGGTTAGTTTCTCAATAATGGACCATCTTAAGTCTTTGTCAGAGTGATTTTTACAATGAAATGTGCATTTAATTTGGTTGATACTTTTTGAAATGTATTGTGCTCCTGTGTTCACTTATTAGTATCTTGACTTTTCTGGTTGTCATACCAATGTAATGCAGCCCACAGGGCATGTGATGGTGTACACCACAGTACTGCTATTGCAGTTCGGGTGGGCCCTTTGTTCCCATGCCAATATACATTATGGGACCTACCCCCAATAACGGGCCACTACCCATGTGGCAACTGTTCAGATGGCCACCTGACGGAACACATACGAATACTAGAATTGGGTTTGACAACGGCATGGGAACAAAGGGCCCACACGAACTGCAATAGCAGCAATGTGGTGTACATGATCACAGTAAAAAGAATAATGCATTCAGAAGTCTTTCTAAAGTAATCTATATAGCTATGAAAGCCTAGTGCTCTCATTTGCCCTTAAAATGTGACTTTTCATTTTGAGGCCTACGCGTTATTCCTACATGTTTATTGCATTAATTTTGTTTTATTGAAAGTGCTCGAGCAACTTCTTGAACCTTTTGGACATGTGATCCAGATAAACAGTCACTGCCCGATGGGAATCAAATGCATGGAGATGTACCTACTTAGGTGTAGAGGGATCTGGAAAAAACACCCAAGACAATGAATGTCCTGCATTCAATGGTAAGAAGAGGAGACCTTGGGTTCAAATGCAGAACCATGCTGGAGCACTAGATAATCTGAAAAGATAAAGAGATAAGGTGATTAGGAGCACGTCATACCAAGAACTCTTTCGCCTACACCCAGCAAGCTGAATGTCACATGGTCACAATAGGCCTAGCAGAAACAGCGCCATTTATAAGCCATCGTTTCTTAAGTTGCCTCCTTCTCTTTTACACACGATGACTTTTGAAATACATTTGCGTGCGTGGCAATGCAAGATAACATTATCTGAATCTGCGTTGCTTGCATTTCAAGTTCGTAAGCACTCTATCAGGATACCTTTAACATTCAGTACAAGGGATAAAGTTCACTACTATCAAATGTCATATTTGTCTTTTGTGCGGTTGGCAACACCGCTATCTAACTAGAACAACTGCAGCCTAAACAAGGGTTGCGACTTCACCACATGGGTTCTATTGTTATAAATACACAGCCACTTCCTTGTTTAGGCAGAGGAGCACTCAGCTGACACTGTGGGGATACCACATGTTGAAATTCCAGCTGAGCTGATTCTTCCGTATCAACACGAGGGATGTCCAGCTCTACACCAAGATGGACAGACTGTTGACACTTACCCACAGGTAACAGGGAGTTAGTCCACCTGGCAGGGAGATGAACCACCCTAGGCAAGACAATGTTAGGGAGTGTTTGTTAGGAGTGCACATACACACAGTACTTAAATGCCTGTATATATACACACTGTCTTAAAACAATGGGGGGAAATTCTTTTCACTGTTCTTGTAATGGTAATTACTCTAATCTGTTACATTCTACTCATAATCACAGCGCATATGCAAGAATCACAATACTACAATACATATTGTAAAGCCTTGCTGAGTATTTCTTGTGTACTTCTTTGGGTATGCATGAGAATACAAACGAAAAGGTTCTAGATCTGTTACCACGATTTCCTTAAGGAATCAAGGTTGTCATGTTCTGAAGTTGAACACACATTTGTTACCTTGTAAGTTTAAGGGTTCGGAATGTGTACTGTGAGCTAGCAGGACTTTAGGCCAAATTCTCCTGAGTGGGTGCAGGGAATCAGACTCGCACCATCCCAACATTTATATTGTTCGACAACATAAACACACGATTTTACCACACTTTGGTACAAGCCGTACAACATGAAGTGATGGTCACTAAAACAGGACCTTGAAAGACAGAAGCTGAAAAGAAAAGAACAACATATGTTTGAACTGAGAAAACTGCAGTGCAGTGTTGACAGGACAAACAAAAAACCCCACATTGGAGCCAGGGGCTTAAGTTGAGAAGAAGGCAAGAAAAACACCTTCAGAAACGTGGCAGCCAAAACCTCAAGGGACTGACCTCCATGCCGCCGCCCCATCTCTCGGTTTAACAAAAAACTTGAATGTCATCACATTGGACCCTGAGATAGGAAGAAGCAAAATTCATAGAGAAACACTATTACAGAAACATCAGAATCCAGGGAGGGATACAGTCGCAGGCATGGGCATCAAGCACTAAAAGAGCACTTGTGGTGGCTATGAACCTTGAGGGTGGCTGGACACCTGGAGGCATGGAAAGCTAGAGGTAGTCCTTAAGTTAACTCTTGGCACTGGAGTCCAAACATTTAAGTTCCAGACAGAGGCATATAGACACTGGGAGGCAGCCAGGAGAAAGACAAGGAAGCTGAGTCAACATGAGATAGTCTGAGAGCCCAGTCACTGGCATCCTATAAAGGACAGCAGAGAGGAAAATAAACTATACTCATTCAAATTTGACCACTAGAAGCACAACTGCAGACTATTTGCAATATGAGCAAGGACACAGGAAATGGGGAGGGCGTAGAAGGCATAAAGGGAAGCTATAGGGCTAGGGCATACCAATGTCCCTCTCCCCGAGCACCCAGCTAGGGAAGTGACTGACAAACTGGTGTACCTATGTGCTGGTTCTTGAGGCACAAAGGTCCCTATACAGAGCTCCAAACCAGCCCCAACATTTTGCAGAATGTTATGTTTCATATAGGTACCCCAACATAGGCTCAGGTAGTCACCTTACCTTTCACCTATATTCTCCCCTACCATTACACTACATAACGGTTCTTGGGACTTACCTTTTACCTAGTTACGGTACTGCTAACAGGACGTGTGGTTTTCCCTGAAAACCAGCCTTATTCATTATGCATGAGGATTCTTGGAATCTCAGCAGGACTACCATCTCCTGCATAATAACTATGTATAAGGGTCATTCCTTCCGTCATCCTAAGTCCGACATTACACAACAAGGTAGAACCCCTGAGGGTACCACTTTGGGTATATAAACACCATATCTTGCTGAGGTAGTCAGAGGAGAAAAAGACTTCCATGCTGACACACTGACGCGAGACGCTGAGGTTCCTGCACGCAGATACTCCAGCTCGCAGTGGTCTGACATCCCTTGCGGGGTGTCCATCCCAAGACCAAGACGGGGTCCCACAGTCTCTCACTTCAGGTAACGGGGTTGACTTTATCCTAGAGGGATTCTTGGCTTTACACCGACATACATGCTAGGTACACTTGGGCACATCTAATTAGGGTCGCATCATAGGAGTACGCATTTATTACTGTCATGTATTTTATATGCTTGCCTGTATTCATTGTTTTAGCACGATGGTAGAAATCTATCATCCTTTTACTCTGTTAGTGCTTCTAATCATTTATATCTGTTTCGGTCTAATGGTTGTTTCAGCACACCTATTTCACACTAGAATGACGCTGATTCAATAAATGCTTATTGAAAAATGACCCCACCGTTTATTCTGTGTATCTCTCTGAGACAAAGTGAGCACGAGTGACTAAGTGAAAAGTATCGCACTGTTTCCATGATCCTGAGAGATCAGGGTTGTCATGTTCGATAGTTGCCAAGAACCATTCTCTCCTTGGTAAGAGGGGTTTCTAGTGGCACTGTGAGCTAGCTGGTATACAGGTTAACATACCCGGTGGGGGTGTCTAGAATCAGTCCGGACACCAATCCTACACTGTATGTTGTCTAAATGCGCAGATCCTATATAGATTTATAGGGACTACACGACATGGTGCCACCAACATTGATTTGGTACCTATTTAACGGTCAAATCTGAGTAGTTCAGTCGTGCTGTTCTCAGAGACCCCTACTCACATTTCCCCAGAGGCGTCTGGAGTGGGAAGGGAACAATCCGCCACAGCTGAGTAGGCATATCCTATGCATTGGCTGTAGGTTTATCAAGCTTGAAGGACAAATTGTTCCTATTGTGCATAAAACCTTATCTCAGTTTCCTTGAAACTCTTCCTTGAAAAATTTTCTTCTTCAAATTAATGGCTGACGAAGCCGCCGCTGTGCCAGCACAACGTGTAGCCGCAGTGAGGGAGGAAGAACAGGAGGGGGAAATTAACATTTCAGAAAATGTTAGAACTGCCCTTACTTTAAAACTAGCAGACTATGGAGTCTCAGCTAGGGGTTGGACAGTCACATTCGTGACTGAGGCACACAAATCATATAGAACAGAGGTATTCTATTCATGGGTTAAATTCCCACCAGCAGATGCACTATTAAAGACATTTAATTCTTACATTGAAGATGAAACACCAGATGAATACTGTCCATATGAGGACATTGAAGTTCCGCTCACCTACCAGGAGCACATAAACAGGTTTAAAGGTACCCTCCCCCACACAAAACACAAAGTAAGACTAGGTCCTCTCGGAAGAGACAGAGCCACTTGGCCAGTCCTTGCGGCTTACACACTGCATCCAGACATTGACTCAATGCCAGTGGCAGACTTACGTCTACTTCATAAAGAAATAATAAAACTTTACAGAAACCTGACACAGTTCGTGATCAGAACACTCACACTTCAGCCACCAAGAGCTATACAAGCAGGACAAATTCAGGGATCTACAACTAAATTAACACAACAAGCACTACAAGTAGTTATGGGTAAAATGCCCACTAAACGTGAGCAAATGCCATTCTGGATAGCTAAAAAAAAAACACAGCTTGAGGCAGTATTTCCACACACAAGCCCTAAAGAAAACACAGAATGCTAACAATCTGCTTACCAATGGGGATAGCTCCCCAAATGGAGGATTGTACCACTTGGGGTACAGTTTTTGCTGCCATATATACCAGAACTTATTGTACCCCGTCATTAGCAGTAATACCAGATGTATTAAGACAAATACAGAATGAGTATGGAGCAGCACCTGCTATGAACTTAGGGATGAAATTGTTAGGAAATTTTGCCCAGGTATCAGCTATTATATTAGCTAACATTAAAGGGGATGCAGCAGCAGTGGCAATACGCCAACGCCTGAGGGATTTCACTTCTTTACAACAGGAACGTGAATTATCTAAAATTATTGAAGACACCTATGCTGAATTAGGTAGAGATAGTTTAGGAGCTAGAGCGATAAAACCTCAACTCATGGGTGGTCCTGAAAAGGATAACACCAAGCAAGCACCTGATTCTTCCAAGAAGAAATGGGATAATAACAATAAAAAACAAAAGTATAGAAAAAATAGATCTCAGTCCATGGGTGGTTCTCCTCAACAGGAGCCCTCCGAAAGGAGATACAACCTTAGGAATAGAGATAACATTAAAAAACCTGACAGGTATCAGGATACTGATACACGTTCCTCTCGGTCCTTTCAGGGTTTACCAAGAAACTCCGAGAGAGAAGGATGGTCAGAACACAGACAAGAAGAGCGTACAAAGTCCAGAGACACGCCCAGCGCTTCAGACTATACTTCCAAAAAAGAAGACAAGCCAAAATCAAAACCTCAATTTAAACAGAAGAAAGTAGCAGGTCTTAAAGTTAGACATGCCCTAAATTCTGAGGATTTAACTTCTGAACGGGAAATGGGCTCTGACGATGCTAGACAGCGCAGCAGAGGTAACAATAGCTCGCCAGAACCTGATGGAATTTCTGATGACAGCGGAGTTGAATGAGCATATCACGGTTGAAACACCTGATACAAGAGTAAGTGTCCCACATAGGTTACAGGAGATAAAACTCCAGATGGAGGGGGTCAAACCCAGAAAAATTAAAGGTCTCTTTTGGGAGAACCTGACTTTTGGCTATGACATCCTTTTAGCTGAGAAAGATTGGCTGCCTGAAATTGTTATGGATTGCCCAAAGGAAGAAACAGTGATTTTGCCTGCTTTTTCCGAACTCGTTCCAATATACTTAAAACCACATACGCGCAGGAGTGGGCAGTAGCCCTTGCTCCAGCACTATATCGCAACCATGTTGGGTGGGATACTGAGTCACCTCACCATACAATCCCAGTAAAAACTACTCCAACTCCACAGAGACAGTACCCAATAAAACAAGACGCGAAAAAACAGGTCAGGGAGATCCTAGATCAACTTGAATACCAGGGTGTAATTGAAAGTTGCACCTCTCCAATGAATAATCCTTTGTTTCCTGTAATGAAACCCGATAATTCATACCGTCTAGTTTTAGACTACAGACATCCAAACACATGCACTAAAACATTTGCAGTACAGAATGCACATAGTGCCGCATTGATGAATAACATTGTGCGGAAAAAATACCAAACAACACTGGATATCTCAAATGGATTCTTCTGCCAAATTATAGCGCCTGAAAGCAGGTATCTAACCGCATTCTCAGCTCTAAGTTCCCAGCATCAATTTTGTCGACTCCCCCAAGGGTATAAGAATAGGCCTGGGTTGTTCTCTGCTAGCGTAACAGAATTACTTCAGAATTTGGATGAAGAGGCATTGTCCTATGTAGATGATATTTGTCTGATTGATGATGATTTAAAGAATCACTTGGCCAGGGTGAGCAACATAATTTTTGGGTTCACTTCTGAGGGCTACAAATTCAACTTTAAAAAAATCGAAAATAGCCCACCTCAATGTCCTATTTTGGGATACGAACTATCAACTGAAAGTAAAAGCCTGCCAGTTAACTTTTTAGAAAAGTGTGCACTGCTCCAACCTCCTAAATCTTTGAAGAACTTACAATCTATATTGGGATTTTTAAATTTTGGCAGAATATATACTTTGGATTACGCAGAAAAAGTAGTATCTTTCTACGACTTAATAAGACCTGATTTTTCAGTTAGGCATTGGACACAGGAACACACAGATATCCTTCGTTCCCTACAAGCTGACATGATAGCTTCAAAAGACTTGCAGACACGCGTAAATGTCCGCAATCTGGTGATCCGTGTTATAGCGGGTCAATCTGGGTACACTTACCTAACCTTCAATGAAGGAGAAACGGTACCCATAGCATACATATCACATTTTTACACAAACACTGAAATTTGCTTTGCTTCTACAGAAAAAATACTGACAGCATACAGACCGCTGTAGTAAGAGAAAGAGCACTGGCTCAGGGGAAACGAATAATTGTCGTAACTCCGGTACCAGCCTTAGAGGCTGCTACAAAGGCAAGCGTTCCTAATGCTAAAGCCTTACATCAAAGATGGATATAATTGGCTAATTCTCTCACTGCAACGGAAGTAGAATACAGATATGACCCTAGTCTAAAAACACAAGCATTTCTGCAATATGAACAAGAATATCCTCTCCCAAATGGAATAATGCCTCTAGATCAGTATGAATATATCATTTACACTGACAGATCTGCTCAGCTGGCCGTAGGAAGTACAAAGCAATACAGTGTCGCATGTGCGATTGTGAAGGGTCGTATGCAGGACGGCAAGTTCCATCCTAGCAATACGAACACACAGTCTCTAGGAGACTGCACGGCTCAGCTGGCAGAAATAAAAGCTCTATTACTGGCACTAATAAATATGAATCGAGAATTCCCCACACTGATTGTGTGCGATTCCTTTTATTGTGTCCAGTCATACAATGAGTATCTTCAGTACTGGGGTCAAAATGGGTTAAAGGACTCAAAGGGTTGCACAATTAAGCATAAAATGCTATGGAAACAGGTAGCTGAGTTGAAAAACGTACTGCCAAGAGCTCACGTGATATACACGCTGAGTCATCAACGTGATGGTGTTCACGTTGAAGGGAATTCATTGGCTGATGGAGATGCAAAGGGGTCAGTATGAACTGCTGCCATAGCTGCAATCACTCGTTCAAAAACGAGAATAGATGGACAGATAATGGTAGCTGGCATTGCTTCACGCAAATACAGCCCAGCCTTACCGAAAGGTTTTCCACTCAAGTACTCCTACAAGTTAGATGCAAATAATATTCCGTATGGTGGGGGATAGAGTAATACCAAACATGGATCGCAGATTAGGTTTAATTCTAGCTGCAGACGAGGGTCAAGGTTCTGCACACGCAGGGATTACTGCGACAGTTTAATTATTGAAAAAGCGCTATTGGTGGCCAGGGTTAACTAAACAAACAAAGAACTTTGGGGCCCATTACGATGGCGGGCGGAAGCACAACCGCCGTGCTGGCGGATGCAAAAAGCACCAGTTACCGCCGGCACGCAGCAGTCCACACGCCCGCCCAATTACGATGCGAAAAGTAGGCCAAACACCGCCGGCAAGCCAGCAACACCGTCCGCCATCAAAGTGCGCCCGTACACGTAGCGGCGCAGCCTAACTGACACACACCGTCCGACGAAACACGTCCCGCCCGGCGCATAAATTACGATGCCGCAAACAAACGGCTCCCACGGCCAAGAGATACCGTACGACAAACCGAAGCGGTAACACGGACGCCGAGCACGGACAACGAAAAGCGGCTCCCCGAGCATGAATCCAGCACTGCAGGCACTCCCCATGCTCCTGCTGATGCACCACCAAGGACGCAACGTACCGCGGAGACGCAGGTAGGCACACACACAACAAGTGCACGCAAACAGCGCACACAGTGCAAGGGCGGAAAAGCGGACAACCCCCCACCAGCGCGTGTACACAACACATCCACCATCGCATCCACATATGACACACAGGCCAAATCGTAACATCGCAGAACACATGTGTACACACCACCTGGGACTAGGAACCAACCACCCCGTCACGGCCCCAAAGCGCCGATGACGCCGCCACACATGCGCACAACGCAGAGGCCAACCGCAGCGCCATGCATGCGTCGCACACAGACACAGGGACACAACCAAGCAGCACACACATCAGCCCCACCCCGAACGCACATGACACGTGACAGGCCGGCCACAGACATGTCCCCAACGCCCAATTCACGGACAACACCCAACGCCACACAACCGACGCACACATGTCAGTGAAGACACGCAACAGCAGGACACACCCCAGTGTAACAAACATGGCGTAGCACACAGCGGCGGCAACACCAACTAGGAGAAGCAGGCCCCTTCGGGAAGAGGAACGCCAGTACCACACAGAAACACCCATACCACCCTGCACATATGAACAAGACATATAAAACGGAACACCAAAGAGCCCGGGGACCGACAACAGGTGGCCCAAGAATAACATCCACACACAAGGCCCAACGCAGAGCGGAAAGGCAGCCTGCCGCCCACACAAGGGAGAGCAGACAGCACTGAATGACCTTCCATTCCAACTCCGAAACCACAGCCCTACGACAGAAGCCGGTGAATACAGCCATTGTCCAAGAATAGACCAACACAGGCATGCCGAGGAGACCGACCACAGGGCAGATAGCGCATATCACAGAAGCACACAACGGACGGGGAAGAAAGAAGAAAACACTCCCCATGTCGGCCACATGCAAGTTAATTGGAAGGAGTCACACAGCACTGACCTTGAACTGTCTGAGAAGCATGTGGGAAGAGGGCCTGTGTCCTCCAAACAAGCCAACAGAACACAAGTCCTGTCTCCCTACGACTACACAGAGCTCACAGCAACCCCGGAGCGTGCACATTGCAGACTGCACACACAGCCGGAGCACGCCACCTCAACGAACCGCTGCGAAATGGCAACCGCAACACACCTACCCAACTACGCCGAACAGCTCAAGCTGTACAAAACCAACCTGTGCCATACATTGGGATGCGATCTCCTGTCCCTGCTGAACGTAAGTTACCGACTGACTTACCGCATCACATTGTTCAGCTGCGTCATGCCCGTCTTCTACTGTCGGAGGTGTCCCTACCAGCATCCCGTCGAGATATGCCTCTCCAACCCGGCATGTCTGAAGGCGGACCTGCTACCACTACTCCTCCCTCTGGACGCACACGACAGGGCCTGCTCTGCCTATGGGGGCATGGCGTATGTGGCCAACATCGCACCCGCACTGAAATGGGACCACTGTGCCTCCACACGACGGATCATCGATAACAGCTACATCGAATGTCACCCAGCATGCCCCATCATGGTCCTCCAAGGGACAACCTACGAACAACACCTTGACAGCCACCATCCGCTTCATTGGCTGGCAAACATGTACACCACCAATGACATGGAAGCCCTGCTGGACGGCATCGCATACCTGACAACCTGTAAATACGTCGGACCACAACGCAGGTTCCCCGAGTGACCTATGATGTCCAACCCCGCACCCATGCTTAGCTTCCGCACGGACTGGCCAGTCACCACCACAACAGCCATACCAAACGACCGGCAACTGTAACCACACCATCAACGACATCGCCATGACATCGGATATGACCGGGACATGCACACTGTTCCCCATCACATCCAGGAACACCGCATGCATCGTGGGAGGCAGTGGCATGGGCTCTGTGTATCGCACCCACATGGACGGAACTGCACGAACAACCAGGACACGACATAGATCCAGCGCCCATGGACACACACACCGCTCAGTGGACATGAATAGGTCGCCTGGAGTCTGTGGGTGCTGCACCCCTCCCACCCCCGCCCGGGAATCCCATACCAGGACCTTTGCATGGACGACAAGTGCATACAACAACAACACGACCCCAGTGACTGTGACATGTCCAGTAACCACCACAGTGCAACAACAAGTGGCACGCCGCTGCATGCACGCAAGCACATGCCCTGATGTCATCTCACATGCACGCGTGCATGAGGAACAACCGCAGCAAACCTGTCACATGGAACTGAGATGGACTGTGCCCATGATGCCAAGCGGTCTGGTAGGCTACATGTATACCGTCTGTGTCAAAGTCCGCAGCTCCGCAGCTATACGTAAATGTACATTAGCACAGCCTTGGCCAAGCAGATGTCACTCTGAAGCCCACATCCCACATGCAACAGCCAATCACATGTAACCCCACTCCCTATCCCATTTGCAATCATGCTCAGTATATCCTCAACATGTATTCCGCTGCCAGTAGTGTCCACTATACTGCATCACAGAGGACAGAAGACTCAATATAATGTTTGAAACCAAAACTGTCTCCGCTGACTCATTTCACAAGTACGAATGAGAGAGGATGAGAGTATGTGAAGTACACGGCAGTCGTGACATGACCATGTAGTCCACTGGTATTGGATGTCAACGCAAATGAGTAGCACTACTGTGGAAGACACACATGTGTCGTGTGAAGTCGTATGGACGCAGTGCTCAGGTGGGTGGGTGCGACGGGTAGATGCGCACATGCCAAGTTGGAGCACGCCGTGTTGGGAGGGGTCATGAACAGTACACCACCGCTTCCCTGGGCATTGTG
This sequence comes from Calotriton arnoldi, assembly GCA_963921515.1. Lineage (NCBI taxonomy): Eukaryota > Metazoa > Chordata > Amphibia > Caudata > Salamandridae > Calotriton > Calotriton arnoldi. The sequence goes on from CAWUFW010011467.1 coordinate 265,756, forward strand.
AGAGGACACCTGTCGGGGGAGTGAACACGTGTGTGCATAGCAGCCGGGCACACGTACAAAGCGGTACCAGGCGCACCTCAGCCCACCCTCTGTAGACAAGCTGGATCCTGTTGTGCGCCCGCCATGCCCCTGACAAGGCACACACAGCCCCAGTCGACCAGGTGTAACCCCAACATAGTCAATCCGCACAGGCGATACAGGGCACGGGATGGCAGTGGAGCATGGTGTGTGAGAGGTCTCCTCGCGCTCCTCCTGGTCATATCACGCAGGCAATAGAACCTCAACGTCTAGCATGGCACAAGTCAGATGGAAGTGTAGGGGGACGCACCACAGCACGAGCAGCACTGACGTCACAGGAGGTGGCTCGCACCATCCCATCCATTGCCCATCATACCAACCACGCCACATGCCATTGCGACTAAGTGCAAGCGCGTGCGCCACCACCCCCGAGCCCTCCCCAGAGAGGCCAAAGAGTGAATGTGTGGGCCATCAGCCACAGACGGACGCGGCCTGGCCGCAGGGGCAGCCACAGCCACTGGGTGTCGCAGGTGGCGGATCCGGAAGGCGAAGACTGTGATGCATAGTCCATGCAGGCCGGGTCTCCATTTGGGGCACCACGCAGGTGGACGGCGTCCCGCGACACATCATACCCTGAGACAGCCCACTCGTGCAACTGGACCCACACATACACTCCTTGCCCTCTCTGGTGCGAGCTTGGGGCTGCCTGTGCAAGCGCTAGCCTCGCAGGTGAGCATGCATATTGGGGGAGCGAGGGGAGGACATGAGGGCTGGGGCGAAGATGACTGTATCACTGTCAGTTAGTACAAGGGATGACCCAGATGTGGAAAGGAAGAGACGTGTCCCGTGTGTACTGCAACTAGTCGCCAATCCAACTACCCCCCATGTCCGGAATGTAAGCCCGCACCTAGGCCCGCCCATCCGCCACATCGAACATACCACCAGCACGACAACCTTCCCATTCGAAACACTGACTGGGGGTGGCGACCAGTGTACAATCATGTGTAGCCTACCCACGCGTACATGTGGGCCCTCCATGATCCATGTCACCTGCGGCAAAGTCATGACATGCGCAATGAGGGAAGTGAGGAGAGCTGTCCGCCCCACGCGCAGAAGGTGCATCAGCTCCACAGACCCAGCAGCGAGTCCAGCAGGGGTCACATGTGCAGGGGCAGCTGTGCCTGGTGTGAAGGCACATGCATATAGACAGCACATCGACCAATGTGTAGTCTGCCCACATCTACAGTCCATCATCATGCGGACATAGGAATTGAACACAGGGCAACACATCTTAGTTGGTGCACCCACCGTGACCAACAATGCGCAATCATCGACGTACCCGCCCTGTGCATGGCCCCCCACCCAACGGAGGCACATCCAGTGCCACCATCCCACACACACAAGCCTTCCACGGTACATGCTGTGTCCAATGGTCAGTACAGAGTCAGCGCCCATGTGGTGGATCCTGAACAGGAGACACATGCACACACATGCCAGCTCCCACTGTGTACGTCTGCCACCTGGCACGTGCAATGTAACCTCTCACCTGTGACGTGTGACTGCAAGCACACAGCCGTCTTGGCATGGGGCTGTCAATGTGGACACCTGTCAATGTTTCGGGAGGTGTGATCCGTACAGTGCTGTACATAGGGTGCAGTGCTGACACCTACTACTGTCTCATATCCCCTCGTGCCACAGGTCCCACTTGTTTTGGCCTGCACAGCCTGTGCCCACATCGTTGTCGTCGTGTGCCATACTCATCCAGCCGCGGAAGCAGTTCCATGCTCAGCAGACATTCATGTTGCCGTGGCGTTGCCGCTTGACGAATATGCAGTCAGTCCCCATCAGCACGCCCCGCAAGTCATTGGGGCCTAGATCCCCATGTGCATGCACATGGCAGTGGTTTGTATCACTAGCCATTGCCATTGGTGGGAGACCTGTGTAAGTGTATTGTGGCCGTGCCGTCCCAGCTTGACAGCTGGGCTGTGGCTCATGTGCTTGCACAGTCATGTCAGTGATGTGTATGCGAAATTGCTATGTGTCGTGTTGCTTTGACATGTGTCCTCTGCCATTGTCCCTAGGCGGAGACCGAACATTGACCGCCCATACCAATTGCTGGCAGACATGGAGGATACGGAGGTCATTAGGAAGTTTCGGCTGGACAGGCCAACCCTGCATCGACTGTGTGCCATGTTAGAACCCCATCTCCGTCCCCGCAGGGTGTATCCGACTGCTGTCACCCCCACGGCTAAGGTGATGGCCGCCATGCATTTCTTCGCCACTGGGTCATTCCAGCACACAGTGGGCAGTGGAGGAGGGATGTCCCAGCCCATGTTCAGCAAGGTGCTGAGGGATGTACTGGCAGCCATGATGCTGTGCCGGAACAGGTACATCCGCTTCCCCAGGGCTCGTGAATTGGCGGCAGTGAAGGGTGCATTCTATGCCCTTGGCAGAATCCCACACGTCGTTGGAGCCATTGACTGCACACATGTCGGCCTTGTTCCACCACAGGCCACTGAGCACCTGTACCGCAACAGGAAGCACACGCACTCCCTGAATGTGCAAGTGGTGTGCCTTGCGGACATGGTGATCACCCACGTGTGTGCAAAGTTCCCAGGCTCGGCCCATGACGCACACATAATGCGCAACAGCATCTTGCCACGACTGATGTCCAATATGCAACAGGATCATGCCTGTATTGTCGGTGAGTATGTGGAGTGGTGTAGCGTGCTGGCTGTGCGATGCTGTCCCCTGTCCAGTTGGATTAGCAACGGTTCTCTGTGTCCCTCACACCCAGGTGACTCTGCGTATCCGAATGGGGCATGGCTGCTCAGTCCATTGAGGAATCCTCGCACCCCAGCAGACGATCGCTACAATGAGGCACATGGGAGGACCAGACGTGTGGTCGAGCGTACCTTTGGCCTCCTCAAGTCCAGGTTCAGGTGCCTGGACCGCACCGGGGGTGCGCTGGCGTACTCCCCACAGAAGGTGTGCCGGATAGTGGTGGCGTGCTGCATGCTGCACAATCTGGCCATTCGGAAGCAGATCCCCCTCATCGTGGATGACGGAGATCAACCAGGGCCCCAGCCCGCAGACCAGGACAGCTCGAGTGAGGAGGACAGCGGAGAGGAGGAAGCTGGTAATGTGCGGCAGCAGCTCATCGCCCGCTACTTCACTTGACGGTGAGTGTCCATGTACGACGGCTGATGTGGCTGTATCTGTGCAGGTGTGTGTGTGCTGTGTCAGGGTGGCCGTTTGTTCACTGCGTGCTGTGTGTCAACGCTCCATGGCCAGGGTAGTATGCCACTGTTGGTGGCTGTGGCATTGTGCCCTATAGCTCTGTGCGATGTGTGTACATTGCTTGTAGTTGTTGACATGTACTGTGTGATGGGTGTGTGACACACTCATTGAATGTGCTCCTGTTCTGTCTCCCACCCCTAGGTCCCTACAGGCCCTCCGGATTCAAATGCCATGCCACGCATCAGGTGCCTTTCCGCCCAAGGTGGCCGTTGTATTCCGTACAAATAAGACACAGGGCACAAACAGCAGTTAGTGAAAAAGGTGCATTTATTACAAACTGTGACATGTGATTGTGTGTAAGGTGATGACAAAAGTGGTGCGTGCAGTGACAATGAGCTGTCGGTCATGGCTGCGTGATGATCAGGGTGTACCCACTGGTTCTATGTCCATAGTCCAACACACACATGCCATCCAGATGGCTGTGTGGAGTGGGATCGTAGTCCAAGTCAATGCAGTGGCTGGTCAAGGAAGGCTGGCGGAAGGCTGGCTGGCTGCCTCACTTGCGACTGGAGCGTGCGAAGTCCTCCCGGGAGATCTGTTTCCTCTTCGGACGGCCCCTTCCACGTTTGCGAGGGGGTGCCTGCTTGCGACATGCTGGTGGTTGAGGTGTGATCACTGGCTGTGGACGCAGGGGAACTGGACACTGCTGCTCCACCCTGCGCCCCGGCAGGTGGTGGCGGAGGGGAGCTGCTGTCCCTGGCTGTGACCTCACCGCCACCACCAGCTGTCCCATGAGGTCCACGATTTGGCCCATACGGGCGTCCATGGACCTCAACACCCCCAGCACCTCACGCGTGTCTGAGGCAGACTGGACCCATTGTCCTTGGGCCTCTTCTTAGGCCCCAAGGACTCTGGCCATGTGAGGCAGGGCATGGCTCCCAGGGGAGGCTGGCGTTTCCCTGACCCTGCTCCTCCTACCAGTCCTGCTGCCACCGGCCTGCCCACTAGCCACATTGCTCACCACGGTCCTCGCTGTGGCTCCCAGGGTGGATCCAGTCGTCCGGGCCACCACCTGCGCTGGGGCTGGTGCCAGCGGAGACGTGGCGGTGGTGGCGGCGGTGGTGGTCGGTGCGGCGATGGTGGCGGTTGCAGCAGTGGTAGTGGCCACAATGACCGTGGGTGTGGCCGCAACGACAGTGGCAGCAGGGGGCTGTGAATGTTCAGCAGCCCTGGATGATGGGTTGGTGGGTAGGAGGGTCCTGGGAGCGGCTGGGCCCTGCCACACCAGATGGGCCTGCTTGGTTGTCCGTGTCCGAAGAGGAGGACAGATCCTCCAGATCCGTGTGTCCTCGTTGGGGGCTTGTAGGCTGGCTGTGCTGGCTGCTGGCTCCATCCCCAGCATCCAGCAGTTCGTCACCTGTGGAGAGAATGAGATTAGTTATTGTGTTGCACCTGGCGAAGTATGTATTTGTCGTCTGACATTGACAGTTCGTGCAATCTCGTACATGGGTTTCCCGGAGGCGTGTGTGTGGCTGTAGCATCTGTAGTTGTGTGTGCTTGGCAATGGGACTGTGTGCTGTGCACATGTGGCATGGGACGGATTGGCCATGCCGATGGGTGTGTTGCTGTGCCCCTACTTATTGTGACTCTGGTGTATGCGGGCTCCTGGCCCATCCTGGGTCTGGTTTGTACTTTGCTTTTGGGGTTCAAATGGAACGCTTAGGAACGCATATGGCAACATGGGGGCCATGCCCCAGATTCGCATTTGGGAGGGAATATGCTTTTGGGGTTCAAATGGAACGCTTAGGAACGCATATGGCAACATGGGGGCCATGCCCCAGATTCGCATTTGGGAGGGAATATGCTTTTGGGGTTCAAATGGAACGCTTAGGAACGCATATGGCAACATGGGGGCCATGCCCCAGATTCGCATTTGGGAGGGATATGCTTTTGGGGTTCAAATGGAACGCTTAGGAACGCATATGGCAACATGGGGGCCATGCCCCAGATTCGCATTTGGGAGGGAATATGCTTTTGGGGTTCAAATGGAACGCTTAGGAACGCATATGGCAACATGGGGGCCATGCCCCGGATTCGCATTTGGGAGGGAATATGCTTTTGGGGTTCAAATGGAACGCTTAGGAACGCATATGGCAACATGGGGGCCATGCCCCGGATTCGCATTTGGGAGGGAATATGCTTTTGGGGTACATGCTGTGAGCCATGGGTGCCGAACGTGACATGTGTTGTGGCAGCATGACAGTGCATGGTTTGAGGTGTGTGCATGCTTGACATGGCCTGCATATTTGCTGTCTGTTGTGATTACTGGACATGGCATTGGACGCATCGTTATGAGTGAGTGATGGTTGTGTGCCAGCCAACGTATTGCAGTTGTCCCATCTCCTTGGTGTGCGTGCTGCCCTGTGCCATGTGCATCACTGCAGTGCTCGGGGGGGTGTGGCCCATGTTGTGTGTTGTTGCTCACAGTGTGTCGTGCACTTCATTGACTTCTGGCACATGGCTGGTAATGGGCATGTATCTTAGCGTGACTGCTGTATGTGTGGCAGCTGTGCGGATGACATGCCTTTCATGAGACTGGGGCTGACGGATGGGATGGATGGTATGTTGTTTGTGCATGGTGTGTCTGTGTGTTTGATGGGTTCAGTGGTGTTCGTGTGCATTTATGTTGTTCCGCTCTGTTGCGTCTAGTGTTGTTTGTCTTACATAGGCGTAGTTGTGGGGTGTGTGGTTGACAGGCAGTTGGGGCTACATGGACAGGACTTCAATGGTGTTTCGGTTGTGTGTGATGAGTTGCACAGTGGCTGCCGTGTGGTACTATATTCAGTGTGGCTTGTGCATGCAGACGTGGCTCCTTGGGTGTTGCTATGTCTGTGATGGGTCATGTGGGGTGTGAGTCTGTTGTTCATGTCCGTGTGCACATTGTTCACTTGTTCGTGACGGTGGGCGGTGCTGCGTGTTCGTCTGCTACGTGACATGTCCCATGTGTTGGTCGTGTTACGGTCCTCATGCCTCCAGTAATCCAGCCCTGTCCAGTTTCCCACCTGCAAGTTGTTCGTGCGTGCACTGTACTGGATGCCACATGGCTCTAAGCGGGGGTGCTCCATGTTGCAGGTCTGTGGGGGTGGGAGGGTGTTGTGGGTCGTGGGGGTGGCTGGATACCCACTGACACCGATTGCTGTGGACCGTGATGTCTGCCTTTCGGCTGTCGTTGTGCACTGCGGTGGCTGACACGTGGGTGTGGGGTGTGGGGGATGCTCCTCCTTGCTGTGCTGTGGGACTGGGGCCTGGTGTGTGTTGTACTTGGGCTGTCCACCGTCCCACCCACTGCACTTTGTGTTCCTGCCACTTACCTGTTACTTGTCGGTTGGTGCAGCTGTGGCGGACACATGGGTGTGGTGGGTGCTCGTTGTGGCGCTTCTGGCATATTTGGGGACCTGTTGGTGGTTACGTGGCTGGCTTAGTGTACACATGTCCCCACGCATCTTGCAGTTGTTCGGTTTGGGCTGTGTGTGGTGGTGTCTGTTGCATGTGTGTGTGATGTGTTGTGTATTGTGTGCTGGACATGGGGGTGTTTGTCCCTGGGAGCTGTGGCATGGTGGTAGTGCATGTGAGTACATAGCGGTGTGCTGGTATACATTAGTTTGTACTTACCAGCCTCCACTCCCCCTGCTAATCCGGCGAGGATCTCCGGATGGATTACGACTCGCACCTTCTCCTCCCACGCTTTGAAGGTCTTAAAGAGCGCGGGATTCCCTCCGCCAGTGACGGCAGCCAGCTCTCTGTTTTTGCCCTCCTTCTTCTTGACCAGGCTCTTGACGTCATTCCAACGTTTGTTAATCTCGACTCTGTTCCTGGGCAGGGTCCCGACTGCATTGACCTGGTCTACGATCCGGTTCCACATTCTGTTTCTGGTGGCTAGTGGTGTGTGCTGGACCATGTTCCCATAGATTTGTGGGTACACCTTGATGATCTCGTCGACCATGACCGTCAGCTCCATGGGCGTGAACTTGGGCATCCTTTGTGGTGCCATGGTGTTTGTGGTGCTGGTGCGGTGTGTGTTGTGTAATGTGCAGGGGGTTTGTGGTGCCGGTGTTTGGTGGTGGTGGTGGTGGTGGTGGTGGTGGTGGTGTTTGGTGGTGGTGGTGGTGGTGGTAGTGGTTGTGATGTGTGCGTTTCTGTGGTGTGCTGCTGTCCTTGCTGTGTCACTGTGTCCTCTCCTCTCCTCTCTGGTTTGCAATGTAGCAAGGGGTTGTGGTCTGTGGGAGTGCTGCTTTTGTACTCACCTATGTGGGTGTGTCCTCATGGTCTGTTGTTTTCAGGTGTGTTGTGTCTGGGGTTCTGGCCTTTGTATTTTTTGTTTGTCCGGGGGGTGTTTTCGGGATATGTACTGTGCTTGTGTATTTGTGCGTGCCTTGCTGTGTGGACTTGTTGGCCATGTTGTGTGCTATTGGTTTTGTGTGCGGATGGTTTCTGTGCAGGTACGTGGGCGCCATGGCTTCTGCCGTGTCGATTCTCATCGGCGTTGTTTGCGCTGGCGGGCGGTATATTTGTGGTTTTCCGCGCTCATGTCGGTGCGATCGTAATTTCACGTGCGGTGTGTCGGCCGTGAGGGCGGGCGGTTTTGTGTTGTCGTGCGTGTTTCCGTCCGTGGCGGGCGGTTTGTCTCCGACTCGGACGTTGGCGGGCGGTATTTTGTGTGCTTTTTCCGCCGATGGCGGTATTCGGTTTGTGTAATCGTAATGGCGTGGTCGGTGTTCAGGCGGTGTGTGCGGGCGGATTTTTGCCGCTTCCATGCCTGGCGGAATTATTTACGCCGGGTATCGTAATGTGCCCCTTTGTCTTAAATTGTGACATCTGCCAGCAGATGAAGGGTTCCACCGTGGCTCGTTCAGCGCACACACCACTACTAATATCATACAGACGACTCGCTTGTGTCTATTTGGACCACTGCGGCCCCCCACATTCGGTTGGGGCTTAAAAGTATATCTTGGTGGCAGTGGATTCATGCTCTAGATTTCTATGGGTATGGCCTCAGCACTCGGTTGACGCTCAAACTGACTGTTATAAAATATTTGCGAGTCTTTATAGGGACATACATATTTGGCACACTACATTCTGACAGTGGCCCCGCGTTTAGCTCTAGGGCTTACAAGGAAGCCATGGAAGGTTTGGGTGTAGCATTGCGGTACTCCTCTCTGTACCATCCTGAGGGAAATTCGGTCGTGGAGAGACAAAACCGGGACTTAAAGCAATCTTTAACAGCAAGAGTATTAGGTTTGGGTGGTAGTTGGGTCAATCACTTATACGGGGTCCAACGAGCCCTTAATAACATGCCCAGAAGTTCTGGGGGTGTCACTCCTTACGAGGTCCTATTTGGGATGAGAATGTGGGTACCTGATCTCGATTATGAAAGCACAGTGGCGGATGAAAAACCATTTGATATCAATAAACGTTTGGCTGTTTTACAGGATCTGAATGAATCCTGGGCACTACTAAGCAACGTGCAAGTAAAATGCACCGCCACTGAGGACGTCAAATCAGTCATGGCAAGACCTGTCTGGATCCCTAAAGTCAGGGATCTGGTCAGAGAAAAGATCGAGGACAAAAAAGAATTTGGGCCATCATAGAGAAAGCATGTACCTGTCCTGGCTGTCGAAGGAACAAGAACAGTACTTCTTCCGTCTCTTGCCGGCAAAAAAGAAAAGAGATTCGTCTCCAATGATCTGATCAAACCACACTATGTGGCAGATACTGAATAGTAGGCCTCTTGGGCTCCTGGGTAGCCGACGCTCTCCTCTCGCTACGATACAGGAAGTTCAGACAGAAAGACTCATAACATTCGAAGAGTCACCAATACAAAGTGATGGAATTTCCAACAATGAAATGGAACTCATTCCTCTTGAAACAGAACTTCAAAACACAAACAAAAGACAAATTTCAATTCGGCCTAACACCGATGTCTACATCAACACGCCTCGACAAGAGACACCTGCCAGTTCAACAAAACCTGCTGAGCTACCAAAGATAGATGGGACTGCATCTGGCTACTTCATCGATTTTGATACCTTCTCTCTTGATCCCAGTGAACCTGAGACTACGCCAGCTCCAGTCTCACGTAAGCAACAACTTCGTGACTTCTACACTTTTCTGAAAGAGACTTACTTAGTATCACCTTGGCTCCAGTTCTGGATCATAACTGGAATATTGTTTTTTTTGTTCTGGATTGGCCTGGTGACTGTTTTTTGCTTACTCATAAATGGAAAATATCTCCCAGAACGCTCTGCAGTATTAAATGTGAACTTGGTCCTGAAACCTCACACATCATCTCATCGTGAACAAAGAGACCTGTTCTCCGTGAACATTACAGCTGTTCCAATTCCTGATGGTATAGTTTGGGACAAGGTTGATTATGATGTATTTGGCCCCACTGAACTTTTGAAAATACCACATTTATTTAAAATTTCTCTAAATGATATCATTACCTCCAGTACATCTTCTGATGATTGGGATTTTGAAACTGTAAATAATATGTTGTCTGATTTAGAACAATCTGCTGCATTTGCAAGCATTGAAATGTTAGAAGACACATCAGACTATAACACTATGTACTGTTACCATCATTATGGTCATCACTTTTTACCCAAATCCAGTATCCCCGAAATATGTTTCCTTACCACCAATGGGAACATTGCCCGACACCACCAAAAGGTAGTTCGAAAACGTTTGCACAGAAATGTTCTTATTTTTCAGGGTTTAAGACTTCTGACTCGACCTCAAATTACTATAAGGTTGCACCTACACCTGCACAGAAAAATATGCTAACTAACACCAAACAGATCTATTCTGCATCCTTTATTTCCCAACTGTCTGAACAGGGTTTTGACTTATGGAAGGACACTATTGACATAAAATCAGTCTGGGGTTCTAAGGAATGGCAAGTTCAAGGAACAGAAGCACTTTTTAGAGCGTGCCTCATTCCACAGCAGATAATATTTCTGAATGACACTGTGCAACAGACTTCCTGTCTTGGACTAGCCAAGAACAAGGATCTGAACACACTTTGGTTTCCCACACCTTCACACATCAATTTTACATCACGTGGAGGGGATACAATAGATGAAATCATGCAGTACAATACATCAGACCCCAATTGGAAGGGATGGTTAGTTTGGCTCACAGACGCAAACAGATGTCAATCAAGATTCAGGGGTACAACCGAAGGGTTTAGTATCCACAGGCCGGACCAACAATATGCACAAAGAGAACACCGGGGGTGGTGACATCATACAGTGTTGGGAAGTTGTGCCTCGATTGGATAAAAACCTTGACACTGTCCCAGGTGAAACAGCACTTATCCTTACTCTCAGATGAGGTGGATCTAAGGGATTTTTTATTAGGTCCCCGAAAGCCACGTCAGAAACATTTCCATTACGCTGTCTATAATGAAATCTGGAAAATCTCTCAACAAGAAGCTGCAGAGAGACTTTGTGAAATAGATAGAATTAACCTAGAAAAGGAGTTAGATGTAGTTGACAATGGTATGACTACATTAACATCCAGGATTTATTCACTGGGCAACATTGTATCTTCTGCTATAGATATACTAGAACAGGACTTGTCCATACTACTTCACAGACAATCTCAACTACTTTCTATTATGTTATTATGCTGGATGCAGCAATCATTCCGCGCTGGTTATATGCCTTGGCGATTTATCAACAGTACGTCCCTATTTTCTGCATATAATCTAACTGAGAAGCAGATAACGATGGCACAAAGAGGAGCAAAATATACAATGCTGCGTATTGAAAAACTAGACAAGTTACCTTTTACTGTGGCAGAATCACCATCCACAGAATGGTTAATCCATGGCCATATAACACTACCGGTCAAAACTTTCCAGTTTCAGTATTGCCTAGAACAACAACAGGTGGCCAGATATGAAGCGATGTGTAGGGAATTTATCAAGGAATCTTGGGAATTACCATACAGATTTCGATGCAGGAATGGGGACATGGAAGTGTTCCTTAGAAGTACCAACTGCGAGAATTCTTTAAGTGGATCTCTCATATGCCAGGATATCATGCTTCATGGGGCCTGTAATGGTACTGTTGCTAACTTATCATGTTACTTGAAAGGGTCCCCGGCTGCCGTGATTAGTCCGGTGTTCAAGTTGCTTTCAAATGGGAGTTACTTGATGCTGAATGATCAAGGTTGTTGTGGGATGCTCCCGGGCATCGCATATCTTGTCACTGTAAGCTCCAGGGTTACTTTCTGTATGCAAGTATTGTTTCCACCGACCTCTACAGTCAGGGAGGCGCCGTTATGGCCTTTGTTGAATGTTTCCTTTATACGGTTTGATACTCTGAGCTGAATGAAAGCCATGCTTTTACAGCAAACCGTGCCCTTAACCTCCGCCCGAGAAACTTATGATCTCCAGGTTGCAAGGTCCTCGGCTGAGATACAGGCACTAGTACAAACAAACTGCCCTTTCCATTTCACAGAAATGGTACAACATATATTTAGCATGTCTGATATGACGGGTATAGTACACCTATTTAAGACCATAGGTTCTGGACTGTTACCCACCTTTCAGACAACCTTCGGAGTTATTCCCAACTTCATACACTTTGTATTCGGAAGCATTTTGGGAGGGCTTCCGCTGATCCCGTTCCTCATAGCAGGTATACTGATTGTCATTTTTCTGCTACGCAATGAACGTCCCAGTCACCAAGGAGATGGAAAAAACGCTCTTGGAGTACTGATACCGTGATCGCATGGTACTCCATCTGGGCACACCTCGCCTTCGCGAACTAAGTGAATCTTGGTTCCTATCATTCAGACCAGTCTGGATCGAGTGTATTCTGCCTGTCCTCCGATGCCTGTTCTGCAGACAAGAATGCGTGTTGGACCTCGGTCTAACACTTCCATCAGTTGCGCCACCGGATGCTGATGCTTTACTGGACCCGATAACGGCTCATGTTCTGCAGTGTCCTCAGCGTATTCCAATGTTGATGTCTGCATTCTTAGAGCCACCACAGGATGCTTCAGCTCCTGTCGGAACGGATACCAGCTCCTCAACAAATACTCAGGCCTTGGTTGTTACACAGGCCTTCCCAGCAGCAGCTGAGGAAAATACAGAGGAACATCTGGGCTCGATTGACCTGATCTGCGAGGTGTTGCAGGGACCGTCGTCTGCAATTGCAGGCAACAGTGATGTTACGTCTCCCAGCCAGGACACATAAACATTTTGGCTCATCGTGCTGGGAAAATTCAGGTTTTTCAAAAACATCCAAATTTGAAATTTTCAACAAACAGAGACTTTTACTAAGACTGCATGGCTTTCAGTCACTCATAGTTGTTCGAACTATATATACAAACTTATTTTAGTAGAGCTTCTACCGCTTAAAATATGATTCTAGCATTTTTAGCATTTTCCCTTTTTAAATATTTTTTAAAACGCACTAAAATGTTTTGAACTAATTAGTTGCTTACGTATATATGCCTAGAAGTACATTAAAAATATTAGTATGTCGTCCAGTCGTATGAGGAGTGGGTGTTATGTTTCATATAGGTACCCCAACATAGGCTCAGGTAGTCACCTAACCCTTCACCTATATTCTCCCCTACCATTACACTACATAACGGTTCTTGGGACTGACCTTTTACCTAGTTGCGGTACTGCTAACAGGACATGGGGTTTTCCCTGAAAACTAGCCTCATTCATTATGCATGAGGATTCTTGGAAACTCAGCAGGACTACCATCTCCTGCATAATTACTATGTATAAGGGTCATTCCTTCCGTCATCCTAAGTCTGACATGACACAGCAAGGAAGAACCCCTGAGGGTACCACTTTGGGTATATAAACATCATATCTTGCTGAGGTAGTCAGAGGAGAAAAGGACTTCCATGCCGACACACTGACACGAGACGCTGAGGCTCCTGCATGCAGACACTCCAGCTCGCAGTGGTCTGACATCCCTTGCGGGGTGTCCATCTCGAGACCAAGATGGGGTCCCACAGTCTCTCACTTCAGGTGATGGGGTTGACTTTATCCTAGAGGGATTCTTGGCTTTACACCCACATACATGCTAAGTGCACTTAGGTACATCTAGTTAGGTTTGCATCGTAGGAGTACGCATTTATTACCGTCATGTATTTTATATACTTGCCTGTATTCATTGTTTTAGCACGATGGTAGAAATCTAAAATCCTTTTAGGCTGTTAGTGCTTCTAATCATTTATATCTGTTTCTGTCTAATGGTTGTTTCAGCACACCTATTTTACACTAGAATGACGCTGGTTCAATAAATGCTTATGGAAAAACGTCCCCACCGTTTATTCTGTGTATCTCTCTAAGACAAAGTGAGCACGAGTGACTGAGTGAAAAGTATTGCACTGTTTCCACGATCCTGAGGGATCAGGGTTGTCATGTTCGATAGTTGCCAAGAACTATTCTCTCCTTGGTAAGAGGGGTTTCTAGTGGCACTGTGAGCTAGCTGGTTTACAGGCTAACATACCCAGTGGGGGTGTCTAGAATCAGTCCGGACACCAATCCTACAGTGTATGTTGTCTAAACGCGTAGATCCCATATAGGTACTACACAACAGGATGTTGTCCCGTGAAAGACAGAAGCCCCAGGAAGAAGGAACTACCCAGTTCATGGAGTCGCATACCTCTGATGTGGACATCCATCAGAGAGAACAGGTGAATTTCTGGTCAGGAGTAAAAATTAACTGCAACAGCTGCCAGGGACTTGGATTTACTACCCTCCTCTTGATTTACAAACACTTTGGAAACCAGGTTGTCGGACAGACCACCACAGAATAAACCTGTGGAGTCTTAGTAAACGTCCTAAGGACCTTCATGATGGAACACAACTCCTTTTATTATGATGACATCTTCAGCTGCTGGCATGACCAGCATCCCTGAGCCAGCATTCCTGTGAAAAGAAGGCGCAAATATCTCCCCTCACATTAGCCATTAAACATCTGATTTAAGATGACCACCTGAGGCAAGATCAGAGACACTCCCAGTTGAGATGGCACTGTTCCAACCACCCTAGAAATGCGGTGCCCATGTTGTGGTAAACAGACTCTGAGTAATGATCAACAGACTGGAGGAATCCCAATGAAGGAGAATGTTTCAGAACACCCTCCCCAAATGCAGCTTCTGTCATGGATCAATGCAGCAAGGAAAATAATTAAACAGATCAGAAAGTAGACTGTCAGAAACACACCACAATCCCCAGTGTGAAGCATCACTCACTTATTGCATTAGATGAACAACCATTCAGGAGCAGGGCCAACCTCTTCTGCATCATGAGCCACAGCTCAGCCTTTAATTTGAGAGCAAGTATCTTGGACTGAACACTGCTCCTATCCTGTGTCAGAGTAAGATTGTACAGGGGAAAGAAGGTCAGGAACCCATGATGCTACACTAAATTGTACACTCAGGAAGTTGCAGTTAGCACCAGTGAAGTTGAACCGGCAGGGATCGTCCAGTCATTGAGGTTAATATTGTCATGGAGAAGTCTCACCATTGGTTCCAGAACTTTGGTGAAGAACAAGGTGCTGATATGAGACCGAAAGGCACAACTTGTAATTGGAAGAGAGAAACCCACACAGCAAAGCAGAAAAACTGGTAATGGTGTGGGTGATTAGGAACATGCAGGTAGAAACCCTTTTGCTCCCAGGAGGCCTCTCAAAAGCATGCAAATTTTGTATTGCAATGTGTCAGCCTTAAATTGGATAATGGAAGCAAACAGGGTGGCAGTGAGAAGCTTGATGTTCATTCTGGAACTCCCTGTATATGTTACCACCAGGGAAATTCATGAGAATAACTTTAAAGCCCTGCTAGTTCTTTGCAGAGGGCAGATGTAGTGTTTGGACAACAAGTCCTGCAGACTGTTCTCAAGCACAAATCCAATGAACTGAGTCCTGTGGCAATGGGGAGCCCATATAACTAGAAATGTGAGCGGTCACCCAGAACTTCAGTTATAGCTTTGTTTGATGACCTGGAGAACACAGTGATCTAGCAATACACTTCTGCTGACACAACAAAAGGAACAACACTTTCAACTGGGCATTAGTCCTGAATGATGTAGAGGCTTGGATAGGGAGGAGCAAAATGGTGCTGTGTTCCCTCTTTTGAAAAGAGTGGTGCTCAGAATGCTAATGAAATTTGCCATAGCACCTCTGGTAAAAAAAATCATGAGCGGAGTGTAAACTGTTGAAGACAAGGACACATGATGAAATGGCAAAAAGGGTAGCTAATGTCTTCTGACCTTGGTTGCCCTGCTGGCAGGGAAAGATCCCTGCATGGTTATACTTCTGCCTTGAATCATTCAAGTAGAAAGTCTCTGGTTATTTTCTACTTTTACCTCAAGAATCATATGTGTATGCTGAGGGCTCAATGTGACAAGGATTGTGAACCACAGCTGGCTCAATGTATCCTCCCCTTTACTAAGCACGACTACCATCAGCTCACTGGGTTGTAAAGGACTCACACTGGTGGCAGCAACTGTTTATGGTAGAAAGACAAGCCTTTTTATGATAGCCTATTCACCGAGAGTTACTTCTTAGACTTTCCTCTCTATTTGGGTACATTGCTTCATCCACGTGTGCATGAATGCCTTATGCATGTTCACAATGTAAAGGTGTAGCAGGATAAGCACTAACAACATGTACCACGAGATATTGTGGGCACAACAGAATCAATTTTGGATCTTCTACGCATGGATAGTGTATAGGGTGTTGGGCGGAAAGAGCCTAGAAGACAGCAATATGAATTTTAAGACTTAAACAAAGCATTTCTGAGGCCTTTATGGTGAACTCAGCTATAGGGTTTGGAATGACAGGAGACGGAGGGCACCTTTTAAGTGTAAGGTTAGCCTTTGCCACAGGCTATTTTTATGTTCATCAGATTTTTTTACCCTCAACAGGTTGAGAGGCAGCTGAGTGCAACTGCTCACCCTTCTTTGTGCCTTGTTTTGGGTTTCTCTGATGGAGGGCTCTAAGTCCCACTCCTGCTTCTGCTGAGACTACACACTGGCTTGACCGGTCTGGTAGGAATATGCAAAAGAACAGGATCTGCTTGAAACTAGTCTCAGAATTGTTTTCACAAACTCTGTCTAAAACCAAAGTATGAGACCCAGATCTGTGTTCCAGGAATGCACACTTACGGATGCTCAGGTGACAGCTTCAGAGTGTTGGAGAAGACTTCTGTAACTCAGAATTTCTGCTTCTGACAAACACTCCCCAGCCAGGTTAGGCTTTAGAGGAAATTACCTGGGTCAGAGAGATCTTTCTGGAAGTGCTGAGGACTTACACAAAGGAAAGGAACAGAACAGTGTTGATGGTAAAAGAAGTACTAGAGGTACCTCTGCGGAAAGAATCTGACTGAAGTAGATCCCTGCCCACCTGCCTGAAAGAAGAGGACCTGACCAGAGGGAGGAGTGAACTAATATCATATTGCACCACCTGCACTGTGAAGCCTAAATGGAGATCAGTGTTACAAGGAACTGTGGCCAGTGCATGTACCTCTGCTGACAAAGTGTGTGTCCATGGCTGACACCAGGGACATACCTCAAGTTTTATTTAATCTTCCTCCTTGGGAGAGTTTGCCTGGGCACCATTGAAGCATGCAGCTGTTAAACTCATCCCCGTGCCATATTCTCCTTTTCCTGAAGGTTGCACAAGACCGTGTAAAGTGGAGATCCATGGCTGCAGAACCTGTCTTGAGGTTGGAGGAAACCGGGCTCTGTGAATTATTCTGAAGTATAATGTGCTTTTGAAACTTAAACCACAGCTGGTGATTTCCTTGACTCTAAATGTGTGGTGTGATTCTTTAATCTTTGCCCCTGCATCAGTAAAAGTAAATTTTACCATGGGGTCCCCAGACCTTAGTGGCTCAAAGAAAGGGTCAGACTGAGACAAAAAATGATGCCCGGGTACCAAAATAAAAGTGGCCCCATTAGAGAACCAGATAGATTAAAAAGTGCCCATGTTTGCAAACCAGGCCAGTTTTGAGCTTGTAAAGACACAATGTATTGGCATTTTGCAAGTTATCTGAGACAGCATGCATTTGTATTTGCTGCAGGCAATGTTTGGGGTAATGCTGGAAAATCAACAGTAAAAACTGGCCCACCTGACCATAAAACAGGCCCACAAACGTCTAAAAAATTGAGCCATACACTTATCTCTCAGACCAGCCCATTGGGCACTGCCTGATTTTCCTACAGGCCAGTACAACCCTGCTCAAATGTCCATGAACCCTTGCTCAGGATCTGAAAACCCCTGGTTAGTACTCATCAACACATTTCAGTCCCCCTTTGAGCCTGTGAATCCTGGCTCAGGGTCCACAAGCCCACACAGATGCTTGGGCCTTTATTTGACCTCCTGCAAGATCCCCAGGTGCATTACTGGTTCAAGAATGGGCCCAAATTCTGGTCTGGGAACCCGCCCAAAGAAAACAAAAAAGGAGAACATCCACCAGTTGGCCACACAGTGGTTTTCGGCTGCCAATGGAGGGTTGGGTGCAGGCATGGTCAGGTCATGCGGCCAACCCCCTGTGTGCATGTCTGAAAGCCGCCTATAAAAGGGTAGGGTATACTTTTCTAAACGTTGGGCAAGATTCACAAAAGTAAAGTGAGACGAAAGTCTAACTTTACGACTCTTGGTATTCGCAAAAGGCATTTACTACTCTTAAATGCCCTTTGTGAATACCAAAATTTGAACTTTACGACTTTCGGTATTCACAAAGGGCATTTACGAGTAGTAAATGCTCTTTGCGAATACCGAAAGTCGTAAAGTTAGACTTTCGTCTCACTTTACCTTTGTAAATCGGGCCCGTTGAATGTAATATATGATAAAAAGAACAAAGTCGCTGAAAAAACCAGGATAAACTAAAATTATGGTTAGCTTTGGTTACAGCACAATAAAATATATATTTTTTAAAACATCTGAACTTAACATAAAAAACCACAGTTAAAAGAAAGTCATAGTTGTAATATAAAACGAAGAAAATCACTGAAATTCACAAGTACTTGAAAGAGCTGCAATCCATAGTTCATACAACCATGCAAACAGTAACTTTCCCAACAAACCAATTGATAGGCCCTTCAATTGTCTACAGTGGGATTTGGTCACCTGCAGTAAGTTAGGCACATGGTTTGGCCGAATGTATAATATATACATATTTATATGTATATTTAGAAGAAAAAAAACGATTAAAAGTGAAACAGACCACTGAAAATCACCAGTTATGCGTACCAACACACACACAACACATGCCACAACGTGTGCCACCTGCCATGTTGTTCTCTATTTTGCTCTTTCTTTGTTTCTGGACGGTTTACAAATTGATTCTTTGTGCATGGCGGTCAGTGCAAGTTATGGCGTGTGCTATGAGCATTGGTAACAATAACTATTGAATTTTTGAGTCAGTTTTGAGTCAGAATTATAACTCAATTTTTAACTGTGTTGTTTTTTAGGGAATTTCATTTCTTTAAATTAAGTAGTTGTCAGCCCCATTGCACATGGACACGGTTAGGCCCTACATCTCACCTGCCATAGGCATCCAACTCATTAGTCTCCACCCAGCTCACTGCAGTCAGTCAACACCATGGCATACCACCTTCATCACTGCACAACAGAAGACCCTGGCAAGGCCCTCTGTGGCCATGGCCTCTTCTTCTCCCTGTGATATCAGCCAATGCCGTTTGCGTATGGCCTTTGTGTAATGGGGGTTTAACCTAAGGCCTGTCCTGAAGTCAGACCTATGCCCTAACATAACATGTGTATTTGTAAGGCACACGTTCACCTGTAGGTATCTTGGCGCTGAATAACAGATGTTTATTGTTACCCAACTCAATGGAACTCATTTTATCAACCTCAGAAGGATGAAAGGCTGAGTGGAACTTCCGGAATTTGAACCTATGACCATAAGGTAAAACACAGGACCCTACAGTGGACGCATTAGTCCACTAAGCCACCAGGCCCTACCACTTGCTGTGAGTTAGCCCTTGCTGGGCACAGGCTTTGGCTGTGCAAAGCAGGTCTTTGGTGCAGGACCTGGCCTGTAGAAAGGCCTTGCACCCTCCCCCCTGCCTGTAGCCTACCTCTCATTGCATAGCCTTCAAATATAGGCAGCACAAGTACCAACCCAGAGCATAAGAGTTTTAGTGGCATTTGTGCAATGGAGTGCTGCCTCCACATAAAGGTGACCGCCTGACATGCTTGACCTTCTCTATGAGGAATAAAGCACAGTGCAAGTATCAGCTTCATAGGTGTCAGCTTCAGAAAGACAAAAACAACAAAGTAGCATTACAATACACCACAAAAAGGCTAAAATAGACCCAGAAATCTAAATGACTATGACCCCCAAACTAAAATGGCGCTGAGGCATCCACAACTTCAAATGCACAAAGTAGGCCTGGACAATTTGGACCCAAACCATGGTGGAGGCTGGAGCTCAGAGAGAATGCTGAATCAAGGACAGAAACTGGGCCAAAATTAGGGGGTCATTACGATGTACGGCGGATCGCCACCGCCCGCATGGTGGTGGCGATCCGCCGTACATTTCCCTTCACCCTCCACCCATTTACCCCCGCCATATTAGTATGGCGGGGGGGTCAGCGGCGGACGGAAAGACCGCCCGCCGCTTTTCCGCCGGTCGACTTGTCGACTGTGCGGAAAACGGGTTTAATATGGTGGCGGTGTCTGTGAGACACCGCCATCCATATTAGGATGTAGGCGGTGAGGAGCCTTTTCATGGCGGCATTTCCGCCATGAAAAGGCATGCGGTATTCGCATTTGGGGGCCCGTTGCGGGCCCCCAGGATGTTGGAGGGGTGGGGGGGCACATGTGGGGTGCATGCACAAGTTGGCAGGCACCGCGCGGTGCCTGTCACGTTGTGCATGCAAAAGCACAACATGCATTTTGTACATTGCGGCGGGTGCTGCTGACAGCACCGCCCGCCGCAATGTAAAACATGCGTGATGCGCCCGCCAGTGGGGCGGGCGCATCCTAATGTGCCTGGCGGGACCGCCGCGACTTCGGTGGGCGGTCCCTGGCTCCATTGCGGTGGCGGGCAGACAAAGTCCGCCCGCCATCGTAATGGACCCCTTAGTTCTTCCAAACCATGTGATGCAAACGGAGAAGTTGTGCACTACAGACGTTCTGCAGAAAAATCTGCACATCCCTCCAGCTTTCCACCATGGGCCACTTACTAACACCGAGGAATGGAGCACAGGGAGATACCCACATGTTAGGTACAGGTTACAATTGAGACCACCCACTGCAATGTATGTCCATCCTGCCCTCCACACACAGAACAAGTGATGAATTGTCTAAGTTAGTACAAAAGGAACAACACCAATCCGGGCCAGTGGCGTAGCAATGGGGGGCGGCATGAGTTTTGAGGGTGGTGGCCTCCCACGCTCCTTGCTCTTACCTGCGTCCGTCATGGGAACCAAAGAGCCAGCACCCCCCACTCTCACCTGTGGCTGCCGTGGGAATCGCCAGAACCCCTGCTTTTACATGCCACAGGCGGCAAATGTAGGAACCACCACGGGCGGCACTGATATAATATCGATTACCAAAATATCCCCGTACACAAATATCAACACATAAATATCGATGTCAAAAATATCGGCATCCTATCTTTATAATGTAAAGTATAAAAATATCGAAAAAATAATATCGATGTACAAAATTCGTTTTTTTATATATAAAAAATAATGTTAAATAAATTAAATAATAAAACTAACTTAAAAAATGATTTAGATGTAATGTACATTTTAACAAATATGATAAATACATTTCATTTAAAAAATGTAAACATACATATATAAAATATAATATATATATGCATATTTACTTTAAAACAATTAATAAACCAATAATTTTAATTCATTTTAAAATGTTATAAATATATAAAAATTTACAAATAAATATATATATATATATATACATACACCTATAAAATAAAATCTAATAAAAAACATTATACTATAAATTAAAACATTAAAATATTTAATAATTTTTAAACTTACATTTTGCACTCAATTGAGTGCAACAATAGAGAAAATGTTGGATACCGGAGGGGTAAAAATTATTATTCCCACTCCAGTTAGTGCAACAGTAGGGAAACTGTTGGATAGTGGAGAGTGTAAAATTACTATTCCCACTCCAATTACTGCAACAGTAGGGAAAATGTTGGATAGCAGAGGGGTAATAATTACTATTCCCACTCCAGTGAAAGCAACAGTAGGGAAAGTGTTGGATAGCGGAGAGGTAAAAATTACTATTCCCACTCCAGTGAGTGCAACAGTAGGGAAAGTGTTGGACAGCAGAGGGGTAAAAATTACTATTCCCACTCCAGTGAGTGCAACAGTAGCGAAAGTGTTGGATAGTGGAGGGTTAAAAATTACTATTTCCACTCCAATTACTGCAACAGTAGGTAAAGGCTTAGCTTTACCAGATCTCCAGCTATACGCCTGGGCTTTCCAACTTTCACATTCACGTATGCTGTTGAGAATGCCTGTGAACACGGGCGCGGGGGGGATGCTTTTGGCTATGCTTAGAGGCGCCAAATTTTCAGAGGAGGGTTTCCTGTTTAAATTCGGGGACCCGAAGTTTAAAAAAAAAGTCAAGCTGAAGGTTCTTCAGGGCCTGGCTAAAACTTGGGCCAAATTGAGGGGTTCAGTGGTGCTTGGTTATTTTTCCAGCTTGGCTCCCCTCTGGGATTCCCCGGGGGCTCCAGAGTGTTTAAAGGACAGGTTGGCAATACCTTTGAGAGAAGCTGGGTTAGCGGTTTGGGGAGACCTGCTCCCTGGAGGTAACCTTGTTTCATGGGAACAACTGGAGGACAAGGTTGGAGTAGGTCTTTCCAGATTTAAATATCTTCAACTGGAAAGCTGGGTTCAATCCCACCCACAACTAAATTGTAAGAACGACGCGGGTTGTGGCAGCTTCTTAGAACGCCAGCTTGTGACCAAGCCCCCTGGGAAGAAGGAAGTTTCTTTTTGGTATCACGCCATGCTTGAAGATGTGGATGGCGAATTCAATCTGGCTGAGGAACTGTGGGGTGGCTCCTTACCTGCACAGGACTGTGTTCAATTGTGGCAGAATTCTTGTAAGACCTTAAATGAAGTAGTGAAACCAGCCTGGTTAAAAAGGAACCACCTATTTACTATCCACAGGGTCTATTTTTTCTTCTCACAAACTGTCAAAAATTACTAAAGGGCCATCGGTGAGTTGCAGGAAATGTGGGCAGGTTTCTGCCTCTGACATCCACATGTTCAAGGAATGTCCAACCCTTGCTTCCTTTTGGGATAGTGTTGGAAACTTTTTGACAAGCACCCTGGGATGTCCTATTAACATCGATTTACCCTTAATCATATTTGGCTCTGCAGATAAAGTTACCGGTCCTGCTGGAGCTCTGCTTTTCTATGCTATCCTCCTGGCTAGGAGACAAATCTGTATAAGATGGACAGAATCAGCCCCCCCCCTCTTTCTTAGACTGGCAGACTTCAGTCTTGGCGGTTTCTAAGTTGGATCTTGCCAGATCAGGCAGTAAAAAGAAGAGAGCATTTTGGAACCTCTTGCAACTCAGATGGGGCTCAGAGGTGCTGGACTGAGTGCCTTTTTTTCCCCCTGAGTCCTATGATTATGCCGCTAATACTCTTCGGGCTAAGTCGGGTACTGCCAGTCTCTCCGGTAGTTCTACGACGAGAGTCATCTAGCTCTTGGAGCTTGGCAGAAGAGGTATCTCAGTTGGTTTCTTCATTGATCCCCAAGTTGGTCTGGTACCAGTAGGCGGGTCTCCACTTCCAATGGCCTACGTTCCTCAGCTTGCTGAGTGCGGGTACAGATATCTAGGGTGTGATTTGAAGTGAGGTTGGTGGCGAATGAGGATAAAAAAAACAACAACAAAAAACAGTAGGTAAAGTGTTGGATAGCGGAGGGGTAAAATTTTATATTCCCACTGAAGTCAATTCAAAATTAAAAACAAACAAAATATCAACTACAATACAGAAAATCTTAAAAAAAAAAAAACAGATATAAAAATAATAAAAATTACAAAAGATAGAAACATATTATAATGTTAACAAAATCTATAAATTACCTACAAACATTATTTCATAAAAATGTAAAACATTATTTACAAAAAAACTATATTTAATAGAAATTAATTATAATCAAAAACATTAATTGTTACATAAAATTAATATTTTTTTATTTCCTACCCTATAACACCACACAATTCACAACACTCATCTAAATTTCTAAAAAAAGTGTACCTCCATAATTAACATAATTATTTATCCAAAAAACAAATATTATTAATTAAAAAACAAATTAAAACAGATAAAAATTAATTTACTCACCAAACATTACCCCTATAAAACCGAAACCCACACACAAAATAAAAGTAAACAATTACCATAAATATTTATCAGTTAATAAATGAATAATAATGAGCAACTAATTATTAATTAATGAAACCTAAAATACTTTCCATCCTCTATCCCAATAAACACCACAACACACACCTAAAAATCATTACACAATTTCCATAACTAATTTTACATTATTAAATTAATATCAATTAACAACAACTTATTAATGAATTTAAAAGAATTTACTTCCCACCCTTTACCACTATAAACCCCACAATTCACATCTCAAATTAATTACACAATTGCCATATTTAATTTTTAATTAATTAATTACCATTAATTAACAATTAATTAATTATAAATAAATTACTTCCCACCCTATTCCCCTATAAACCCCACCACCCATTCCTAATAAATGAAATGACACAATTAATATAATGAATTACCAATTAATTAATATTAATTAACAAACAATTGATAAATAATTATTACTAAATTAATTCCCACTATTAACACTATAAATTATAAATTAAATAAATATTAATATATAAAAATTATTAAATTTATTAAAATTAAATTACTTCCCACCCTATTCCCCTATAAACCCACAAGCCGCTCCTACAAAAATGACACAATTAACATAATTACCAATTAATTAATAATAATTAACAACCAATTAATAATTAATTAATAATAAATTAATTCCCACAATTAACACTATAACATCTCAATTAAATACATACGAATGAATAAAAAATATTAATTAATTTATTATAATTAAATTACTTCCCACCCTATTCCCCTATAAACCCACAACCCGCTCCTAAAAAAAATAACACAATTAACATAATTACCAATTAATTAATTAATAGAAAAAACAACCAATTAATAATTAATTAATAATAAGTTAATTCCCACAATTAACTCTATAAATAAAAACTAATAAACAAAAAATATTAATTAATTTATTATAATTAAATAACTTCCCACCCTATTCCCCTATAGACCCACAACCTGCTACAGAACTAAAAAACGCAAAATTTAATTAACATAAAATTAATCACTACTAAATATTTAACACATATTAAAAAACAAAAGCGATACTTATACAAAAAAATAGATCACATACTTTTAAAATACATACTAAAATACATAACACTAATTTAAAATCGATATTTTAAACAACTATATTTTTGCAAACGATAATACTAACTTCGATATTTTCAAAAACGATATTTCTTACCTTAAAGTCGATATTCTTGACCACGATATTCTTGCTGTCGATATTTCTGTATCACAATATTTCCAACTCAATATTTGTGTATGTCGATATTTAAAACTCGATATTCTGACTGTGCACCCTTCACAAGCACACACAAACACAAGGTATAGCACCGGCAGCAGCATTGCAGGGTTTGTTCTCATCCATAAAACGAGTACAAGATGGACTCCAGCAATGCCAGCGCCTCTGCTCACGCAAAGAAAATTTAGCAAGACTGGAAATAAAGAAGCTGAGAACTAAGGGCCCCATTACGATGGCGGGCGGACTTTGTCCGCCCGCCACGTAACGAAAAATGGGACCGACCGCCAGAGGTGCGGCGGTCCCACGAGGCCAATTAGGATGCGCCCGCCACAGTGGCGGGCGCATTCTGGCCTTTAACATTGCGGACGGTGCTTCTGGGTGCAGCTCCATCCGCAATGTTAAAAGTGCATGGTTTGCATTGCCATGCACAACGTGACAGGCACCGTGCGGTGCCTACCACCTTGTGTATGGCAATGTAGGGGGGTACCATAGGTACCCCCCAAGTGCAGCCCCCCACCCCTCCACCCCCCCGGGGGCCCATAATGGGCCCCCAAAGCAATTTACGCCGGCCTTTCCATGGCGGCATCGCCGCCGTGGAAAGGCCTTTAGATTTGCACATCATAATATGGATGGCGGTTCCTGCTCGACACCGCCACCATATTATGCCCCAGATCCGCACGGCAGGCAATCGTAACGATTGCCTGCCGGCGGAAAAGCGGCGGACGGTCTTTCCGTCCGCCGCGGTACCCCCCGCCATACTAATATGGTGGGGGGTAGATCAGGTGCAGATGGCAGGCAGATCGCCACCGCCGGGCCGGCAGTGGTGATCCGCCCGCCATTCTAATAGGCCCCTAAGACAATGTATTAGCCAAATCATTCACTACCTGAGAGAGTGTTTGCAGTCAAAGCTGAATACGATTTGTGGAAACTCAAATATTAAAGTAGTTTTAAACAAAATGGTCATATTTGTTCCAACACAGGATGGTTGACCGCAGTGTTTTATGTGACGTTGTTGCAGGCTTAACAAATTGGACTTTAAGTATTACTTTAACACATTTATGCATCACTAGTCACAATCAGGTTGCACCCACATCAATGCAGGAGAGCCTCTATTAACCCACTGAGCTATCTCAGTAGTAGAAATTCATGGGGCTTATATTTGAATGTTGGTAATCTGTAGTTAGCAGCTAAAGCCCAAGACCTGGATCACTGATTTTTATTCTGTATTTTAATCAATTGTGCCAAAGTAAAATCCAGTGAGCTATGATAGTGAGGTTTGAACTTGAAACCTGGAGATTATACAAAGATTTACATGGCGAGTGTATAAACACACAAAATTAGTTACTAGAATTTATTGGAACTATTGCTGGTATTTATTGGAACATGTCGCGGCACAAGCTGAAGCTCACCAAGCTTGCAGGCGTGTGTAAAACAAAAGACTCTAAACCTAGCCGACCCTGTCCAGGCTGAGTCCACTGCCCTGTCAGCTGCACCACCTGCATGCCCTGTGGCGCGAGCAGCAACAAAGGTAGAGCTGCCTCATCCTTTTTTGCCAGGCTTAGAATTGACTAGAGTGAAGGTTAGTTGGCCTACAGCTGGTTACCACAGTGCTTCTAGCAAGCTGCCAGTGAGCCAGTTCAAGCTATGACTCATCAAGGCAGCAGGATACACTCCGAACTGTGCACTTCTGCCACAGTTCACAAGGTGTGACACACATGGGACACACAGTTCTATAACAGGCTGTGCTTCTGCAAAAAATGGCAAATGCAGTGGTACATGGTCACCTCTCCTGCCTGAACTGGCCTTCATAAAGCACCTACAAATCCTTAGGCAAGAGTTGGTATGGCAGGTGGAAGTGTGCCACCTGCCTTGTTTGCCCTGGCCTCTCACAAGTCTATACAAACCTGAGGGAGGAGGTGGTACAGCAAGTTGTTCCACCTCACCTGCCATCTCCCCAGACTCGAACAGGTCTTGGACCAGTGGGAGACATTAAGGGGCATATTTACAAGCCCCTATCACCACAGGAACATCACTTTTAGTGATGTTCCTGTGGTGATAGGGCCTTCGCTTTATTTACAAGGCAGCATGCACCATTTCACGCTATATTTAAAGTGAAAGGGGCATGCAGTGGGTGTTGTGGTGGGTGTTTCATTGCAACACATATTGATTTTGACACTGCCCCATATTTATGAGGGTGGCATAAATATGGGCCAGCACCAAAATTAATACCAGGGAAAACCTGTTCTTTCACTGGTGAAACAATGAGAAATGCTTTATTTCATGTTTTGTTTTTTAGTGCGTGAAGGTCCTGGGATCCGTGGCAGTGCTCAGCGCGACCCCCTGTGTGCTCCTTGGTGGACCCGTGGATCTGGGCCCCAATTAGAAAACACATACACCCACTCACAGACCCCCATACCTACTCATACACTCACACACCTACATAACCACTCACACACCCATACAGCTACTCACAGACCTACAAAACCACTTAAACACCCACTCACAGAGCCACTCACACAACCACACATACCATTTATCTACTCACACACCCACTCATATGTCCCAAAAAGCCACTCACACACACACACACCCACACAACCACTCACACACCCATACAAGCACTCATACACCCACTCCCAGACCCACACAGCCACTCATACATGCACTCACACACCCACTCACACACTCACAAACCCACTTACACATCCACACAACCACTCACACTCTCACACACTCACATACCCAGACAACCACTCACACACCCACTCACAGACACACAAAACAACTCATTCACCCACTCACAAACCCACACAGCCACTTACACACCGGCACAACCACTCACACACTCACTGAAACACCAGTACAGCCACACACACACACACACTCACAGACCCACAAACCCACTCACACACCCACTCACAGACCCACACAGCCACTCAAACACCCACTCACATACTCACACACCCATGCAGCAACTCAAACATCCACTAACAGACCCACAAAACCACTTCCCACACAGCCACTCCCACTCCTACTTACACAGACACTTCTACACTCACACAGCCTCTCACACACCCACTCACACACCCATATACCCACTCACACACCCACGCAGTCACTTACATAGCCACTCACACACCGTCACACAGGCAGTAATACACTTATAGAAATTGCAATAGCATATGTTTGTATTTAATGTGTTGTTGTTTTAGTTTTGAATTTGTGCTTTTGGTTGGGAACAGATCCACGGATCCATAAAATGGAGACAAAAAAAGGAAAGCCTTGATGCATTGCATTTATAGAAAGACTACATGAGTTACCTTACCTTATTTTTTTAGTTTTTAATTGTAAAATATATAATAAAAATGAATGTGTGAATAAAATTTATTTTTAAACTTATGAAAATATATATTGGTGTAAAATTGTAGTACAATTTATATTTAAGAAAAACAGTTATAGTTGGGAAATTGCATTAAAAAAACATAGAACTTTACTAAAAAAAGGTTACAGGGACATTATAGTTAGGAAATAGAATAGAAAAAACTTGCAAATTCACTGAAAACAACAGGCTACAGGGACGTTATAGTTAGGTTCAGATTTTACACACACAAAAACATAGAAATTCAGCAGTTATAGTTACCTGATCTAATTGTAACTTATGCCCCTGCAATGCACTGCTTATGACCTAACAGAGTATATTGCACGTAACTGGTCAGTGACATCGCTGATGACATCACTGATGACATCATCCAGCAAAGTAAACTTCAATATACTTCATAAAATACCAGTTACTTTTTTTTAAATAAGAAGAGTAGACAGGTGAAATACATACAGCAGAGAGCTCGCTGTAACCTTACCAACTACTACACTCACTGATCACCCAGGAGAGAGTTCTCTGCAGATAGTCCTGTCTCTTCTAAACAACTACTCTAAACACTAATGACCAAAGTAAGCCGTCTAACTGTACAAGCTAGCCTAGCACAAACCACAACAATACCACTTGTGAACCTGGAAAGAATTTAGGGGCTCATTAGGATGGCGGACGGACTGGAGTCCGTCCACCATCCTGGTGTAAATTGGGACCATCCGCCTTATATGCGGTGGTCCGCACACTGGATCAGGATGCGACTGCCACCGTGGCGGTCGGATCCTGCATCTTAACATTGCGGCAGTTGCTGATGACAGCAGCACCCGCCGCAATGTGAAAATTCCATGTTGTGCATTTCACGTGTGGTGCCTGCCACGTGGTGCTGTGAAATGTAGGGGGTACATGGTACCCCCCAAGTGCACCCTGGCCTCCCCCAACACAAGGGGGGCCCGCAGCAGGCCCCCAAACCCAATCCCCACCAGCCTTTCCATAGCAGTTCCACCACCATGGAAAGGCTGTCTCCAGCCTTCATCATAATCTGGCGGATGGTGCCTGCTAGGCACCGCCGCCATTTTACTGGTGAAGACCGCTCCACCAGGCAATCCGGAGGATTGCCTGTGCCGGTTCCGTGGTGGACGGTCTTTGCGACCGCCACGGTCGCGGTGAGATTCCCCCCACCATCCTAATTTGGTGGGGGGAAACTCGCGGTCGGCGTACGGAAGGACCACCACCTCATGGCTAGCGGTGGCGGTCCTTCCGCCATCGTAATCGCCCCTTTAGTGCAGATGCAAGTTTTACACAAACCTCTACAACACACACACACAGTAGAGAGGTCTTAGTGGACAGGCCACTGTGTCACAAACTACTAGTAAAATTATTCTTCATTCACGAGAAAGTTGTCAGCAGAGAGGTCAGTTTGCTGCCAACCAGTACTGCGCTGAGCCATCACCCTAGAGAGAGGTCTTAGTCAACAGATGAATTTATTGAAACTGCTACTACACTCATCATCACAAAGGAGCAAGGTCTCAACAAAGTGGTAAATATGTCAGCTTAGACTGTCGCAAAGCACTACCATACACATACAACAGCAGGATACATTTGTCCGCATAGAGGTTGGTTCACTCATAAATAGTACACCCACTTTAAAGACCGGATTATAGTTCAGATGATATATGTTAGCAATACTAACACTCAGTAGTACAGAAAGAATAGTAATTTAACTTACGCAGTAGCTCAGTATATTTTTCAGTGTCAGAAACTTTTACTAAACGCTCACACACACTGGATGATGTCATCAGTGATGTCATTTGCGATCTCATCAGTGATGTCACTGACCATGTCATGAGTGATGTAATATGTGAGGTCATAAGCAGTGCATTGCAGGGGTGTAGGTTATAGTTGGCTCAGGTAACTATAACTGCTGAATTTCTTTGCTTTTGTATGTGTAAAATCTGAACCTAACTATAACATCCATGAAAATATTCCTACATATATATATATATTCACTGAAAAAACCATAGGTTTCAGGGACGTTATAGTTAGAAATTATCATTTAAAAACCTTAGCAATTCACTGAAAAAACCACAGGTTTCAGGGACGTTATAGTTAGTTGGACATTTCACTCGTACAAAACCAGAGAAATTCGGCCGTTATAATTAGTTGAGCTAACTATAACTCGTGCCCCCGCAATGCACTGCTGATGACGTCACATATTACATCATTCATGACATGGTCAGTGACATCACTGATGACATCACTGATGACATCTCAAATGACATCACTGATGACATCACTGATGACATCATCCAGTGACTGTGTGTTTCTGTAAAGTTTAAATATGTTTTGTATATATCTATGCCAAGGTGTATTGAAGAATGAGTGGGTGTATGAGTGTCTGAATGGATGATTTAGTAGGTGTGTGACTGACTGTATAAGTGAGTGATTAAACGTGTCTTACTGAATGCATAGGTTAGTGACTAAACTGTATGAATGTCTGTATCAGTCTATCAGTTGGTGTGTAAGCAGCTGCATGGGTTGGTGAGTAGCTACATGAGTGTCTATATGGCTTATTGATTGGTTGTCTGAGTTTCTGTACAGGTGTATGAGTGTCTGAGTGTCTGTGTGGGTGGGGGTGTGTGACTGTGCATAGATGTGTGAGTGGGTGATTCACTGGGTGTATGGGTTCAAGAGTGCATCTGTGAAGGGCTGTATGGGTGGGTGAGTGTGTGTATGGGTGTGTTGGTGAGTGAATGGATGTCTCAGTGGTACATGTGTGAGTAACTACATATGCGAAAGGCAGTATATGTGAGTGTTGGAGTATATAAATGACTATATGTGACAGTGAGTGATTGTGAGAGTGACTGTATGGATGAGTGTGAGCTTGTATCAATGATTGTATAAGAGAGTAAGTATGTGTTAGTATCTGTATGAATAAGTGAGGTGGTGTGTGTATAACTGTATAGGTGAGTAAATGGGAGTGTGATCGATTCTTTGCATGACTGACTGGGTGTGTGAGTAACTCTCTGGATGAGTGGCAGTGTGTGAGTGTCTGTATAGGTGGATGAGTGCATATGATAGTGCTGTATTAATTAGTGACTGCATGTATGAGTGGCTGTATGGGTGAATGAGTGGATGTGTGTGTAGACCTAGGAATCAGTGAGTGGGTATGTAGTAACTGGTATTGGTGTGTCTATGGATTCGAAAATGGTAGACTGTATTTTATAGTGGGTGTATCAAAGGTTATATTAGGGTATGAGGAGGTGCATCAGATGATCACGTGAATGATGTCATCAGTGATGTCATCAGTGATGTAATTTGAGATGTCATCAGTGATGTCATCAGTGATGTCACTGACCATGTCATGAATGATGTAATATGTGACGTCATCAGCAGTGCATTGCGGGTGCGCGAGTTATAGTTAGCTCAACTAATTATAACGGCCGAATTTCTCTGGTTTTGTACGAGTGAAATGTCCAACTAACTATAACGTCCCTGAAACCTGTGGTTTTTTCAGTGAATTTCTAAGGTTTTTTAAATGCTAATTTATAACTATAACGTCCCTGAAACCTATGGTTTTTTCAGTGAATTTCAAAGGATTTTTAAATGCTAATTTCTAACTATAATGTCCCTGAAACCTATTGTTTTTTCAGTGAATTTCAAAGATTTTTTAAATGCTAATTTCTAACTATACCTCCACAGGTAGGACCTGTGCAGAAAGAGGAAGAAAAGCGCAGAAAGAAGCAAGAGAAATGCAGAAAGAGGCAACAGAAGTCCAGAAAGACGAAGAAAAGTGCAGAAAGAGGCAAGAGATATGCAGAAAGAACCAATAGAGGTGCAGAAAGAGGCACTTTTTGCAAAGTCATCCTGTGCCCCCAACCTTTTGCTGACTGGTACTGGCGGTAACTGACTCTGACTAACCAGGCTCGGAGCCAGTGCTATGCTGAAAGACACTTAGAACAGAGTGAAAACACCTACATACACTAGGGTACACTATGGGTTGGGGTACCCCTGTGATTGACATGATCTCCCCTGTAAGGCCCTAGTACATAATAGGGCAGGGGGATTAAAACTACCTCTAACTCAGAGGTGCAGAAAGAGGCAAGAGAAGTGCAGAAAGAAGCAACAGAGGTACAGAAAGACTCAAGAGTGGTGCAGAAAGAGGGAAGAGAGGTGTAGAAAGAGGCAAGAGAGTTGCACAAAGAAGGAAGAGGGATGCAAAAAGAGGCAGGAGAGGTGCAGAAAGAAGCAACAGAAGTGCCGAAAGAGGCAAGCAAGGTATAGAAAGAAGCAAGTGAAGTGCAGAAAGAGGCAACAGAGGTGCATAAAGACGCAAGAGAGGTGCAGAAACAAGCAAGAGTAGTGCAGAAAGAGGCAAGAGAATTGCTGAAAGAAGAAACAGAGGTTTAGAAGGAACCAAGAGAAGTGCAAAAAAGAGGCAAGTGAGGTGCAGAAAGAAGCAAGACCAGTGCAGAAAGAACCAACAGAGGTGCAAAAAGAGGCAAGAGGGGTGCAGAAAGAGGTAGGAGAGGTGCACAAAGAGGTAAGAGAGGTACAGAAAGAGGCAGGAGGGGTACAGAAAGAAGCAAGTGAGGTGCAGAAAGAGGCAAGAGAGATACAGAAAGAGGCAAGAGAGGTGCAGAAACAGGCAAGAGAAGTGCAGAAAGAGGCAAGAGAAAGGCTGAAAGAAGCAACAGAGGTGTAGAAAGAAGCAAGAAAAGTGCAGAAAGAGGCACGTGAGATGCAGAAACAGGCAAGAAAGGTACAGAAAGAGGGAAGACGAGTGCAGAAAGAGACAACAGGGGTGCAGAAAGAAGCAAAACAGGTGCAGAAAGAAGCATGGAAAGTGCAGAATGAAGCAACAGGTGTGCAGAAACAGGCAAGAGAAGTGCAGAAAGAAGCAACAAAGGTGCTGAAGGAGGCAAGAGAACTGCAGAAAGAGGCAAGAGAGTTGCATAAACAGGCAAAAGAGGTACAGAAAGAGGGAACAGAGGTGCAGACAGAGGCAAGAGAGGTGCAGAAACAGGTAAAAGGGGTGCAGAAAGAGTCAAGAGGGGTGCAGAAATTTGCAAGAGAGGTGCAGAAAGAAGCAAGAGCAGTGCAAAAGAACCAAAAGAGGTTCAAAAAGAGGCAAGTGAGGTGCAGAAGGAGGCAAGAGAACTGCAGAAAGAGGCAAGAGAGTTGCAGAAACAGGCAAAAGGGGTGCAGAAAGAGGGAACAGGTGGGCAGACTGAGGCAAGAGAGGTGCAGAAAGAGGGAAGAGGGGTGCAGAAATAGGCAAGATGGATGCAGAAATTTGGAACAGAGGTGCAGGAAGAAGCCAGAGCAGTGCAGAAAGAACCAACAGAGGTGCAGAAAGAGGCAAGAGGGGTACAGAAAGAGGCAAGTGAATTGCAGAACGAAGCAAAAGAGGTGCAGAAAGAACCAACAGAGGTGGAAAACGAGGCAAGAGGGGTGCAGAAAGGGGTAGGAGAGGTGCAGAAAGAGGCAAGAGGGGTACAGAAAGAGGCAGGAGGGGTGCAGAAAGAGGAAGAGAACTGCAGAAAGAAGCAACAGAGGTGCTGAAAGAGGCACGAAGGGTGCAGAAAGAGACAAGACAGGTGAAGAAAGAAGGAACAGAGGTACAGAAAGAGGCAAGAGTGGTGCAGAAAGAGGAAAGAGAGGTGTAGAAAGACGCAAGAGAGTTGCACAAAGAGGGAAGAGGGGTGCAGAAACAGGCAAAAGGGGTGCAGAAAGAAGCAAGTGAGGTGCAGAAAGAGGCAAGAGAGGTACAGAAAGAAGCAAGAGAGTTACAGAAAGAGGCAAGTGAAGTGCAGAAGGAGGCAAGAGAACTGCAGAAAGAGGCAATAGAGGTGCAGAAAGAGGCAAGTGAGGTTCAGAAAGAAGCAAGATAAGTGCAGAAAAAAGCAACAGAAGTGCAGAAAGAGGGAAGAGGGGTGGAGAGAGAGGCAAGAGGGGTGCAGAAAGAAGCAAGACAGGTGCAGAAAGAAACAAAAGAAGTGCAGAAAGAAGGAACAGAAAGAAGGAACAGAAGTGCAGAAAGAGGCAAAAAGGGTGCAGAAAGACGTAAGAGTGGTACAGAAAAAGGCAAGAGAGGTGCAGAAAGAGGGAAGAAGGGTGCAGAAAGAGGCAAGAGGGGTTCAGAAAAAAGCAAATGAGGTGCAGACAGAGGCAACAGACGTGCAGAAAGAGGCAAGAGAGGTGCAGAAAGTAGAAGAGATTTGCAAAAAGAGGCAAGAGAAGTGCAGAAAAAGAAAGAAATGTGCAGAAAGAAGCAACAGAAATGCAGAAAGAGGAAAGAGAGGCGCATAAGGAAGCAAGAGTGGCTTGCACACCATTAGTACCAATTTAACACCCACATTTAGCAATAAGTAACAGGTGACCTGACCATTCTAGATTTGCAAAGGGCCTTCCACCACGCTGTGACACTTGTCGCTGCATTTTTGGTAACGTTTGAGCCGTTTGAGCTAGAAACAAGGCTTTTTTTGTTCAAATCCGTAGATTAGGGAGCAGATGATTAATTATGTGGCTAAAGCAGAAAATGTATAATTGTGCAAAAATCGGTGCAGCCAAACAGTCGCATAATTCCAGTGGCCCTGCTCATACCTCTGACTTGGTCCACATGTGCTCCTCAGTGATTCCTTCTTTTTTTGACTCACTGAGTTCATAGTTGAGCTTCTATGGAAACGAGGAAGACTAAACCTGACGTTACCACTCCACAACACAGACTACCGTACCACATAATTACTCTCCATAACACATAATCCCACTCTACATAATTTCTATACACTAAATACCACATACTTTCTATCCACATAATTTCACTGCACAACATACCACATAATTCCACTACACACAACGTACATCCACTCCACTCCAAAAAACATTAGTAAAAAACTTTTAGATTTACAACTCCAATAGCTCTAATTCTCGCAAATGCAAAACCTATTACATTGCAAACACTTCTTTAACTAGGAGTCGCGTTTGCAGAGTGGTGGATAAAGGGTGCTAGGCCTCCGACCAGCACTCAGGAATTCCGCTGCGTAGGACTTACAGGAAGTACCAGGAGGGCTTCTTGGCCCCCAAAGTCCCTCAGGAGTAAATTGGACTTCATCCCCCATCCCGTAGTCTGCCAGGAGGCGTGTTTGCAGAGTGGTGGAGAAAGGGGGACATGGCCTCCGAAGACGTTTTAGCAATCCCACTGTGTGGGACTTACTGGAGGTAACAAGAGGGGTAGTTGGCCCCCAAGGACATCCTTAGGGGCCAACTACCCCTCCTATTACCTCCAGTAAGTCCCACACAGCAGGATTGCTAAGTTCTCATAGCAGGCCACGCCCCCTTTGCCCACCACTCTGCAAACGTGCTCCCTGGCGCGCTCTTGGATGGGGCTTGAAGTCGCCTTCACTGCTGGGGGTCCTTTAGGGGCCAACTAGCCTACCTCTTACCTCCAGTAAGCCCCACACAGTGGGATTGCTGAGAAGTGGACAAAGGCCATGCCCCCTTTCCCCACCACTTTGCAAACGCGCCTTCTGGTGCGTTCTAAGTTGGGGTATTAAGTCCCCTTCATTCCTGAGGGTCCCTGGGGGCCAACTAGCCCACCAGGTACATCCAGTAAGCGCCACACACCTGGATTGCTGAGAGTGGCCCGAGGTCATGCCCCCTTTTTACACCACTCTGCAAACGCGGCTCCTGGCGCACTGCTGCTTGGGGGATGAAGTCCACTTGTGTCATGAGTTCCTCAGGACACAAGAGGACCTCATCGGCCCACCAGCAGTGCACCAAAAGGCGTGTTTGTAGAGTGGTGTAAAAAGGGGCATGGCCTCGGACCACCTCTCTGCAATCCAGCTGTGTGGTGCTTACTGGAGGTACCTGGTGGGCTAGTTGGCCCCCAGGGACCCTCAGTATTCAAGGGGACTTAATTCCCCAACTTAGAACACCCCAGGGGGCACGTCTGCAGAGTGGTGCAGGGAGGGGGTGGGGCCTCCGGAAAGATGCCGGCTTTTAAAAAAAATATATTTTTAGAAGGGGGTTGTGTGGCCCCCCTTCTTTTAATATGTTTGGGGCCCTGGGGATCCCTTCCCCAGGGCCTGACCCTTTCTAAAAAAAAAACAGTTAAAAAAAACCGGGAAGGGGGCCGCGCGGCCCCCCTCCTGAGGCCGATTTCGGCCCCGGGGACCCCATCCCCTGGGGCATGGCCTCCTTTTTTTAATATATATTTATAGGGAAGGGGGGCCGCGTGGTTCCCCTTCCCTGGGCCACTTTTGGCCCCGCGGACCCCATCCCACTGGGCATGGCCTCTTTTGTTTAAAAATATTTATAGGGAAGGTGGGCCGCGTGGCCCCCTTCCCTGGGCCACTATTGGCCCCGGGGACCCCATCCCCCGAGGCTTGGCCATTATTTAAATGATTTTTATTTGAGGAGGGGGCCGCGTGGCCCCCCTCCCCAGGCCAATTTCGGCCCCGGGGACCCCATGCCCCGGGGCCCGGCCATTCTTTTTTTTTTTTAATAAAGGGAGGAAGGCCGTGTGGTCCCCCTCTCGGGCCACTTCTGGCCCCGGGGACCCCATCCCCCGGGGCCGGACCTTAGCATTGGGGACCGTGGGGGGAGCCCCAATGCCCCCACGGTCCCACCCGGCTCCCCGCCTCCTGCGGGAGCCGGCATTGCTTTTGAGCAAGGGGAGCTGCTAACATGCAGCTCCCCTTGCCCAAAAGCAATTCCGCTTCTCTTCAACGAAGCAAAGCAGAGTTTGCTATGGCAGGGCGGGAGCCGTGCTCCCACCCTGCCATAGCAAATGGCAATGTCCCGGGGGTGGGCACCCCAGGACATTGCAGGAGCCGGCCCTGGGGTAGCAGTCCCCAGGGCCATGGAGGGCTCCAGGAGGGGGGCCACATGGCCCCCTCCCTACATTTTCAAAGCCCCGGGGAGGTGGTGGTCCCCGGGGCTTGGGGGGCCTGCGAGGCCCCACTCATTAATAACAGAAGCCTTGGGGAGGTGGTGGTCCCCGGGGCTTGGGGGGCCCACGAGGCCCCCCTCATTAATCAAGGAAGCCCCGGGGAGGTGGTGGTCCCCAGGGTTTGCGGGGCCTGCGAGGCCCCCCACCTCAATTATAATAAAGCCCCAGGGAGGTGGCGGTCCCCGGGGAAGCATGGGGGGGTTGGGATCCCCCCACGCATTTATTTTTGTTCAAGCCCTGGGGAGGTGGCGGTCCCCGGGGCTGCGGAGGAGCCGCATGCCAATCCGCATACAATTAACTAAGCCCCTGGGAGGTGGGTTTCCCCAGGGCTGCGGGGCCCCCGTG
The DNA here is from genome assembly GCA_963921515.1 of Calotriton arnoldi. Classification (NCBI taxonomy): domain Eukaryota; kingdom Metazoa; phylum Chordata; class Amphibia; order Caudata; family Salamandridae; genus Calotriton; species Calotriton arnoldi. Next base: position 303,407 of record CAWUFW010011467.1, read on the forward strand.
GACCCCCGCTAATTAATTAAGCATTGCCCCCAGGATCTGGCCCACCCGGGGGCTTATAGAAAATGAAGCGCGGGAGCCGACGCTTCGTTTTTTTTTCTTTTCGGCCGTATTCGCGAACCCAGCGCGAATTCGGCCATTTAAAAAAAAAAAAATGCTTTTATTGGGCCTGGGGGTCCTTGTGGGACCCCCTGAACAGGCCGAGGGGGTCAGGGTATTTCTACCCTGCCCCCTTTTCTTGTTTTTCATCTTTTTTCACCCTTTTTCTTGTGACTCGGTTACCGAGTCACAAGATGGCTGCCAACACTTCCTGGTTTGGAGTGTTGACAGAGGTGCAGAAAGAAGCAAGAGCAGTGCAAAAGAACCAACAGAGGTTCAAAAAGAGGCAAGTGAGGTGCAGAAGGAGGCAAGAGAACTGCAGAAAGAGGCAAGAGAGTTGCAGAAACAGGCGAAAGGGGTGCAGAAAGAGGGAACAGGTGGGCAGACTGAGGCAAGAGAGGTACAGAAAGAGGGAAGAGGGGTGCTGTAAAAGGCAAGATGGATGCAGAAATTCGGAACAGAGGTGTAGGAAGAAGCCAGAGCAGTGCAGAAAGAACCAACAGAGGTGCAGAAAGAGGCAAGAGGGGTGGAAAAAGAGGCAAGAGGGGTACAGAAAGGGGTAGGAGAGGTGCAGAAAGAGGCAAGAGGGGTACAGAAAGAGGCAGGAGGGGTGCAGAAAGAGGAAGAGAACTGCAGAAAGAAGCAACAAAGGTGCTGAAAGAGGCACGAAGGGTGCAGAAAGAGACAAGACAGGTGAAGAAAGAAAGAACAGAGGTACAGAAAGAGGCAAGAGTGGTACAGAAAGAAGAAAGAGAGGTGTAGAAAGAGGCAAGAGAGTTGCACAAAGAGGGAAGAGGGGTGCAGAAACAGGCAAAAGGGGTGCAGATAGAAGCAAGTGACGTGCAGAAAGAGGCAAGAGAAGTGCAGAAAGAAGCAAGAGAGTTACAGAAAGAGGCAAGTGAAGTGCAGAAGGAGGCAAGAGAACTGCAGAAAGAGGCAATAGAGGTGCAGAAAGAAGCAAGATAAGTGCAGAAAAAAGCAACAGAAGTGCAGAAAGAGGGAAGAGGGGTGGAGAGAGAGGCAAGAGGGGTGCAGAAAGAAGCAAGAGAGGTGCAGAAAGAAACAAAAGAAGTGCAGAAAGAAGGAACAGAGGTGCAGAAAGAGGCAAAAATGGTGCAGAAAGACGTAAGAGGGGTACAGAAAAAGGCAAGAGAGGTCCAGAAAGAGGGAAGAAGGGTGCAGAAAGAGGCAAGAGGGGTACAGAAAGAAGCAAATGAGGTGCAGAAAGAGGCAACAGACATGCAGAAAGAGGCAAGAGAGGTGCAGAAAGTAGAAGAGATTTGCAGAAAGAGGCAAGAGAAGTGCAGAAAAAGAAAGAAATGTGCAGAAAGAAGCAACAGAAATGCAGAAAGAGGCAAGAGAGGCGCAGAAGGAAGGAAGAGTGGCTTGCACACCATTAGTACCAATTTAACATCCACATTTAGCAATAAGTAACAGGTGACCTGACCATTCTAGGTTTGCAAAGGGCCTTCCACCACGCTGTAACACTTGTCGCTGCATTTTTGGTAACGTTTGAGCCGTTTGAGCTAGAAACAAGGCTTTTTTTGTTCAAATCTGCAGATTAGGGAGCAGATGATGAATTATGTGGCTAAAGCAGAAAATGTACAATTGTGCGAAAATTGGTGCAGCCAAACAGTCGCATAATTCCAGTGGCCCTGCTCATACCTCTGACTTGGTCCACAAGTGCTCCTCAGTGATTCCTTCTTTTTTTGTCTCACTGAGTTTATAGTTGAACTTCTATTGAAACGAGGAAGACTAAACCTGACGTCACCACTCCACAACACAGACTACCGTACCACATAATTACTCTCCATAACACATAATCCCACTCTACATAATTCCTATACACTAAATACCACATACTTTCTATCCACATAATTTCACTGCACAACATACCACATAATTCCACTACACACAACATACATCCACTCCACTCCAAAAAACATTAGTAAAAAACTTTTAGATTTACAACTCCAATAGCTTTAATTCTCGCAAATGCGAAACCTATTACATTGCAAACACTTCTTTAACTAGGAGTCGCGTTTGCAGAGTGGTGGATAAAGGGTGCTGGGCCTCCGACCAGCGCTCAGGAATTCCGCTGCATAGGACTTACAGGAGGTACCAGGAGGGCTTCTTGGCCCCCAAAGTCCCTCAGGAGTAAATTGGACTTCATCCCCCATCCTGTAGTCTGCCAGGCGGCGTGTTTGCAGAGTGGTGGAGAAAGGGGGGCATGGCCTCCGAAGACGTCTTAGCAATCCCACTGTGTGGGACTTACTGGAGGTAACAAGAGGGGTAGTTGGCCCCCAAGGACATCCTTGGGGGCCAACTACCCCTTATATTACCGCCAGTAAGTTCCACACAGCAGGATTGCTAAGTTATCATAGCAGGCCACGCCCCCTTTGCCCACCACTCTGCAAATGCGCTCCCTGGCGCGCTCTTGGATGGGGATTGAAGTCCCCTAGACTGCTGGGGGTCCTTTAGGGGCCAACTAGCCTACCTCTTACCTCCAGTAAGCCCCACTCAGTGGGATTGCTGAGAGGTGGACAAAGGCCATGCCCCCTTTCCCCACTACTCTGCAAACACGTCTTCTGGCGCGTTCTAAGTTGGGGTATTAAGTCCCCTTCATTCCTGAGGGTCCCTGGGGGCCAACTAGCCCACCAGGTACATCCAGTAAGCGCCACACACCTGGATTGCTGAGAGTGGTCCGAGGCCACGCCCCCTTTTTACACCACTCTGCAAACGCGGCTCTTGGCGCACTGCTGCTTGGGGGATGAAGTCCACTTGTGTCCTGAGGTCCTCAGGACACAAGAGGACCTCATCGCACCACCAGCAGTGCACCAAGAGGTGTGTTTGCAGAGTGGTGTAAAAAGGGGCGTGGCCTCGGACCACCTCTCTGCAATCCAGCTGTGTGGTGCTTACTGGACGTACCTGCTGGGCTAGTTGGCCCCCAGGGACCCTCAGTATTCAAGGGGACTTAGGGGCCCATTAGGATGGCGGGCAGATCGCCCCTGCCGGGCCGGCAGTAGCCACAGCTGGCCCGGCAGGGACAATCCACCCACCATCCTTGCCTGATTGACCCCCCGCCATATTAGTATGGCTGGGGGGGTCCGCGGCAGACGGAAAGACCGTCCGCCGCTTTTCCGCCGGTCGATTCGTCGACCAGGCGGAAAAATGGCATAATATGGTGGCGGTGTCTGCAAGACACTGCCATCCATATTATGATGCAGGCGGTGAATCGCCTTTCCATGGAGGCATTGCCGCCATAGAAAGGCATGTGGTTCTTGCTTTTGGGGGCCCGTTGCGGGCCCCCAGGGTGTTGGGGGGTGCACTCATTGCAATGCACTACATGGCAGGCACCACGTGGTGCCTGCCATGTAGTGCATGGCAATGCTGCGCACAGACCTTTTGCATTGCGAGTGGGTCTGCAGCCAGCAGATCCACCCGCAATGTAAAAGGCCCAGGATGCGGCCGCAAGTGTGGCGGGCACATCCTAATTCTCATGGCGGGACCGCCGCAAATTTGGCGGTCAGTCACTGGCTCCGTTGCAATGGCGGGCGGACTTTGTCCACCCGCCATCGTAATGGACCCCTTAATTCCCCAACTTAGAACGCCCCAGTGGGCACGTTTGCAGAGTGGTGCAGGGAGGGGGTGGGACTTCCGGCGAGATGCCGGCTTTTTAAAAAATATATTTTTAGAAGGGGGCTGTGTGGCCCCCCTTCTTTTAATAGTTTTGGGGCCCTGGGGACCCCATCCCCCAGGGCCTGACCCTTTTTAAAAAATAAAAAAAACGGGAAGGGGGCCGCGCGGCCCCCCTTCAGATGCCGATTTTGGCCCCGGGGACCCCATCCCCTGGGGCATGGCCTTCTTTTTTTATATATATTTATAGGGAAGGGGGCCAGGTGGCTCCCCTTCCCTGGGCCACTTTTGGCCCCGGGGACCCCATCCCCCGGGGCATGGCTTCTTTTGTTTAAAAATATTTATAGGGAAGGGGGGCAGGTGGCTCCCCTTCCCTGGGCCACTATTGGCCCCAGGGACCCCATCCCCCGGGGCTTGACCATTATTTAAATGATTTTTATTTGAGGAGGGGGCTGCGCGGCCCCCCTGATTTCGGCCCCGGGGACCCTATCCCCGGGGCCCGGCCATTCTTTTTTTTTTTAATAAAGGGAGGGAGGCCGCATGACCCCCCTCCCGGGCCACTTCTGGCCCCGGGGACCCCATCCCCCGGGCCGGCCCTTAGCATTGGGGACCGTGTGGGGAGCCCCAATGCCCCCACGGTCCCAGCCGGCTCCCCGCCTCCTGCAGGAGCCGGCATTGCTTTTGAGCAAGGGGAGCTGCTAACATGCAGCTACCCTTGCCCAAAAGCAATTCTGCTTTGCTTCGTTGAAGCGAGAGCAGGTTTCCTGCTCTCGCTTCAACTAAGCAAAGCAGAGTTTGCTATGGCAGGGCGGGAGCCGTGCTCCCGCCCTGCCATAGCAAACGGCAATGTCCCGGGGGTGGGAACCCCAGGACATTGCAGGAGCCGGTCCTGGGGGGTGGCGGTCCCCAGGGCCATGGAGGGCTCCAGGAGGGGGGCCGTGTGGCCCCCCTCCCTACATTTTCAAAGTTCCGGGGATGGGGTGGTCCCCGGGGCTTGGGGGGCCTGCGAGGCCCCCCCTGCATTAATAACAGAAGCCCTGGGGAGGTGGTGGTCCCCGGGGCTTGGGGGGCCTGCGAGGTCCCCCCTCATTAATCAAGGAAGCCCCAGGGAGGTGGTGGTCCCCGGGGCTTGGGGGGCCTGCAAGGCCCCCCACCTCAATTATAATAAAGCCCCAGGGAGGTGGCTGTCCCCGGGGCAGCGTGGGGGGTGTTGGGGCCCCCCACGCATTTATTTTTGTTCAAGCCCTGGGGAAGTGGCGGTCCCCGGGGCTGCGAGGGAGCCGCGTGCTAATCCGCATACAATTAACTAAGCCCCGGGGAGGTGGCGGTCCCCGGGGCTGCGGGGGCCCCTGCAGACCCCCACTAATTAATTAAGCATTGCCCCCGGGACCTGGCCCACCCGGGGGCTTATAGAAAATGAAGTGCACGGGCTGGTGCTTCGTTTTTGGGTTTTTTCGACCGGATTCGCGCACCCAGCGTGAAATCGGCCGTTTAAAAAAAAAAATGTTTTTTTTGGGCCTGGGGGTCCTTGTGGGACCCCCTGAGCAGGCCAAGGGGGTCAGGGGGTTTCTACCCTGCCCCCTTTTCTTGTTTTTCATCTTTTTTCACCCTTTTTCTTGTGACTCGGTAATCGAGTCGAAAGATGCCTGCCAACACTTCCTGGTTTGGAGTGTTGACAGCCAATCAGAGAGAAGCTCGTGCCCAGGAGGGTTCGCGAATCCTTCTTGGTGCTCAGATATCGATATTTTTATTTTTTGAATTTCTCAGGAACTACTGAACGGATTTACACCATTTAAAAAAAGCACGCTTTCTAGACCAAGACCTATCTTTTTGCCAAATTTGGCGTAATTCCGTTCAGCAGTTCGGGCTGTAGCTTTGTCTAAAGTTTCCTATGTAAATTAACATGGAGAAAACACATTTTTGGGACCCCCCTTTTTCTCGGCCCCCACTTGACGAATCACCCCGAAACTTTCAAGACAGGAGCTGACCGGAGCGCCCCATTAGTTTTGAAAATTTCGCGTACATTCGTCAACCGGCGCCAAAGATATTGGCAAATCAAAAAATGCTTTTCCTATGGAAACTAGGTCCTAACTATAACTACCTACTGGCTTGTCTGAGCCGAAACGCGTCAAGCCGACCTAGCAATAAAGAAGCTTTAAGCACAAAATTGTGGTCCGTTTCCGTCTGTGGAGTAACTGCTGTGAATCGACGGAGTTATTTATATATATATATATATATATATATATATATATATATATATATATATATATATATATATATATATATCTACTGGCGGTCGCCAGTAGATAGTTATAGTTAGGACCTATTATCCATAGGAAATTCATAATATTCTATTCCCAATAACTTTGGCGTCGTTTGACGAATCATCGCGAAATTTTCAAAAGTAGTGGGGCGCGCCGGTCCTCTCCTGTCTTGAAAGTTTCGGGGTGATTCATCAAGCGAGGGCCGAGAAAAAGGGGGGTCCCAAAACGTGTTTTCTCCATGTTAATTCCCATAGGAAATTTTAGCCACGGCTTACAGCCCGAACTGCTGAACGGAATTACACCAAATTTTGCAAAAAGGTAGCGCTTGGTTCAGAAAGCGACCTTTTTTTAAATGGTGTAAATCCGTTCAGTAGTTGCGGAGAAATTCAAAAAATAAGAGTGAAAAAATCAATTTCCCATTGGAAAATTTATGCAAGGCTACAGCAAAAACTGCTGAACGGAATTACACCAAATTTGGCAAAAAGGTAGTGCTTGGTTCGGAAAGCACCGTTTTTAAAAATGGTGTAAATCCGTTCAGTAGTTGCTGAGAAAATCCAAAATAAAAGTTTCGATATCTATGGCCGCGGTGGATCCGCGCATCCTCCCGACCACGAGCTGCATGCTAATTGGCTGTCAACACTCCAAACCAGGAAGTGTTGGCAGCCATTTTGTGACTCGGTAGAACTGAGTCAGAAGTAAACAGGGAAACAAAGATGTCAAAGAAGAAAAGGGGGCAGGGTAGAAACACCCTGACCCCCTAGGCCTACTCAGGGGGTCCCACAAGGACCCCCAGGGCCAAAAAACCATTTTTTTTAAAAAAAACACACCGGAATGCACGCTGGGTGCGCGGATCCCGGCGAAAAAAAACCCCAAAAACCAAATGAGGGTTTTCAGGCTTCGTTATTTTTAACCCCCCGGGTGGGCCAGGTCACGGGGGGATTTGTATAATGTAAAGCGGGGGCCACGGAGGCCCCCGCAGCCCCGGGGACCGCCACCTCCCCGGGGCTCTAAATTAAAATAAAATAAAAAAATGTGTGAGGGGGCTACAGCCACCCCACATGCCCCGGGGTCCACCACCTCCCCGGGGCACTAACTGTTAAAATGCGGGGGTCCATTTTGGACCCCCGAGCCCCGGGGACCACCACCTCCCCGGGGCTTTGCAAAAGATGTGTGGGGGGCCGTGGGGCCCCCCCTCCTGGAGCCTTCGATGGCCCTGGGGACCGCCACCCCCCAGGGCCGGCTCCTGCAGTGTCCCGGGGTGCCCACCCCCGGGACACTGCTGTTTGCTATGGTAGGGCGGGAGCACGTCTCCCGCCCTACCGTAGCAAACTCTGGTTTGGATTTTGGAAGAGAGAGCAGGGGAACCTGCTCTCTCTTCCAAAATCCAAAGCAGAATTGCTTTTCCACACGGGGAGCTGCATGTTAGCAGCTCCCCATGTGGAAAAGCAATGCCGGCTCTCGCAGGACGCGGGGAGCCGGCGGGACCATGGGGGCATTGGGGCTCCCCCCACGGTCCCCAACGAACTGAGTAGGCTCCGGGGGATGGGGTCCCCGGGGCGAATAAAAATTAGTGGTAGGAGCCCGTTTTTAAAAAAAACAAAAAACTGGAGTCGCGTCCCGAGCACGGCGCTCAGCGCGGCCCTTGGTGTGAACGCGAGGGGTACGCGACTCCCAGCGTGGCCCCCTGGTGTGAACGCGAGGGGTACGCGACTCCCAGCGCGGCCCCCTGGTGTGAACGAGAGGGGTACGCGACTCCTGGCCGCGTCGGGTGCGCGACTCCTAGGGAAAAAAAAGGGAGAGTTTTTTATAATAAATCTAGGTTGCATGTTTGGATCTTGGGTGGCTCTAAAAAGAGCCCTTGTGTTTATTGCAAGAAGATGGTAGCTACATGTAAGTGCCAATGCAGAGTCTCAAGTTGTTGAGAAAGACTCTGTTTCCCTCATCTGTGAAATGTACACCATCTCTCCTGTAGATGCCATCCATATTAAAACGCAGATTGTTGTTGTATATGGATCCCATCCTATGGTCTCTGAGATAAGCAGAAACAGCTTTATTGACATTTTTTCTAGCTTTCTCAATCTGTGGACAAAATTGATTGGACCACTTCCATTTCTGTCTTTGGCATATGTTAGAGTAGACCAAGTCAGTTTGGGGGAAAAGCAACATCAATTCTGCAAAGGTGCCCTTCATTAGCATTTCCAGACCTACCCCAGTCAATGTGCCTAGGTCATTGCCACCACAGTGCACAATAATGAGGTCAGGATGTTGGAGGTGCATAAAGGTTCTAACCAATGGCATCAATTGGTGCCACTTCAATCCTCTCTGTCCAATCCATTTGATATCTACATTTTGCAAAGCTAGGTCTTTGTCAATACCTCTGCTTTCAGCATACCTTTTGCACCAGAAAACATAGCTGTGCCCAACAATCCACACTGAAAGCATCTTGAAGGGATCTCTGTAGGTAATGAGAAGATGTCTGTAGCTGAGGTAGGCAGGTGGTAGAATGAACTCTATCTAAAATGGTGGACAACATACTGTTTTTAGGACAGTAGAAATTTGATTAGCTGTTTAAGAATACTGTACTTTCAAATATAGGCTGCATTTTACTTTGTTTAGAAAGCATGTTTCTTATTGGTTATTAAGAAAAGTTTGAAAGGTACAGCAGAAAGGATAAGGGCATGCTTTGCTAAGCCAACCACACTTGCTGTTGTCATTTGCAACATTGTGTGTTGAACTTGTGACCTGGCAGCTAAGTTGAATGTTGCATGACCTGTTTCTATGGAAACTGATATTCAGAACAAGGGGTGAAGATGTCAGTTGAAAAGTATTATTCTCTATGACCAATGGAAATTCGTTTTCCAATTTGAAAAACACTGGGAAGTAATGTCATTTGTGGGTTATGTGTATATGTATGAAAAATTAGAGGGAAAGTTTGCCATTACTGGTTTTACATTGGAGAGTGTGGTCATCTACATTCTCTGTGTGAAAAAGAAAATCCTGACTGAGTGTGTGAGATTTTTCATTCAACAGATTTATTTAAAAGGTGAGTTATATTTTTAAGAGATTTATGTAAAATAGATTTGACTTTTTTATGAAACTCTGCTAGTTAAGTTAATTTATTAAATGTACAGATATATATTGGGATAATTTCTAGTGAATTTGAACTTTGCTAAAAAAATAGTATGTGCACTAATATATACATTATTAAGTATCTTAAAAGGTATAGTTGAATGATGGTTCTTATCTATTATTAAATGGTTAAATATGCATGAGGAATGTGTATTATAGATAGTTTGGTGAAATGAGGTACATGTGTGCTGTTTGCAAGAAGATCATATAAGGTGTTAATGATTACAATTTTGTTATTAGTTTGTAGAGTTTGTATGGTTTTAAAAAAAAACATAAAAAAGGTGGTGTAAATTACTGTTCTTAATTAAGTCTGTTGAGACGTACAATTTGATGATGTTGCATATTTCAAGATTTATAATTAGCAATATGTAGTTCAAAAGAAAACCACTGCATTTTACTCTTTTGGGTATGTAGTAGTTGTTTCCTTAAGTAGATACTATGTCATGAGTCATGTATTTGTTTAGATTGTATTTATATAGTTAAAACTATATTTACTGAATTAATGAGAGGTACCTGATAGATTACAGGAGTGCAAAGGTAGGCAAAGGTAGTCAACATGTGATTGTAAAAGTACATGAGAAGTGTTTCTATGGTTCTATAGTGTCTAATTTCGTAGTTACTATGTAGGTAAATGTGCACAATTTATGCAGGCCCCTGACCCCCTGCAGACTACTGATTCACTCCTGCAAAAATCTAAGTAGTACTCATGCAGTGCCCCAATCACACTATCACTATCTGTGCACTCTTGCAATCATCCTGACAGAATCATGTCCTTGTCTAATCTCTGTGCTGAAACACAAGCACTTATAAACTCACTCTGCTGTCAACTACCAGTACTCTATCTACTCAGTCACTCTCCATGCACTTGTACAATGACACAGGCATTAAGACACGCGGTGCTACAGCCAAATGTGCACAATCTATGCAGGCCCCTAACCCCCTGCAGACTACTGATTCACTCCTGCAAAAATCTAAGTAGTACTCATGCAGTGCCCCAATCAAACTATCACTCTCTGTCCACTCTTGCAATCATCCTGACAGAACCATAACTTTATCTAATCAATATGCAGAAACACAAGCACTTATAAACTCACCCTGCTGTCAACTACCAGTACTCTATCTACTCAGACACTGTCCATGCACTTGTACAATGCCTTAGGCATTAACACACGCAGTGGTACAGTCAATTGTGCAAAATTTATGCAGGCCCCTAACCCCATGCAGACTACTGATTCACTCCTGTAAAAATCTAACTATTACTCATGCAGTGCCCCAATCACACTATCACTCTCTGTCCATTCTTGCAATGATCCTGACAGAACCATGTCCTTGTCTAATCTCTGTGCTAAAACACAAGCACTTATAAACTCACTGTGCTGTCAACTACCAGTACTCTATCTAGTCAGTCACTCTCCATGCACTTGTACAATGACACAGGCATTAAGACACGCGGTGCTACAGCCAATTGTGCAAAATTTATGCAGCCCCCTAACCCCATGCAGACTACTGATTCACTCCTGCAAAAATCTAACTAGTACTCATGCAGTGCCCCAATCACACTATCACTCTCTGTGCACTCTTGCAATCATCCTGACAGAATCATGTCCTTGTCTAATCTCTGTGCTGAAACACAAGCACTTATAAACTCACTCTGCTGTCAACTACCAGTACTCTATCTACTCAGTCACTCTCCATGCACTTGTACAATGACACAGGCATTAAGACACGCGATGCTACAGCCAAATGTGCACAATCTATGCAGGCCCCTAACCCCCTGCAGACTACTGATTCACTCCTGCAAAAATCTAAGTAGTACTCATGCAGTGCCCCAATCACACTATCACTCTCTGTCCACTCTTGCAATGATCCTGACAGAACCATGTCCTTGTCTAATCTCTGTGCTGAAACACAAGCACTTATAAACTCACCCTGCTGCCAACTACCAGTACTCTATCTAGTCAGTCACTGTCCATGCACTTGTACAATGACACAGGCATTAAGACACGCGGTGCTACAGCCAAATGTGCACAATCTATGCAGGCCCCTAACCCAGTGGCGGATGGTGACATTTGAAAGTGGTGGGGCGTAAAATGCTGGTCATACTGCACCGTAGCGAGCGAGCCTGAACAACCTAATGGGGGTTCGGGGAGGGGGTTCTTCCCGAGAAAATTTTGAAAAAAGAGTGGAAAAATGGTGCATTTTCAAGCAAATTTGAGAAAGCAGGAAGGTTAATAAAGCAATTGTGAAAGTGCAGTTATTACATTAATGCAGTTTGCATGCAGCTCTTAGATGACAGTTAATAGCTCACTGTTGTATGTTAGGTTTTAACTTACAAACTGCAAGTAACAAAACAGGTTAATGTGCCTGCCACTGTTGCAGTGTTCTTTGCACTGTGCCATAAATCAGGTGTAGACAGTAGCATTGCACCAGTAGGCAGGCGGTGTCAGCTGCTGCTCACTATGCTATTCCCTCATGGATATGCGCAATGTTGGTGTCAGCACACCTGTGTCCACGTGATGTAAGCAAATGCTTCCTAGAAACGCCTTTTGTTTAATGTCACGTGAAAAGGGCCCCAGTGCCAGTGCATGCGATGTGATCATCAAACAACAAGAGCAGTGCATACCCACGGATATGATAGACATTATGGAACGTGGTTGCATATTTTTTTCAGTTTTAATAGGCATTATGGAAGCCTTTTACTGAGTTACCGTCTGCTGTGCTGTTTTGACCCCGTGTATCTGGTCCGGCTCAGCCAGCTGGCCTATAGTTACCCCAATCTTTACTTCCATGCTCGATTGTTCCAAGCTTGTGAGGACAGGTCCCGTTTTGGGGGCTCTGTGTAAGGAGCGTGGCAGAACTGCTGCCCTGACACTATTCTCACATGCAAATATTGTATTGCAGATCCCTTGAAGCCCCAGCATAAACAAGGGGTGTCCGCCTCCTACGAACAGGCACCATTAACAGAGATGGGGCAGAGAGGAAAAGAGAGCTGTGGCAGTGCTCTCCCCACCATCTGATCTCACCCCTGAAGGCCTCCCTGCCTCTGGAGATCATGCGCTCTCTCCCGTGGGTTTCTCACACCTCACAATGAAAAGCCTCTGCTTGTTTTTCAACCTGCAGTTTTTGGGGGTGCTTCAGTTTGACGCCTTTTAGCTCGCCGACCTCGTTATTTCAAACAGTGGCTCATCAGGGGCCATGACAGCGCACTAGTGCTGTGGGAAAACGAGTGCTGTGGGAAAAGCAGGTCTGCAAGATCCCCACGCGTCTATGGCTAATACACATTTTATTGACACGTATGTCCTTTTCCAGCGTCGTGTTTATCTTGTGTACTGAGCAGATTAAACAAATAAATAAAACATTCAACACAAACACTTTTCTTTTCGCAGGATTCCTTCTGACTGGAAGGTGCACTTCAACAGATCGAAAGATACATACAATGCGGCAATTAACATACAAAGCAACTAGAAGTGAAATACGCTAGCCAGCGGTGCACTATCACACGTATCACATCATTTAGACGTGTGTGTTTCACAAGGCGACATAAATTCGACATTATCTCAAGAAGTGAAAATGGCATTGTGCACCGTTTTAGCACTCCCTTTCTGACTACATGCATGCCAAAATAGGAAATACTCATGTTAGTGCCATTTTATGAATGCATTGATGCCCCACATCCACGTTCATCACGATCTATCGTGACCTATCCCATGCCACCTACGGAATCAACTAGTCCATTCTTACAAGCATCTGTTCACCAAGCCTTCTATGAAAACCTCTATCGATAAGCACACACTCGTGAGCAAGTGAAAATAAACATGCACACGATTACTCGCACAAAATCATACAGGCGTATTTATAGGCCGTACGCCTTCCCCCATGGGTATTTTGGCACTAGTGACAGATAACTGGTGCTTCTTTCACAAAAGTGTGAAAAGACAAAGGCGACTGTAATCTAGGCCTACTTTTACTTAATAAAACGTTTTCTCAGTAAAATATCGTGAATTCATTATGTTAATTACACTGTGTTAATAAAATTATGCGTTTTAATTAAAGCCTCGTCACCAGCAACTATAATTCACCTATTATGATTGTGGAAATATCTATTAAATGTGTTGTGCCGAGGCATACTCGACCAGCCGGCTAATAAAATCAGAACATTGCGAGTTTCCCAATCAACTTTGAGATCAACTCTAGCCTGTCCTCAACTCAGTCGCGGCGCGCAATACTCGCGGGGGGAGGTGGGGGGGGTGGGGTGTGGTCTCGCTGGGGGGGCCACAGGGGTTCGAAGATAAAGAAATAAGCTTAAACTTACCTGACCGGGTCCACCGCCTCTTCTGTCTGCTTCTGGGCCGGGGTCCGCATTTGGCGCCTTCACCGTCGCATCGTCTTCTGCGTGAGCGGCTACTGGCTGGCAAGCCCTCTCAGGCTCTCAGCCAATCCAGACGCTGCTCCAGAGTCCAGCAGCGCCAGGATTGGCCTGGAGCAGGGTCACTCCCTGCCCATTAGGAGACCGGGGCTGCGAATGAAGCAACCCTCGCTCTCCTAAGGGGACAGCTTAGTGCGCATGTTCGGGCTGGTGTTAAAAATGACCAGCCCAAAAACGAACCTGCGCACTATTGCGCTGTCAGTCACTCACCCTGAGTGCTGCCGTAGCCCCACCCCCTTCAGCGTCCCTCGTTCTACTTCAAGTTCTGACGCTAATTCCATTCCAATCAGGAGTCCTGATTGCTGGAATTAGCGTCAGTAGAACGATTTCTAGATGGGGCCGTGGCGGGTGGTGGGGCAACGCCCGAACGCCCCCAATGGACGCACCGCCACTGCCCTAACCCCCTGCAGACTACTGATTCACTCCTGCAAAAATCTAAGTAGTACTCATGCGGTGCCCCAATCACACTATCACTCTCTGTCCACTCTTGCAATCATCCTGACAGAACCATAACTTTATCTAATCAATATGCAGAAACACAAGCACTTATAAACTCACCCTGCTGCCAACTACCAGTACTCTATCTACTCAGACACTGTCCATGCACTTGTACAATGCCTTAGGCATTAACACACGCAGTGGTACAGTCAATTGTGCAAATTTTATGCAGGCCCCTAACCCCATGCAGACTACTGATTCACTCCTGTAAAAATCTAACTAGTACTCATGCAGTGCCCCAATCACACTATCACTCTCTGTCCACTCTTGCAATGATCCTGACAGAACCATGTCCTTGTCTAATCTCTGTGCTGAAACACAAGCACTTATAAACTCACCCTGCTGCCAACTACCAGTACTCTATCTAGTCAGTCACTGTCCATGCACTTGTACAATGACACAGGCATTAAGACACGCGGGGCTAAAGCCAAATGTGCACAATCTATGCAGGCCCCTAACCCCCTGCAGACTACTGATTCACTCCTGCAAAAATCTAAGTAGTACTCATGCAGTGCCCCAATCACACTATCACTCTCTGTCCACTCTTGCAATCATCCTGACAGAACCATAACTTTATCTAATCAATATGCAGAAACACAAGCACTTATAAACTCACCCTGCTGTCAACTACCAGTACACTATCTACTCAGACACTGTCCATGCACTTGTACAATGCCTTAGGCATTAACACACGCAGTGGTACAGCCAATTGTGCAAAATGTATGCAGGCCCCTAACCCGATGCAGACTACTGATTCACTCCTGCAAAAATCTAACTAGTACTCATGCAGTCCCCCAATCACACTATCACTCTCTGTCCACTCTTGCAATGATCCTGACAGAACCATGTCCTTGTCTAATCTCTGTGCTAAAACACAAGCACTTATAAACTCACTGTGCTGTCAACTACCGCTAGTGTATGTGTGGCGGGGCCAAACGAGCGGGGCTTCTAGGCCCGTTCACATGCCTCTTGTTTATAAAGGGTCAGAGCACGATCTCAGCGGCAGACGAGGAGAAGGAACCTCCTGGTCACAGGAACTACACGAGCATTGCGCTCGAGAAATTCAAGGATGCAAAGACCTCCATCAAGGATTACAGCTAACTTTTCAGGGTGTAAATGGAGAGAAGCCACATCTGCTTAACCACGCTCACGAATTCTACACGAGAATTGCGCTCGAGAAAATGAAGGATGCAAAGACCTCCATCAAGGATTACAGCTAACTTTTCACGTTGGAAATGGAGAGAAGGCACATCTGCCCTGCATATTTATCCACGAAGATGCCACCGTTTTGTGCAATACCTCTACTCAACTGGAGTACTTTCTACTGGCTAATCAGTAACTGCTACCTCGTTGGGTAAATGTATAGTGCCTTTCCTACACTACAGCTGCGTAAAGGACCAGAAGAATTGTCTCCAGTGACCTGTGTGTCTGTAATTTTGCCACCGCGCCGAAAGCGCCGGGAACCTTTGATAAGCTGTCCATCATAGTGGGGAAAGGGCGGGCAGACGTTGCATACCGCTAGTGTATGTGTGGCGGGGCCAAACGAGCGGGGCTTCTAGGCCCGTTCACATGCCTCTTGTTTATAAAGGGTCAGAGCACGATCTCAGCGGCAGACGAGGAGAAGGAACCTCCTGGTCACAGGAACTACACGAGCATTGCGCTCGAGAAATTCAAGGATGCAAAGACCTCCATCAAGGATTACAGCTAACTTTTCAGGGTGTAAATGGAGAGAAGCCACATCTGCTTAACCACGCTCACGAATTCTACACGAGAATTGCGCTAGAGAAAATGAAGGATGCAAAGACCTCCATCAAGGATTACAGCTAACTTTTCACGTTGGAAATGGAGAGAAGGCACATCTGCCCTGCATATTTATCCACGAAGATGCCACCGTTTTGTGCAATACCTCTACTCAACTGGAGTACTTTCTACTGGCTAATCAGTAACTGCTACCTCGTTGGGTAAATGTATAGTGCCTTTCCTACACTACAGCTGCGTAAAGGACCAGAAGAATTGTCTCCAGTGACCTGTGTGTCTGTAATTTTGCCACCGCGCCGAAAGCGCCGGGAACTTTGATAAGCTGTCCATCATAGTGGGGAAAGGGCGGGCAGACGTTGCATACCGCTAGTGTATGTGTGGCGGGGCCAAACGAGCGGGGCTTCTAGGCCCGTTCACATGCCTCTTGTTTATAAAGGGTCAGAGCACGATCTCAGCGGCAGACGAGGAGAAGGAACCTCCTGGTCACAGGAACTACACGAGCATTGCGCTCGAGAAATTCAAGGATGCAAAGACCTCCATCAAGGATTACAGCTAACTTTTCACGTTGGAAATGGAGAGAAGGCACATCTGCCCTGCATATTTATCCACGAAGATGCCACCGTTTTGTGCAATACCTCTACTCAACTGGAGTACTTTCTACTGGCTAATCAGTAAATGCTACCTCGTTGGGTAAATGTATAGTGCCTTTCCTACACTACAGCTGCGTAAAGGACCCTCCCTCCCTCCTCGTGGGCATTCCTGCTGCACGATCACATGATCGTGCAGCAGGAATGCACAAAAGAGGCATCGGGGAAAGGAAAACCCTTTCCTTTCCCTCGATGCCTCTTTTGATACTAAACACCCCCTCCCCGAGCCAAACCTCACTTATGTTCCCGACGCGCTGGAAGCAAATGGCTTACAGCGCGTCGGGAAGAAAGGGAAACCCTCAATGATGTCAGCGTGCCTCGCGCGCTGACGTCATTGATGGGGAGGGTGGGGGCGGGGGAGGCAGGGGAAGCCCTTCCCCTGCCTCCCCCAAAAAAAAACTAAGGATCGGATTCCCACGGGGGAGCGCCAGCGCTTCCCCGTGGGTGGTCTTATGACGAGCTGGACTCGTCATGAGCACACGAGCACTGTGTGCCATGACGAGTCCAGTTCGTCATAAGCACCGAAGGGGTTAATAAAGTCGCAATAGGTGGACAAAATTATTTATAATTTTCTATATATTTTACAGCAGTTTAGGGAGAGCTGTGCATTTTTAAAATTTTTATTTAGGTAGCGCATTAATTTGCAGATATTACCGCGGTACTCCATAGATTTGTTTGTGCACCTTTAAATATTGTAAAAATAGAAAATACACTGTTGTGCACTATGGGCCATATTTATGACCTGGTTTGCTTGCTCTTTCACCACACAAGGTGGTGCAAGAGCGACGCAAACCTTAAAGTCATATTTTTTAAGCCAAGCAAAGCCACTTTGTGTGGCTTTGAATGGCTTCAAAAATATGGAGCAATGCAACGCAGCACAAATCGCTGTGTTGCATTACTGGGTACAAGGTGAGGGAGAGGATGAGAGTCTGCCTGCTCAGGGTGGGACCCCATTGGCTTTCAAATTGCGATAGTACTATCCTGGAAGCACCCCCAGATACTCATTCTGAGGATGGGAAAGAGAAGAAAATTGTGTTAAATAATAACTGCCCCCTCAATGCTTCTATCAATAAAGCAGAGACTGAGATGGGTGTAAATACACCAGACCTGGCAAATAAAATTAGGCATGGCACTGCTACAGGGGGTAATCCCCCAAAAAAGACCACGGAGACCGGACCCCTCTCCCCCAACTCTCTGGAGAAGTTTTTTCTTTAACTGAGGAATCAGGGGTATCCGATACTGGCATTTCTGCTAGTAGCGATGGCGGAGTTTCTCCTTCAAGCAATAGCAGCATGCAAAGGGAAAGGGGGACCCCGAAAAGAACAAAACGGACATCAGGGAAAAGAATCTGTAAGAGAGCTCTTAGGGATAGAGAGGATGAGGAAGAATTGGGCTGGGATTACTCAGCAACTCAGCTATTACCCCCTGATGGAATAAGTGAAAAGGGGAAGTCTCCAAGGGAAAATCCAGGGGCGAGTCGGCGCAAACTAAGGATGGGAAATCGGCTGAGCCCTCTCTGTCCCTGCTTCTGCAATCCCTGAGACTATTTCAAGACGAGGTCAAATCAGATAACCGTCAGGAACGGCTAGCCTCAAAAAAACTACAAGGATCTGTTCGCAAGATCGGGAAAACATGCACTGAGATCTCAGAAAGATTAAATATGGTGGAGACGCACACTGAGGCACTAGAGAACACCGTAGATACGCTGAAGGTCCAGGCTACATCACAGGAGAGTACTTTGAAAGATGTGATGTGGAAGCTGGA
Source organism: Calotriton arnoldi (assembly GCA_963921515.1). Taxonomy (NCBI): domain Eukaryota; kingdom Metazoa; phylum Chordata; class Amphibia; order Caudata; family Salamandridae; genus Calotriton; species Calotriton arnoldi. Next base: position 321,625 of record CAWUFW010011467.1, read on the forward strand.
GGAGTATGAGAATCGTCAGCGTCGCAATATTTTGAGACTACTAGGGATACCTGAAAATTGTGAAGGTAACGATATAAGAAAATTTACATTCAACATGCTGAAAAGTTCTTTGCCTGAACTCACTCATTGGGATTGGGACAAGGAAGTCCAACGTGTCCATCAATTTCCTCTAACACCTGCAAAGCACCCATCTAATATCGGATGCTACCCCGTGACATACTGATTTCGTTCGGAAATTTTTTACTACGCCAGGCTGTGTACGATCTGGCCAGACCTAATGCCAAAAGGAATTTTGAGAACTTCTCCTTTTTTGCCAAACCAGACTTTGCGCATGCCACCGTGGAGAGGAGATGGCGGCTTAGACAGCTCATAACTCCCTTCCAGAAAGCAGGAGCTGTAGTATTTTTGCAGAATCCAGCCAGCTTGAAAGTAATTTTTCATGGACAGAATTACAGCTTTAACTCTGAAATCGAAGCTCAGAAGTTATTGGATGACATCACAGCGGGGGGCGCTGGGAGCAAAAAATAGCTGGTTATATATGTGAGAAAGGTGATGGATGGAACTGTTGCTCCCTCTAAGTGGGGAGATTTTCTTCTTTTTTTTATTTTTCTTAGGTTAAAATTAGTATTTGAACACTGGTGGGGGGGAGAGAGGTGGAGGGGGGGAGAGGAGTGGTCCAGACACCATCACGCAGGCTCATGGTTGAGCCTGGTTGCCTAAGATGTGGTGGTGGGTGGGGGGTTTCCTCAGACGGGGGATAAAAGAAGGTGGTGCAACAGAGTCTTGTGATATAGGCACTATCTTAGTCACAGTAAATGAAAAGAGGGAGAGATTGACATGGTAGGTTTGTTGGATAATGATGGGATATCAGAGTCAGGGAAATAATATAAATCGACATGGGTAGATTGAGAATTTTAACTGTGCATGAGTGTCTGACTGTGTCTGTGAGTGACTGCATGTATCTGAATTTGTCTGTGAGTAGGTGCATGGGTTAATGGGTCTGTGAGCGGCTGTGTGAGTGTCTGAGGTGTTCTGTGAGTGTGTGCATGAGTGCCTGAGTAGGTTCTGCTCATTTTCTGTAGGCCTGGGCAGAGCTTGAAGAGTTTCACTCTGTGGAATTTTGCGGAGTTACCGAAAAACTCTGCCAAATTCTGTGGAGTTCTGTGCGTGGGCAGGGTATTGCTTGGCCACCCCTAATGAAGTCCCCTTGGCTGCTCAGGGTTGTTAGGGTCAAGAACCCCTATTGTTGCCACTAGTAAGTCCTCCACAGCAGCATTGCTGGGACCTCATCGGAGGCCCCGCTCCCTTTATCAACCACCCTGCAAAAGGGCCTCCTGGCGCAATACTGATTGGGGGATGAAGTCCCCTAGGCTGCTGATGGTTGTTGGGGGCAAAGAACCCCTAATATTGGCACAAGTAAGTCCCTGTAGTGAGATTGATGAGACCTCATCACTGGCCCCACCCCATTTCTCAACCACTCTGCAAACGGGCCTCCTGGGGCACTACTGGTTGGGGATGAAGTGTCCTTGGTTGCTGAAGATCGTTGGAGGCCAAGAACCCCTACTGTTGCCACCAGTTAGTCCCACACAGTGGGATTGCTGAGACCTTGGCAGAGGCCCATCCCCTTTCTCAACCACTGTGCAAACGCGACTCCTGGGGCACTACTGGTTGGGGGATGACGTCGCCTTGGCTGCTGAGGGTCAATGGGGGTCTCTTTCTGCTCGTTTCTGACCTCTATTTTGCCTCTTTCTGCTTGTTTTTGGTCTCTATTTTGCTTCTTTCTGCTTGTTTCTGACATTTATTCTGCTTTTTGTTGCTCATTTGTGACCTCTATTCTGCTCATTTCTGACCTCTATTCTGCCTCTTTCTGTTAGTTTCTCAACTATATCATGTCTCTTTCTGCTCGTTGGTGACCTCTATTCTGCCTCTTTCTGCTTGTTTCTCACATTTATCATGCTTCTTTCTGCTTGTTGCTGACCTTTATTCTGCCTCATTCTACTTGTTTCTCACCTTTATTTGGCCTTATTCTGCTTGTTTCTCACCTTTATATGGCCGCTTTCCGCATGTTTCTCACTTTAACTCTGCCTCTTTCTACTCCCTTCCTACCTTTATTTTGCCTCTTACTGCTCATTGCTGACTTTTAATCTGCCTCTTTCTGCTTGTTTTTTACCTCTTTTTTGCACCTCTATTCTGCCTCCTTCTGCTCGCTTCTGATCTCTATTTTGCATCGTTCTGCTCGTTTCTGACATTTATTCTGTCTCTTGCTGATTGTTTCTGACCTCTATTGTGACTCTTTCTGCTAGTTTCTGACCCCTATTCTGCCTCTTTCTGGTAGTTTTTCACCTTTATCATGCCTCTTTCTGCTCTTTGCTGACTCTATTCTGCCTCGTTGTGTTCATTTCTCACTTTTATCATGACTCTTTGTGCTTGTTGCTGACCTTTATTCTGCCTCTTTCTACTCGTTTCTCACCTTTTTAGCCTCTTTCTGCTACATTTCATGGGCCAGGCTCAGGTAGGTGGCGGCCCCCAGGGCCGTATATGGCCCTTGAGGGGGGCTGCTCAACCCCCTCCCTCTTTTTAAAGCTATGGGCCCGGAGCAGGTGCTGGTCGCCAGGGCATGGTGGGTCAGCGAGGCCCCCCACTGCATTAAATTTAGCCCCAGGGAGGTGGTGGCCCCCGGGGCTCGGCGGGGTCCACGTGGCCCCATCTATGTTTTCATTTCAGTGGCCCCTGGGAAGTGGTGATCCCCAGGGCCCCGGGGCAAAGTAAACCCTTGGAGGGAGGCCACTTAGAGGGGAGGCTTCCCAGGCTTGTTTTTTTTTTGCAGTGAATTTGCAAATTTCGCTAATTCGCGGCAAACTTTAAAAACAAAAATTGCCTTTTTAGCCTTGCCGGAGTCCCTCTAGGACACCAGGAGCAAGGCTAGGGCGTTAGGGTAATTGCACTCTGCCCCCTTTTCTTTTTTGCGTGTTTATTTTTGGGACTCGACTAATGCTCAGTCCCAAGATGGCTGCCAACACTTCCTGGTTGAAGTGTTGGCTGCCAATCAGAGCTCTGCATTCCCCTGCACAAGCTTGTGATTGTTTTGCGAATTAGTCAGGGTTGCAGATATCCTTATTTGGGTTTCCTTAAATTTCTCAACAACTACTGAACAGATTTACACCAAATAACGGAAAGCGTGAACTGCGAACTAAAATCGAATTTCCTGCCAAATTTGATGTAATTCCCTCAAGCAGTTCGGGCTGCAGTCGTGTCTAAAGCTCCTATGGAAATTAACATGGGAAATGCACTTTTTTTTACCCCGCCCCCTTTTTTCTGAGACCCTGCTTGACAATAAGACTCACTATGACACTTTTAAAAAAAAAAATTGTGAAGATTCCTCAAATGACGCCAATGATTTAGACAAATCAAAACACGCTTTTTCTATGGAAACATGGTCCCAACTATACCTAGTGCCCACCGCCAGGTTAAAGCAAGGTTATAGTTAGGAAAACTTTATTTATTCTTCCTATACAAACCCAACTTACACTATACAAACATTGAAATTCTAAAGTTATAGTTATAACTTAAATTTCTAATTTGCTCATAACTCACATATGTAATTTACACAATTTACTATACATTGCACACCTCCGTACACCGTTTTGTTGCATAATTCGCCACACTACATTAACTATATCTCACCCTTTCTCTGTACACTGGGAATACACTTGCATATTATTTAACTTATAGCATCTGAAATTATAGCAGTCTTATTAACACTTATTACATCTTAAATGACATAATGCCTGAGAACACAGTGCAAGGTAGAGTGGCAATTTATAGTTAAGTCAGCCAGGTAGTTTTTAGCACAGTTTGGCTGGGTTCTGGGATCTGCATTTTACTGCGTTCTGGGTTAGAGTCTTAGATATAAGTAAGTAGTAAATTTTGTTGCTGTTTACTACCTATAACCACTTTAATAAAGTCGCAATAGGTGGACAAAATTATTTATAATTTTCTATATATTTTACAGCAGTTTAGGGGGAGCTGTGCATTTTTAAGAATGTTATTTAGGTAGCACATTAATTTGCAGATATTACCGCGGTACTCCATAGATTTGTTTGTGCACCTTTAAATATTTTAAAAATAGAAAATACACTGTTGTGCACTATGGGCCATATTTATGACCTGGTTTGCTTGCTCTTTCACCACACAAGGTGGTGCAAGAGCGACGCAAACCTTAATTCATATTTTTGAAGCCAAGCAAAGCCACTTTGTGTGGCTTTGAATGGCTTCAAAAATATGGAGCAATGCAACGCAGCACAAATCGCTGTGTTGCATTACTAGGTACAAGGTGAGGGAGAGGATGAGAGTCTGCCTGCTCAGGGTGGGACCCCATTGGCTTTCAAATTGCGATAGTACTATCCTGGAAGCACCCCCAGATACTCATTCTGAGGATGGGAAAGAGAAGAAAATTGTGTTAAATAATAACTGCTCCCTCAATGCTTCTATCAATAAAGCAGAGACTGAGATGGGTGTAAATACACCAGACCTGGCAAATAAAATTAGGCATGGCACTGCTACAGGGGGTAATCCCCAAAAAAAGACCATGGAGACCGGACACCTCTCCCCCAACTCTCGGGAGAAGTTTTTTCTTTAACTGAGGAATCAGGGGTATCCGATACTAGCATTTCTGCTAGTAGCGATGGCGGAGTTTCTCCTTCAAGCAATAGCAGCATGCAAAGGGAAAGGGGACCCCGAAAAGAACAAAACGGACATCAGGGAAAAGAATCTGTAAGAGAGCTCTTAGGGATAGAGAGGATGAGGAAGAATTGGGCTGGGATTACTCAGCTACTCAGCTATTACCCCCTGATGGAATAAGTGAAAAGGGGAAGTCTCCAAGGGAAAATCCAGGGGGCGAGTCTGCGCAAACTAAGGATGGGAAATCGGCTGGGCCCTCTCTGTCCCTGATTCTGCAATCCCTGCGACTATTTCAAGACGAGGTCAAATCAGATAACCGTCAGGCACGGCTAGCCTCAAAAAAACTACAAGGATCTGTTCGCGAGATCGGGAAAACATGCACTGAGATCTCAGAAAGATTAAATATGGTGGAGACGCGCACTGAGGCACTAGAGAACACCGTAGATACGCTGAAGGTCCAGGCTACATCACAGGAGAGTACTTTGAAAGATGTGATGTGGAAGCTGGAGGAGTATGAGAATCGTCAGCGTCGCAATAATTTGAGACTACTAGGGATACCTGAAAATTGTGACGGTAACAATATAAGAAAATTTACAATCACCCTGCTGAAAAGTTCTTTGCCTGAACTCACTCATTGGGATTGGGACAAGAAAGTCCAACGTGTCCATCGATTTCCTCTAACACCTGCAAAGCACCCATCTAATATCGGACACTACCCCGTGCCATACTGAGTTAGTTTGGAAATTTTTTACTACGCCAGGCTGTGTACGATCTGGCCAGACCTAATGCCAAAAGGAATTTTGAAAACTTCTCCTTTTTTGCCAAACCAGACTTTGCGCATGCCACTGTGGAGAGGAGATGGCGGCTTAGACAGCTCATAACTCCCTTCCAGAAAGCAGGAGCTGTAGTATTTTTGCAGAATCCATCCAGCTTGAAAGTAATTTTTCATGGACAGAATTACAGCTTTAACTCTGAAATCGAAGCTCAGAAGTTATTGGATGACATCACAGCGGGGGGTGCTGGGAGCAAAAAATAGCTGGTTATATATGTGAGAAAGGTGATGGATGGAAATGTTGCTCCCTCTAAGTGGGGAGATTTTCTTCTTTTTTTTATTTTTCTTAGGTTAAAATTAGTATTTGAACACTGGTGGGGGGGAGAGAGGTGGAGGGGGGGAGAGGAGTGGTCCAGACACCATCACGCAGGCTCATGGTTGAGCCTGGTTGCCCAAGATGTGGCGGTGGGTGGGGGGGTTTCCTCAGACAGGGGATAAAAGAAGGTGGTGCAACAGAGTCTTGTGATATAGGCACTATGTTAGTCACAGTAAATGAAAAGAGGGAGAGATTGACATGGTGGGTTTGTTGGATAATGATGGGTTATCAGAGTCAGGGAAATAATATAAATCACAAAAACAAAAACTAATAAATATGGTGGTCTACAACTGGGAGCTACAACTGAATTATCAAGTACCCTCGTCAGTGCCAACACCCAAAAATATCAACACGTGTGAAGTAACCTTTGCGACTCAATCGGATTCCATCAACTACCAAGAGAGGTCAGTGTCATCATTTGGATATCCTTCCTTCCTACCACCACTCTCTAAATCACAGAGGAGGGTTACGTGATCGGATTTCGACCAGGTCACGGAAATCACAACAGGAGGAAATGGAAACAAAAAGAGAGACTCTATATTCACCTTATAACAGGTCTCACCAATGAATATTGATTACTTTAGGGTGATGGAATTAAAAGTGCAGTGCAAGTGAGTGAAGATGTAAGGATTTGGAAGAGAAAACTCCTTTTAATACAAATATCTCTACCAGTCCTATTAAAAATAGTGCAGAAGCAGCTTTTAACACATAGGCCGCTTCTCAATATGGTCAACAAGTTTCAGCCTAATGGGCCAGTCGCCCAGGCTTTCTTCAGGACCTAAACAACAAATTATAATGCTACGGCCTTACCAATTTAATCATAGGACTTTTATATGTGTAAAATTATCATAAAATACGACCTCAATCCTCAATACAAGCGGAGTGTTCTTCACACCTGTCTTGTATGAGGTCAATACCTCACCTCACCTGGTAACAACTCAGGTGTGGGAGACCCCGCCCTCTCCGTCGGTGCCTCGGGCTCTCCTGAGTCAGTGGGAGGTGAGGTATTGACCTCATACAAGACAGGTGTGAAGAACACTCCGCTTGTATTGAGGATTGAGGTCGTATTTTATGATAATTTTACACATATAAAAGTCCTATGATTAAATTGGTAAGGCAGTAGCATTATAATTTGTTGTTTAGGTCCTGAAGAAAGCCTGGGCGACTGGCCCATTAGGCTGAAACTTGTTGACCATATTGAGAAGCAGCCTATGTGTTCAAAGCTGCTTCTGCACTATTTTTAATAGGACTGGTAGAGATATTTGTATTAAAAGGAGTTTTCTCTTCCAAATCCTTTTATCTTCACTCACTTGCACTGCACTTTAATTCCATCACCCTAAAGTAATCAATATTCATTGGTGAGACCTGTTATAAGGTGAATATAGAGTCTCTTTTTTGTTTCCATTTCCTCCTGTTGTGATTTCCGTGACCTGGTCGAAATCCGATCCACGCTAACCCTCCTCTGTGATTTAGAGGAGTGGTGGTAGGAAGGAAGGATATCCAAATGATGACACTGACCTCTCTTGGTAGTTGATGGAAATCCGATTAGTTCGCAAACGTTACTTCACACGTGTTGGTATTTTTGCGTGTTGGCACTGACGAGGGTACTTGATAATTCAGTTGTAGCTCCCAGTTGTAGACCACCAGATTTATTAATTTTTGTTATAAGTTGTATTGGGGATTGAGTCTGTAGCTTGGTCGTTAAACTTTTCCCTAGGACCCTTTCTCCTTCGGAGTTGTTGATGATGAAATAATATAAATCGACATGGGTAGATTGAGAATTTTAACTGTGCATGAGTGTCTGACTGTGTCTGTGAGTGAGTGCATGTATCTGAATTTGTCTGTGAGTAGGTGCATGGGTTAATGGGTCTGTGAGTGGCTGTGTGAGTGTCTGAGGTGTTCTGTGAGTGGGTGCATGAGTTCCTGAGTAGGTTCTGCTCATTTTCTGTAGGCCTGGGCAGAGCTTGAAGAGTTTCACTCTGTGGAATTTTGCGGAGTTACTGAAAAACTCTGTCAAATTCTGTGGAGTTCTGTGCGTGGGCAGGGTATTGCTTGCCCACCCCTAATGAACTCCCCTTGGCTGCTCAGGGTTGTTAGGGTCAAGAACCCCTATTGTTGCCACTAGTCAGTCCTCCACAGCAGCATTGCTGGGATCTCATCGGAAGCCCCGCTCCCTTTCTCAACCACCCTGCAAAAGGGCCTCCTGGCGCAATACTGATTGGGGGATGAAGTCCCCTTGGCTGCTGAGGGTCGTTGGGGGCCAAGCCCCCGTTTGTTGCCACAAGTAAGTCCCCCACAGTGGAATTGCTGAGACCTCATCGGAGGCCCCACCCCCTTTCTCAACCACTCTGCAAAGGGGCCTCCTGGCACACTACTGGTTGGGGGATGAAGTCCCCTAGGCTGCTGATGGTTGTTGGGGGCAAAGAACCCCTATTATTGGCACAAGTAAGTCCCTGTAGTGAGATTGATGAGACCTCATCACTGGCCCCACCCCCTTTCTCAACCACTCTGCAAACGGGCCTCCTGGGGCACTACTGGTTGGGGATGAAGTGTCCTTAGTTGCTGAAGATCATTGGAGGCCAAGAACCCCTACTGTTGCCACCAGTTAGTCCCACACAGTGGGATTGCTGAGACCTTGGCAGAGGCCCATCCCCTTTCTCAACCACTGTGCAAACGCGACTTCTGGGGCACTACTGGTTGGGGGATGACGTCGCCTTGGCTGCTGAGGGTCAATGGGGGTCTCTTTCTGCTCGTTTCTGACCTCTATTTTGCCTCTTTCTGCTTGTTTTTGGTCTCTATTTTGCTTCTTTCTGCTTGTTTCTGACATTTATTCTGCTTTTTGTTGCTCATTTGTGACCTCTATTCTGCTTCTTTCTGCTCATTTCTGACCTCTATTCTGCCTCTTTCTGTTAGTTTCTCAACTATATCATGTCTCTTTCTGCTCGTTGGTGACCTCTATTCTGCCTCTTTCTGCTTGTTTCTCACCTTTATCATGCTTCTTTCTGCTTGTTGCTGACCTTTATTCTGCCTCATTCTACTCGTTTCTCACCTTTATTTGGCCTTATTCTGCTTGTTTCTCACCTTTATATGGCCGCTTTCCGCATGTTTCTCACTTTAACTCTGGCTCTTTCTACTCCCTTCCCACCTTTATTTTGCCTCTTACTGCTCATTGCTGACTTTTAATCTGCCTCTTTCTGCTTGTTTTTTACCTCTATTTTGCACCTCTATTCTGCCTCCTTCTGCTCGCTTCTGATCTCTATTTTGCATCGTTCTGCTCGTTTCTGACATTTATTCTGTCTCTTGCTGATTGTTTCTGACCTCTATTGTGACTCTTTCTGCTAGTTTCTGACCCCTATTCTGCCTCTTTCTGCTAGTTTTTCACCTTTATCATGCCTCTTTCTGCTCTTTGCTGACTCTATTCTGCCTCGTTGTGTTCATTTCTCACTTTTATCATGACTCTTTGTGCTGGTTGCTGACCTTTATTCTGCCTCTTTCTACTCGTTTCTCACCTTTTTAGCCTCTTTCTGCTACATTTCATGGGCCAGGCTCAGGTAGGTGGTGGCCCCCAGGGCCGTATATGGCCTGTGAGGGGGGCTGCTCGACCCCCTCATTCTTTTTAAAGCTATGGGCCCGGAGCAGGTGCAGGTCGCCAGGGCATGGTGGGTCTGCGAGGCCCCCCACTGCATTAAATTTAGCCCCGGGGAGGTGGTGGCCCCCGGGGCTCGGCGGGGTCCACGTGGCCCCATCTATGTTTTCATTTCAGTGGCCCCTGGGAAGTGGTGATCCCTGGGGCAAAATAAACCCTTGGAGGGAGGCCACTTAGAGGGAAGGCTTCCCAGGCTTGTTTTTTTTTTGCAGTGAATTTGCAAATTTCACTAATGCGCGGCAAACTTTAAAAACAAAAATTGCCTTTTTAGCCTTGCCGGAGTCCCTCTAGGACACCAGGAGCAAGGCTAGGGCGTTAGGGTAATCGCACTCTGCCCCCTTTTCTTTTTTGCGTGTTTATTTTTGGGACTCGTCTAATGCTGAGTCCCAAGATGGCTGCCAACACTTCCTGGTTGAAGTGTTGGCTGCCAATCAGAGCTCTGCATTCCCCTGCACAAGCTTGTGATTGTTTTGCGAATTAGTCAGGGTTGCAGATATCCTTATTTGGGTTTCCTTAAATTTCTCAACAACTACTGAAAAGATTTACACCAAATAACGGAAAGCGTGAACTACGAACTAAAATCGAATTTCCTGCCAAATTTGATGTAATTCCCTCAAGCAGTTCGGGCTGCAGTCGTGTCTAAAGCTCCTATGGAAATGAACATGGGAAATGCACTTTTTTTACCCCGCCCCCTTTTTTCTCAGACCCTGCTTGACAATAAGACTCACTATGACACTTTTAAAAAAAAAATTGTGAAGATTCCTCAAATGACGCCAATGATTTAGACAAATCAAAACACGCTTTTTCTATGGAAACATGGTCCCAACTATACCTAGTGCCCACCGCCAGGTTAAAGCAAGGTTATAGTTAGGAAAACTTTCTTTATTCTTCCTATACAAACCCAACTTACACTATACAAACATTGAAATTCTAAAGTTATAGTTATAACTTAAATTTCTAATTTGCTCATAACTCACATATGTAATTTACAAAATTTACTATACATTGCACACCTCCGTACACCGTTTTGTTGCATCATTCGCCACACTACATTAACTATATCTCACCCTTTCTCTGTACACTGGGAATACACTTGCATATTATTTAACTTATAGCATCTGAAATTATAGCAGTCATATTAACACTTATTACATCTTAAATGACATAATGCCTGAGAACACAGTGCAAGGTAGAGTGGCAAGGTATAGTTAAGGCAGCCAGGTAGTTTTTAGCACAGTTTGGCTGGGTTAATGGGATCTGCATTTTACTGCGTTCTGGGTTAGAGTCTTAGATATAAGTAAGTAGTAGGTTTTGTTGTTGTTTACTACCTATAACCACTTAAATAAAGTCGCAATAGGTGGACAAAATCATTTATAATTTTCTATATATTTTACAGCAGTTTAGGGAGAGCTGTGCATTTTTAAAAATGTTATTTAGGTAGCGCATTAATTTGCAGATATTACCGCGGTACTCCATAGATTTGTTTGTGCACTTTTAAATATTTTAAAAATAGAAAATACACTGTTGTGCACTGTGGGCCATATTTATGACCTGGTTTGCTTGCTCTTTCACCACACAAGGTGGTGCAAGAGCGACGCAAACCTTAAAGTCATATTTTTGAAGCCAAGCAAAACCACTTTGTGTGGCTTTGAATGGCTTCAAAAATATGGAGCAATGCAACGCAGCACAAATCGCTGTGTTGCATTACTAGGTACAAGGTGAGGGAGAGGATGAGAGTGCCTGCTCAGGGTGGGACCCCAATGGCTTTCAAATTGCGATAGTACTATCCTGGAAGCACCCCCAGATACTCATTCTGAGGATGGGAAAGAGAAGGAAATTGTGTTAAATAATAACTGCTCCCTCAATGCTTCTATCAATAAAGCAGAGACTGAGATGGGTGTAAATACACCAGACCTGGCAAATAAAATTAGGCATGGCACTGCTACAGGGGGTAATCCCCAAAAAAAGACCGGACACCTCTCCCCCGACTCTCTGGAGAAGTTTTTTCTTTAACTGAGGAATCAGGGGTATCCGATACTAGCATTTCTGCTAGTAGCGATGGCGGAGTTTCTCCTTCAAGCAATAGCAGCATGCAAAGGGAAAGGGGGACCCCGAAAAGAACAAAACGGACATCAGGGAAAAGAATCTGTAAGAGAGCTCTTAGGGATAGAGAGGATGAGGAAGAATTGGGCTGGGATTACTCAGCTACTCAGCTATTACCCCCTGATGGAATAAGTGAAAAGGGGAAGTCTCCAAGGGAAAATCCAGGGGGCGAGTCTGCGCAAACTAAGGATGGGAAATCGGCTGGGCCCTCTCTGTCCCTGATTCTGCAATCCCTGCGACTATTTCAAGACGAGGTCAAATCAGATAACCGGCAGGCACGGCTAGCCTCAAAAAAACTACAAGGATCTGTTCGCAAGATCGGGAAAACATGCACTGAGATCTCAGAAAGATTAAATATGGTGGAGACGCGCACTGAGGCACTAGAGAACACCGTAGATTCGCTGAAGGTCCAGGCTGCATCACAGGACAGTACTTTGAAAGATGTGATGTGGAAGCTGGAGGAGTATGAGAATCGTCAGCGTCGCAATAATTTGAGACTACTAGGGATACCTGAAAATTGTGAAGGTAACGATATAAGAAAATTTACAATCACCCTGCCTGAACTCACTCATTGGGATTGGGACAAGGAAGTCCAACGTGTCCATCGATTTCCTTTAACACCTGCAAAGCACCCATCTAATGATCGGACACTACCCCGTGCCATACTGATTCAGTTCGGAAATTTTTTACTACGCCAGGCTGTGTACGATCTGGCCAGACCTAATGAATGCCAAAAGGAATTTTGAGAACTTCTCCTTTTTTGCCAAACCAGACTTTGCGCATGCCACCGTGGAGAGGAGATGGTGGCTTAGACAACTCATAACTCCCTTAAAGGAAAGCAGGAGCTGTAGTATTTTTGCAGAATCCAGCCAGGCTGAAAGTAGTTTTTCATGGACAGAATTACAGCTTTAACTCTGAAATCGAAGCTCAGAAGTTATTGGATGACATCACAGCGGGGGGCGCTGGGAGCAAAAAATAGCTGGTTATATATGTGAGAAAGGTGATGGATGGAGCTGTTGCTCCCTCTAAGTGGGGAGATTTTCTTCTTTTTTTTTATTTTTCTTAGGTTAAAATTAGTATTTGAACACTGGTGGGGGTAGAGAGGTGGAGGGGGGGAGAGGAGTGGACCAGACACCATCACGCAGGCTCATGGTTGAGCCTGGTTGCCTAAGATGTGGCAGTGGGTAGGGGGGTTTCCTCAGACAGGGGATAGAAGAAGGTGTTGCAACAGAGTCTTGTGATATAGGCACTCTCTTAGTCACAGTAAACGAAAAGAGGGAGAGATTGACATGGTGGGTTTGTTGGATAATGATGGGATATCAGAGTCAGGGAAATAATATAAATCGACATGGGTAGATTGAGAATTTTAACTGTTAATATATGTGGTCTCAATGATATAAAGAAAAGGCAGATGGTAGTAGTCGGATTACAATCGTTTGGGCCAAACATCATCTGTCTCCAGGAGACCCATTTCAAAGCGTCACAACTTCATGTGCTTAAAACATTAGGGTACAGACTGATCTGTGCAACAACGCAGGTGGCCAGGGTTCGGGGCGTTGCTATATTGGCTAAAGGTGGTGGGATGCAATTTATACGGTCATGTTCCGATAAATTTGGGCGATCACAGAATGTCAATACGGCACGGGTCAGAAATTGACAATATGTACGGTATATGGGAATACAAGCGACGACCATAGTGTATTTGATAACATCTCTAACGAGCTCGCTCATTGGCCCCACCCACTGATTTTATGTAGGGCTTATAATATTAATTTACCCAGTGATTGGTCGTTGGTGGCTGGATATAAATATCAGGGGAGGAAACCGAAAGTGTTTCAGGCCTTAAGGAACTTATATGGTTTGATCGACTGTTGGCAAATGATGAAACCAAGTGACCCAGGGTATACCTTTTTTTCTAACCCACATATGACTCATGCCAGACTAGACTATATGTTCGTATCCAACACGTTGAGCTCGAAATGTAGATTAGAAAAGTTACAGCGGGTTTTATCAGATCACAACCCGTTAGCCCTTAATATAGAAGTGGAAGTAGTCAGTCCAAATGTGAGAACCTGGACTTTTGAGAGATCAATGTTGTAAAATGAGGGGTATTGCAGACATATGAGACAATGGATTCCAAGGTTTGTGGAGGATAATTTGGGGAGCACCTCAATTGAGGTGGTATGGGATGCTTTGAAAGCAGGGATTGGGGGAAACATTGCGGTGCTCCTTAAATCTTAACAAAGAGGCTAAACGAATAATGGAGGCTCTACAGGAAGATCTGGGGGCAGCTGAAGAGGGATTGATAAGGGCTGTACACGAGGGACGGGAAGTGAAATTGGAACAAAGACGTGTGGCAATCGCTAAAGCTGCCATTATGGATACATTATTAGTCAAAGCAATAAATAAGGCAACAATTCAAAAGGAAGCAGTGTATGAACTAAGTGAACAGATCGATCACCAGTTAGCAGTCTGTACTAGACAACAAATCACATCAAATATAATACAAGAAATTAATGACCGGGAATATGGTCGGGCAACCGTACCAGAAGCAATCAGGGCGGCATTTCGGAGGTACTATCAAACATTATACAAGGCTAGTAAGGGGGAGGATCAGAGTAAGATTAAGGAATACCTGTATTTAATCCCACTTTTAAGATTGGAGGAAGAAGACCAGGATAGCCTAGATTGTCCGCCACAGTGGGATGAGATTCTACTCTCTATGAATAGCTTAGCTAAAAGGAAAGCGGCTGGTACAGATGGTATACCGACTGAATTTTATACCACCTTCTCCCAGCAGCTAAAAGGAATAATTCGTGATCTATTCACTCACATTTTAATGGTCCGCGGCCTCCGGATTGTGGTCTCTGGCGAAGATTGTGGTCTTCTTAAAAAAAATAAACTGTCCCTACAACTGTGGTCTAATCGCCCTATTACCCTGATTAATGGTGATTCTAAAATGTATTCAAAGTTACTGGCCAGCCGACTTGCCCAAGTAATCCACAAAGTCATCTCAGATCGCCAACATGGGTTTATCCCTGGTAGATCTACTATTGACCATATCCAAAGAGTGATTAGACTATTCGACATCACCAATGTTGCAGGAGACCCTATGGCACTCATCTTTGTGGATGCTGAGAAAGCTTTTGATAGGGTCTCCTGGCAAAATTTGTGGATGGTTATGTCTAGAAATGGCATTAGGGATGGCTTTATCAAGGCAGTACAAATGTTATATACCGAACCATCAGCGGCAGTTATGGTGAACGGTACACTCGGAAAAATGTTTAATCTCCAGAGGGACCAGAAAGGGGTGCCTATGCTCCCCTCTCTTATTTGCGGTGTTTATTGACCCCTTTATCCGCAGGCTAGAGAATAATGCACTAATACCGGCAATCTGGTTGCAGAATTGGCCGACTAAGACTTTGGCCTATGCCGATGATATCGCATTGGTTACATCTGATCCAAACACTGCCATAAAGATAATCGAAGATGAGGCTGAGTGATTTGGGCATATCTGCGGTTATGCTTTGAATCAGGACAAATGCAAAAGAAACAATTGATGGACGGAATGCTGGACAATGCAAACATTCAACCCCAGTCACAAGGATCTGGGTTAAATCCATCATTCTTTTGCTCACCACACCACCCCAGTTTGGACCCAGCCATATGCAAATCAGTCTTGACCCTGTTCCTTGTGGGAACAGTCCAGCCCGAACTGCCAAGCCAGGTCCTCCCTGGACCGGAAACAAGCATCCTGGGACCGGTTTCAGGGCATCACCCTTCTTCAGCCAGGCTAGCTTGAATCCAGTGGTGTAGTGAGCACGGGACCCATACCCTTCCCACTTAGGGCGACAAATGCAAAAGAAACAATTGATGGACGGAATGCTGGACAATGCAAACATTCACCCCCAGTCACAAGGATCTGGGTTAAATCCATCATTCTTTTGCTCACCACACCACCCCAGTATGGACCCAGCCATATGCAAATCAGTCTTGACCCTGTTCCTTGTGGGAACAGTCCAGCCCGAACTGCCAAGCCAGGTCCTCCCTGGACCGGAAACAAGCATCCTGGGACCGGTTTCAGGGCATCACCCTTCTTCAGCCAGGCTAGCTTGAATCCAGTGGTGTAGTGAGCACGGGACCCACGTCTGGGCATACCCTTCCCACCAAGGGCGACAAATGCAAAAGAAACAATTGATGGACGGAATGCTGGACAATGCAAACATTCACCCCCAGTCACAAGGATCCGGGTTAAATCCATCATTCTTTTGCTCACCACACCACCCCAGTTTGGACCAAGCCATATGCAAATCAGTCTTGACCCTGTTCCTTGTGGGAACAGTCCAGCCCGAACTGCCAAGCCAGGTCCTCCCTGGACCGGAAACAAGCATCCTGGGACCGGTTTCAGGGCATCACCCTTCTTCAGCCAGGCTAGCTTGAATCCAGTGGTGTAGTGAGCACGGGACCCACGTCTGGGCATACCCTTCCCACTTAGGGCGACAAATGCAAAAGAAACAATTGATGGACGGAATGCTGGACAATGCAAACATTCACCCCCAGTCACAAGGATCTGGGTTAAATCCATAATTCTTTTGCTCACCACACCACCCCAGTTTGGACCCAGCCATATGCAAATCAGTCTTGACCCTGTTCCTTGTGGGAACAGTCCAGCCCGAACTGCCAAGCCAGGTCCTCCCTGGACCGGAAACAAGCATCCTGGGACCGGTTTCAGGGCATCACCCTTCTTCAGCCAGGCTAGCTTGAATCCAGTGGTGTAGTGAGCACGGGACCCACGTCTGGGCATACCCTTCCCACTTAGGGCGACAAATGCAAAAGAAACAATTGATGGACGGAATGCTGGACAATGCAAACATTCACCGCCCAGTCACAAGGATCTGGGTTAAATCACATTCTTTTGCTCACCACACCACCCCAGTTTGGACCCAGCCATATGCAAATCAGTCTTGACCCTGTTCCTTGTGGGAACAGTCCAGCCCGAACTGCCAAGCCAGGTCCTCCCTGGACCGGAAACAAGCATCCTGGGGCCGGTTTCAGGGCATCACCCTTCTTCAGCCAGGCTAGCTTGAATCCAGTGGTGTAGTGAGCACGGGACCCACGTCTGGGCATACCCTTCCCACTTAGGGCGACAAATGCAAAAGAAACAATTGATGGACGGAATGCTGGACAATGCAAACATTCACCCCCAGTCACAAGGATCTGGGTTAAATCCATCATTCTTTTGCTCACCACACCACACCACACCACCCCAGTTTGGACCCAGCCATATGCAAATCAGTCTTGACCCTGTTCCTTGTGGGAACAGTCCAGCCCGAACTGCCAAGCCAGGTCCTCCCTGGATCGGAAACAAGCATCCTGGGACCGGTTTCAGGGCATCACCCTTCTTCAGCCAGGCTAGCTTGAATCCAGTGGTGTAGTGAGCACGGGACCCACGTCTGGGCATACCCTTCCCACTTAGGGCGACAAATGCAAAAGAAACAATTGATGGACGGAATGCTGGACAATGCAAACATTCACCCCCAGTCACAAGGATCTGGGTTAAATCCATCATTCTTTTGCTCACCACACCACCCCAGTTTGGACCCAGCCATATGCAAATCAGTCTTGACCCTGTTCCTTGTGGGAACAGTCCAGCCCGAACTGCCAAGCCAGGTCCTCCCTGGACCGGAAACAAGCATCCTGGGACCGGTTTCAGGGCATCACCCTTCTTCAGCCAGGCTAGCTTGAATCCAGTGGTGTAGTGAGCACGGGACCCATACCCTTCCCACTTAGGGCGACAAATGCAAAAGAAACAATTGATGGACGGAATGCTGGACAATGCAAACATTCACCCCCAGTCACAAGGATCTGGGTTAAATCCATCATTCTTTTGCTCACCACACCACCCCAGTATGGACCCAGCCATATGCAAATCAGTCTTGACCCTGTTCCTTGTGGGAACAGTCCAGCCCGAACTGCCAAGCCAGGTCCTCCCTGGACCGGAAACAAGCATCCTGGGACCGGTTTCAGGGCATCACCCTTCTTCAGCCAGGCTAGCTTGAATCCAGTGGTGTAGTGAGCACGGGACCCACGTCTGGGCATACCCTTCCCACCAAGGGCGACAAATGCAAAAGAAACAATTGATGGACGGAATGCTGGACAATGCAAACATTCACCCCCAGTCACAAGGATCTGGGTTAAATCCATCATTCTTTTGCTCACAACACCACCCCAGTTTGGACCCAGCCATATGCAAATCAGTCTTGACCCTGTTCCTTGTGGGAACAGTCCAGCCCGAACTGCCAAGCCAGGTCCTCCCTGGACCGGAAACAAGCATCCTGGGACCGGTTTCAGGGCATCACCCTTCTTCAGCCAGGCTAGCTTGAATCCAGTGGTGTAGTGAGCACGGGACCCACGTCTGGGCATACCCTTCCCACTTAGGGCGACAAATGCAAAAGAAACAATTGATGGACGGAATGCTGGACAATGCAAACATTCACCCCCAGTCACAAGGATCTGGGTTAAATCCATCATTCTTTTGCTCACCACACCACCCCAGTTTGGACCCAGCCATATGCAAATCAGTCTTGACCCTGTTCCTTGTGGGAACAGTCCAGCCCGAACTGCCAAGCCAGGTCCTCCCTGGATCGGAAACAAGCATCCTGGGACCGGTTTCAGGGCATCACCCTTCTTCAGCCAGGCTAGCTTGAATCCAGTGGTGTAGTGAGCACGGAACCCACGTCTGGGCATACCCTTCCCACTTAGGGCGACAAATGCAAAAGAAACAATTGATGGACGGAATGCTGGACAAGGCAAACATTCACCCCCAGTCACAAGGATCTGGGTTAAATCCATCATTCTTTTGCTCACCACACCACCCCAGTTTGGACCCAGCCATATGCAAATCAGTCTTGACCCTGTTCCTTGTGGGAACAGTCCAGCCCGAACTGCCAAGCCAGGTCCTCCCTGGACCGGAAACAAGCATCCTGGGACCGGTTTCAGGGCATCACCCTTCGTCAGCCAGGCTAGCTTGAATCCAGTGGTGTAGTGAGCACGGGACCCACGTCTGGGCATACCCTTCCCACTTAGAGCGACAAATGCAAAGAAACAATTGATGGACGGAATGCTGGACAATGCAAACATTCACCCCCAGTCACAAGGATCTGGGTTAAATCCATCATTCTTTTGCTCACCACACCACCCCAGTTTGGACCCAGCCATATGCAAATCAGTCTTGACCCTGTTCCTTGTGGGAACAGTCCAGCCCGAACTGCCAAGGCAGGTCCTCCCTGGACCGGAAACAAGCATCCTGGGACCGGTTTCAGGGCATCACCCTTCTTCAGCCAGGCTAGCTTGAATCCAGTGGTGTAGTGAGCACGGGACCCACGTCTGGGCATACCCTTCCCACTTAGGGCGACAAATGCAAAAGAAACAATTGATGGACGGAATGCTGGACAATGCAAACATTCACCCCCAGTCACAAGGATCTGGGTTAAATCCATCATTCTTTTGCTCACCACACCACCCCAGTTTGGACCCAGCCATATGCAAATCAGTCTTGACCCTGTTCCTTGTGGGAACAGTCCAGCCCGAACTGCCAAGCCAGGTCCTCCCTGGACCGGAAACAAGCATCCTGGGACCGGTTTCAGGGCATCACCCTTCTTCAGCCAGGCTAGCTTGAATCCAGTGGTGTAGTGAGCACGGGACCCACGTCTGGGCATACCCTTCCCACTTAGGGCGACAAATGCAAAAGAAACAATTGATGGACGGAATGCTGGACAATGCAAACATTCACCCCCAGTCACAAGGATCTGGGTTAAATCCATCATTCTTTTGCTCACCACACCACCCCAGTTTGGACCCAGCCATATGCAAATCAGTCTTGACCCTGTTCCTTGTGGGAACAGTCCAGCCCGAACTGCCAAGCCAGGTCCTCCCTGGACCGGAAACAAGCATCCTGGGACCGGTTTCAGGGCATCACCCTTCTTCAGCCAGGCTAGCTTGAATCCAGTGGTGTAGTGAGCACGGGACCCACGTCTGGGCATACCCTTCCCACTTAGGGCGACAAATGCAAAAGAAACAATTGATGGACGGAATGCTGGACAATGCAAACATTCACACCCAGTCACAAGGATCTGGGTTAAATCCATCATTCTTTTGCTCACCACACCACCCCAGTTTGGACCCAGCCATATGCAAATCAGTCTTGACCCTGTTCCTTGTGGGAACAGTCCAGCCCGAACTGCCAAGCCAGGTCCTCCCTGGACCGGAAACAAGCATCCTGGGACGGGTTTCAGGGCATCACCCTTCTTCAGCCAGGCTAGCTTGAATCCAGTGGTGTAGTGAGCACGGGACCCACGTCTGGGCATAACCTTCCCACTTAGGGCGACAAATGCAAAAGAAACAATTGATGGACGGAATGCTGGACAATGCAAACATTCACCCCCAGTCACAAGGATCTGGGTTAAATCCATCATTCTTTTGCTCACCACACCACCCCAGTTTGGACCCAGCCATATGCAAATCAGTCTTGACCCTGTTCCTTGTGGGAACAGTCCAGCCCGAACTGCCAAGCCAGGTCCTCCCTGGACCGGAAACAAGCATCCTGGGACCGGTTCTCAGGGCATCACCCTTCTTCAGCCAGGCTAGCTTGAATCCAGTGGTGTAGTGAGCACGGGACCCACGTCTGGGCATACCCTTCCCACTTAGGGCGACAAATGCAAAAGAAACAATTGATGGACGGAATGCTGGACAATGCAAACATTCACCCCCAGTCACAAGGATCTGGGTTAAATCCATCATTCTTTTGCTCACCACACCACCCCAGTTTGGACCCAGCCATATGCAAATCAGTCTTGACCCTGTTCCTTGTGGGAACAGTCCAGCCCGAACTGCCAAGCCAGGTCCTCCCTGGACCGGAAACAAGCATCCTGGGACCGGTTTCAGGGCATCACCCTTCTTCAGCCAGGCTAGCTTGAATCCAGTGGTGTAGTGAGCACGGGACCCACGTCTGGGCATACCCTTCCCACTTAGGGCGACAAATGCAAAAGAAACAATTGATGGACGGAATGCTGGACAATGCAAACATTCACCCACAGTCACAAGGATCTGGGTTAAATCCATCATTCTTTTGCTCACCACACCACCCCAGTTTGGACCCAGCCATATGCAAATCAGTCTTGACCCTGTTCCTTGTGGGAACAGTCCAGCCCGAACTGCCAAGCCAGGTCCTCCCTGGATCGGAAACAAGCATCCTGGGACCGGTTTCAGGGCATCACCCTTCTTCAGCCAGGCTAGCTTGAATCCAGTGGTGTAGTGAGCACGGGACCCACGTCTGGGCATACCCTTCCCACTTAGGGCGACAAATGCAAAAGAAACAATTGATGGACGGAATGCTGGACAATGCAAACATTCACCCCCAGTCACAAGGATCTGGGTTAAATCCATCATTCTTTTGCTCACCACACCACTCCCAGTTTGGACCCAGCCATATGCAAATCAGTCTTGACCCTGTTCCTTGTGGGAACAGTCCAGCCCGAACTGCCAAGCCAGGTCCTCCCTGGACCGGAAACAAGCATCCTGTGACCGGTTTCAGGGCATCACCCTTCGTCAGCCAGGCTAGCTTGAATCCAGTGGTGTAGTGAGCACGGGACCCACGTCTGGGCATACCCTTCCCACTTAGGGCGACAAATGCAAAAGAAACAATTGATGGACGGAATGCTGGACAATGCAAACATTCACCCCCAGTCACAAGGATCTGGGTTAAATCCATCATTCTTTTGCTCACCACACCACCCCAGTTTGGACCCAGCCATATGCAAATCAGTCTTGACCCTGTTCCTTGTGGGAACAGTCCAGCCCGAACTGCCAAGGCAGGTCCTCCCTGGACCGGAAACAAGCATCCTGGGACCGGTTTCAGGGCATCACCCTTCTTCAGCCAGGCTAGCTTGAATCCAGTGGTGTAGTGAGCACGGGACCCACGTCTGGGCATACCCTTCCCACTTAGGGCGACAAATGCAAAAGAAACAATTGATGGACGGAATGCTGGACAATGCAAACATTCACCCCCAGTCACAAGGATCTGGGTTAAATCCATCATTCTTTTGCTCACCACACCACCCCAGTTTGGACCCAGCCATATGCAAATCAGTCTTGACCCTGTTCCTTGTGGGAACAGTCCAGCCCGAACTGCCAAGGCAGGTCCTCCCTGGACCGGAAACAAGCATCCTGGGACCGGTTTCAGGGCATCACCCTTCTTCAGCCAGGCTAGCTTGAATCCAGTGGTGTAGTGAGCACGGGACCCACGTCTGGGCATACCCTTCCCACTTAGGGCGACAAATGCAAAAGAAACAATTGATGGACGGAATGCTGGACAATGCAAACATTCACCCCCAGTCACAAGGATCTGGGTTAAATCCATCATTCTTTTGCTCACCACACCACCCCAGTTTGGACCCAGCCATATGCAAATCAGTCTTGACCCTGTTCCTTGTGGGAACAGTCCAGCCCGAACTGCCAAGCCAGGTCCTCCCTGGACCGGAAACAAGCATCCTGGGACTGGTTTCAGGGCATCACCCTTCTTCAGCCAGGCTAGCTTGAATCCAGTGGTGTAGTGAGCACGGGACCCACGTCTGGGCATACCCTTCCCACTTAGGGCGACAAATGCAAAAGAAACAATTGATGGACGGAATGCTGGACAATGCAAACATTCACCCCCAGTCACAAGGATCTGGGTTAAATCCATCATTCTTTTGCTCACCACACCGCCCCAGTTTGGACCCAGCCATATGCAAATCAGTCTTGACCCTGTTCCTTGTGGGAACAGTCCAGCCCGAACTGCCAAGCCAGGTCCTGCCTGGACCGGAAACAAGCATCCTAGGACCGGTTTCAGGGCATCACCCTTCTTCAGCCAGGCTAGCTTGAATCCAGTGGTGTAGTGAGCACGGGACCCACGTCTGGGCATACCCTTCCCACTTAGGGCGACAAATGCAAAAGAAACAATTGATGGACGGAATGCTGGGGAATGCTGGACAATGCAAACATTCACCCCCAGTCACAAGGATCTGGGTTAAAGCCATCATTCTTTTGCTCACCACACCACCCCAGTTTGGACCCAGCCATATGCAAATCAGTCTTGACCCTGTTCCTTGTGGGAACAGTCCAGCCCGAACTGCCAAGCCAGGTCCTCCCTGGACCGGAAACAAGCATCCTGGGACCGGTTTCAGGGCATCACCCTTCTTCAGCCAGGCTAGCTTGAATCCAGTGGTGTAGTGAGCACGGGACCCACGTCTGGGCATACCCTTCCCACTTAGGGCGACAAATGCAAAAGAAACAATTGATGGACGGAATGCTGGACAATGCAAACATTCACCCCCAGTCACAAGGATCTGGGTTAAATCCATCATTCTTTTGCTCACCACACCACCCCAGTTTGGACCCAGCCATATGCAAATCAGTCTTGACCCTGTTCCTTGTGGGAACAGTCCAGCCCGAACTGCCAAGCCAGGTCCTCCCTGGACCGGAAACAAGCATTCCGTCCATCATTTGTTTGCTGTAACACTTTTCGCCCTAAGTGGGATGGGTATGCCCAGACGTGGGTCCCTTGCTCACTGTGCCACTGGATTCAAGCTAGCCTGGCTGAAGAAGGGTGACATACCCTGAAACCGGTCCCAGGATGCTTGTTTCCGGTCCAGGGAGGACCTGGCCTGGCAGTTCGGTCTGGACTGTTCCCATGAGGCACAGGGTCAAGACTGATTTGCATATGGCTGGGTCCAAACTGGGGTGGCGTAGTGGGCAAAAGAACGATGGATTTAACCCAGATCTTTTGACTGGGGGAGAATGTTTGCATTGTCAGCATTCCGTCCATCATTTGTTTGCTGTAACACTTTTCGCCCTAAGTGGGATGGGTATGCCCAGACGTGGGTCCCTTGCTCACTGTGCCACTGGATTCAAGCTAGCCTGGCTGAAGAAGGGTGACATACCCTGAAACCGGTCCCAGGATGCTTGTTTCCGGATCCAGGGAGGACCTGGCCTGGCAGTTCGGTCTGGACTGTTCCCATGGGGCACAGGGTCAAGACTGATTTGCATATGGCTGGGTCCAAACTGGGGTGGCGTAGTGGGCAAAAGAACGATGGATTTAACCCAGATCTTTTGACTGGGGGAGAATGTTTGCATTGTCAGCATTCCTTCCATCATTTGTTTGCTGTAACACTTTTCGCCCTAAGTGGGATGGGTATGCCCAGACGTGGGTCCCTTGCTCACTGTGCCACTGAATTCAAGCTAGCCTGGCTGAAGAAGGGTGACATACCCTGAAACCGGTCCCAGGATGCTTGTTTCCGGTCCAGGGAGGACCTGGCCTGGCAGTTCGGTCTGGACTGTTCCCATGGGGCACAGGGTCAAGACTGATTTGCATATGGCTGGGTCCAAACTGGGGTGGCGTAGTGGGCAAAAGAACGATGGATTTAACCCAGATCTTTTGACTGGGGAGAATGTTTGCATTGTCAGCATTCCGTCCATCATTTGTTTGCTGTAACACTTTTCGCCCTAAGTGGGATGGGTATGACCAGACGTGGGTCCCTTGCTCACTGTGCCACTGGATTCAAGCTAGCCTGGCTGAAGAAGGGTGACATACCCTGAAACCGGTCCCAGGATGCTTGTTTCCGGTCCAGGAGGACCTGGCCTGGCAGTTCGGTCTGGACTGTTCCCATGGGGCACAGGGTTAAGACTGATTTGCATATGGCTGGGTCCAAACTGGGGTGGCGTAGTGGGCAAAAGAACGATGGATTTAACCCAGATCTTTTGACTGGGGAGAATGTTTGCATTGTCAGCATTCCGTCCATCATTTGTTTGCTGTAACACTTTTCGCCCTAAGTGGGATGGGTATGCCCAGACGTGGGTCCCTTGCTCACTGTGCCACTGGATTCAAGCTAGCCTGGCTGAAGAAGGGTGACATACCCTGAAACCGGTCCCAGGATGCTTGTTTCCGGTCCAGGGAGGACCTGGCCTGGCAGTTCGGTCTGGACTGTTCCCATGGGGCACAGGGTCAAGACTGATTTGCATATGGCTGGGTCCAAACTGGGGTGGCGTAGTGGGCAAAAGAACGATGGATTTAACCCAGATCTTTTGACTGGGGGAGAATGTTTGCATTGTCAGCATTCCGTCCATCATTTGTTTGCTGTAACACTTTTCGCCCTAAGTGGGATGGGTATGCCCAGACGTGGGTCCCTTGCTCACTGTGCCACTGGATTCAAGCTAGCCTGGCTGAAGAAGGGTGACATACCCTGAAACCGGTCCCAGGATGCTTGTTTCCGGTCCAGGGAGGACCTGGCCTGGCAGTTCGGTCTGGACTGTTCCCATGGGGCACAGGGTCAAGACTGATTTGCATATGGCTGGGTCCAAACTGGGGTGGCGTAGTGGGCAAAAGAACGATGGATTTAACCCAGATCTTTTGACTGGGGGAGAATGTTTGCATTGTCAGCATTCCGTCCATCATTTGTTTGCTGTAACACTTTTCGCCCTAAGTGGGATGGGTATGCCCAGACGTGGGTCCCTTGCTCACTGTGCCACTGGATTCAAGCTAGCCTGGCTGAAGAAGGGTGACATACCCTGAAACCGGTCCCAGGATGCTTGTTTCCGGTCCAGGGTGGACCTGGCCTGGCAGTTCGGTCTGGACTGTTCCCATGGGGCACAGGGTCAAGACTGATTTGCATATGGCTGGGTCCAAACTGGGGTGGCGTAGTGGGCAAAAGAACGATGGATTTAACCCAGATCTTTTGACTGGGGAGAATGTTTGCATTGTCAGCATTCCGTCCATCATTTGTTTGCTGTAACACTTTTCGCCCTAAGTGGGATGGGTATGCCCAGACGTGGGTCCCTTGCTCACTGTGCCACTGGATTCAAGCTAGCCTGGCAGAAGAAGGGTGACATACCCTGAAACCGGTCCCAGGATGCTTGTTTCTCGGTCCAGGGAGGACCTGGCCTGGCAGTTCGGTCTGGACTGTTCCCATGGGGCACAGGGTCAAGACTGATTTGCATATGGCTGGATCCAAACTGGGGTGGCGTAGTGGGCAAAAGAACGATGGATTTAACCCAGATCTTTTGACTGGGGAGAATGTTTGCATTGTCAGCATTCCGTCCATCATTTGTTTGCTGTAACACTTTTCGCCCTAAGTGGGATGGGTATGCCCAGACGTGGGTCCCTTGCTCACTGTGCCACTGGATTCAAGCTAGCCTGGCTGAAGAAGGGTGACATACCCTGAAACCGGTCCCAGGATGCTTGTTTCCGGTCCAGGGAGGACCTGGCCTGGCAGTTCGGTCTGGACTGTTCCCATGGGGCACAGGGTCAAGACTGATTTGCATATGGCTGGGTCCAAACTGGGGTGGCGTAGTGGGCAAAAGAACGATGGATTTAACCCAGATCTTTTGACTGGGGGAGAATGTTTGCATTGTCAGCATTCCGTCCATCATTTGTTTGCTGTAACACTTTTCGCCCTAAGTGGGATGGGTATGCCCAGACGTGGGTCCCTTGCTCACTGTGCCACTGGATTCAAGCTAGCCTGGCTGAAGAAGGGTGACATACCCTGAAACCGGTCCCAGGATGCTTGTTTCCGGTCCAGGGAGGACCTGGCCTGGCAGTTCGGTCTGGACTGTTCCCATGGGGCACAGGGTCAAGACTGATTTGCATATGGCTGGGTCCAAACTGGGGTGGCGTAGTGGGCAAAAGAACGATGGATTTAACCCAGATCTTTTGACTGGGGGAGAATGTTTGCATTGTCAGCATTCCGTCCATCATTTGTTTGCTGTAACACTTTTCGCCCTAAGTGGGATGGGTATGCCCAGACGTGGGTCCCTTGCTCACTGTGCCACTGGATTCAAGCTAGCCTGGCTGAAGAAGGGTGACATACCCTGAAACCGGTCCCAGGATGCTTGTTTCCGGTCCAGGGAGGACCTGGCCTGGCAGTTCGGTCTGGACTGTTCCCATGGGGCACAGGGTCAAGACTGATTTGCATATGGCTGGATCCAAACTGGGGTGGCGTAGTGGGCAAAAGAACGATGGATTTAACCCAGATCTTTTGACTGGGGGAGAATGTTTGCATTGTCAGCATTCCGTCCATCATTTGTTTGCTGTAACACTTTTCGCCCTAAGTGGGATGGGTATGCCCAGACGTGGGTCCCTTGCTCACTGTGCCACTGGATTCAAGCTAGCCTGGCTGAAGAAGGGTGACATACCCTGAAACCGGTCCCAGGATGCTTGTTTCCGGTCCAGGGAGGACCTGGCCTGGCAGTTCGGTCTGGACTGTTCCCATGGGGCACAGGTTCAAGACTGATTTGCATATGGCTGGGTCCAAACTGGGGTGGCGTAGTGGGCAAAAGAACGATGGATTTAACCCAGATCTTTTGACTGGGGGAGAATGTTTGCATTGTCAGCATTCCGTCCATCATTTGTTTGCTGTAACACTTTTCGCCCTAAGTGGGATGGGTATGCCCAGACGTGGGTCCCTTGCTCACTGTGCCACTGGATTCAAGCTAGCCTGGCTGAAGAAGGGTGACATACCCTGAAACCGGTCCCAGGATGCTTGTTTCCGGTCAAGGGAGGACCTGGCCTGGCAGTTCGGTCTGGACTGTTCCCATGGGGCACAGGGTCAAGACTGATTTGCATATGGCTGGGTCCAAACTGGGGTGGCGTAGTGGGCAAAAGAACGATGGATTTAACCCAGATCTTTTGACTGGGGGAGAATGTTTGCATTGTCAGCATTCCGTCCATCATTGGTTTGCTGTAACACTTTTCGCCCTAAGTGGGATGGGTATGCCCAGACGTGGGTCCCTTGCTCACTGTGCCACTGGATTCAACCTAGCCTGGCTGAAGAAGGGTGACATACCCTGAAACCGGTCCCAGGATGCTTGTTTCCGGTCCAGGGAGGACCTGGCCTGGCAGTTCGGTCTGGACTGTTCCCATGGGGCACAGGGTCAAGACTGATTTGCATATGGCTGGGTCCAAACTGGGGTGGCGTAGTGGGCAAAAGAACGATGGATTTAACCCAGATCTTTTGACTGGGGGAGAATGTTTGCATTGTCAGCATTCCGTCCATCATTTGTTTGCTGTAACACTTTTCGCCCTAAGTGGGATGGGTATGCCCGGACGTGGGTCCCTTGCTCACTGTGCCACTGGATTCAAGCTAGCCTGGCTGAAGAAGGGTGACATACCCTGAAACCGGTCCCAGGATGCTTGTTTCCGGTCCAGGGAGGACCTGGCCTGGCAATTCGGTCTGGACTGTTCCCATGGGGCACAGGGTCAAGACTGATTTGCATATGGCTGGGTCCAAACTGGGCTGGCGTAGTGGGCAAAAGAACGATGGATTTAACCCAGATCTTTTGACTGGGGGAGAATGTTTGCATTGTCAGCATTCCGTCCATCATTTGTTTGCTGTAACACTTGAATCAGGACAAGACACAGATTGTGCTCAATGAGAAAATCACGATGGCTGATAACCGGGTAGTTGAAAGAGCCACATAAATGGGTGTTAGTATAACCTCTAAACTGGATAATTTGGTCAAGAATAACATGGAACCCTTAATAGAATATACAAAAAAGGATCTTGCAAGGTTGAACAACTTACATTTATCCATTGGGGGTAGGTGTAATGTGATAAAAATGTTGTTTCTCCCGAAACTTTTTATATTTTTTTAGGGCAATATGTTTGGAATTTACCCCTCAATGGTTTAAAGCAATAGAGCATATGTTTCCCAGGTTTATATGGGCATACACGCGACCTCGCAGAGCACTTAGGTTTATCACCTTACCGAGGGACAGAGGGGGCTTGGCCCTCCCAAATTTGAAACTATATTATTGGGCTACCACACTAATCTATAGCCATGAGTTGCTTAGGATAAATATGGATAACAGGCCAAATACTAGGGTTCCCTCACCATTGGAACTTATGTTGGGGGGGAGACGGGAGGATGTCTGTGGCGGCAACTACATGTTAGTTATTACAAGAAAGTTTGTTTTAAAACTCTTTTTAGTATCCATAAAGTATGGAGTACCATACCTAAAACCTTGGGAATTGGTAGAATATCCTTTTATACACCTATATCCAACAACCATAATCTTCCCGAGATTTTGGGAGATCTATATATGGATAAATGGGTTCGGGCTGGGATTGTTCAGATTGGCTGTTTTTTTTCCTCTTTAGGGCTTAAGTCTTTTTCACGAAATAAAAAATGAAAATACCCTTGATCGAAGGCATTTTTTTAAGTTCCTCCAGGTTAGTGACTTTCTTTGGCGAAAGGGAGGGGGAAGGGTTAAGTTTCAGAGAGTAGAAACCATTGAAAGTATAGTTAGAGATAAAACTGGATCTATCGGGGAAATCTATGGTTTCAGCAATGCTGCTATGCCCGATGATCTGGACAAATGTTCTTGAAAATGGCAGGCCAAACTGGGGGTCTCAGCTGAAACTTTTTTGTACGCTTATGAATTGTCACAATCTCTTTTAATGTCCACTAGGTTGCAAGCACAATTTTACAAGACATGTTTTTCGCTGTATTATACACCCGATAAGATAGCCAAATGGGGATTCGGAAAAGGAATAGTATGTCCATGCTGTGCACTTTATAAAGCTGGCATCATCCATATGTTCGCATCCTGTAATGCATTGCAAAAGTTAATTAAGGATATTTCAGATTTTTTATCAGAAGTGTTAAGAACTGAAATAGCATTATCAGAAGATGAAATAATGTTAGGTACGTCAGGAATAAATCGAGTAGGGAATGGACATGGATTGGTTTTTGGAGCTATGGCTGCCTTAAGGATATGGATCGCTTCTGCCTGGTTGGATCGAAGGCCACCGGCTTTACAACAATGGCATGCCAGATTGTTAGCAACCTGTCGCCTGGAGGTACCCATATTTAAACGGAAAGGGTGTCATGCTCGTAAAAAAGGCATGAAAATCTGGGATCCCCTGATCAAATGGATGCAAGGCCATAGCGGGTCTTGATAGAACCTATGCATGTTTTATCATCTTTTGTATAGACTTTTCTTTTAGTAAAAAGGGAATATGCACATGTCACTTTAGAAATTCACATGCACCTTTATGGATACTACTTGAATAGAGATTCATAGGATTGTACCTGGATGATTAATACTCTTGGGAAGCCTGTCTGTATTTTAATGATTAATGATGTTATATATTGCACCTGATGAATTATGTGTTGATGTTTTACCTGTCTGAGGAGGGTGGGGGAGAAGGGGTGGGGGGTGCTCTTGCATGTAAAATAGAATAATAAAGATTATTTAAAAAATAAAAAAAATAAATAACCCCGGTATGACTCCTTTACTACCAAGCAAGGGTATTTATCCATATCAACAAACCGTGAGTAATTTGAAGGGCATACATATTATTTAACATACATAAATAATAATAAAATATTAAATATGGGAGATAACCCCACAACCCAGAATACTCTTGATCTGATGGGAGACAGTATTAAAAAATTCCTTGAAGAGGAACTTAGGTCCTCTGTTAGAGAGGCGGTGAACACCTCACTGACTAAGAGAAAGAGGGGATCCCCTGTAGAGGAGAACTACTTCTTCCTTTCAGATGGAGAATCCCCTACTACCTCTGAGCCCCAAAGAGGGGGAAAGTTTTCCTAAAAGAGGAAACATATTGAAAAGGCATCCAACTATGCCTATGGCAATGGTAGCCCTCGCGCTGTATTAGAAATTGGTGCTCGTAGCAGCACAAGAGAATTTGGCTTCTACCTCGAAGGAGATCAAAGACCCCTTCGGGGGCGAAATGTTTAATCCCACCACAATTCGACATCCACGAAGCACGGAATGGTGGCCAGTGGACCATGTTTCAAAGTATCTATCCTATTGGGTAAAGAAACCTCTGGACAGGGAAACTCGTAACCTCCTTAGGAACGAGTGTCCAAGACCCTCCACAGGAGATATGGTGTGCACCACACCTAATTTAGACCCTGAACTAATAACATTTCTATTTATATTCAGGAAGGATCCAAGGAAGGGCATAGAAAAATGCCTTAAGCAATGCAAGGACAAACTTCTGGAAATTCTAGGCCCACTTACACGTAACCTGGACATGGCTGAGGATGCTAGAGGAAAAAAGTCCACCATCAATACTGACCTCCTACAAGGCTAAGCCCAACTAGCTGAGTGCATGCTGGGTAATGCCAATGCAAACCTAATTATGGAAATATGAAAGACAGTCCTGATGAGGATGAACCCTAAACTTGCAGACTTATCTTCCAAGGAAGACATGGGTCTTTGGAGACAATTTTGTAAAATCTTTAGGAAAATATGTTTCCACCTTCACAGCCTTTAGCAAAGCACAATCGAATATGCACAGGGTCTTTGGCTCACGTTCCCTTTTTGGAATAGAGTTTCTGGGCTTTCAATTGAATTCCATTCTATCCTAACTAAGCCTTTCAAACATGAAAGTGTTAAAAATAAAGAAAGAGGTGAGAACGGTCTTAACCAAAGATTCATTACTACTGCGAGACCTTGCAAGAGTCTTGAGGCTCCTATCATCTTCCATTCAAACCATCTGCCCAGGTCCCCTTCACTACAGGGGCCTACAGAGATTGCAAGCATTAGGACTAAAAAAGGGCCTATGGTACCGAGATTCAATTACCCTATCTCAAGGTGCTCTGGAAGATATAAACTGGTGGCGAAGGAATCTCAAAGCATGGAATGGCAAGTCCATCTTTGGGACTGTCCCAGACTTTGTCCTAGAATCAGATGCGAGCAACCAGGGTTGGGGAGCCCGGATAGGCAATGAGGAAACAGGGGAAGATGGTCTCTAGAGCGACAGTCACTCCACATAAACTGTTTAGAAATGTTAGCTGGCCTGAATGCCCTTATGAGTTTCAAGAATTTACTACAAAATTCCAACACATTGATTCGCTTAGACAGTTTCTCTGCAGTCTCATATATAAATCGACAGAGGGGTGCAAAATCACAAATGTTATCAACCTTAGTGAAACAAATCTGGTATTTCTGCTGGGAACACAAGATAGTACTAAGAGCGGAGTTCATTCCAGGACTCCAGAACATAAGGGAAGACTAGAACTCCAGGTTCCTCAGAGACTCCAGCGATTGGATCTTACATCCAGGGGTTTTCTCCCAGATACAGGATCTTTGGGGATCAATCCAGATAGACTTATTTGCGAGCATACTAAACTTCCAGGTTCCAACATACTTCAGTTGGAGACCAGATCCAAAAGCAGCGGCTGTAGACGCCTTTCTTCAATAATGGGGCAAGAACAAAGGTTATGCCTTTCCCCCCTTCTCCATGATTGAAAGAGTACTTTGGAAAGTGAGTCTGGAGTCCAGCAGTATTATTCTGGTGACACCCTTCTGGAGGTCCCAAGTCAGGTTTCCCGGGGTGATGGAACTGGCCATAGATATCCCACGCCTGGTCCCGGTATCCTTTGGCCTTCTACAAGGCCCAGACGGAGAGAGGAGCACCGTTTGGTATTAGGGGGGAAAATGAGCCTTCTTGTTTGGAAGATTTCAGGAGATCAAATAGATATTCAAACCTTTCATCAGAAGCTAAATGCTTATTGGAGGAATCTTCCGCCCCAGGAACAAGAAAAAGATACAGAGGGGTGTGGAGTAAGTGGTGCAGATGGTGCATGGAAAGGAATATGGATCCTGTGTAAACCCCTGTACAACACATAGCCAACTACTTAGCGATTCTCTTTGAATCAGGACTTTCCTATAGAACAGTCAACTGTTATAGATCTGCAATTTCCTCTGGGCATGCCTTAGTTAATAATTTGGCGATTGGTAGTAATCTTTTAATTAAAAGGGTAATGAAGGGTGTGAGGTTAAAAAGACCCCCAAAGACACGTTACGAATCCATGTGGGATGTCAACTTGATTTTTTTCCCCTCAAAATTCTTTTTATTCAACATGACTGTTAAACAACACAGTACATCTGAAGTGGGCAGACAGAGCCCATTAGGACATCGAGCATTCAAATGCATCTAACATAGGTTCAGTTCTCTAGATATGATGTCCCTAGAGTCTCCTCCCGTGTTTCCAGTCACGGACATTTTAATACAATAACATCGAGAAAAACAAGAAAAGGAAATGGGGAGAAAACAACCTCCTAGTATCGTGAACAACCCTTTCCCCCCCTGCCCCTCCCTCCCTCCCCTTCCCTGTTGGTGGTTGATCAAGTAACTACTCATCAGTGGGTGGTCGGTATAGCATTGAATGTTAGGGCCCTGCTCTATTTTAGGTCCGCAGGTCTTAGAGAGGCTAGGAGCATATTTGGATATGTTTGATCAGAGGTAGCGACAGCACCCAAAGCTGGAAGAGATGTAGGTCTCTGGTGGAGGGCGGGCATACCGCCGAGGGGAGACCACTGGAGAGAAAGGAAACCAGCGGACCCCACTTGTATTCAAAATTTTTATACTCGTCCCTGAAGATGTATGCTAGTCTCTCCATCGTTAAGATTCTCCAGAGTCGTGAGTGCCATAATGACAGAGCTGGAGCCTCCTTCTTTTTCCATGCCGCCGCTACCGTCATCTTGGCAGTCCCCAAACAGGCCCACATTATGGCTTTATCGGCTTTCGTCTGATGCTCTAAATCTGGATTCCTGACACCTAGCAGGACTTCCTCAATGGAGGTCGGTATGGGGTAACCCAGCATATCTTTGATATGGGTGAGAATCTCCTCCCAGAAAGGACGGATAGTATGGCAATCCCACCATATATGACGAAAGTCCCCAAGAAGGCCACAGCCTCGCCAACAGAGATCGGAGGAGTTGGGAAAAATCTTTTTGAGTTTAGTGGGGTAAAGGTACCAATCAAAAAGCGTCTTGTAATGAGCCTCCCTTAGGGTCACTGAGTGATTGTTCTTGGTTATATCTGACCACAAATGCTTCCATTCTTTTTCTGAGATGTCTCTCCCAATTATTTGCTCCCAGGAGGACATGTAGCGAGCCCGTGGTGAGTGTAGTACCAAGAGCAGCAGAGCGTAGAGAAAGGAAATTGCCCCCTTCATAGTACCCGCCCTCTGTACCCATCGTTCTATCACGGTGAGTTCTCTTGTGGCAGCCTCCCTCACCCGTGACTGTGAAATCCAATGTTTGAGTTGGAGGTAATGGAAATGCTCGGTGTTTGGGACCTGGAATTCCCTTTGACAACTCTCAAAAGTGAGCACATCAAAGTTGTGAAACATGTCTGAAATCTTCAGGAACCCCCCCTCCAGCCATGCATCAAAGGGGCCTTACCTCAGAGCTGGTGGGAAATCTGGGTTGAAGTGAATGGGGGTATACAGTGATGGAAAGGAAGTCAATCGCCCCTCCCTCGTGACGTCGTCCCAGACCTTTAGCGTGGTGCGTGTTGGGGTGCTAATGTATGCATTGGCGGGTCTCTCGTTTTTCGATCTCCATGGTATATCCCAGATTGATCTCCCCATTATCGCTCTGTCCATGTGTAGCCAATGTTTGTCAGATTCTCTCAAAGACCACTCTGTCATCATCCTCAATTGGGCCGCCTTGTAGTACAATGAGAGATCTGGTAGCGCCACACCGCCCTCCTTCTTTGGACGTCATAGCACATGGAATGAAAGTCGGGCCCTTCCCACCTGCCAAATGAATTTGGTAATAAGAGAGCGGATTTTGGGCAGGAGATCGTGATCTAGAGCCACTGGGAGTGCCTGGAATAGGTAGAGCAGTTTTGGTAGTAGTGCCATCTTGACGGCATTTATTCTATCTAACCAAGAGATGAATAATGGCTTCCAGCGTTTGAGGTCTTGCTGTATATGAGTCAGCATTGGGGGATAGTTGGCCTTATAAAGATTCTCTACCCTCGGTGTGATTTGAATACCTAGATACTGAATGGAGCCCTTGGCCCACTGAAAGGTAGACTGGTTCCGTAGCTGTGTTATTTCTCTTTCGGGAATGGTAAGATTTAATATAAGGGATTTTGAGGTATTGACTTTAAAGCCAGCAACTGTTTCAAATATATCTAGTTCCCTCTGTAGCGCTTGTAATGAGGGGCCTGGGTCTGTCAGTGTCATTAAAATATCATCCGCAAAGAGGGAAGCCTTGTGTTCCACACCCCCAAATGGTATACCCTTGATTTCCGGATTAGTCCTAAAACTGGGCCGCCAGGGGTTCAATGCTGAGGGCAAATAGGAGCGGGGATAAAGGGCACCCCTGCCTCGTACCTCTGCTCAGGGTGAATGGTGGGTATAGTCATCCTGAACCATGTTGGTGAACCTGCGCCCAAATCCGAATTTTTGCAGGGTTAGGAAGAGGAATGACCAAACCACTCTGTCAAAGGCCTTTTTGGCATCTAGACCCACCAAAAGTGCCGGGATTTTGAATTTCGGACTTTTTCGATCAAGTGAATAGTCCTACGAATGTTGTCGTGCGTCTGTCTACCCTTTATGAAGCCCGATTGATCAGAGTGGATTCGGAAGGGCATTAAGGTGTCAAGGCTCGTGGCTAGTATGGCAGAGAAGAGTTTGGCGTCAAGGTTTAGCAGTGCAATGGGCCGGTAGGAGGCGCAGCTTTGCGGGTTTTTCCCAGGTTTGGGGATCACAGAGATCGCTGCCTCAGCCATCGACTTTGAGACCGCTGAGTCTTCCGCTATTGCATTAAATAACAGGGTGAGGTGTGGTATAAGTTCCGCCGCAAACATTTTGTAAAACTGAGCCGTCAACCCATCGGGTCCCGGGGATTTGTGTAATTTGAGTTTTGTGATTGCTTTCCCAACTTCTTCCTCAGTAATAGGCTCATCTAATCGGACGATCTCTGCTGGCGGTACCCGCTGGAGTTCCAGGGAATCTAGATAGCGCTGCTGCAGGGCTACGTCTGGTTGTGTGCCTGTATAGAGGTCTCTATAGAACCCCCCAAAAACGCGTGCCTTGGCGGCGTAAAAGTGTCGCAAGGGGCTTGTAAATCTGCCCCTTAGTTTAAATCCACCTTCCTTATATAAGCGCCAACTGTGTGGCAGGGCAACCTTTTGAGTTTATGAGTCATTTTTGTATGAGTACACACGACTCATGAGAGGCCTGGTAGCAGTGCATCAGTGGTCCCTGCACTGAAGTGGACTACTTATTTTGTGTATGTGCACATTGTGCCAACACTCATAGCCCGGTAAGCCATAGCCAAAGTGAGATGACCCTGTGCCCCATGGTGTATGGTGTGGTTTTTTAAAGCAAATATGAATGACACTACAGCAAACTCTTAGATTAAGATGGCTGACTGGAAGCTGCTTTAAGTAAATATGTACAGTGTATTTTTATTCATATATTTATGAAAGACATAAGATTTTGCCTAACGCCAGGCATAACGGAGCACACAGACAATGCAGTCAGCACAGTATTCATTAGTTCTTGGTTAGAAATTCATCCTAGAAGTAAGTTCCTCCGAGGCAATGCGGAGACCTGTTACTCAGTACACCAGAAACAACTTACACTGGTCTTTGTCGAAATCAGTTGAATTATTCAGTAGGTCAGCCTATCTCTATCTGTCTCTGACTTTTCTGAGTGTGACTTTCTACATCCCTGATGGAAAGACAAAAATTAGAAGCGCTCTCACTATCACACAACCATGAAATTTCGGCATCCGCAGTATGAAGACGCAGGTGTTTTCCATGTTGACGTGTCAGCTACTGTGAATTGTAGCATTCAATGAAGTGAGCAGGGCTTGTATCACTCATCTTAAAAGATCATAATTTATGCAAATAGGGCAGGACTGACGCCAAAACGTATTAGCAGGCGCGTCGGTAATGGCCTTAGAGCTAACTGTTGGCAGACCCCTGAGAAATGCTTTCCAACTCTACCTATTTTTCAGGAACTGTGAAGAGAGACTGAGTGATTCGTGATCTAACAGCTGCTGTTTGCGCGGTTTATGCTCTTGGGGTATCACTGAGAAAGTTGGTTTCAGATATTAGCCCTTGAATGGGATCCCCATGAATGTGGCTCCCCTGTCTTCTACAACTCTCTTAAGTTTCCTTATTTAGGTACAGAAATATTGTTTGTTTTGTTACCAGGACCTCGTCAATCTAAAAAAAACACTGGCTAAAAGACACAATATTTTTGGACTCCAAAAGGACACATTGCCTTGGTCCTGTCTGGTGCTGAAGAGGACTACTTTGTGTGTGGATGTGCTCTTTGTGAAAGGGAAGAGTGCTGTCACTCACAATGAGATTACCCAGTTGCTGAAGTGGTCTGATTCATTGTCCCATGCTGAAATGGGAGAAATAGGTGACTGACACGATGACAGACTATAGATGAAGAGGGCTGTATGAAAGACCCAATAAGTAAGTATATTTTACATTTAGGGGCATATTTATGAGAGGCTTGCATCGCGCTTGCACCATGCAATGTGGTACATGCGTGAATCAAACCTCTAAGTCAGATTTTTGAAGCCACGCAAAGTCATTTTGCATGGGTCTGAGTGGGTTCATAAATCTGGTGTAACGCAACGCAGCACAAATCACTGCATTGCGTTACTCTGTCCTGGGAAGGCATTCCATGGGCGTTTCCCATGAAACTCTTATGGATTTTGCTGCATTCACATATTTACAAGAGCTTGCAAACCTGGGAATGAGTCAAAATGTTATGCCTTCCCAAGGGAAGTATAACGAGGAGAAATATCACTGCTTCTCCTTGTTTCTTCCTCTTTCTATGTGTGCTGCATTCTGAAGCACACATACAAAGAGGAATATGCCTCCTGGGATTAGTTTTGTGCAGGAAGGTGCCCCTTCCTTCACAAAAACAATCCAGCATGCAACACAGAACACAGGCACCCTTGCACCATTGTGCAAGGGTGCCTGTGTTGGCGCTAGGCAGCCAAATGGGGGACAGCGCATGAGAAAGGACAGAAATGCACCATATTGCCTTAAATACGGCACATTCCTGCCCTTTCCCTGTCACTCAGTGCAGCGCTGCAAGGTGACTTGCTGCGCTGCACTGCGTGACTTCTTCATAAATGAGCCTCTTAATTTCAGTAAAATCAAAGGGGCATATTTACAAGTTCCTTGCATTGCCGATGTGTCACTTTTTTTGGTGCACTGATGGTGCAGCGTGGTGCTCCATATCTACAAGGCCATGTAAAGCCACCCTGCGAGACTTTTCGTGGCTTTGTAAATACGGCCTCTTTTCACGGAGCACTTTGCATGAAAGGGGCGTGCCATGGGTGTGCCCACGCAACACCCATGGATTCGGCCGCATTCCCAGATTTACAATGCTTTGTGAACCTGCGAATGCGTCAGAATCCTACACCTCCCTAGGGAAGGCGTAAGGAGGCACAATGAGGAGAAATACTTTTATTTCTTCTCGTTTTTTCCTCTTTCTCGGCGTGCTGCATTTTGCAGCACGCCTAGAAAGAGGAAAACACCTCTCATGATTGTTTTTGTGCAGGAAGGTGTCCCTTCCTGCACAAAAACAATTATCCCCGCAACGCAGCCACCCTTGCACCATGGTGCAAGGTTGCCAGTATTGGCGCATGGCATCCAATTGTGCCCCAGCGCAGGGGAGAGCATAGGGATCCATCATATTGTTGTAAATATGACGCATCCCTGTGCTTTGAAAGTAACGCAGCATGGCACAGCCAAATGGCTTGCGGCACCGCACTGCGTTACTTTCTTGTAAATAAGGCCCAAAAGATCTATGTAAACACCAGACTTAAAAAATGTGTATGCCAAGTGTTGACTAGGTTTTTATGTGAAATGCATATTCTTTCTGATTATGACAGTGGTTAGTATTCGCCCCACTTTCCTCCTCTCCACGTCATTGAGGCATGTGCGTTGCTGAGTAGGAAGCGGCAATTTTTTTACGGACTGCCTATTTCTGAAATGTTCATTTTTTCAAGTGTGACTTTTTTTCATAGTCTTTGCTTTGCACTGAGTGACAACCACCCTGACTTTGATTGATGTTTGACAATGAGCGGAATTAATTGCAGAGGTTGATAAGATTTGCCTTTTCTTCAAGTGAAAGGAAATTAACTGCTTGATTGTGACAGTTATCAGAAAGAGAGAAAAACAAGCCTGTATTTCTCAACATTGGTGCCTGGGAATTAATGTCACTGTTATCGAAAGCTCAATTAATAGCTTGAGGCGAACCGGGTGGAAGGTGAGCCTGCTTCCATTGTGTTTAATTTTCCTTCCTATGATAGGGGTTATTAAGGGAAATTAACAAACTTTTTATGGAAATCAGTCATTGTGATAGTGCAAAAGAAAGGGTACTAAGGTGGTAAAAATATACTGAGCCAATCTGGTTAATGTCAAGCAATACAACGCAGAAACGATTGTGCATGTGCAAAATTGCAAAACCATTTCTCTCAAGATTTTGCACTTTTATATTTGTGGTGTCTAGTGAGAACTGAACAGTATGGCATAAGGCACGAGAGATACTGGCAAAGTGACTGGCTTAGGATAATATTGTCTCCCCGACTCATTCTCTGGAAAGTATCTATATCTATATCTATATCTATATTACCTACTGGCGGTCGCCAGTAGGTAGTTATAGTTACAACCTAGTTTCCATAGGAAAATCGTTTTTTGACATGCCTATATCTTTGGCGTAGTTGGACGAATCTTCATGAAATTTTCCCCAAAAAAGTGGCAAAGTGATTCTTGTTCTGCATTGAAAGTGCCGAGGTGATCTGTCAAGTGAGGGTCGAGAAAAAGGGATGGTCAAAAAACGTGTGTTTTCCATGTTAATCCCCATAGGACCTTTAGACATGGCTACAGCCCAAACTGCTGAACAGAATTATACCAAGTTTATCAGAAAGGTAGATTTTGGTCCAGAGAAGGGCCTTTTTTATGTGATTTGGTGTAAATCTGTTCAGTAGTTATGGAGTTATTTAAAGAAATTTCCAATTGTATGTATAGGGACGCAGAGGATTTGCAACCCCTCTCGAGCTCGTGCTGAGATCTGATTGGCGGCCAATACTTCAAACCAGCCATCTTGGGGCTCGGCTTGAGCTGAGTCCCAGAAAAAATTTAAAAGAAAAGGGAAAAGGGGGGCAGGGTAGGACCCTGACCTGCTAGGCCTCTTGGGGGATCCAGCAGGGCCCAAAAAATTTTTTTTTGCTTCATTTTGTTTAGTTAATTTTTGGGCGGGATCCACGGCTTCCGCCGAAAGTAAAAAAAAAGTAATAGGACCCTGGGTGGACCAAGTCCTGGGGGCGTTTTCAAAATAAAGGAGGGGGGTGCACGGGCTCCCCCTCCTGGGGCTTATTAATGCCATGGGGACCACCACCTCCCAGGGGCTTATTTATTTTTAAATGGGGGGCCTCTCGGACCCCCCCCGGTCTCCGGGGACCACCACCTCCTCGGGCCACATTCCAAAAACAAATCGGGTGTGCCACTTGGACCCGCCCATTCCCCAGGGACCACCACCTCCCCGGGCTATTGCATTGTTATGGAGGGGTCTCTCAGACATCCCTCTGGCCCCGGGGACTACCACCTCCCAGGGCCAACTTTTTTTGTAAAAATGGAAGAGGGCCGTCCTTGGCCCTGAGGATCGCCACCTCCCCGGGGCAAACCCTACATCAAAAAAGGAGGGATGCCATGCGGTCCCCTCTTGGAGCCATAGATGGCCCTGCGGACCACCACCCCCCAGGGCTGGCTCCTCTGATGTCCTAGGTTGCCCACGCCCGGGACATAGCTGTTTGCTGTGGCTTGACAGGAGCGTTACCGCTCCCTCCAAGCCACAGCAAACACTCATGTTAGACCTGGCATCCTTGGCGTGGTTTCCTCTGACTTTTTGCCTCTACCTCCTGTATTTTTGACACTGTGCTGGAATTCGTTTTTGCTGGTTTAGATGCTTTGGGCACTTTGCCACTGCTGATCAGTGCCAAAGGGCAAGTTCTCCCTGGTTAAATTGTTATTGTGATTGGCTATCCATGATTGGTATATTTGCTTTACCAATTAGTATTTACCTAGTAAAGTGCACGGAGTGTGCCAGGGCTGGTGATTCAGGCTACTAGTGGGCCTGCAGCACTGATTGTGCCACCCACAGGAGTAGCCCTAAAATGGTGTCTCAAGCCTGCCACTGCAGTGCCTGTGCGCAGTTTGTGAACTGCCATGTTGTCCTGGCCAGTGTACACACTTGCCAGGCCTAACCCTTCCCTTTTCTTGCACATTGGACACCCCTATGGTAGGCCCAAGGTACCCCCCTGGGCAGGGTGCAGTGTATGTGGAAAGGTAGGACATGTACTAGTGTGGGTAACATGTCCTGATAGTGAAATACTGCCAATTTCGTTTTTCACTATTGAAAGGCTATCTTGCCCATAGGATAACATGGGGAATGCTGTGTGACATGGTTACCTGCATATCTTCCCATAGCAGCAAGATAGAAAGTTGGAATCTGGTAGCCCTGAAGTCAGAATTTAATTACACATCTTTTAGTGAAGATGGTTTTTAAATTCTAAGTTTGGAAATAGCACTTTTAGAAAGTGGATATTTTCTTGTTCAACCTTTCTGTGTGCCTCTGCCTGTTTGTGAATTGACTGTCTGGTTTGTGAGTGACAGGGGCTGGGGGTGGCTGCAGGAGGCTGGGTGAGTCAGCACTAGGCTGAATAGACCTATCTACATGTAGAGTGGTGGGAGGAGTGGCACCTGGGTCTGAATAGGGCTGTGCCTGCCTTCCACAATGCTGGCTCCACCTCCTGCGGTGTGTCTGATGACCCTGGCCCACACTCACAAAGGAAGGAGAGGTGCCCTGGCAGAATGCACCCTGAACTGGTTTGAACTGGGTCCAGGACCCCTCA
This sequence comes from Calotriton arnoldi, assembly GCA_963921515.1. Taxonomy (NCBI): domain Eukaryota; kingdom Metazoa; phylum Chordata; class Amphibia; order Caudata; family Salamandridae; genus Calotriton; species Calotriton arnoldi. The sequence continues at coordinate 362,957 of CAWUFW010011467.1, forward strand.
CACATGGAGAACAAAGACTTTTGGGGTATAAATACTAGAGCTGAAACTCCTGAACTTTAGACTACTTCTGGAATCAAGAGGAATCCATGCCAAAGAAGATCAGCTGAAGAGACTGAGGAGCAGTACTGCCATTGCTGTGTGTCTGGGGTTGGCCTGCAGTTTGCTGTTTCTACTGAGGAGAGATCTAAAGGACTTTGCTGTGTGCTGTGTCCCCTGCTTGAAGAAGGACTTTGCTGTGTGCTGTGTCCATCTGAAGAAAAAGTCTCCAAGGGCCTGAGAAGAGCTGGCCTCCTGTTTCTGAAGTCCGAGGCACAAAAGGACTTCACCCCCAGCCTCCCTGAACTTCCTTGCTGGGAGTTTCAGTCTGCCAGGAGGGCCTGTAACTGTGTGTGAGGCCTCTCTTGCTGTGGGGAGCTGGAAGCGCGACGCAACGAGAGAAGCATGATGCCGCTGCAGCAGCTGCTGTCGCATCATCGAGAAGCGTGTCGCCGCTGCCGCTGTTCTGCGCCGCAACACCGGAGAAGCGTGTCGCCGTCACCGAGGGTGTCGGCGCATCACCGGGGAAGCGTGTCGCAGGGCCGTCACATCGCTGAGGAAGCGCACCGCCGCTGATCGCTGCCGCATCACCAGAGAAGCGTGTCGCCGTCACTGAGGGTGTCGTCGCAACACTGGAGAAGCATGTCGCAGGGCCTGTCGCGGCTCAGAAGTTCACCGAGTTCGCCGCACGGCCGTTGGGCGTGCACGCATCGCATCTACAGTGTCACATCGCAACAAAGATGCCATTTCATCGCATCGCACCGGATCAGCGCAACGCATCAAGGCGCCATTTTGTCGCACCGGAACCGGAGCGCAGGAAGAACCGACGTATCGCCTTCACTGCACCCCTTTTGCTTGTTCTGCGTTACGCATCCCAGGTACTTTGAGACTGAAAGTGTCACATTTGAGATCTACAAGTTTATTTTTGCAACAACCCTTTTTAAAGAAATTCTACTGAGTTTTGCATGTTGGATTTTTGTCATTTTGGTCTTGTTTAAGTTTAGTAAAGATACTTTATTTTTCTAAACTGGTGTAGTGTCCATTTGTGGTGTTTTCACTGTGTTACTGTGAGTGTTGGTACAAATACTTTACACATTGCCTTTGGGATAAGCCTGTCTGCTCGTGCCAAGCTACCAAGGGGGTGAGCAGGGGTTATCTAAAGTGTTTATCCCCCTTACCCTGACTAGAAGCAAGGATCCCTATTTGGACAAAGGTACCTACCTCTGCCAACTAGAGACTCCCAGTTCTAACAACTCCACTTCCAGCAACCAAGAGCATTAACAATGCTCTTGCTTGCTGGAAGCAGAGAAGAATTGCTTTCACACACAGGCGCTCACTGTGTGTGAAAGCAATGCAGGCTCCTGCAGAAGGTGAGGAGCTGGCAGGGACCATGGGGGCATTCAGGCTCCATTCTCAGTCCCAGTGGAGACTGGGTGCCCATGGGGAACCCAGCAGAAATGGCGGTCCCCGGGGCTGAAATCAGCCCCTAGAGGGTGGCTTCACAGCCCCCTCCACCATTTGAAAAAGGGTGGGTGTGAAATGCAAGAATTGAAGTACGCTGAGATGTAGTTGTATCCAAAAGGTAGATTTATTCTTCAGTTCAATAAGGACAGGAACATTAAGGGGAGAAGATGGTTGTAGAATTATTAGAAGTGGTATCAGGAGTATAAGTTCCACCGGGAGCAGCATCCCTGCTGTTCAGCCCACATACAGCAACTGACAATTCCACTCAAACATACACACAGGGAACATTCTGTGACATCACTTACACTGGTTGAGCAGCAGAGTACAGAACACAGAGAAAAGGCTAGACATAAATAAGAGCAGGATACCACAGTGGGGCCGGGGATGGGGTCCCTGGGAACAAAATCGGCCCAGGGATGGGGGCCACGCTGCCCCCCCTCCAATATTGTATATTAAAAATTAAAGGTGGGTCCCGGGGGATGGTGTTCCTGGGGCTGAAATCGGCCTGGGGAATGGGGCCGCACAGTCGCCCTCTCCTATTGCCCAAAAAATATTAAAAAGGCTTGGCCCCTGTGGATGGGGTCCCCGGGCCGAAATCAGCCTGGGGAGATTGTCTGAATGGCCCACCTCCCCTATTACCAAAAAATCAATATTAAAAAGGCTGGGCCCTGGGGGATGAGGTCCCCTGGGCTGAAATCGGCCAGGGAAAGAGGGGGGCCACATGATACAGATTTCAAAACACCATTGTCAACATACATGAATTAAATGTATAGGTTCCTTTAAATTTTGTTTTTAATGGATGTGGGAGGGACCAAGTGAGTCCCTACTTATTGACACTTTGTATAGCACAACTCTATGACCCAGAAGACGGCCCCTGGCCGAAACACGTTGTTCTTTCATTTTCCACCTGCACTTGCACTTTGCTGATATTTCAAAACATGAAAAAGGAATAAATTTGCTTTCCAAAAACAAAACATGGACCCTGATGCTTCTTTTACCTGAATAGTGCTGTCTTCCCATAACTACGACATATGAGGAATAAGTTGAAGAAGGATCAATGCGGGAAACGAGTATGCATATATATATATATATATGTATATATTTACCGTTGTTTTTGTCAGTGAATATATATATATATATATACAATTATATATATATTCACTGAAAAAAACAACAGTTACAGGGACATTATAGTTAGGCGAGATTTCACTAATACAAAACCAGTGAAATTCAGCAGTTATAGTTACCTAAGTTAACAATAACTTATGCTCCCGCAAAGCACTGCTTATGGCGTCACATATTACATCACTCATGACATGGTCAGTGACATCACTCATGACATCACTGATGACATCTCAAATGACATCACTGATGAAATAACTGATGGCATCATCCAGTAATTGTGAGTGTTATTCTAAAGGTTTATGAGCGTTAATCATACATACTAAGGTACTACAAAAGTTAAATTCGTATCCTTAGTGTACTACTAATGAGTGATACTATCTCTAATATATATTATGTGAGTGGTTGTGTAACTCTATGCATATGTGTGTGAGTGGGTGTGTGAGTGGCTGTATGGGTCAATAATTGGGTGTGTGAGTAGCTTTATGAGTGAAGAAGTGGGTGGGTGAGTAGTTGCATGGGTAAGTGAGTGGCTGTGTGAGTGCCTGTATTGGTGAGTGAGTGGGTTTATGAGCAGCTGTATGGGTGGGTGAATGGGTGTGTGAGTGTCTGTATTGGTGAGTGAGTGGGTTTATGAGCAGCTGTATGGGTAACTGAATGTCTCTGCAGCATCCCAATAAAGATGTGCAACTAAAACCTACCTGGCGGCTCTTCCATATGGGCAACCTTTTTTTGTGGATTTATTAGCGGCCGGTCCGGTCGCGGAAGAGCCACTCTGCTGTAGCGGACCCGAGAGGACTTCAGATGTGTGGTCATCGTCATAGCGGGAGGTAGAGCCTAACGAGATGCAAGAGAAAGGCAGCGCATTGCAACATGATTACAGCTTTTACCCACTTGGGTTGTTTTATGTGATTACATGCGAACTGTGGGCAAAACTCACTGGAGTAATACTGAGGGTGACTACAAGAACCAGAAGGCTGCAGGAGCAGCCACGCCCACTGGGGAGGTTCTAGGACATAATTAATAGCACCCTTTCTTGCCTTGACAGCGCGCCACACCGAATGCCAATGACTAAGGGGAAACCTGAAACGCGTCTGGCAAAGGAGGTCGATGTTTTTAAAGCTTGTTTTCCTAACTGAATGTCTCTGCAGCATCCCAATAAAGATGTGCAACTAAAACCTACCTGGCGGCTCTTCCATATGGGCAACCTTTTTTTGTGGATATATATATATATATGTATATATTTACCGTTGTTTTTGTCAGTGAATATATATATATATACAATTATATATATATTCACTGAAAAAAACAACAGTTACAGGGACATTATAGTTAGGCGAGATTTCACTAGTACAAAACCAGTGAAATTCAGCAGTTATAGTTACCTAAGTTAACAATAACTTATGCTCCCGCAAAGCACTGCTTATGGCGTCACATATTACATCACTCATGACATGGTCAGTGACATCTCAAATGACATCACTGATGACATAACTGATGGCATCATCCAGTAATTGTGAGTGTTATTCTAAAGGTTTATGAGCGTTAAACATACATACTAAGGTACTACAAAAGTTAAATTTGTATCCTTAGTGTACTACTAATGAGTGATACTATCTCTAATATATATTATGTGAGTGGTTGTGTAACTCTATGCATATGTGTGTGAGTGGGTGTGTGAGTGGCTGTATGGGTGTGTGAGTGGCTGTATGGGTCAATAATTGGGTGTGTGAGTAGCTTTATGAGTGAAGAAGTGGGTGGGTGAGTAGTTGCATGGGTAAGTGAGTGGCTGTGTGAGTGCCTGTATTGGTGAGTGAGTGGGTTTATGAGCAGCTGTATGGGTGGGTGAATGGGTGTGTGAGTGCCTGTATTGGTGAGTGAGTGGGTTTATGAGCAGCTGTATGGGTGGTTGAATGGGTGTGTGAGTGGCTGTATGGGTGGGTGAGTAGCTATGTGAGTGGTTGCATCAGTGACTAAGTGGTTGTGTGAGTCGTTGTATGGGTGAGTGACTGTGTGTGCAAGTTGCTTTATGGGTGACTAAGTGGCTGTTTGAGTAGATGTTTGGTTAACTGTGTGGGTGTGTGAGTAGTTGTAATGGAGAGTGAGTGTCTGTGTGAGTGGCTGTATGGGTGAGTGAGTAGACGTGTGAGTGCTCCTATGGGTATCTGAGTGAGTGGTTCTGTTGAGAGGCTGTATAGGTGAGTGAGTGGGTATGTCAGTGGCTGTATGGGTGAATATGTGGGTATGTAAGTAGCTGTATGGGTGAGTGAGTGGCTGTGTGAGTGACTGTATGGGTGAATATGTGGCTGTGTGGGTAAGTGAGCTGCTGTGTAAGTGGCTATATGGGTGAGAAAGTAGGTGTGTGAGTGGCTCTATGGATGAGTGAGTAGGTGTGTGAGCAGTTGTATGGGTGTGTGAGTGGGTGTGTGAGTGGTTGTGTTGGTGTGTGAGTGGATGTGTGAGTGTTTCTGTGCATGATGTCATCAGTGATGTCATTTGAGATGTCATTGTTGATATCATCAGTGATATCACTGAGCATGTCATGAGGATATAATATGTGAGGTCATAAGCAGTGCATTGCAGGAACATAAGTTATAGTAAGCTCAGGTAACTATAACTGCTGGATTTTTATAAGTGAAATCTGAGCCGAACTATAACGTCCCTGTAACCTTTGTTTTTTTCAGTGAATTTCTAAGGTTCTTTGAATTCTATTTCCTAACTATAAAGTCCCTGTAACGTGTGGGTTTTTCATTGAATTTCTATGTTTTTTTATGTTTATTACCTAACTATGATGTCCCTGTAACCTATTGTTTTTCAGTGAATTCCTAAGATTTTTTTAATTTCATTTCCTAATTGTAACCTGTAACTTTTGAGAGTGGGTGTGTGAGTGTCTGTGTAGGTCAGATAGTGGATGTGTGAGTGGCTTGCTTGGGCCTGCGAATGGGTGTGTATGAGTGGCTATATGGATCTGTGAGTGAGTGTGTGAGTATCTGTATGGGTGTATGAGTGGGTGTGTGAGTGGTTTTGTGGGTGTGTCAGTGGCTGTATGGGTTTGCGAGTGGGTTTATGAGTGGCTATGTAGGTGTGTGAGTGGGTATGTGAGTGGTTTTGTGGGTCTAAAAGTGGGTGTGTGAGTAGCTGTGTGGATGTGTGAGTGGGTTTGGGAGTGGCTGTATGAGGCTATGAGTGGGTATCTGAGTAGCTGTATGGATCTGTAAGTGGGAGTGTTAATGGCTGTATGGGTCTGTGAGTGGGTGTATGAGTGGCAGTATGAGGGTATGAGTGGGTATCTGATTGACTGTATGGATCTGTAAGTGGGAGTGTTAATGGCTGTATGGGTCTGTGAGTGGGTGTGTGAGTGACTGTATGGGTGTAAGTGGCTGTGTGGGTCTGTGAGTAGATATGAGAGTGACAGAGTGAGTATATGAGTGGGTGTCTAAGTGGCTGTGCAGGTGTGTCAGTAGCTGTGTGAGTGACTGGGCCACAATGGAACCTCACCTATCCCTTTATCCAACAAGAGTCCACAGTTTTGCACAAAATATAAACCCAACTGGAATACTTTCTACTGGTTAATTACTAAGTCCTACATCATTTGGTAAGTGTCCAGTGCATATTCTACACTACATCCAGTGCGTACACAACACTACATCTACATAATGGACCATGAGGAAATGTCTGCAGTGACCTTGTATGCATTTTGGCAATGTGATTGTTCCTTGTGTTATCCCTAAATCTGTAATAACATGAATCATCTTATAGAGAAGACAACAAGATTACAAAGAGGTAAATCTTCACCAAACAAGGGTACTTCCTCTTAACTATGTGAAGTAAATGCTTCTTTGTTTGGTGGAGATGTCCTCATATTCCTCGGCATCAAGAAGGCATCACCAAAATCGGCGAGAACCGCAGTGAGGGACCTTTTGGTAAGCCGTTCATCAACGTGGAAAAAGTCTTGAATACCTTTGTATACTGCTAAGGAAGACAGGGTGGGGCAAAATGGGAGGACCTTGCAGATGATTTGGGGTACTTGCATGCTCGGGGTAATTTAAAGTGAGAACTGTGGACTCTGCTCTAAAGATAAGAAAGAAACCACTCATCACAGTCACTAAAGATCTTATTGCGCTCCAATAGATCAAAGAGGCATTCACCTCCACTAAGGATTTCAGATTGTTTTTCAATGTGGAATACAAGAGGAAACACATTTGCTTTGCCTTCACTAAGCCAAAAAAGTTAGAATCACTTGTGCTTTACAGAAGTAGAGCTTCAACTGGGGCTCCTGCTGTGTTGATATTTGTAAGTGCTTCCCGTTGAGGTTTAATTTCTGTGAAATGAGCATCAGGGACACAATGGAACCTCATTTTTTTCCAAAAGAGTCCACAGTTTTGCCGAAAATGTCTACCCAACTGGAGTATTTTCCACTGGTTAATTAGTAAGTGCTACCTCGTTGGGTAAATGTCTAGTGCATATTCTACACTGCAGCTGCTTAAAGGAGCATGAAGTAATGTCTGCAGTTACCTTGTGTAAATGTAATATCAGCAATGGGATTATTCCTGCAGCGTCTTCATCCAAATATCTGTGATAACATGAATCCTCATCAAGAGAAGTGGCTGAGGCTACAAAGTGGTTAATCTCCACCAAACAGAAGTACTTTCTCTTATCTATATGAAGTAAGTGCTTCTTTGTTTGATGGCAATGTTCTTGTATTTCTCTGCATCAAGAACGCACCCCCAAAATCGTCGGGAAACGGGCTTGGGGGCCTTTTGGTAAGCTGTCCATCAACGAGGGAAAAGGCGGCAAGAACTTTGCATACTACTAAGGAAAACGAGGTGGGGCCAAATGGGTTGAGTTTGCATATGATTTTGGGTATTTGGATACTCAGGGTAATTAAAAGGGAGAACCATTGACTCTGCTCTCACCAGGAGATGAGAAGAAAGAAACAACTTTTCATAGTCACTATGTAGCAGATTGTGCTCCAATAGATCAACGATGCTTTCATCTCCATTAAGGATTTCAGTTCATTTTTCAGCATGGAATGCGAAAGGAAACACACTTGCTTTGCCTTCGCTAAGCCCAAGAAGTTAGGATACTTTGTGCTTTTACACAAGAGGAGGGGGGCTGCGAAACACCCCTCCCCGTGCCGATTTCAGCCCAGGGGACCCTATCCCCGGGGCCTGGCCTCTTGATCCTGGGTGCCCTGGAGCCCATCTAGGGCACCAATTCTGCAGCGTTGTGGACTGCAGGGGGAGACTCGATGCCCCTGATGTCACTGCCAGCTCCCTGCCTCCAGGAGGAGCCGACATTGCACCCACATGTAGGGAGCAGCAAAAAATGCTGCTTACTGAATGTGGGAGCAATTTTTTCATCTGTTTTCCTGCCCAAAACATATGAAAAGTCTATTCCCAGTGAGTGGGAGCAGTTTTCCTGCTCCCGCCCACTGGGAGCGGACTTACAGTTTGCTCTCACTTGGCCGGAAATGTCAAAGCTCCCGTCAAATGAAAGAAAACTTCTCTCTCCCGAGGGTGGTCACATTGGGAGATAGGTAGCCAGCCCTGGGGGGTGGCGGTCCCCAGGACCATTAATGGCTCTATGAGGGGGGCCGCGCAACACCCCTTCTTTCAGTTTGAAGGGCCTGCTCCGGAGAGGTAGTGGTTCCCTGGGTCGAATATGGCCCAGGAGGGGGACCGCATGACTCCCTTCCCCTTTAGTTTGTATTTTTGTCCCTGGGGAGGTGGTGGTCCCTGGGGTCCTACTGGGCCAAGGAGAGGGATCCACGGGCCCCCTCCAATTTACTGTGGAAGCCCCGGGTAGCTGGTGGTCCCTATATGCCTTATGTGGGGGGTCTGCGCAGCCCTCTCTGCTATTGTTTAATTAAGCCCAGGGGGGGGGGTGATGGTCCTTTAAAGGCTGCAGAAGGGGGGCCGCACGTCCCCCCTCTCTTAATTTTGTTAAACACCAGGAAGGTGGTGGACCCTAGGTCTTAAATAGCCCTTGGGAGGGGGGCCGCATGTGCCTTCCTCCCCTTTTGTTAAACATATGGTTGCCCTCGGGACCTGGCCCAACCGGGGGTCCACTGTTTAAGCCCCGGGGACCAACACTTTCCTGGGGTTTATCAAAAAAAAAAAAGAGAGGGGGGCCATGCGGCCCCACTGCTGTGCCCTTTAGAATACTGAGGGCCCAGGGAGATGTGGCCCCCAGAGCCTAATGAGGCCCAAAGAGGAGGGCAACCCAGCCCTCCCCCTTTAAAAAAAAGCCCCTGGGGGATGGGGTCCCCAGGGCCTAATAAGAGTCGGGAAGGGGGAACCACGGATCCCTCTTCCCATTTTTATTATATTTGGCCCTGGGGTATGAGGTCCCTGGGGCCAAATAAGGCTCAGGGAGGGGGACTGCACCCCCCTCCCCTTACATTTTGGCCTGTGAGAAGGGGTCTCCAGGACCATGCCCCCCTCCCCCTTTTAAACCAAAAAAGGCACTGAGGGATGGGGTCCCCAGGGCCTAATATGGCTCAGGGAGTGGGGCTATGTGGCCAAAGACCGACGTCGTGGTAGGGTTGGCTTTACGTATGGTAATAAAATATTACTGTACATTAAAAAAAAACTAGAAATTGACTGAAGAATCCAAAGGTTAAAGTAACGTTATAGTTAGGTGTGATAAAAAGGTATGTTTTTGTTTAAAAAAAAAAAAAAACTAGAAATTCACTGAAAAAAATAAAGGTTAAAGTAACTTTATAGTTACGTGAATATGTCAGTGACAACATAAACGTTTTGAACTAAATAAAACAGAGAAATTCACCATTTATAGTTAGCACAGCTAACTATAACTTGTGCCCCCACCATGCACTGCTTATGACCTCACATATTACAGCACTCATGATGTGTTCTATGACACCACTGATGATATCTCAAATTACCCACTGCCGGTGCTACAATCCATCAAGGAAGGGGAGCGAGACACTCGCCCCTCCTCCCCAAGCCATTATAGGCCCCGGGGAGCCCAGCCTTTGGGTCTGAAATTCACCAAAAAGAGGGAGGGGGCCCCCTCGCGATCCTTGAAAAGGCCCTGGGGCCCCATACTCCCAGGCCGTTAACTTTACAAAAAGGGAGGGGAGCTGACAGCCTCTCTCCCTGAGCCTTTATTTAGCCCTGGGGACCCCATCCCCTGGGGCTGGCTCAATTGCTGTGCCCCGGGAAACCCACACTCGAGACACAGCAATTTCCCTGCCCACACCAGCGCAGGCAGGGAAACTTGTGTTTGCTCCCACCTGGCAGGAGCATTTTTTAATCTCCTGCCAAACGGGAGCAAACACAAAGTCTGCTTCCAGTGGGCGGGAGCTTTGAAAATGCTCCAGCCGGCTGGTAGCATACTTGTATTTTGTCTCCCTGTCTGCACTGATGCGGGCAGGGAAACAGAACACTTATTACTCCCGCCCGGAGGGTGCAGCGATTTGTGCTGCTCCCTCAGAGCGGAAGCAGTCTGTCAATATACTTCCCTGCCCGCATCAGTGCGGGAAAGGAAACAGACCTTAGGTCTGCTCCAAGCTGGCGGGAGCATTTTCAAAGCTCCCGCTCACTGGATGCAGGGTGCAGACTTTGTGTTTGCTCCCATTTGGCTAGAGTTTTGAAAATGCTCCCGCTAGGCAGGAACAAACATGAGTTTCCCTGCCCACGCCGGTGAGAGCAGGGAAACTGCTGTGTCCCGGGGGTGGGTTTTCCGGAACACAGCAAGTGAACCGGCCCTGTGGATGGTGTCCCCAGGGCCAATAAAGGTTCATGGGGGGGCGCAGCCCCTCTCCCTTATTTGAAAGGTTAGCAGCCCTGTGGGATGGGGCCGCCTACCCTTTTCTGGTGAATTTCAGTCTCCAGGGCCCATAATGGCTTGGGGAGGGGGCATTGCATTCCCCTCCCCTTATCAAATGCAGGTGAGCTCCCCAGAGCCTATACTGGCTCCGGGAGGGGGGCCACGTGCCCCCTCCCCTTAATTACTAAAATCGGCACTGGGATGTTATTGTTTTTTTTCCGATCCCGCAGGAGTCCCACTGGATCGTGGCAAAAACTCCAAAATGTTTGTTATTTTGGCCCTAGGGGGTGTCTTCTGGGTCCCCTTCATGGGGCCTAGGGGAGCAGGGTATTCCTATTCTGCCCCCATATATTTTTTTTATTTACTACTTAGGACATGGTACAAAGTCCCTGAGTCCTGTAATGGCCGCCACCAAAAATGTTCTGATTTTGCTGGCAGCCAATGAGAGCGCTCGCTCCTGCTGGAGTCTGACTCCCGCGGGAAAAAATTGTCCCAAGGGAAAAAAAGCTCTCTGGGCCAATCATAACGCTCTATTTTTAAAATGGCGCTCCCACAAGAGGCTCTTGAGCCTCTTGCAGACCCAACCATCCAGATATACAATTTTATTTCTACCTTAATTTCTAAAAAAATACTGAATGGATTTATACCTAATCACAAAAAACACAATCTGCATACCTAGATCTAGCTTCCTGTCAAATTTGTGTAATTCCATTCTGCAGTTCTTGCTGTAGCCCTGCCTAAAGAAGTTTATGGAAAATGCATGAGGATTTTTTGTTTTGTGACACCTTCCTGCACAAAAACAATACATGGGGCGTTGTCCTCTTTCTATGGGTGGACATGCTGCAAATATGATACATCAAACTGTGATCAGTTGTTTGTAACATTACATAATGTTATGTAACAAAATGACAGGATTTAAAATTTTAAATGAAGCAATAAACCTTCTGAAACTCATTTAGAATCATTGGGGATACTTTATTCTGAATATTATCGTCCCCTGGATTTAATTCAAAATTGTATATGGTATGACAATGCATTCCATTCACATTAGTATGTGGTGTGCCACTAGAACTGTCATTCAATGTATCATTCTATAGATTGAAGCAACTAGGTTTGCATCATTTGAAACAAACAAGCTCTTGACCATTGTTAATGATCTTATTGTATTTTCTTATGTGTGGCCTAGAGACATCTTTTGCAGTTTTGCTATGCCCATGTTTTCTAAAAACCTCATAATAAAATTACACATTTATAGGTCCGTTCATTCAGCTCTCTTCATTCATTGGTCAGTTGAAGTGTCATTTTACATCCATCCTCCACGGTCTAGGGCATGGGCAATGGGTCAGCCCACTTCATCCATTGGCTGCTTTGCAAAGTTAGTGACAGCATTTTCCCTGACCCCATGTGCACTGACTCTGACAAAAGAAATGTACCTCATTGCCAATTATTTTTTGTGTTTTTTGCCATATTGTTTAGTATATTGCATGTGTATAAACATATGCATGATTGCCAAGGACAGACCGATTTCATTTGCCGATCGATATTGACTTTCCTAGCCGCATTGTTTTTGATGTTGCCTGTATTTTGTCATTTCTGGAGTCTCTATGAATATTGCACTTTGTGCCTCAAGAGAGGACGGTTAAACAGGACATTTTTGTGGTTTGAAGTTCTCCAAGGATATCATCGAAATAAAAGATAGTTAGTCACCCAATACTACTGACGATGAGGAAATCAGGTTTCTCTTTTCTGCAAGAGCCCAGATGTATAAAATTGTACTTCATACACAACATAGATCTTGAAGGAAGTTTATTTAAACATAGGGGGGCATATTATCATGCCAGTTATCGCCGCGTTAGCGGCACTTTCACCCCTGACCACATGTTGCTGTGACGTAACAGTCGAAAAGCATATCAAGACGTTATAATAGTCATTTGATCACGTTTAACGTATGAATTCACCAATTTATTGAAACTCCACAATTGGATTATGAGTGAAATAAACTCATTCTGAACTATGGAACAAATTGCGATTATTACATTTTTGTGAATAGCGATTGTCTTCGCTTCAGGAGTGCTTATTAGAGTCGGCTCTTCCCGAGTGAAGGGCTATCAGCCAGAACAATCACACATACAACATGGTAATCAACATGCCCACATACCAGACACAACAACACCAGGAACTGTGTGAACTGTGGCTAGCTATGTAGACAAACCATCCTCAAATGCTTAGCCCCTCTGCCACTCATTAGCAAATGTGGGGAGAGGTGTGAACCATGTATGTGTGATGGAGGCACCCGATCAATAATGAAAGTATGAACACAAGGCCCAGTGTGTAGGTGTTGTGCTGGACAGTCGGGACTAAGCTGACCGCAGACGTGCCCATGTGGGCATATAGTGTGTTTCCGTAGCCCAGCCTGATGGCAATGACTGTGTGGGTCACTGACTCACCCGACAATGGGGGGATCCATTGGAAGGTTGCATGGAGGATGCAGAGGCAGGTGAAGCAGCTGCAGGCCACTGCGTACACCTGTAGGTACATGGAGAGGGAGGAGTCAAATATGGGGCCTAGGTACCCAGAGTTGGGGTGGGGGCATCCGAAGGCGTTGGCCCACCAGGTGATGCCACATGCTTATTGTTTTGTTACGAGGATGAGGACTCATGTTTCCCCTGCGTATAGCACGCCCCAGCTGTTGATCATCCATGTTGCAACTCACAGCAATCCTACCTGGAAGCCCAGTTTGGTGTGTGGGCGTATTGTTGATGGTGAATATGAGCATCCTGTCCGTGTCGGTGGTGCTGTTTACTGGTATCCCCAAGCTAGCACCAGCTCCTCACCATGTGTCAGCAGATGCATCAGCCAACGTTGAGGTTGTTGGTGACCAAGGTGGCATTCATTGCCTGCTGTATATTGCAGTTGCATAGTGGGACAAGGGTGTATGCACAGTTGGAGAAACGTCTGTAAAATGCGGCCTAGTGCCATTGGTGAGGACTGCAGCGTTGTGGGTGTTGCTGTTGATGGTGGTGTGTAGCATCTCCTCGGTGACTGAGCTACACCAACTTTGTGGGGACCTGCATGTGGTCAACGGTGTCTTGGGGTACATCAACAAGGTGGTGCATGCGTAAGTGGTCAATACATGTGCGTTTAGTGGGGTCGATGAACTGGACGAAGTCTACACATGCAAAGAAGCCGTCAAAGTGTGCCCTGCCTTGTGGCTCAGTGTGGTGAAGATCTGATACAGTCTGATGTAAGCAAACATTTCCCAGAGTCAAATGGATCTTGAGTAGTCATGGCATGTGAGTTGGAGGCTACACTCACGAATGAGTATGTAATCCAGGGAGTGGACAGTGTTGCGTCTGATGATGCTGATGGTGTGGGTGAAGCGTTCCTGCCCTCAATGGGCCCTGCATGCGAGGGGGCTGCTGACTGTTGATTTGGTGCAGCTCGGGGCAGGAAACCGCATGTGTTGTGCGGTGGGGCAGGTCTGGCAGCAGCGGCAGCAGCAGAACTGAACGTGAACCGTGTCTGGTGTGGCCTATTGCCATTTAAACGTTAACATGGCATTGACTGTGAGGAGGGTGGATGAGTGCCATCGATAGACGGTAGAAGAGCCAGTCATGCAAACGTGCAGCGCACACAATCTAATTGGAATGGGGGAGGGAGTATCAACAGTGAGGCAATGTAATTTGCAGTGATGCTGGTAATCAGTCAGAAGCAACACATGGCTAACATGAAATCCAACATAGCACAAATGACACACCACAAAACCATCAACACCAACAACACAGCCGGCACAACCAATAATGTACACATCTCGCTTTCACATGTTACAGGTGACCAAGGATATGCACCATGCCCGTAGATGATGACACCCCTCCGAAACCCCACCACCCAGGTCCAGAGGCAGTATAATGCGGCCCACAGACGCACCCGGTCCATTGTGGAGCGCACATTTGGCGTGCTAAAGTCACGTTTCCGTTGCATGGACATCACAGGTGGCAGACTGCTGTACAGCCCTGAAATGGTCAACAAAATCATCCTTGCATGTTGTGTATTGCACAATATATGTGTGCGCACCAATGCTCCATGGATTCAAGAGCCTGCAGCACAGGACGATGACCAGGATGATGATGAAGATGAGACAGGTGGCGCACACCCCACAGTAAATGCAGCAGGAACTGCCCGAAGGAACCGAATAATAAACAATTTCTTCAACTGAGCACGTCACATTGTGACAGTCCCCCTCCAATGTATCTCAGTGCAAAATGACCCCAATCACGGTTTGTGCCAATAAAAAACAATACACACATACCCTGTCTGCATGTTACTCTTCAGCATGAGTCCACACTCTGAAAAGTGTACGTTGCACAATAAGTGCAAAGAAGATCACAAAACTCCATTCATGCTGGGAATGTCTCCTCAGTACAGAGATGCTTTTCAGTGTGTCAAATGTGTAAGACTAGAGTCTTCCTGGTGCAAATTGGGCTACCCAATTCAAAATTGTTGCGTGTCCTTTGTGTAAATCATTAAATATAGGTTGTCATCTGTGAATAAATGCACAATTGTAGTCTGTTGTCAGTGGTCAATAATTTATTGGAGTGTGTACGTTGTGTAAAATAATGAAACTTCGGGAGTGCAATGGGGTAAAAGATGAAAATAGGGCGTGCAATGGGGTAAAAGATGAAAATAGGGCGTGCAATGGGGCAAAAGATGAAAATAGGGCGTGCAATGGGGTAAAATATGCTTTTCGGTGTGTCAGAAGCAATTCGCTTGGAAGCCACTTCCACCTCTAGATCAACAACCTCTGCGACAAGTATGTGGACCACAAACTGGACGCAGCAGACGGACCACCAGCACCCCTGAGACACCAACCAGACCGCCATCTCCATATGGACACCAGGCACGGATGAAGACACCGCCTCCGCTATGAAAGGCATCCACTCGGGGGCCCACACAGACCCCTGGCCCCCTCACATCTTCCACTCAGCCGCATCTTCCATTGCACACGAACCAATACGCAACATCACCTTCAACACATGCACGTTCACAGACAACTGGAAGCGTGCCGAAAGTCATGCCCCTACGCCTTGTGACCCCCACTGGTGAGTAGCACACTTAAAATTTCACTGATTGATTGATGGTTCTCTTGTTAGATATGCAATTATGGTGTGACCTGTGTTGAATGTTGCAAGTTAGGGTGTCATGTGTTGTGAAACATAATTTTCATGGTGTCATTTGAGTGCTAACCAACCCTATCATGTTGTTACAGGGCTCTGACATGAATTTTGCACTAAGTCTGCACATCAGTGTGTTGATTTGCTCTTAGCGTGCAGATCTGGCCGCAAACAAGAAAAAGCGATCTATTTTTCATCCGCCCGATGTTAAAATACATCGTGCAACACTTTGTGCAATTCTAAAGATTACTCATGTGACCATTTGCGTGCAGATTTTCTATGCTAACTCAAAAACGGGCCGCAAAGAGACAGGAAGTGATGTCTGCATGCTTCCTGTCTACTGGAGTAGTGTTCTGCACTTTCAGTTTCTCTTTTGAGCACATTGCTGGTGATTGTGGAGAGTGTTGGAGGTTTTTGGTGGTGTGTGCTGTAGTTTGGAGATTTGGAGAGTGTTGCTGTGTCCTGTGTCCTGTTGATAGTGTCTGTGAAGTGTTGTGTACTGACTTATTGTGTTTTACTGTCTCTTGTCCTCAATTTTGTCGGGTGTCTGTCTTGGGGTAGTACACTTACATTGTTGTTGGGGATATTTTAGAGGGTATTTTCTTTTTCTGGCTGTGGGATCACAGGTGTGCAGGGAGATGCCGGGTGTGGGCAGGGAGATGCCGGGTGTGGGCAGGGAGGGCAGGATGTCCGAGGGGTGATTGGGGGCTTCCTGTGGCTGATTAAATTCCACCTGCCCCTGATGTTGGAGAGGGGAGGCCGTGTCCTGCAAGGATACAATGTGACTGTGCGGAAGATTAGGTGGGAGCATGTGCGGGTGCATATGCACAGGTTCTTTGGAGTGGACCATAACGTGCGCCAGTGGAAGGACCGCTGGCAGGACATGCTTGCACGTGAAGCTGACCTCTAGGACTACGTGGGAGTAATGACAGGCCTACAGGGTGGTAAGTACAAACTCCACATTTAATCGTGTAGACTGTAAGGAATGAAAATTATGACGTATGTGACACTGGTGTCAAAGTGAGAAATGGTTGCTGATTGAGGTGGGAGACGCAATGCGTTTGCGCATCATGTTGGCACATCCGAGACACAACGCAGCATCACATTGACAAGCATATGTTGCAAGTCTGTGTCACCCACTGCGCTGGACCAACACTTAGCACTGTACTGCCATAGCTGGCACACCTGCACAAAATATGCATGCAGGCAGAAGATTGTTTGGGTACAGCATGGGTGACTGTACATGAACTATCCATGGAATTGTCCATCTGAGCTGTGTGCTGGCCAAAAGGTAGTGTCAAAATGCTGGCCTCATTATTTGTGTTACGTTAGCTATGCTGCCCTGTGAACATAGTTGCTGTGTGACAAAGTATTGTATAGGGACAAATGGTCTAAGGAAAGTGGACATCTCCAGATTGTCATACACCAACAACCTCTGTGTAACTGCTTTGTGCAATCTGCAGCAACTCAAACGTACAAAGTGCATGTAGAACATCATGATGCATGTAGTAATGGTGCCTTGTGGATGACTCACACTACGAGTATGGGCATGTTAGCTAGCATTACAGTCTTGTCTGTCCCAAATCAGCAGTCACAGGTCTGGTGTGAATGGCAGTCAAAGTTGACCCAATCATGTAGTCAACATGAAACGCCACACTACAGTTACGTAGCATTTGCTGTCATGGTGATGATTGGTATGAGGAATACGACACATATGAATTGAAGTCTAATACCAACACATATTTCTTTACTTGTCTCACAGATGGACGACCGCCAATCACACAGGGGGACATCGACAGCTTCGAGGACCCACACGCCACTGGTGAGTTGGAACGTAATTGACTGGCATGTTGGGGTGGCATGGATGTCTGGGTCAAATGATCAACGTTGCAGTATGAAGTATGGGTGTGTATCACACTACCTTGCCTACAGTGTGATGATGTATTGTAGAAGTCAGCAGTGTGCACTAATCGGTAAGTGACTTTGGACAAATGCATTGGTCTCACAGTTGTGACCTGGCCCATCCCCAGTCAGTGACACACATTGAAAGTAAGGTGCATATCATCGAGCCCATATCGCAAAGTCAACGTAACTGTCATCGAAGTTGTGATGTCAATAGTGGCCTATCATCATGATCGAAGCAGCGTTAATACATTCCACCTGTATTAACGCTTACTTGTCAATGAGGTACACTGTCACGCTGTGTTGAGTGTGAAAGGGGCATGCATTGGGGGTTGTGGTTGGCGTTCCACAGCAACACCCATTGTATTTGAGGCTGCCCCTTATGTCCAAGTGCGGCATTCATAGTTGGCAGCGCACAATTTACCAACAATGACATCCCGATTGTAATCTGGGCAAATGAGCAGGAATGCTTTTTGCTCGTCATGTTTGCTTTTTACATGTGAGCTGCTTTGTGCAGCACACATGGGAATAGAAAATTGACACGGTGTGTATAAGTACAGCAAGGTGGCCCTTCCAGTACATACATAAACATACTTCATTATTCCCCAATGTATCTTTCCTGTGTGCTGCACAAAGCAGCACACATGAAAGTTACAAAATGGCATTTTAGGTTTGTTTATGTGCCGGAAGGAACTCCTCCCTACACATGAACAAACCTCCCTGCTCGCAGACACCCTTGCACACTGGTGCAAGATTGCCTGTACATGTGCTGGGGGACACACATGCCTGCACATGGGCATTGTACCTTTGATGCAGCACTGTGTCACTGGAGAGGATGAGGGTGGGGCTACACACCGGGGGCTAATGCTTCCCTCCTTCAATTGCTTGTACATGTCACCCTCAGCCCGGGTATGTAATGGCACAATCGTTTGGCACTGTCAGTCTAATGTGGTAGTGACAGTACATGTATCATGCCATGCACTGTCATGTCAGTCTCCCCAGCATGCAGTCACTGATCCATGCTTCAACATGTCATTGTCCAGGTCACTTGCTGACTTCACATAGTTACACTGGAGTGTAGGCTCCCATGTTTAAGTGATCTTGTATTACAGATGTGTATGGAGGAAATTGAAATTGTCTAAGGGACTCAAATTTGCCTTTGTGTATATTTTACAGACAACATGATGCCAGGCCAACTACATGCCTTCCAGGTGCGGAAGGACCGTTCCCGACATGTTAAGAAGGTTGCAAAGGGGTACCGCAACATGGGCAAGAGGTACCAGGAGGAACGGAAGAAGGGTACATGGAAGGCGGTGCCCGAGCATGCCCAGACTGTCACACAGCCCATCCCAGGCCCCTCAGGCGTCAGTGGTGGGTCCCAGCCGGGACAGGTGGCACATCTCCCTATGCCCCCCCACCCCCCAAGGCACAGTCCCACCTGCAACTGGGGATCAAGTGGTCCCATATACATTGCGGGACAGGAGGCTCCTTCAGGACATTGTTGTGTCCCTGGCTGAGATCAGGCGTGAATTGTCTGATGTGAATAGACAAGTAACAGACATTAAGCAACACTTTGGACTGCCATGATGGCTGGACCTGTTGGACCCCATCCCCCTTTTCTACCTTCCCCCAATGTTTTAAAATCTATTATTTTGTAGTGTTAGGTTAGTAATTCAATTGTTAGGTAGTGTAGTTTTAGTGTAGTTTATAGTTAGTGTTAGCTTCTTAGGTAGATTTTAGATTTTAATTGTTAATACGTATTTGGGGATAAGTTTCCTTTTCCTTTGGGTGGGGGGTTGATATATTTTTTGTTCATAAAATTTTTAAAAAATATATATATATCTTTGTGTAGGTTACATGTGTAGTTAGTTTATGTATAGCTTAGATGTCTTTGTCCTGTCTCGTGGTGTGCCTTAAGGGTGGGAGGGGGGTTGATGTCTAGGATATGTTGTTGCGTGTTTAGGATCAGTTAGGGTAGATAGTTTAGGTAAGTAAGATTTTTATAGTTAGTTTAGATTTTAGTAGTAGTTATAGTGATAAGTGTTAGTTTAGGTTACTTCAATATTTTTACTGTTCAATTAAAAGTTTGATACTTTGGATTTCTGCTTGCACTTATGTCAGGGATGATGTTGTGGAGTGTGGCTCATTCCATTGTATGCAACTCTTGCCATCACTGGACTATCCATTGGAATCGCTAAGTCTGCTCATGACATGTAAGTTTGCAGGATGTATTGTGTCAGGATACCTTAGATGTGAGCACACTGAACTTGCATGGATGACAGGGTGTCAATTTGGACAGTCGTCTGTGACGTTCTACATCTTCAGTGTGACTCACGGATTTGGACAGCACATTGCTGCCCATTTTGCACACAACCTAGTAAGATGGCATGGCAAGTGAATACAGTTAGCTACTGTTATCCATCATGGAGATGGATGTATGCGCCAGGTTCCATAGATTCCGTCCCACACCTGCATGTCAGATGCTCCTGGTGCAGAGTCCATCTATATTGCACAGACCTAGCCACACTTGCTGCGTAGTGCCAGTGTGTCTGCTTCCTTTGCAAGATATGTTCCTGTGCATGTACGCTCACTCTCCGGACCATGCATGATTTTTTAGGATTCAGTGTGCATTGTGTACAGGACATGGAACAACAGTGTTCCTAATTCACAAAAGTGATCTGAGAGTAAGTGATGGCTTAACATTTTATGTTACTCACAAATGGCTTTTAGGAGTAGTGCATTTTGGTTTACAGAGTTCACATCTCCTAAATGCCTTTTGCGACTCACTGGACTTGTCAAGTTTTGATTTTGCCCCAGCTGACGTTTGGGTGGTGGCACACTATTCTGCTGCACACTAGGGGGGAAATGTTGCATTGCTCCCTGTTGTGACAGTGTCATGAGACTTGTCCCAGCTGTTACTTCTGCCATTGGCTCATGGTGATGCCGCCCTTGAAATGTTGGCCGTGCATCTGACTATATGCTGAGTGCAGTGCCACACACATCCCTACACACATTGCCCGTTATGCTCGCAGTGGTCACAGCATGAGAGGGGTCATATTTTAGGTTGCATCGTTTGTCGACAGGGAGGGGCTGACTGACGCCTTGCACTTTGGGGTGAGTCCCTATTTGCAAATCTACTTAACTGAGGCAGACATTGTGGTTCCGTATGTGTATGGTGGACATGTGCCCTTCCGTGTCTTCATCAATGTGAATATGCTGTGCAAAGTTTTGGGATGTGACATGCAATGTGCACCATCACAACAGGCTTGGTCCACCACGTAGTGTGTGAGTAGATATGCCAAGAGATATTTGTTTACAAGTGTTAAGGAGAACACAACTTGTGGCCTGCAACAGACTAGGACATTTTAGCACACATGCCTTTTCCTTAAAGGACATGGGGCAAGGTTGGTATATTCCTAGATGGTTGTTTTGGAGCAATGGGGGCATAGCTAGTTCACACATACATCACCATCTCACTGCCTATCTGTATCAGGTAAAACAGGTACATTGCTCGTATTTCCCTTGGTGTACCTCCTGGGTGAATCAGTGTCCTAACACTTTTTACATACTTCTATACTTGATTGGTCAAGGACCACACACATCTGTGTGAGTTAAACAATTTTATGTACATTCAGAGGATGAAGACTGGACCAGTGCTTGGCCATACATGCCCACATTGCATGGATGCCTGTTGGAGGGCCAGACAGAGTCATTTGGTGGTGGCAGGTCCAAGGGAAGAGGCATAGTTCAGTCTGCAGGCTGATTGCAGTGGCATTGGCAAGAAAAAAGTGATATGGCAGTCCATGTGGAGGTCCAAGGTGATTATCGTGGGACAGTGGAAGACAGTGCAAGAAGATCTTCCGTGGCATGATACTAAGTCCGGCACCAAGGAGAAAACTGGCCTTTTGGCGCCGATGGATGCTACCGCTTTCTCCTTAGCACAAATGCACTATCATCTCCCGCTTCGTCCTCTGATGTGTCATGTGCCTCACATGTGGGTGGTGGTATAGTGGGTGCAGCACTGTGAGGCACTGACACATCAGGTGGCGGAGCTGAGGATGTGGAAGCAGCAGCAGCATTCATCGGTGCCAGACCTTGTGGCAGCAATGAAGTTATGAGCAGGTGCAGGGCATTATGGATCCCTGCAACATCGCGCTGGAGTGCGGCCCTGGCAGCCATATCTTGTGCCTGCATCCGCTCCATGCTCTCCATTATCCGACAGATGTTGGCCAAATCCTGGCTGACATTGCTGGAGCCACTCTGACCAGACAGTTGTTGTTGTCTCTGAATCATGACTCCAGCAATGTCAGCCATGGACCATTGGAGAACATCGAGCGTGCTGTGGGTGTCTGTGATCTTCTGCATGTGGTCTCGGATGGGACTCAGACACCCACGTATGGCCTCAAATTTGTCCACCAGGCTCTCGAACCCCACCCGCACCTGTTCCGCCATCTCCCGCTGGAACTCTAGCACACGGCGTTGGAAGGCCAGGTGTGGGTCCTCGAGGTCCTGGGAGGCAGCTGTGCTGGGAGGTGCTTGCTGCAGGTTGGTTTGTGCAGGGGGTGGGGTTGCCGCAATGCTGCTGGGTTGCCCTGCTCCTGGAGGTGGGGTGCTGAAGGAGTCTAGCAGATGTTGGAGTTGTTCCTGATTGATGGTGGGGTAATCCTCCTCATCATCAGTGAAGATTGGGCCAGTCTGCGATCCAGGAGGTGATGTCTCTCCCTCTGCAATGTGATAGGGGAGATACAGTTTAACAGTGTTTGTCATGTACAATCATGCATTGGATGAGTTTACAAGCAGACTGCAGGACAGTGTCCATTCATACTGTTTTGGAGGAGATGCCTATTTGTTGCAGGATAGTGATGATTTTGAGGACATTGCGGATGTGATGTTGTAGTTGTACATTGTCATCTCACAGTTTCCAGCTATGACAAATGTGATTGTACAATATCTACACACAAGCGTCACAAGTTGTGTCCTCTGTTCATTTGTGTGAGTAATGCAATGTGGCCCACATAGTAGTCAATGTTGATGAGCTTAGATTTGTCTGTGTGTGCACTGCATTGTGTGATGGTGGCACCTGAAGCTTTGGTTTGGCTGCCCGTTATACCTTTCAGGCAGTGAGCCTTTCAGTTCTGTGCATTTACAATGCTGGGATGAGGCAAACTGGGTGGAATATGGGTCGTGGTCAGAGTTGGGAGAGTTGTGCATTGTTTGACATCAAATGTCTTGTTTACGTCAGGGGTTGTATGTACACGAGGATGTGTCAGAGTGTGACTTGCTTGTTTAAGGATGTTGTCCACACTCAGCCACCTCAGTGAGGTGGCCTGCACCATGTTAATATGTTGGGCCTGCAGGCATGCTATTCATCACGCACTGTCACTTGCCTTGTCACTCTGGCTCACGGACACGCAGCATTGCAAGGTACTGCACAAGTGCATGTGTTTTGTGCAAGTATAGTTATGCGTGAGTAGGGCACCCTTTCGGCACATTAGCAATGAGAGCTTACTTGCTGTATCAACATGTGCTGCACTATGTAGTACACATGGACATCCATGTTGCTTTGTCTATTGTGATTTGTCTGGTGTGCATGTCGTCCTTCATGTTTTTTCTTGCATGCATTGCTTACTGCCCTCCGTTTGGCTTACCCGTTGTGAGTATGGTTCAGCGTGAGTTTCGATTGTTGTTGCTGTCTGAACAGAAAAGGGCATGTTACCAGGAAAGTGGCAGGGAGAGGCGTTAGCCATCTTGGCTTCACGGCTCTCGCCACCACTTTGGTAACGCCAGGCTGCACCATGTTAACAAGGATATGGTGCAGCCTGGCGTTTCCCCCTGCGATGGCACTAATTTACACAGCTTAGCGCCAGCGCAGGCACCCTTGCACCAGAGAGCAGGGAGGTTTGTTTATGTGTAGGAAGTAGTTCCTTCCTGCACATGAACAAACCTAAGAAGGCATTTTGTAACTTTCATGTGTGCTGCTTCGTGCAGCACACATGGAAGTTACAAATTGGCATTTTGAAGTACGGTTTGTTCATGTACAGGAAGGGACACCTTCCTGTACATGAACATACCATGGTATTTTGCTTTTTCCATGTGGGCTGCACAAGGCAGCACACATGACACAAGCAAAATACAAGGAGATTTAATGCATTTCTCCTAGCTTTGCAACCTTAGGCCCAGGATTTTTCTGGTGTTAAGATCAGCACTGCCACCTATTCTCGCATAACTTGATAATGGATGGCAGCGTCAACTTCAATGGGTGTTGTGGTGGGACGCCCACTACAACACCCACTGCACGCCCCCTTTCACACAAACTTTAGTGTGAACGGGACCCTATTCTCAAGGCAGCGTAAAGCCACTTAACGTGGCTTTAAGCCACATTAAGTGACTTGACGCTGCCTGGATAATGGTGCGCTGACCCTATCGCAACCCCAACATCACAAATGAGTGACGTTGTGATGGCGATAGGGGCTTGATAATATGCCCCATAGTGTCAACACCCATTACCCTCAAGGTTGAGCCCACGTGTGGTGTGTAAGTGGTCAGTTTTATGATGTATGTGCATTTCATGATGCCTATTTATGGTGCTCAGGCCTGGTCACCGCCACCCTCACAAGAGATGCAAATGTGCGGGTGATGTGTGTTTGTGTATGTGCCACGTAGCTGCTGACATGGATGATACCTGCTGTCCTGGTTCTGGTATTCAATGCCTGGCTTATCGTGTGGGTGATGACTAACTGACTGCATATTTGTTAACTGACACAGTTGACTTACCAAACAGTTACGTTGACTTGCACATGATGATGTGATGGGCAACTCACGTCAGGACTGATGTGGAATGCTGTTTTCTGTATGGCAGATGTGTACACTTGGGGCTGGAGGAGTGCAATTTTACCTAAGGGTGGAGGGTGGCATTTGGGCGTTTGTCATTGTTTGTTTAAAAATTTGCTATCCTTGCGTGTTGTCATACTTTGGCAGTGATACAGCTTTACAGGCACATTGTGGTTGAGCGAGTATGTCACACAGACAAGGCATGCAGTACATATTTGTGTGACACGTTCCTGATCTGCATTGTCCACGTACTGTGGTGTTGTAGGCATGTCCCCCTGCTCATTGTATTCCATCGCCCTTTGAGTGAAGATGTGCTGTTTGTGTGCATTTTTGGATGTGCAACTTTTATCCAGCGGCCTACATGGTCAATTTGTTGTGACTTTGCATGTGTGTGTGGTATGCACACTCACTAGATGTTTCCCCACTAGGTGTACACCGGACTGCATCTCATGAACAGGCAAGGGGGCACATTGCCTGGAAATGCAGGTGATGTCAGATTTTCCCCCTTGCCACATCACCACACACATACAAATTACCAACACAGGGACACATCTGTCTCTGATGCCAAAATGCGGATGCACTTCGAATGTGACTGGTCATGTGCACAATAAGGCATGCCACCACCAATGTCAGCACACCTGCAGCATAGTGCACATGTGTTTGAGTAGTGTGCAGGGATGTGCATATAGGTGGACTTTACTGCGCATACACAACCTTGCACACTACTCAGACACATGTCGACTATGCTGCAGGTGTGCTGACCTTGATGGTGGCATGCCTTATCGTGCACATGACCAGTCACATTCACAGTGCATCCGCATTTTGGCGTCAGAGAGAGATGTGTCCTTGTGCTGGCAATTTGTATCTGCGTGGTGATGTGGCAAGGGGGCCATTTTGCCACCCTGCCGCATCTCAAGTTGCTGTGCCACTTTATCATTTGATGTAGCACTTAAGGAGTGGTCTGACGTTGATCTTGGACTATGTTGGGCTTCCTTTTCTGTGCACATTTAGAAGTCTGTGTGCCCACCAATGTGTGTCGTGCAATGTGTTGTTTGGGAAGGGTGATATGTCCCTGTGCCACCATGGACAGGGGTATCCGGGACATGATCCACAGTAATTGTGGGTATGCACTTCAATTTATTTAATTGTACATGAGTGCCACTGTGCCCATGTACCCCCTCCCCCCCGTCCCTGGTTGATGCTCACCCTGGTGTTGTTGTGTCTGGTCACATTCAGCAGTATCCTGGCCCGCAACTCCAACCACCGTCTCCTCACTGATGACTCGGGACACCTGCTCCTCCAACTCATCCAGCTCCTCCTGTGGCGCTGGACTCCCACCTCCAGTCTGCTTCGCTGCTCTCAGGTTGGCTGCTAGTTTCTCCTTGATTTGGCGCTTGGTATCATGCCAGCGTTTCTTGCAGTCGTCCACTGTCCTCCTCCTCTCTCCGACAGCATTCACCTTGGACACAATGTCCTGCCATATTTCTTTTTTTCTTGCCAATGTCACTGTGGAGGTGACAAACAGTTATTGTTGGTGTTCAGTCACCTCCGCAATCAGGACCTGGTTTTCCTGCTTGCTGAGCTTAGGATTCCTCTTCCTCTTGGCCTTCACATGGGTCTCTGGCTGGTCCTCCTGGGTATTTGTGGGGTTGGTGGCCTCTGCACTGGTCCCAGCTTCATCCATTCCTCCTCTGGTATTTTCCATTTTTTTTTCTTCTGCTTGGCGGGCCTTTTATGGTGCATTTTCCAGCTGAACACTTAAAATGCAGGCCTGGTGCTAATTAGCGATAGGATTCTGTCGCTGATTGGCCCATCACCACTTTTTTTACGTTAGCGTGAGGATTTTTATCGCTGTCACGCTAAATCTATCGCCGTCCATTTCCACCGGAAAAGGTAGCTATCGCCTGTTAGCGGCGTGTTGCTAATATGCCGCTAATGCGGCAATGGATTCCGGCGTTCGGCGCCGATAAAAAAACTCACGCTAAACGCAGTTAGCGATAAATATCGCCATTTGTTGCTAATATCCCCCAGAATTCCTTCTCCAAAGTCCACATTTAGTTTATTTCTTTAGTCTATCTTTCTTAACTGGGGTGTGTATGACAACTGGAGGGCCATTTTACCAAAAAAATTGTAAATCTACACTAGCAGCTTCACATTTAAGACTAATTGTAGATTTACAATTTTTTTTAATTCACCAAAGATTGCATGAATCTACACTGAAAGCTATGCCAGGTAAAGGTGTCCATGCAGGCGCCTAGAAAGTCATGTGATTTTCCAGCTTGCATCCTATTTTAACTTGACAAAGTTATCCATGGTGAAGAATTCTATACAGGGGTATTTAATCCACTGTGCAAATGAGCATTCCATTCTCTGGAGGAAAAGAGAATATTTTTATCCCACGGAGAAATCTCTTCTCCTTTTTCTCATCCAAACCCATTTACTTTGTCTCTCCATCCTAGAAAGGGTATTTGCACCAGCCCTGTCCTGGATTAAAATTCCAGTCCTTTCTAGAAAGTAAAGAAGGGAGAATGGTATTACTATGTATTATATTGTATTGTAATTGCATTTATATAGCGCATACTACCCCTGATGAGGCATCAAAGCGCTTTTTTGGTGAGTGAATGCTGCAAACATAAATGTATGTTGACAAACTACCAAGGTTGAGCATGCCTTGGATCGCTGATGAATCTTCAAATTCCCACCATCTGAGTGGGATTTACAGGTGGGGAGATCTCTGTACTGATGGCTGAGATCTCTGATCACAAATGGGGTTATGCTTTCCAAGAATTCTTTAGTGAATTTTCAGTCCGGCATGAGTAAGGTAAATTTGTCTGTAAACACGTTTACAAAAGAATTTGCCTTTGCGAATAACCCCCCACAGAAGTCATGTAGAGTAGAATACCCTCTTTCAGTATGCTTTTAGCTTCTTTTACAAGCGAGGACCATTACATCAACTTTGAATTCGCAAGGGGAGTGGGTCCAGTAGCTGGAGTCATTTTCGGCATTTCTGACCTTGAGCGCAACACACCAAAACTAATCCATCACATGGCTTTTTCATTTTTGGAGAGATTTGGAAAACTGCTATCTGGTTGCAAACACAATAACCTAGTTGCAGCAGCTCTTGTTTCGCATCCCTCCCTCACTTTACGATTCCCATCTGTTGTTCCTTAAGCATCCATTTCTTGGGGATCAATGCTGCCCTGTTTTGTCAGATTTGGAGTGGGCTGGGAAATTAAAGGATCTCTGAAGGTCTCCTTTTAATGGGTGGTTTCACATCACATAACACCAGTATTTTAGCTGTGTTGTCATCAGACCATGGGGCATATGTACAAGCCCCTATCACCACCACAATGTCACCTATAGTGACGTGGTAGTGGCGATAGGGGCTGCGCCTTATGTACAAGAAAGAGTTAAGCCACTTAACGGGGCTTAACGCTGCCTTGTACATTAGGCCCCCTTTCACGCTATGGTAAGCATGAAAGGGGTGGTCAGTGGGTGTTGCAGTTGGCGTTCCACCGCAACACCCATTCATTTTGACGCTGCCCCCTATGTACAAGGGTGGCGTACATAAGAGGCAGTGCTAAAATTAAGACCAGGTAAAAACTGATCTTAAGATGGCGAAACGAGGAGAAATGCATTATTTCTCCTCGTTTTTGCTTTTTCCATGTGTACTGCGTTGTGCAGCACACATGGAAAAAGCAAAATGCCATTGTTTGTTTATGTACAGGAAGGTGTCCCTCCTGTACATAAACAAACTTTAAATAAAAATGCCATTTTGTCACTTTGTGTGCTGCATGAAGCAGCACACACGAAAGTGACAGAATGGCATTTTAGGATTATTTACTTGCTAGAAGGGACACCTTGCTACACATAAACAATCCTCCCCTGCACGCAGACACCATTGCACTTTGGTGCAAGGGTGCCTGTGTTGGCGCTAGGCTGCTAAACTTAGCGCCATTGCAGGGGGAAACGCAAGGCTGCATCACATTCTTGTAAATATGGTGCAGCGTTGCGTTTCAGAAGTGGTGGAGAGAGGCGTTAAGGCAGGAAGGCTAACACCTCACTCCGCCACTTCACTGTACATATGGCCCCATGTTTTCTTCTTCTAGAGAGAGCCTCGCTGAACGTTTCAGAGACACACACCCTGTCTATCATCTGCCTTTGACTCAACTATATTTCAGATTTCTACCTGAGCAGGGAATTCACAGTTCCTCGTTGTATCTCTTACTCATTAAATTTAGCCAAAAGAAGTCCTCAAAACTAGTTTGTGAACATGGTTTGGTATACGATGTGGGTTATGCAGGCAAGTTGTCTTGCTCTTCCACAGATTTCATTTGCTGGGGACCAATTACACCAACAATTGTGTAGAATAAATAATCTCCAGAAATTTTGGAAGTGTAATATATGTGTATAATGTTTCGAAAGGAGAAAATAAATTGATTACTCTTGATTTAGATTTTTTTGCAGTATATAATTCCCTGTCCATGTGGCGTTGTCTCTGTTTTCAGGACCAACAGTACAATACGCGAAAAATGTTGCAGGCAAGTGTGGACCCGAACATGAGACTATTGTAAGACTCGCTTGCTAAAAAGAGTATTGCTTTCTTTGAGCTGCCCAGCAACAGTGGGCAATGGATGAACGCGAACATGTTTACATAAGAGAATCGTTCAGCAAACAGAAACATTTTCTATCTCGGTCGCTTTCTTCAGTCTTATTAAATAAACACCTTTCACGCTCTTGCTTTCCTAAAGAGATGTAAACCAATTCTTTCAGCTCTGGGCCTTATTTATGTAACTGCCCTAGTTTTAGGCCATTATTTCATGCACTACGGCAAGGGGACGAACGCCACTTCAGTGCTACTTGTTTGCTTTGTTGAGATACCTCACATTTATCTTGGCAGCCGCCATTGTCTGGCCACTCATTGAGGTAGAGCACTTGAAGTCTTTGTAATGCCACAAAACGGTATGTTTTCACCGGAAGAGCCTCATAAAAGGTCGTGAGGGGACAGGTGCACTGGAGGAAGGTTATGTGCTTGTTTGGTTTGGCGATTGTACATGCTTTCATGATGACATATTTGGTGTGTAAAGATGTGCTGCAATAATTTCCTTTTTTTTTGTTTGTATGTTGGAGTGCTGAACGGTGCTCTCTCGTCAGGCTTTCAAGCATTCCCCCTCCCACCCCCGAGCTTTGAAATGACCGCCCAAGGAATGTGTACCTTTCTGTTCTTTCCGCTTGCAAGGAAACAAAGACGGGCCCAATGCGGCAAATCTCTCCTGGTAAGATGCAGCTTCTCAAACTGGCATCTGTCTCTTGAAAAGAATACAGCTAATTGCATACGCAAGCGGTACACAGTCCACGCTGTGGCGTTAGGGCCAGAGCTGCCAAAGTTGGAAATGGATAACCAGGTTCGAGCCCAGCGTCTGCTCAGCATTCTGTGATTCCTGGCAAATCACTTGATCTTCCCGTGCCTGAAAAAATAAAATTAATCTGACTTTTTTTCTAAAATTTAAGCGGTTCTCATGGAAATGGTACCAATGCCTTTGGGCCGAGATCACATTATATAAAACTCAAAATAAATAAATAAATAATAAAATAACTCGCATTGTGGAAATTGTGAAGCACTTAGGGCCCGATTCACAGAACTAACAAGACAAAATCCTAAACTCACTACCATTTTGGTATTCACAGAAGCCACTTACTCATTGATGAGTAGGTGCCTTCTGTGAATACCAAAATGAGTAACTTACTCATTTTGAGTAAATTACTCATTTTGAGTAACTTACTCATTTTGGTATTCACAGAAGGCACTTACTCATTGATGAGTAAGTGCCTTCTGTGAATACCAAAATGAGTAAGTGCCTTCTGTGAATACCAAAATGGTAGTAAGTTTAGGATTTTGTCGTAAGTTAGTTCTGTGAATCGGGCCCTTAACCTTTTTCACTCTTGAGTAGATAGCGGGATGTGGTGGAGAAGCTCAGTTACCTCTAAAGTACACACAATGGGGCATATTTACAAGGAGCTTGCACCACTGTTGCGCCATCTTTTTTTACGCTTAAGTGGCGCAGTCAGTACTCCATATGTACAAGGTGAAGCATCTAGGCCAAATGTGACACTTTTCGTCGCCCTGCGTCAGATCCTACCTGGGTCCGAACCGGCTGTGTTGCTCAAGATTCAGTGGCGGCTGGCATCTAAGGGGAGGGGGAGGCTGGCAGGCAGGTGCGCGTGCGCAAGCAAATATTTTAATTTAAAAAAAACCTCTTACCTTAACCGATTTCATCCGACTTTTTCAGCTCCGGAACTCTTCTCAACTGGATGCTGCAGTGTGGGCATTAATCCTGGCGCTGCTTTCACTCTGTGAGAGCAGCACCCTGATTGGAGGGAGCGGCCTCACTTGCCACCCCCGAGGGCACTGAATGTGTGCACTTTCTCTAACCCAGCTGTCTTAAGACAGCTGGGTTAGAGGTTTCAAAGTGCACATGTGTGGCTGCCCGTCACAAGACAGCCGGCCAAAAAGACATGCACACTTTGAAAAGTGCAAACGCAGCCCACCCTCCTCCCTGCTGCTGTCACTCAGCAGCAGCTTCATCCCCGTCCTGACGCGGACGTCTGGACTGGAGGATGAAAAATAAAATGGTAACTTATTACCATTTTATTTTTCATCTTTGGCGGTGGAGGGTAATTTAAGTGGGGCGATGCTCATCCACTCCAATGCAGGAGCCGCCCCCGGCAACATTAAATATATATACAAGGTAGGCGTTCCTTCATAATTTCCAACATAAAAACGATGCAGTGTTATTTACAAGTTTTGGAAAAAGTTGTGCTTCGTCGGCAAGCAGCACACAGAGCCTGAATTGCATCAAAAGTTCTGCGCATCGGTGGCGGAGGAATAAGAAATGACGCATTGGCTCTAGTACATAAAAAGAATATACCCAACGCACTTTGGCACGCTCTACTACGCCATGGAGATCCTAATACTTCAACTAGGAGTAGCAAGGAGACCACCACCATCACCTCCACCACCACCATGTAGGCAGCGCATGTTCATGTAACGGAGTTAGCCTGTATCATGGCATACTACCCCAAATACATATCTGGCCCTTCCAGTTGAAAAATCAGTAACAGATGTTTGCTAAAGCCACACAGCTACCATCTTATAGAATACAGGGACTTACCAATAGGCCCACCAACTATGATTCCCAGGTGATCTAGAAGATCTGCCCATTTGTGTTTCAGTTGGTGGACAGTATGCTGGAAGTCGAAGACACAGCTCATGTTATACCGAACCTTCTCCCACCGCTCCCAACTATCTCAGGTAAGGTAACCTTGGCTCATTCTACCTCCACTCCCGGTCATGTTGGGGAGATGGTGGACTACCAGCCATAGCATGCCACCAAACTCCTCCTTGGACAGATTCTTCATTCTACTCCTCCCTGACATCTCCCTACCCAAACTACCCACCCTTAAGTACAACACAATTGAAACTAACCCTTCCCCCTACCCCTAAAACTACAAACCCCTAAACAGATGTCCACCCAACAACACAGTGGCAAAACAATACAATATAAAAATACAAGACACAAATATCAATTTAAATCACAACAGGGACAGCAGAGACATCAACAAGACCAAAAAACACTATCTACAACCAGAGCACACACCAAACACATCCACCTGCCAGCACAGACAGAAAGATTGTAAGCGAAGCCATTGTATCATTTCCTGGGTGAAAGCTTCAAGGTTTCTACTAAAGCTGTTCATTTTCTACTAAAGCATCATTTTTTTCAGACGCATCGGTAGAGAAATAGGCAATGCGTGATTTACGCACAACACATGCCAATGCACAACACATGCCAATGCACTGTCACGCAATCGGCCAATGCGTGTGTATTCATTGACGCAGCTAGACTATTCTGTGTGGTACAGTGTATTGATTTGTGCAATGCCGGTCAACACTCCCAAGGCTCACTTTTCTTGCTCAAATTAACTTTGCTGACATGTTTGATGACTTGGGATGTGTTGCATGTGTATGTAAACAGTGCACATATGTGTGACTCGTTGCCTTCATGGTGCGGACACTAGGACAGCTAATATATTTCTGTGAAATACACAAACATATTGTGAGTTGTTGATACCTTGGCATTATCAAGATGTATTACAGTTTGTATAATGCTTAGGCTTAACATATGTAGCTGCATAGTAGGCATTTTAATTTCACTGATATTGCACTCCTATGCAAATTATATCTACATTGTCATACATGATTATGGCCAAACTTGAAGATCCTAATATCTGTATGCATTCCTGATAAAGGATGTGTTACGGGCTCAATACACACTCAGGAAATAACATACACTGGCTGCTTCAGACAGTCTACAGTGATTGTGGCATCCAGCCCACATATTGACAGTCGAGATATGAAAGATATGTTGCTAGTCCAATAGGTCACCTTTTCATATGTGCAAGACATCATTTAGCAGACTAAAATATCCAACGACCACCATATAATTTAGTGGTACACACACATCTGCTGTCTGGGCTTGGTGCCTGGCACTATATGTGTGGCACATGCGCATTACACCTGCAAAGAAGTATTTGGCAAAAGGTATTAGCCTATATTTTGATCATCACGAGGCTTTCAAGTAGAAATACATTTACCATTCCATGCATCACATTATTCGGCAACAGTGAGGGCTTACATGAACATATAATGTGTGTAGGCATTCACAACTGATGGTCATATGTGCTTTTACTGATAGATCACATCACCCTGACCTGGGATGCCTCAGTGCATACGACTTTGGCAAGAGTGATATCGCATGCACTTACATTCTTGACATGTATGTGCCTTTTAGACTTGCTTTGTGTCCTGTTTTAATTAGCACACATAGATAGAGCAGTAGGAGTCACAGCATAGTTTGTTTTAGAGTAGGACACACCATCAACATCACATCCATTCCTGCATGGAACAGTTGCAACTTTGCCTAGTGGGTCAAGTATGCCTTCATTGGGCCTAGGTAGCCAATCCAGCACAGTCACAGGTAAGGACTCCACATTTATATGTGCTTTGTGAGAGACTACACTGGTTTTGCTATGAGCTTGCAAACGTTGATGTATGATATGGAGACTAACTGGGTTGTAATGTGTGCCCATGCATATCATATGGGCCTCTGTTTACAGACATAGGACAATTTATTTATTTATTTAAACAGTTTTATATAGCGCTGGCTAGACCCGTAGGTATCAGAGCGCTTTACATAAGGTCAACAATGTTACAACAATGATATCAATTACACGTTACATCAAATATAAGAGACACATTAAAGGGAGAAAAGGAGAGACAGGTAGAGAGGGAAGGGAGAGGGTGGAAGTGAGAAGGGAGGGGACGAGGAGGAAGACGGAATAAGAGACAAAGGGAAAGTCAGACCAAAGACCGAATGGGTAGGTGACGGCCGAGGAGGTAATCCAAGGCCTGTCTCCCCTATAGCTCTCAGGAAGCTCCAACGGGCATTGGTCAGAAAGAAGGATAGAAAGGAGACAAGGGAAAAACATGACGGTAGAAATACGATGAGGGGGAGGGGGGCGAGACAGGGAGAAGGGAGAAACTGCGCCCAAGGTCCGGCTGGGCAGGTGACGGTCAGGGGATGAACCAAGTCCGATCTCCTCATTAGCTGAACAGAGCAGCTCCACCGGGCGTCGGACATAATGCTCGGACTCCTCTGTCAGGAAAAAGATCAAGTTTAATCAGGGATTGTCAGAATAGTGCGGGGGGGGGGAGGGAGCCATGGTCCGAAAGAATTCCAGTCGACCTCTTGAGGTCGGGCACAGTCCTGGGAGGGTTGTGTAAGTAAAAGTTCAGCAAGGGGGAGAAAAAGTCACCACTGGTGGCCATGTTGGGGTCAGGCATCCAGGGACCCTTTTCCACACCCAGAGTTAAATTAACCACAATCTACTGCAGGTGCCATTTTGGAACCAGGCGCATTTCTTAAGAGGCATAGTCCTGCATAGTCCTTGTTTAGCTGCCATTTTAGGGGCAGGCAATATTTTCGAGGAGATCATCGAGGAGATGAAAACGGCCTCACCATGAAAAGCTCCTCTCAATTCGCGGCCAGCATCAGCGCTATTGATTAAAATCGCCCAGAACTTCAGTGACGAGGTAGCGCGCCCCTTTCCCACCGGCACAGAGGAAGATCTCACCTCGGTTGGACTCGGTGTTCCCTCTAGGTGTCCCGCTCGTCCTGCTGTTAATTGCCCGCAGTGAGTAGCCCCCCGCTCATGAGGTGCTCCCAGGGAGGGGTAACTGCTAGATGGGCGAACACGTTAACCGGCAGCCATACGGTGCAGCTACTAAGGCACTGGGAAAGACCTCTCCGCTCGGCAGGCGCCATCTTAGCCTTTTATCGGCGGGGACGTCGAGGCTCATTTCTCCGAGATGACAGGTCGGAGAAGGGCGCTAAGGATCTTCTTGAAATCAGCCCGCATTCCGGTCGCACAAACGTTGTTTTAAGTGAGGAAACAGCGCGGCGGGATGCCCGCTCGGGAAGTCAAGGGAAAGGTTCAACACGGAGCATCAGGCTCCGAGCGGCCATGATGGGCTGGCGCCCAAGTTGGTCAATATACTGGCCTCCATGAGTGTAAGGCAGTATAAAATATTAAGACGTACAACAAACACATTCAGTCATTGCACACAGTTTATATTTACACTCCCTTTGTATTGTGGTAGGATGTCTGACAGTCAGTACACTGTAGCTGCACTCTTGCAACATTTGCACACTATTCAACATTGCTACCTTTGTTTGGTGCGAGTCTTCCCAATGCACATGCATTTGGCCCATGTTATTGATATACACACATATTTTGGCCCACATGATGTTGTCCTGGGGTGAGTGTTACACCTAGATACATACCTTCGGGATGGGCAAGAATTCAACTAGGTGATATGTGGGTGTTTTGATGTTTACAGTGACTGTGAAATGGAATTGCATACACAAAGGAAGTGTTCAATCATTTTTTTTACATTTTGGAACTCTATTTCAAAACAAATCTTTGATTTATGGCCATCAGGCTAATTCACCCTTCTCTGAAAAAGTTCTGCACAATGGTGTTCCTTCACCGGTTCCCTTCAATTGTGGCTACATTTTCCCAGCTGTCCGCTTCCTTATCTACATCCTCATCCTGTGCTTTGTGGTCCTCCTGGCACGGGTATCATGGAACATTTGTCACACATTGTTCTGCAATATACAACACACCAGGATCATTTTGCAAACCATAGGGGGGGAGAATAAGTCCACTCCACGATACCCCTGGTCTTGCCCAGTGCATTGTTGTAGGAGCACTTTATCTCTGTCTGGGGATGTGCAATTGGGGTCATGACCCATGGCTGCAGAACATATCCTTGGTCAACTGAAACCACAAAGGAAAAAAAACTCTCAATGATCATGGTGATTGATAAACCCACATTCAAGTACATATCTGTTACGTGTGCTGAATGAATCTTACACATTTCTACCAGTAGTGGACACTGTTGGCTACATTTAGATTGGCACATTTATTTTCACATGTCTATTCCTGTTTGCTGTGTCACTTTGTAACATGTGCATCGCCTGCTACTTATGACAGTGCCAGAATAGGACACACACATGTGGGCAGTTTGCCTAGTGTGATAGGTGTTTTGTAGATCCACTGCCACTGTAAGTGACAGTCTGTTCACAAATTGGGGTTTGTTGTCATCCATAGCTGCTCTGTACCAGGAGTGACCTGTTTCACACTCACATACACATGGGTCCCTGTGGAACCACTGAGGTTGTTGCTGCACTACCTGCCAATGATGGAGCCTTTGATTTGTTTACTTCCTTTCTAAAGTGAAATCTGGTGAGTACATGTGGTGCATTCTACACATGTTCCCTGGATAATTATCCGAAATATTGGCAGCCTTCAGCTGTAGCTTTTCCTCAGTTAATATGTCAAGATGCACTGAGATTGACAAATGGGTATGCAATGTTAGGCATCTCTAGGTACGACACCCTGATGTAGTAGCTGATCTCTGTCTAGCACAGACCTGTATACAATACATTGGTCTTCACACCTATGTGTTGTACTGTAAATTGATGTGTATTGTGTGTTTATTTGCAATGGTTGTATCATCATTGCTGTGTCAAATGAATGTTGACATTGCTGAGTTCATATGGCTTCCCTTTGATCACTTTGACAGCAGAACAGGTGTACCAACAAAACCATTGCATCTTTCATGGTGGCTGTATACCTGAGTGTATGTCTGCACGTGTACTGTCAGTATGACTGAGAGTTGTGTTGTTTTTATGCTGTTGTTGTCACTTTGTGAACCTGTATAGATATTTACCCTTGTCTGGGGCTTACACTGACATTGGATGGCACACATGGCCTTTCTAGACATATTACTCCCGACACTTCAATACACATACATGTATACTGGCATGAGTGACACACTTTAAAAGTTAGGAAGTTTTTCTTACTATCCGGAACATGAGGAGTATTGACATGTGGAGACAGTATGTACGGCAATGAGGGGACAAGTATCTCACACTTTCTCTATTGTGTTGCATTGTACTCATATTGGCTTTTGTGTCCTACAACATGCCTTAATTTACTTAAGTTTCCCTGTGCAGATGATGTGGTCTCATTCATTCACTCTGATAGAATTGTGACAGCAGTGGTCACTGATCTTCAGTAGCTACTGCCATTGATAGATTGGTGGTTGCATTTCAATGTGGAACATCATTGTCTACACATTGCAGTGCATTGGGCCAGCTGTGTGGATAGGAGACAAGGACAGTGAGGGACATATATGAGGCCATACAGCCCAGTCCAGAGTTTTCAAGCAGTACTGGCACACAATGTGCTGCGTAGCACTGAGACAGGCACAATTGCAACATGGGAATTGTGTGGCTGTATTTCATGTGTGATTTACTTTGTTCATGAAGGCTACCTTCCTGCATGGCATGAACACTTGGATGCTTGATTGCCTATGTCTGTGTGCCACGGACTGCACCACACATAGGTGGTTCAGGTGTGTTGGATGATTTGAGTAGTTTTCCTGTGGGACACATGACCTGGAGAGCCTAATTTGTGTGGATAGATATCACAGTTTCCCTGGTGTGTGATGCATGACATGCCTCATGAATTATGGCAGTTACACGTGGACACAGAGACAACAGCCATGGAAACCCTTTCCAACACACATTGTTGCAATATGACATGTTTCCGAGTGTTGCATTGGTCAGGTTCTTCTCACTGGTGATAGGCATACACAGTGGCGTAGCATGTTTTCACATGTGCTGACTTGCAGGTTTGCATTGCACATATGCCCTGATGATTGGTGCAAGTATGAGGTCACCCCTCCAACATATGCACTATCTCAGGTAGCACACACAGCTATATCTATTTTGTTATATATTATGCACTGTTTTTCGGTCTGATATGTACTTCAGATGTACTTACCAACCATTAGGCCATTCAAATATCTCATATTCTGGAAGCGTTCATTGATGATGGGGTTGCCTGAAGAAGTAGGCATCATAAGCACTCCCAGGGTACTTGACCAAAACACTGAGAAACAGACCCAGATGGTCCACAACTGTCTGTACATTGATGGAGTATGTGTGCTTCCTATTGTGGTACTGGTGTGAAGTTGCAGCAGGAGGCACCAGTTGCACATGTGTGCAATCCATTGCCACCAAAACATGGGGAAAACCAGCTATGGCATAGAAGCTTTGCTTTTTGTCCAGTTGTTGTTGATGTGTGTCGGGGAACATGAGGTGCTTGGGTGTCAGGCTGACGATGGCATCCAGGATGGAGGGTAGGAAGGCTGAGAAAGATGGCTGGGATATTCCTGCCACTCTGGCTGTGGTGGTCTGGAATGACCGAAATGCCAGCATGTGGAGGACTGCCATCAGATGACCTGTGGTGGCCTTCAGCCTTGGTGCAATCTTGTTCAGGAGGCGTATGATGGACACCTTCCATAACCTGTATTAGGTGATGACCTCCTCCACCTTGAGTAGTCCTCTGGTGGTACACATGCTCCCTCCTCCTGCGCTGCTTACACGGCAGGGGCCTGCTCACAGTGGCATTACTATCGCCCAATAAGACCATGCAGTGCAGGGGAGGCCCAGAGGTGCTGTGGGACCCATTCAGCACTGTGCAGGGAGTGTTGTCCCCTGGCCTGCTAGGTAATTGCAGACTCCAAACTGTAAGGGCCACCCTCCATGTATGTTGCAGGGGAGTGCACTCAAATTTCATCACACCACAAGTTGGACAGGGTGTTTGGTTCTCCTCCAAAATATTTAACATACGTGTTTTTGTTTTTTAAATGTTTTTTTAAATGGTCACAATTCCCTAATGAGAATGGACAGGGCTTGAATGTTCAATGTTTATTTACCACGCACTAGTTACATGTAAGGAGTTAAGTGAAGAAGACAAACAAGCATGGGTACTGTCTGATGAGAGTAGCATTGTTAAGAACACATATTGACTTAAGAAGGCCCCTACAAAAATCACACCTTGCAGAGTGTGGTCAGTCAAATTGGTCTGTTCATATAGCCATCAAAGCCAGGCACGCTTGCACCATGTGGCAAGGTAGACTGGTTTGGTACGTTGTCTGCACTCTGTGCACCTGATACTTGATTTGCCTGATATTATCTGAAAACACTGAAACATGGCATACAAATGTCCATCATAAGGCCATGTCAACTTTGCCATATGCTACATGTTTAAAGGATGTTGTCAAGAAACTCTATGTGAACATGGATTTTGATGGATAAACTTCAATCTGCCTGTCTGATGCCCATTACTAGTGTAGTTGTCCACATGGCAATGTATGGACAATTGTGTGTGGCAGGTCCACACAGGCTGTGAGAATTCCTACCTCAGTGCAGAAAGAATAGTTCTGAGTAGATGTGGCACATGTCACCAGTCCACACATGCCAATGCAGGTAAATGCCTGACTCATGCCTTCATATACCCAATGTGCTATAATCAACACGTGATTATACCTTTGTAGTATCTTGTGAAGAACAAGGCCAATGTGTAAAGTACCACAGGCATGTATGCAATGTTTTGTTAGCATACAGCCCATTTCGCAGTCCACCTACTGGAGGCATTACCCATACTGTTTCCCCCCAAAAAATGTCACCATTGGATAATTTTTGGCAATTTCTTGCAAGATACATCACAAGATACTCACACATATGAGATCTACAGCATGCATGCAGACACTCATCACATGGATAAGGTATGAGTTTCTGTGCATCAAGGTAACATTCCGTACTGACATGTATGGACAGACACTATGATATGTAAAGGACCGCATGGTGTTTTTTGTATGTCATTCCATGATCTATGTAATTGGGTTCCAGGTATTTCCATGAGTCAGTATTGGAGAAGTGTCCAACAGGTTTGTTGATTTGGAGGTAGCTAGCCACTCTCTAACTATGTTTCAACAACCTGGCACAGAGTTATTCTATGCTGCAATGTGTGTGGCCTTGTGTATTTTCCATAACAGTTACACAATGCTGAGGCACAATACCTGTACTTGCTACACATTACTCATTTCACATAGGTTATTGGCCATAGAATATACCCTCTTGCATGCTGCATGACCAATCTCAGGGAGTAACTAGATGAACCATGTGTACCATTCCATGGGTACAGAACATCATTGTTCCTAACCAGTCTTACTATTATTATGGGTATACATTTGTTTGGACGGACACTGCCATTTCAAGCCAAGACCTGAGTACTTTTGAATTGTTACTTTAGGAGAAATATATGTTTCTTATGACCGTTGGTCATGATTCCATCCATAAATTTCTTTTTTGGGCTGGACATGCTATATGTGATGTTATTTGTAACTTAAGCATATTATTGATGACAACATGTACAAGTTCAGCTTTGTCTGATACATGTGTCCTTCCTCTCCAATCGACAAAGGCATATGGCATTAGATTGGAGAGATACCGCCATGTCAGACATGTTGCCCGGGCCTGCAGGTGCATGGGGCGTAAGCATGAAGAAGGGAATCAGCAGGGACATGGAAGTCTTCGCCTCAGGGAAAACAAGGACTGGACACACCAAGCAACAGCCATGAAGTCGATGTGACCCATGGTGGTGATCCTGTTGCTATTCCGGGAACCTCCACATCTCAGCCCTCAATAGCACCATAGCCTGTGAGCTCTACCCCAGGACAGCCATCAGATTTTGAAAAACAGGCCCTTATAGACAGTTCTAGCATCAAGCTACGTCTGCCACACTGATGCAGATGGTTCACACTTTGCAGCAGTCTGTGGATTGCATAGCAGAACAGCCCCTCCCCAGTTTTTTTATCGCATAGTATCTTAGTATAGGTTAGGTTACGTTGTAGCATAGGGAATGGTTAGTTTAGTATCAGTG
Organism: Calotriton arnoldi; assembly: GCA_963921515.1. Classification (NCBI taxonomy): domain Eukaryota; kingdom Metazoa; phylum Chordata; class Amphibia; order Caudata; family Salamandridae; genus Calotriton; species Calotriton arnoldi. The sequence continues at coordinate 403,696 of CAWUFW010011467.1, forward strand.
ATTTTAATTTTTTTTTGGGTGATTTGTTCAATGGCAGGTAGTGGAATTTGAGATTGGTGGGGCGTAAGAGCAATGATGAAATATTGGATGTGAGCGAGTCTGGTGTAAATGTGTGGGATTTTGAGGGTTTCCCCAAGAGTGTTTTATTTTTAAATTGGTATATTTAGTAGGGTAATAGTAGACATTATATAATAAGAGCTGAGGGCCTGGAAAAAATCAAAGTCAGGATTAAAAATGTAAAAGTGATTGATATTGGCAATTGGGTTGTATTACTATCCAAAACTCAAGAGCAGTCAATCTTGTGTTGCGTTTTCTGACTTTGGCAACCATGACATATCTCATATCTACCTTTACAATATAAAAACCTCACCGGGGTTCGAGAAAAAAGGGGCCTGGGAATGGGTTTCAATGCCACACATGCTCTAACTGCTCTGAAAATAGATGTGGATGTATCATGGCTTGAGCATATGGATTAGGAGAAACAACTTTTGTGATTATTTGTCACTAAAGAGGCTGGAGATGACAGAGTGTTTTAGCACTCCAGAAAATCATCTGAGTGGAAGGGGGGCTAGTTTGAGGGAGTGTGTGGGTAAGTGAGGGACACATCAACTTACCCAAAATATGAGGACATGCTGACATATTGTCTGCAGGTGGACAATGTGCTGGTTACAGTTATGGGTAAGGTACAAACGCCCGTGGGAAACTTAGTGGAAATTACTTGCCTTTAACACTCAGATGTTAGATGCCTCATGATTTTTCTTCCCTAATGTGTACACTCACATCACAAGTGTGTTTTTTAGCACAAAAAATAAAAGATCAAATTGAATGTAAATTATATTGAAAAGGTTTACGAATACTCATTGGATGTTCCACATACTTTTCCATCTCTGGAATCACCCACGTTCCTACCTCCCATCCGCAAAACTCTTGCAGTTGCAAATAATCTGCCATACTTGTGGAATTTGCACAATGGTAGCTCACGCAGAAACTAGAAGTCACTTTAAAGGCATCTCTGCCGTGCTCTATGCTAATAGCAAGAGTAATCTACCTAGTGGATCCTGCAGAGCAATGTGCAGTCTATAATCATGTTTATAGACAAAGATTTATATGTATCGAAAATCTGTCTGCACGAGTACCCAGACTGTTATATTCCACTGACCAGGACCCAGGCAGTCCCGGTTTGGAAATTTAAGAAAGAAAATTAGTAATGCTCTTAGGATCAAACAATAAATCAAACAATAAATCCTGAAGGGATTTGTCTGAGCTGTTGTTGGTGGAGCGTTGAGCATGCTGGTGGAGCATTTTGGGGCACTTGTCTAGTTTCCTGCACTCTGCTTTCAACATCGTAAGAAAGTTGAGTGAGCTATGCGCAGATTCAAACTCGTGGCGTACAACTGTGTGACTCACTGAGCTGCATACAGTTTTAGAGTACATGTAGACCCTGCTACTTGCAGAAAAGTGTGAGTGACGTCTGATTTATAGTGCTTTAATCTTACTGGAAATGAGACTGCACCTACGTTGAAAAGAGGGGATGGCAGGGGTTGAAAGAGAGTTTACACTCAAACACACAATGCTTACACTGGTCCCTATCGAGCAATCGATTGTTAATGAATGTAATAAGAGGGACCCCACAATCCAATCCAAAGGGACAGGGCTCCAAATTAGACTATCGAGTTGTACGTTTTTCACTTTGGGGCTACAATATACCTCACCAATTATACATTCAGACAATCGACATGTCACTCTAATAATCATTTGTCAAACACTCATCACCCCAATTCTGATTGAGTCAGATGTTACAGAACGTACCAGATATTTTTATCACAAGGCTTTAATCAAAAATTGATCAATATAGCATTACATAATATATTTATAAAACCTCTTTATGCTAATATAGCATGACATTGAAAAAGTCATAAAAAGCTGTTTCTAAAGAGCTGCATAAACAAAACAAGCACAAAAATCAATGAACTAAAAACTAAATAAAAGAGGGAACACACATAAGACAGTTGCATCTGTCATTCAATGGTGCTAATTTGTAGGAATCAATCCCAGCGGCACATGAATAAGGACAAATCTTCTTCTAAAGTGCTTGTCTGTTACTCAAATTTAGCACAGCATAAGCGTGGACGCGTTTCGGTGGATAATTACTATCTATAACCACCTTCTTCAGGGCAAAAATATATTTTTCTTTTACAAGAATGTTTTTTTAAATTGCAATTGAAAGCAAATAGTCTTTCCTGTATTGTTGGTTCAACCGAGGTTCAAATCCAACATCAAAGAATATTCACTGCCGGTCTCAAAGTTCAAATTAAATATGTGAGAACCTCCGTCGAGGTGAGGACATTATCCTGTTCCACTAGATCAAACAATGGAATACGACGAAGCTTAAAAACATATATACATGCCAGCTGCTAGAGAGGAAGCAGCACAGATGCTTTTTGTGTGTGACAACTCCTTCAGGTAGTGGGAGGCTGTGGAAGAGTTTAGCCCCCAACTTTGAAACGGACGACTGGAAAACTTTTTTAAGCTTCGCCAAGCAGAATTCTTCACCCACCCCTACTTAGTAGAACCAGCAACAGACATACAACATGCAGGGTGAAAATTGTGCATTTATTTACATCTGTGTAAATATGAGGGATCACAGTAGAAGTTCTTGCAGCAACAACCCCAGCAATGTTTGAGAGCTAAAGGATCTCCAGACAGAGTCCATGGGGATGCATGTTATGTGACATGTTGAGAAGAGGAGTTTTCCAGTGAGGAGGAGGTCCAAATTGCCATTAGGGAAGGTAGGCCCCACTGAAAGTCTGCAAATGGGTAGGATCAACAGGTGGGAAGGCAAATAGGGGACAGTACCACTGGACAAATGCTCTGGCATAAGCACAGGTCCAATAAGAAACTGGCCATGTGGCAGAGACAAATGTTACCGGGCCGTTCTTCACCGGAGAATGTTGGAGCCCACATCTTCGTTTTCTAAGGTGTGCTGTGCCTCCCCTGAAGGAGGTGTTGTCGGTGCCGGAGGCAATGGAGACATACACACATCAGGAGCAGTAGATGAGTATCTCCTGTCCCCAGCAGCATTTGTCTGTGCCAACAAGGAAGGCAGCACGCACAGCACTGAGAAGGGCCTGATGGCTTCCCAGCACGGCAGCAACGTCGTGGTGGAAGACACCCATTGTTGCTAAGTAGGAGTCCTGCTTCTGCTCCATAGACTCTATGATGTTGCGAATCATCCCCAGCTGGTTGGCTACATCACTGGTGCCACTTCGGCAGGGCAGTTGTTCATGCCTCTGCCTCCTGACCCCAGCGATGTCAGCCAGGGACTGATCCAATCCATGGAGCAGTGGTAGGTGCTTCTTATTGCCTCCAAGGTGTCCTTTTTGGGACTGAGGCATCAACGGGCTCCCTCTAGGGTGCCCGCCACTGCCTCCATCCCCGCCCGCACCTATCTACCAGCTGTTGCTGGACTCCAACTGCACGCCATTGGAATTCAACTTGAGGGTCTTGGAGTCCAGGGCTGGGCTTGGGCTGGCAGATGGGGTTGGTATGGTGGTAGCAGCATCTTCTGGATACCATGCAACATTGTTGGCCCTTCCCACAACCGGAAATAGTGTATCAATGGATGGCAGGATTTGCCGGGGGGTGTCTTGGTCCAGGGTTGGCAGGCTGTCATCTTCAGCAGGTTCCTCATCCAGGACAGGCAGCTGGTCGGGAGGTATTGTTACATCCTCTGCAATGAAATAGATATATGTTAATCGTGATCTACGTTGGATTTTGACATTGGTTATCTGGTCGACATACAGACTATCTTATAATTCACTTTCAGTTCAATAGTGATGCGTAGGACATAATTTACTCATAAGTATTGAGGTCAAGTTGCACTGCAGTTACCTTTCAGATGTGATATGGGTGACTTTTCATGTCATGACACACATTGCAACACAGTTACACAGCGTGCTGAGCCTGCCATGCCTGCGTGGTTGATTTGAGGTAAGGTCCTCATTTGCCTGAGTGATTAGCCTACTTTTTCTTGATGGCTTTAGTGATTGTGCTTTAACATATTTCCACCACCACTGTGCACATTGTACCAAGTCCCAGGGTGCCTGTATTTCCTATGGCCAGTACTCAGCCCACAGCTCCTGTGAAGGTGATGTGGGTTTGGCAATGCTTCTGATTTGATCCTGCAATTTGCCTTTAACAAAGCATACCACAGTCCTCTGCTTTGTTGTGCTGTCTTGAATGCATATTGTGCATCCATGTGGGCAAAGTTTCATTTTTGTCATGCATCCACACACCACTACACAGCTAACAACATTGCTACACTGCAGAAATGTGTGATGGCATGGACCTACCATGGGTTTCCTATTTGTGTATACTGACGTGATTTCATAGCACAGACAGTTGGCGTCATATTTGTAGACAGTGGGCACTGTGTACCGACTTTGAGGGGATGGGCCCAATCAAACTAGGTAGATTGCTAGCACTGACTCTCACCTCATTTAATCATTGCCAGAGTTGGTTTTCTGCAGAGTAACAAACATTGTTTGACTCAGGCCCCCTCACTTGTACGTGTACATGACTCCTCGGCAATCCTCATTTATGCCTAGGGACTCAACTTACTGTCAGATGCTGATGTAACCCAGAGAATACATTGACCATAATTTGACTCTAACACCAACAAAATGCATGAACATATCCAATTGACTGACATGGCTGCCAGAATTTGAGGGCTATGGGTCAAGCTGTACCCCACATGCTAGTAGTGCTGGACTTGGTGACATCTACCTATGTAGGTTTGCACACACTACTAGGCCCATACAACTCACCCTCCAACCATCTCTGAACCCTGCCTTTTGTGGTGTCAAACTCATTCATCCTGTCACTTCACAAATCGCTGTTTCACATCCTCCAGCTTTGAAATATGTGTAACACTTTTCTTGTTCAGACTCCCTCCTGCCACGTGTTATACCTTCACTCAGGTCCACATCGAATGTAGATGTAGTACACCAATTGGCTCTTCTCTGTCATCCCTTCCCAGCAGCTGCAGCACAAGTGTGACACTCTCAGACACAGCAGTGCATGTGTATTGGTCAGGGTATCTTGAGTACACACGTACCTTCTCACCCTCTTGCTATGCAATCTCTCCCCATTCAGACACAGTGCCAGTTCAACGTGCTCAGCCACACGTACAATGCACTGCACTACCACGGGCCCACAGGGGCCACACACCATTTTTTCTTACAACACACATGGGGGCATATTTACAACGAAGTGGCGGAGCATGGCGTTAGCCTCCTTGGCTTAACGCCAGGCTCCGCCACTTCTGAAACACAGGGCTGCACCATATTTACAACACTATGGTGCAGCCCTGCGTTTCCCCCTGCCCTGGCGCTAAATTTAGCAGCCTAGCACCAACGCAGGCACCCTTGCACCATAGTGCAAGGGTGTCTGCATTGAGGGGAGGATTGTTTATGTGCAGGAAGGTGTTCCTTCCTGCACATAAACAATCTTTAAATGGCGTTTTGTCACTTCTATGTGTGCTGCTTAATGCAGCACACATAGAAGTTACAAAATGTCATTTTAAGATTGTTTATGTGCAGGAAGGGTCACCTTCCTGTACATAAACATTCAATAGCCTGTTGCTGTTTCTATGTGTGCTGCACAACGTAGTACACATGGAAACAGCAAAAACGAGGAGAAACAAAGCATTTCTCCTCGTTTCGTCTGTTTAAGACCAGGTTTTCCCTGGGTCTTAATTTTGGCACTGCCTCCTATTTACGCTGCCCTTGTAAATAGAGGGAAGCATCAAAATCAATGGGTGTTGCGGTGGAACACCCACCACAACACCCATTGCCCTCCCCTTTCACGCTAAGTACAACCTGAAATGGTTCCTTATTTACAAGGCAGTATTAAGCCACGTTAAGTGGCTTAACGCTGCCTTGTAAATAAGGTGAAGCACATATCGCCACAGAAACATCACTTTTAGTGACGTTCCTGTGGCGACAGGGGCCTGTAAATATGCCCTGTGGTCCTCTGGTGTGCATCACTTGCACTCCTCCTTACCCCCCAATATGAGTTGGTACATGATAGGAGTTTTGGTGGTCTCCACCATGGCAGGTGACAACTGTGTGCTCTCACCCCGCACTTTGGGACAGCTGTGTGGAATGTAAATTCATGCTGGTGGCTATACATGTGTCTCTTTGCATGTTCCTATGTGTTGATTTCACATGCCCCACACCTGAGCCCCCGATTCGGTGAGCAGTTTATCCTCGGACAAGCCCATTCCATTCCATTGCTTTACAGTCCAATTTGGGTGCCTGGGCCCAAATAAGGCACACTAGCCTCATGGTGCAAGGTGGCCTGCATTGTCACATTCAGGTTAGGGAGGGTTCAATGTCCATGCTTGATGTGTTGTTCCAGTTTGTGTTTTTGGATTTGTGCTGTGGGACTTGTAGTTCTGGTGACTCATGGTCTACATTCCACTAAAAGTCCCAGTATGCAAAGGTGAACCTAGACTGATGCAGCACATTACAAATGGAAGAGACAACCTTGACGGAGCTGAACTGAGCTGTGCAACATATAACTGGGCTGTGTCACTTACATTTATGTGTTGTTTAACAGTACATGATACAGATTCCTACCCTTTGGCTTGCACACAGCGCAGCTGGCCTCTGGGACATAGCTAGCTGCACTGCACAACAAGTCCTTCTTGCTCACATTGCCCCTTGTTGTGACTTACCCTGTAGGTCTTGTTGGTCCTCGTAGGCATCACTGTCTGGTCCATGTACTCCTGCCCCCAACTCTGCTGGGGTGGCAGTTGCCACCTGCTCTTCCAAGGCATCCAGCTCCTCCTAGGGCACCGGTCCTCCTCCTCAGGCCTGCATGGCTGCTTTCAGGTTTTGGGCCAGTTTCTCTTTCATCCTGCGCTTACAGTCATGCCAGCGTTTCTTGAAGTCGGTGACTGTCCTCTTCGCTTGTCCCAGACTGTTGACCTTGTCCACTATGGATTGCCAAATGGCCTATTTCTTCCCTAATGGCAATTTGGAGGTGACAAAGAGCTGTGTTCATGCTTTGTCACCTCAGTGATCAAGATGTCATTCTCCTTCTCACTGAATTTGCACTTCCTCTTCCCCTGGGAGTCTGTGTGAACATCCTGGCTGGTGCTGAGGGTATTGGGGTTGTTGCCCTGACTGCTGTTCTCTGCTCCCTGCTGTATGTCTGCTTTCTGTGAGTATAATTTTTTTTCTTCAAAAGCATAATTTTAATAGTTTTGTTGATGCTTGGTGCACTCAAAAGTGACACAGAAATAGTTTGTCACTTTACGTGCCGCAAACCAGCCTTGCGTCACTTTGCCTGCACATGCATCAGTTTTCATTTCAACAGCCCTCCCACGGAAGCATCAATATTTTATGAAACAACATCCCAAAAATATAACACATCCATGGCAGTTTTAAATGACGTACCGAAGCGCAACTTTTTCTGGCGCATCGCTGCGTTGGCGCAACAATGCGTCAGTTCTAGTACTTGAGGCCCAATGTTTTTTTAACTAAGCGCTGTTGTGGTACATACTGATTAAAAACAGTTGTGAAATGAGGGAAAGCACAATAGTAGACTAAGTTGAATTAACCAAAACTAATACAAAATATAATGGAGTATTACAATACATCACCAGAGTTCAACAACAACAGTGAAATTATCTGAAAAATATTTCTGCATTGAAGTGAAGAAACAAACCAAACCATTTATATAATTTTCCACTTCTCGGAGCCACCATAATCAGAATAAAGTGGTTCTGTACAAAAGCACAGAATTTTAAACTAAGTTCAATTCTGCCCAATGGGAATGAGTGCCATGGAATAGAAAGATTTACAGTGGCAAGAAAGGAAGAGCTTGTCACGCACTAGTAGAAGCAAGAGTGAAAATCTTCCCTCCGGTGTGATAGAGGTAAATAACCTACGAATGCCAATGAAAGCACTGGCCAAATTTAGCATATCTAGGGATATTTTTATTTACTTTTGAAATTAATGGCGTGTACTCTAACCAATGGTATTGGCATGCTTTAAAGCAAAACATGTGTGATAATAAGCATCACTTAAATAAAGGTATAAAAAATCAACTGATAATACTAAGAATTAAATGGAGCAATAACTGAATTAGTAAAGAAAGAAGGAAAGGAGAATAAAGTTTGATGAGAGAGACTGTAACGCAAAAGGGCAAGGAAGAGGTTGACAAATCGAAACAGACAGTGAAAAACAAGGAAAACCTAGAAAATGTAGATCAGGAGAAAGATCTGGCATATGGAAACTGACAACAGATGTAAGAAGACCAGGTACATAAAGATGTTTTTAAGGACCAATAGCCTTCATTAGATGTAATTTGAAAATATAGGGTTTTTCTGAAGACCATTAGGGATACTGAAAGTTTGATCTTGACTAGGAGGGAGTTCCAAACTGAAAGCACATAGCTAAAGAAGGCTTGAGAAATGGTTTTACTGGTCTTGAATGTTCTTGTCTCTAGAGTATAGTTCTAAAAGTTACTGAGATTCTATTGGCCCCTGAAAAACTGACTTCAGAAAGAAGGTATTCAGATGTCTGTAGATGTATGGTCTGGAAATTAAATTCAAGGTGATTTAAATTTTATTCAAGCTTTCAGGAGAGGCAAATCAACATAAGAGTGACATGGTTCCATTTTTCAGTGTCTGATATGAGCCCAGCTGCAGAGAAGATGATCAGCTTGATGGGAGTTAATTATGATAAGGGGATTACAGAAAGGATGGACATTTCTTAGTCAGTATTTGAGAGGACTAGGTTCTGTACAATTTGTCTGAATTTGTTTCACTGGTGGAAAGTCTTCAGTTTTCTGACTGCATGAAGTGCAATTCAGTCCATGAATGTAGCTTGTTCGATGTAGGAAAGTAAAGAATTTGGGAGTCGATCGCATGCCTGAGGATTTTACCTCCTTTGCCAAGATAAGTGATAAACCATCTGACTGCAGCTCTTCCAGCCATTCTTCATGGTCTGTATCACTCTAACATTTAATGCAAAATTATTAATTCTTTTTCTAGTTTAGTTGCATAGCATTTGATGATATCTAATCTTGAGGGTTGGAGGGGCAGTTTTGTAGTTTAACAATGTCATGAGGAAAAGAGATATTTAAGCGTACTGATGATTTACTACTCTAGGATCTTTCGTCAACACGCATGTTAGACCTGGCATCTTTGGCATGTTTTTCCCCTGTCTTTTTTGCTTCTGACCTATTGTTTTTGACTGTGTGCTGCATTTTGTTTTTGCCAGTTTTAGAACTCTGGGCACTTTACAACTTCTGATCAGTGCTAAAGTGCAAGTTCTCCCTGTGTGAATTGTGATTGTGATTGGCATATTTGATTTACTGGTAAGTCCCTATTAAGGTGCTCTGTGAGTGCCCACAGCCTGTAATTCAAATGCTACTAGTGGGCCTGCAGCACAGAGTGTGCCACCCACATGAGTAGTCCTGCAACCATGTCTCCGATCTGCCATTGCAGCGTCTGTGTGTGCAGTTTTAAACTGCCATGTCGACCTGGCAAGTGCACCCACTTGCCAGGCCCAGGCCCCAAACCTTCCCTTTTGCTGCATGTTAGGCACCCCTAAGGTAGGCCCAAGGTAGCCCCATGAGCAGGGTTAAGTGCATGTGAAAGGTAGGACATGTCCTGGTGTGTTTGACATGTCCTGATGGTCAAAAACCCTTACTTTTGTTTTCACTATTGCAAGGACTATCTCTCCCATAGGTTATCATTGTAGCTGCCTTGTAACCTCTTACAAGTGTAACTTCCAATTGGGAAGAGATAGAGATTTAGAGTTTGGGGTCCCTGAATTCACACTTTAAAAATACATATTTTTGTGACGTTGGTTTTTAACTTGCATGTTTGAAAATACCAGTTTTAGAAAGTGGGCATTTTCTTGCTTTACCATTCTGTTCTTCTGCCTGCCTGTGGAATCCACATCTGGTTTAGACTGCCAGTTGGGCTGCTTGTGCATTCATTCTAGACAGTCACACAAAGGGATCTGAGATGTGCCCTGCATATCCTGATGGCCCATCACCAGGCTTATGGGTCTTCCTGAGCTAGAGGGGCGGGAGGAGTTGTCACTGACATCTGAATAGGGTTGTGCCTGTCCTCACACAAAGCTGTCTCCACCCCTCTATAGTGTGTTTGGAGCCAGGTCAAGGAAAGGCAGGGTCTTGTGCAGTACACAGACTTTCCTTTGAAGTTTGCTTACTTCAAAGGAAGGAACTGGTAAAAGTACTGGAGCTGTGATACCACATAACTTCAGAAAACTTCTGGACTAAGAGGAGATTCTGCCAAGAAGAAGAAGTGGAGAAGTTGTAAGAGGGGAACTGCCACTCTGCTTGTTGCTGTGTTATGCTGGCCTATTGCTTGCTGCTTCTGTCTTGGGCAGTGAAAGTACTGGACTTTGCTTTCTGTATCCTGCTTGCCAAGGTTCTCCAAGGGCTTGTGTGTGCTTGCCTTCTGTTAAGCAGTCTCAGGGCCATCAAAGACTTCATCAGCAGTCCCTGAACTCCTCTGCTGGGAGTTCTGACCTGCCAAGTGGTGCCAATTCCAGTTCTGGGCCCTTGGACGTGGCTTTGCTGCAAAGAAGAAAATCCATGCATCAACCTTCAGCATAGGTTTTTGCCGCTGCAGCAACGCCATGCGGTTGAAAAACCAACGCATCCCCACAGTGCGGCTGAAGAATCAACACAGTGCCTGCAGTGCAGCTGAAAGATCGCCACAGCCCGAGTCCCGACCACTGTGTCACTGACATCCGTGGCATGCGCTCCGACTCCGATGCAGGCCCTACTGTGCAGCTGAAGAAATCGACGCATCACCTGCCACGTGGATGGAAAATTGACACAACGCCTGTTTCGCCACTGCCGCATTGACCCATCGCGTCTGAATTTTTGACACAAGTCGACAAGTTCTTCATCGAAATTGCCCAGCAATATGGAACCGAGGTTGCGTGCCCAGAAACCGACGCATCACCTCCCCTCATGGTAAGGAACTGATGCATCACCTACCCTGACAGTAAGGAATTGACGCATCACCTCACCTGCGCTGCAGTAAGGAACCAACGCATCACCTCCCCTGGCAGTAAGTACCTGTCACATCATGTCCCCTGGGAGTAAGGAACCAACGCATCACTTTGCTTTTCCGGCGCCTCACCTCCCCTGCGCCTGTTTTCGTCTTTGATTTTGACACATCCCAGGTACTTTGTGATAAAAGTAACGCATCCGTAGTTTCCTACAGAGTGAACTTTTTGAACCCTTTAAAAGTGATATCTGAGCTTGTGTATGTTGGATGTTTGTCATTTTGGTCTTATTTTATTTAGGTAAATATTGGTTACTTTTCTAAACTGGTTTGTTGTCCTTTTGTAGTGTTTTTACTGTGTTACTGTGTGTTTATGTACACATGCTTTACTTATTGCCCTTACCAAGGGGGTGAGCAGGTTTATCTTAGGTGTGTAACTCCCTTAACTTGACTAGAATAAGGGTCCCTACATGGACACGGTGCAAACCACTGCCAATTGCCAACTAGAGACTCCCATGTCTAACAACTCTCATAGGGTATACATAGAGGTTGAACAGTAGCATTACAAGCACTGCCTCTTAGAAGGAAAACAGAACCAAGGTGCATTCAAAATTCAAGTTCTCATCCTTATCAATCGATGCTGATTGTTTAGAAATGATGCAAACATCTCAGATCCACTCCCACGATGAACATGTGAGACACCAACACCCCTAAGACCTCTGTTGGGAAATGTAGTTGAACATTGCTGACAAATCGAGTAACATGAGGAGGCAGGAGGGACGTTTATTCAGAATGTAGTGCATATCATCAAAGATATTTAGCATAGCCATTTCGGTGCCACAGCCCTGTGGCAAAATAAATTGATAATAGGACAAAAGTTGATTTAGCTCTGTTTGATTTGACAATTGGATGGCAACACGTCTCCAATATCTCGTCCCTGCAGAACAGGTGCTTACAGCTCTGTAGTTACCATAATCATGTGGCTCATCTTGCATGTTTTACAGCAGAGGTGTGACATGATCAATGTTTTGAATATCTAGGAAAATAACTGTCAAGTACTGAATACTGAGAAAGTTTGTTGAATCCCCTTCCTGGGAGCCTGATATAAAGGCAACTCCTCTCAATATCTGAGGTGCCATCCTGCACTCAGTAGTTCACATAAAAACTAGTAAGAGTCTCCATAAGTGAGTTCCAAATAGGAGGAAAACACACAGGTTAAAAACCTCCTTGGCCAAGTTGTAGATCTTGATATGGGATGAAGATTAATGTAGAGATGAATAGCAAGGCACCAAGCTCTCATGGTGATCAGAGAGACGAAAGAGTCGAGCAAGAAAAATACAGAAGAACTCCAACAGAATCTGCATTTACAAAGGAACAAATATCAGGGACAAAAATAGAGCCAAATTGGTATGTAACACAAAAAAGTAAGTTTAGGAATGTGTTAAGACTGATCCATCACTTGTAGATGCCCCCTTATATAAGATTTGAACAGAAAACGATGACGCTAGCAAAATCCTTCTACAATCTTTTTTGCACTTTCCTAAATTAATATTTGATTGGAGTTAGAGTACTAAATCGGACTTTTCCAAACACTTGTACTATTCCAATTTTCGTGGGATTAATGTTAAAGGGGTGAATCTACCCACCCACCTATATGCATGTAACTTACTGATGGAGGGATTAGAGATAGAATCATAAATCTGGTATAGATACCAATAAAGATATAAACTAATGGTAAATGCATCTTTCATGCAATTTACATGGGGAAAAAGAAATGGAAATTCTTTAGGTGATAATAAAAAATAAAGTTGTTCTTGACACTATGTAAACTGTTACTCATATTTCATAGTTAGAAATATGTCGCTAAAGTTCTAAAAATTAAAAAAGAAGGACCAGTAAGAACGTTGTCTAATAGTATAATGAAAAAATATAATAAAACCATATAAAAAATAAAATAATAAAAAACTATGGGCCAGATGTACGACCGTTTTTTGCGGTCGTAAATGGGAAATCAGCCCGTTTGCGACCGCAAAAAAGGGTCCTGGCATGTACAAATGCTATTTTGCGAGTCAGTGACTCGCAAAATAGCGTTTGGGACTCTCGCCATTAGGAAGGGGCATTCCTTCTTAATAGCGAGTCACAATGGAAAGTACCATTGTTTTGCAACCAAATTTGTGGCTGCCAAACACTCGCAGTTTGCCACCTACTTCCCAGGGACCACTGCCTGCCCTAAAAGATGAAACAGAAATGTTTCATTTTTCTTTTTTAAATGCATCCTGTTTTCCTATAAGGAAAATGGGCTTCATTTAAAAAAAAAAAAAAAACTGCTTTATTTAAAAAAGCAGTCACAGACATGTTGGTCTGCTGACCCCAGCAGACCACCATCCCTGGGAGTGCTAGCCATTCCTAACAGGGTCGTAAATTGCACCTGCCTCATGAATATTAATGAGGTATGCAATTTGCGACCCCATTAGGAATCGCAAACAGTGTCTGAGACACTGTTGTGCATTCCAATTTGCGAGTGGCAAATAGCGAGTCGCAAAACGACGTAATTTGAGAGTCGCAAATTGGTAGAGTCGTACATCTGGCCCCACATGACTAGAAATAATAATAATAATTAAACACTTTTAAAAGCACTATACGTGAGTGTGTGTGTTTGTGTGTGTGTGTGTACTGGAAAAAACGTTAAAATTACTTAATTGTTAAGTATGGTAATAAGCTTATGTTAATGACATCACTGATAACATTGAAAATGACATAATTGATGCCATTATCCGATGATTATGACAGTGTTCAATAGGCTTTGTGGACCTGAAATAATTAAACAAGGTACACCTGTATTCAATTTTATATCACCAATAAAGGAATCTCATGGTGGTTAATTTATTGTGAACACATTTTACTGGTTTCTGAACAGTGCACAATGTAACTTTCAATATACACAAGCACACTTGACTAAAGCTTACCCTGTTTCCATTCTATGCATCCACTCATGTACACACAGTAACTCTATGCTGTATATAACAATAGGGTCTTTACTAACTACTTAAAAAAAAAAAAAAGGGTTTATGGAGTAACGTGAATAGCAGTATCATTGATGATGTCATCAGCGATGTCACCAGTGATGCCATTTAGCATGTCACGAGTGATGTAATATGTGAAGTTAGTTCAGTAAACTATAACTCGCAAATTTCTGTGGTTTTCAGTCATTAAATGGTAATTCTTATCTCATTTCAACACCTAAATATAATGTCACTTTAACCCTTGATTTTGTTTGAGTGCATTTCTGTTTTTCAACATAAGCACAGACCTTATTACCATACTTAACTATGATATCCCTTTAATCTTTAGATTTTTTAGTGAATTTCATTGTTTTTTTAAAAACATATTTAAAACTGTACATATACCAATCCCTCTTGGGCTATCTATGGCCAAACCCTGCAGCGCATGGCCGTAGGCTGTGCGCAATGGGGGACTGGATGCAGGGCCCAGCCGCTGGACAAGCCCTGCACCCAACCCCTCACAGGTGGCCAATCCACAGGAACATAACCGCCACCAATGTAAGAAAGTGAGTTATTAGTATGGTAGGATGTGAGCCCATAGCAAGTAATAAGTCTGCACCCTTCTGTCTATAATGAACCGAGCACCCCATTGTACCACTTGATTCTCTGAGTGTGGTGAGGTAGAGCAGTCCAAGGCATAATCAGGAGTGGTGGTGTGGGCTAGTTCCCAAGTCCCAGGTATGCAATGAACAGCACCCAAACAAATCATTATCCAACCAGTGCTTTTACTTATTAAAAGGAAAAATACTTTAAGATGCACACACTACTTAACACTATGTGTTGGAGGCAGGCTTACTGGCCTCATCGGGGTGTCACCACAGTCACAGAAGCAGAAACATATCATAAAAAGTGAAACATATAACAGAGGAATACAATAACTTTAAAACTGCTAAGAATGGTGCCACCTTACAATAACCTGGTGATTAGCAATAAACCACTTCCATGACCTTCATTATGACATATAAGGCATCATTTTGAATACTGCTATTGTCAATAAAACTTGAGTATAAGTTTTTCTTCGACTTTAAACATGCTGTAAGTGCAATCTTAGGAGCCACCAAACAGAGACTAACCACAAATCAGCGCCTCTGGGCAAAAACTCAAACTTTATGATGCTTGAAACTGTCTACAAACTCTCATGGGGTCTCCAAGTTTACCCACCAGGAGATTTAAGGCGATTTTTACAACAAAACTTTAGTGTGGGCTCCTGTGGGGACTGCCACACTCCTGGAAGCCTGACAAACATTTAGTATAATGTTTCTGGTATCCCTTCCCTTTCTGGGGCAGCACAAGCGGTTTATGCAAATTTTAAATCATTCTTGCAAGTTTTTATGGGGTGCGCTAGGTCCCAGATGATCAAAGCCCCCTGGAGGCCTTTTGATGAAGCAGCTGTGGGAAACTGCCTTTTTTAATTTAGAGGGTGCCCTGGTCCCACCGAGGCACCCACAGCATTTATTTTCATGGAGGCAGTCCCAAAGCCTTGACAGTCCCTGCCAGCTCCTCGTATGCTCAGCACAGCTGCTCTGTGTCACGTGGGAGCCGTCTCAATCTTCTACTCTGAGCAGGAATGAAAGTCTTTCTTCTCACCCTCGGTCAGCTCAGACCGAAGACTTGAGGATGGATGGTTGCCCACTCTCTCAGATACAGGCAAGGTGGGTGAGAGGAGCACCAGGCTGACCTCCTCCTTATGGTCTCCAGGCAGAAGAGAGACACAGGAGACAGATATGAAAAGAATGTGGAGCTGCTTTATTAGTCTTCCATTGCTCCCAGGGACATAGGGGGCCAGAGAGTGAACAGAGTCATGGGGAGGGGCTCTACACACACCCCTTACCAGTCTCCATTTTTGTTTGACATGTGCTGATCCCTGGGGCCCTTGGCTCTCCATGGAGGGTCAAAAAGCACAGAGAATGGAGCGCTCCTTGTGCCTGCTTCAGACCCCCATGCGAGACCAAGCTTCTTTTGATGTTTTCTCAGTGCCAATGGGCCGTAATGGATGACTTGAATGTCCTTTAGTTCCTGGTGGTCCACTCTGAACCCCTACATGGACCTGGAGTTGAGCGTGTGCATTTCTGCCCCCTTCTGTGACCTTTCTTTTTTTTCAGGAGTCCTCTAATGGCTGCACAATGTATTCTTCATGTTATGGCCAGACAATCAGAATCTGCCCATCCACTTGCATAGCTAGATACCAATGGTCCAGCATATCTCTAATTTTTACCCCAATTAACCCCTTCATGCCAACCCGAGCACCTTTTTAAAAGCTAATTTCTCAAAAACAGCTGACCTGATTTACACCACAAAAAGTCCACATTCTGAGTAAAGTTCTAACTTTTGCTAAATTTGAAGTAACTCTGTTCAACCATATTTTCTGTATCAGAGAGCAAACTTTCCCATGGGAATTAACTGTTTGGGTTTTTTCTAATCCTACTTAAAAAACCACACAGTGTCTAGCTCATTTTTGGGGCACATATTCACAGTTCTGTGCCCCAGCAAAAAGCATGACGCTTTATGGATTTTTGTTTTGCATAAGATCAATTTCCAACTGCATCAAGCTCCATGCCTTTTTTGTGAACCTGATCACCAACACTAAATAAAAGGACAACAAACCAAGAAATGCATTTTGGAGGACATTATTTCTAAAACTACAAATATGAGTGCATCTTTTTTTCCTCTAACACCCCGGCAAAGGCACTTGCCCAGTAAGGAACCAGATCCTGTTCGGATGTCCCTGTTTGGATTTTTTCTTAGGCTCAGGAAGAAAACTTCCAAACAGTATCTAGCTACTTGCTGGGGCACAGAAATATGGGTCAGTGCGCCATCAAGGAGCTGGATGTGGTTTGGTTATTGCTTTTGCTCAGGAACGAGCAATTGAGCTGTGGTTTACTTCGTTTTCACTGTGTACCAAGCAGCCATCACTTGATAACCAAAAACCTTACAAATAGAAATTGAATGTCAATTAAAGTTGTACATTTTTTAATGTACCCAAGAGTTTGAGTTTAAGGCTAAGGGACATTTGTACCATTCTGAATTATGGATCATCCATAATGCTAGGTGATTCTGGAGAAGATTGTGCAAAAGTCTCTTTTGTAGACACTCGCTTTGAAGACACTAGCTTATGAGAGAAAGCCAACATTATTGATACATTCTAAATAAAATAGCAAATGTCATATCATATTGCATTTCCACACATTTCCCTAGATTTAAACAGTAGCCAATAAAGGTTCCCTCAAGTTCAAGAAAAGCCCAGGAGCGCAACCGTGGAAACTGAAACTTTGATCAACACAGATATACTGCACAGTGCATCAACTCACCAGTCTGCACTGTATTGCATCACTGAGTAAGGGCAGGAGTGCATAGTATTTAGACCATACCACACTTTCCTCACATATCAGACTACACTGGCACACAATGTGCTAACACTAACACAGGCACCTTTGCACCATGGTGCAAGGGCGTCTATATTGGCACTAGACAGTCCACATTGTGCCAGTAATGAGATAAAGGACATGTATGCACCATACTACATTAATACAGTGCATTCCTGTAGATGTATGTGTGCCACAGAATCCAGCACACATAGGTTGCTGGCAGTGGCGTAACAAAACTTGAGGGAGACCCCCTGTGAAGTATATGCAAGGGGCCCCCATGCTCCGGACCCAGTCCGCAGCTCTCAGGCCAGGGACCTGCCAGTGCTGGAGGTGGCCCCTGGAGCGCGGGGGCTTTTGTTACGCCACTGGTAGCAGGAGTGTCTTGGAAGACTTCAGTTACTTTTCCTTGTTACACATCACCTGGGAAGACCATTTTGTTTGTTACATTTAAAGGTTTACCTGGTATGAGCTACATGTCACACCTCATGAACCATGGGAGTTGCATGGAGGCACCCCTACAATGCCCACGGAACCTCTCCCTTGCACACAGTGATGGTACACTGCATTTTGCTCAGTGTTGCATTGCTTGATGCCTTTACGACATTCAAAGGCACAGAATGTGATTTTGTAGTTTTAACATGTGTGACTTGGGGATTTGCTTTACATGTGTATGATAATGCATGGTGCATGTATGAGGCACACCCCTCATACATATGGCCCTATCTCCGTAAACAGACACAGAGATGGCTAATTTGTCATACATTTTTACTGCTAATAGTTCTGCTATGTACGACAGATTTGCTCACCAACAAGTTGGCCATTCCCATATCACCCATTTATGAAGCCTCGTTGATGAGGAAGTGCCTGAAGATGTAGGCATCATGCACATTCCCTGGGTATTTTGCCAGCACATGGATGAACATCCCCCGAGAGTCCACAATGACTTGGACATTGATGGAGTAGGTTTCTTCCTGTTGCGGTACTGGTGTGATGTTGCAAGGAGTACCAGTTGCACATGTGTGCAATCCATGGCTCCTAGCACATGCGGGAATCCAGTACTGGCATAGAAACCTTGTTTGGTGTCCAGCTTCTATTGTTGTGTCATGGGGAAGAGGAGGTACTGGGCTGTTAGGAGGATTATGGCATCCAGGACAGAGATAGGAAGGAAGAAAAAGATGGTTGTGATATTCCAGCCACTCTGGCTGTTATGATCTGGAATAAACTAGATGCCAGCATGTGGGGGACAGCCATCAGCTTGACCTGCGGAGGGATGTTGGTGGGCCTGTCAGTTGGTGGCTGGAGCCTTGGCGGTATCTGGTTCAGCAGTTCTATTATGGACTCCCTCCTGAGTCGTTAGTATGTGACGACTTCATCCTCCCTGAGGTCAATGAGGGAAGTCTGCTGGCGAAAAACAAGCTCCCTTCTCCTGCGCTGCCTACGTGGTGGGGGTTGGGGAGGTGGTGGGGGTCTCCTCACAACTCTGAGCTGCAAAATGAACACCTCTATGGTGTAATGGAGCTTGGAAATTGTTTTGGTGACTTGTGTTTATGTACCAGAGCCAATGCTTCATTTCTTACGCCTGGTTGCCGATGCACAATAATTTTGACTCATTTTAGGCTCTGTGCGACCCTTGACGGTGATGTGTCACACACTAACACAACCATAAATATCACAGCGTTGGCTTTACGGTGGATTTTACGAGGGAACACCCACCTTGAATATATCATTCTCTGCATGACACAGCCAGTTCTGGCGCAGGGAAATTCCGACACAGGCCTACCAAAACTGATGCATTTGGCCACATGCATCAGTTTGTAAATATGGAGTACTGTCTGTGTTGCCGTTGCATCAAAAATAGTGACGCAATGGCAGCGCAGGCCTCTCATAAATAAGCCTCTTAGTATAAATGAAAAGGACCATATTCACTTTGCGCTTTTAGTAATAAAGTTGGCTGTTTTTTGACAAATTTACAAAGACCTGGTAAATTTAGGGGTGTGTAAATTTCGTACAATTTATTTTTACCTAATTACGCGAACCCCTGCAAAACTAACCGAAATTATATTATTATTATTTTTTTTTTATTAGCTCAATCCATGTCACAAATACATATCATATCAGTTGTGGTCAATACATACAAATTAATTCAATACCATTTCCAATAACAGAGTTAATAAAACAGAAAAACAGAAACAAGGAACATATTTCAATCATAATATCATTATATAACCAAAATTGGGCATGTATTTCATATATTGTATCATAGATTCCCATATCTGCATCCCAAGTTTTTGCCGTCTAGCTGGCTTCAAAGAATATAAACTATATTCCATATTAAACACATGCTGAGATTCCCTGACCATAACACAAATTCTAGCTCGTGGTGACTTGTACATACTCTGCATCGCCTTGATAAATTCCGGCCCAAACCCCATCCCCTGCATAATACCCCACATAAAAACCCAAGATATGGGATCAAACGCCTTTTCGGCGTCGAGAAATATTAAACCAAACTTTTTATGATACACATTAGTGTAGTCTATGAGAGTGATAACTCTATGAATATGATTAATGGTACTTCTACTGGGAATAAATCCATGTTGGGACATAGAAACTAAAGGCGTAATAACTCGCACTAACCTATTAGCTAAGATCTTAGCATAAATTTTCCCATCAGCGTTCAACAGAGATATTGGTCTATATGACCCTGGTTTAGTAGGAGGCTTATCCTTTTTTTTTAACACGACAATATTAGCCTCTTCCCAAGATGGAGGCGCATTCCCCAGCTGGACTTCCTGAAAAACACCCAGCATATCAATTTTCAACACCTGAAGAAGCAACTGATAAATCTCTAACGGTAATTTATCTGGTCCTGCAGCTTTCCCACGCGCTAACTGTCCTAATGCTTCCTCCATTTCCTCCATTGTTATCAATTCGTCTAATGATATTTGCTCCTCAGCACTTATCCTGTTCAGGTCTATTTTCTGACAAAAATTCTCTATATCTAATTCATCTAAGTCATATTGCTTATATGACTGCGTACAGGTGAGAGGGAGTGGGGATGGGGGGGTGTCAGGGTGGGTTAAGGGGTTGGGGGCACAGGGGGGTTTGTGGGTTAAGTGTGAGGGGGTGGTGGAGGGGTATAATTCACAAAAATCAATCCATGCGCAAGTATTTTTGTTTTTTTCAATATGGTCAATAAGTATTAGACAAAGATTAGGAATGAGTCAGGTAATATCGGACAATCATGTTGGAAATGGCGGTTAATGGAATTCGTATATGTTCATTTAATATGTGTGGCCTTAATAATAGTAATAAAAGGCGTAGGATAGCCGCAGAATTACGTATTATCAAACCAGACATCCTGTGTATTCAGGAAACACACATACCTTGGTCTAAACGCAAACTGATGGAAGAATTAGGATACACACTTTTTGCTGCAACTCGGCAGACTAGCACTAATAGGGGAGTAGCTATTTTGGTACGCACTGGTATCAGTGAGACAGGAAGCGTAATGGTGGATAATTATGGAAGATGGGCGATTGTAGAATGTATTATTGGAACGACCAAGTGTACTATCTGCTCAGTCTATGGGTCAAATGTAGACGAAGCTGGTATATTGGAAGTGCTAAATGTTGAATTGGCATTATTGCCTACCCCGTTAATCTTATGTGGAGATTTTAATATTCACTTGGAGGGGCAAATTTTAAGTCCAAAATATAAGTATGTGGGCCGAAAATCTAAAGTTTTTAAGGCTTTAGTTCAAGTGCTGAGGGATCATGGCTTAGTGGATACATGGAGGACTATAAATCAGGCAGATCCCGGATACACGTTTTATTCACATCCGCACCAAAAATTGGTACGACTAGATTATATATTCATGTCCAGGGCACTTATAGTTGGAGCAAAAATGCAGGTTTGGCCTCGGATCATGGTCCCTTATTGCTAGATCTTTATACGATAAGACAGAGGAAAGTTGGAAGGACATTTACTTTTAATAGGAAATTATTGAACGACAAGGCATTTAGAGATCATATGCTCAGGTGGGCTGGGGATTCTCTTGAGATAAATAGGGGATCAGCTTCTAGCCCTATTGTATGGGACACTCTTAAAGCAGGAATACGGGGAGAGGTATTAAGCTTTGGGCTAGCTAAACAAAAACAAGGCCAAATAGTTACGCAGCAATTACTGGATGAGCTTCGGGGCGCGGAATTCGAATTGATAAAGATTCTTAGACAGGGTTCAGACTGCAAAGCCATATATAGTAAGATAGCATGTGCCAAAGCTAAAATAAACGTGATTTGGTGCAAGGAAATTGCCCTCCAATATAATACCTATAAACAAAGCAGATATGAATATGGAGAATCGACTGCGCGGTGTCTTGCACAGAGACTTAGAGTTAGACAATCCTCCCAGAGAATTTCGGCTATCATCGACGCGGCGGGCAAAACCGTCGAAACAGAAGAGGGTATCATGGGGTTTTTTATGAGTTTTATCAAGCGTTATATAAACCGAAATTATATTTAGTGCAAATCTGGTATTTAGTGCTATGTTTAATTGTGAAATTCATCCTTGCGTCTATTTTGGATTACGCATACATTTTGCACTATAAAAATAAAAATAGTGCAACAGTAGCCATTCACGTTATTGTCGTTTGCATTGGTCCCATGCTCCAGCACTAACATTCTGTGGTAATTTCATGTCACAAGCATAATGTGAAATTTGGGTAATTAAGTGAGTTTATGCCAGTGTTATGGAAATTTTGCTCAGGCTTAGCCAAAGTGCATAAGAGAATACTTCTGTTGTACTACTTCCCATACTCTTAAATGCACTTGGGAATTGGCCCCAATATTGCATTCTCATGGCTCTGAATAACTGATTGC
This sequence comes from Calotriton arnoldi, assembly GCA_963921515.1. Taxonomy (NCBI): domain Eukaryota; kingdom Metazoa; phylum Chordata; class Amphibia; order Caudata; family Salamandridae; genus Calotriton; species Calotriton arnoldi. Next base: position 426,065 of record CAWUFW010011467.1, read on the forward strand.
AAATCTGTTACATTAGCATGGCCTAATAAATCCATAACAAATTTCACATTCACATGAGGTACTTGTAAAATGATGTGCAAGTATGAAATCTTTTCAAAGAATGGGCATGTTTTAAACTGCAGTTTATGGCACCTTAACAGATAAATGCTGCCATCCTTCCCTCCCTTGCAGATTTAAAAATGAATATTAAGGACTCATTGCCCCACTCTACCACAGACCTGCACTTTTAAAAGAGTAAGTGGGTTTTGCAAACTCCACACACTCATAGATCCCATGAACATTTTTAAATCGAGCCTGCTCTGTGAGGCATGCTATATTCGATATATGAGCTATCTGGGACTTTGGACACACGCACCGCTTTTGGTTGGTTAGTTGGGCTGCTTTTGAAAATGTATTTTCTCTGGTTTGTTAATATTTTGCATCTGTCCCGCCTTTCGGTGTTGGTTCCCTCCCAGCAGACATCACCAATTGATTCTTTTGGTTGGCCAGCTCTGGCCATCTCTTGACTCCTCTCTAGCACACCTTCCCCCCCTCCCGTCACGCACGAATGCAGCATCCATCCATGTCGTTATCTGGAGGGGAACATTTAGGCTCTTTTCAACAGGCCACTGGCCTGCTGAAGAATGTCATGGGATCCATAAGATCAAGAATAAACAAGCATTTGCAATGCAATAGGTCTTGCATTACTGAAAGTTTGACCTATTAGCATTGCAAATAATAATGCAAAGCCAATAGCGTGAACTTTCAGTAATGCGAGGTCTATTGCATTGCAAATGCTTGTTTTTGATATTTTAGAGTTTTTCTGAACTAGATTGTCCAGTGGTAGGGCCACTAGGGAATGTAATAGGCCTGGGTGAAATTTAAATTATGCTGGAGTACACAGATTCAGATTTCACCGATTTTGCTAAAATCTCATGTAATTATGTGAAAGCAAATTACGTGAATTTTACACACCCCAGGAATGACTACTATTTTGGATAGCGAATCTCAAAACGTTTGATTGAATAATAAAAAAATAATAATAATATAGGCTTAAATACATCACATTCTCTGAACGAGGGGTTCTTGTTATTCATGCCAACTTTCAATGTGCAAGGAAAAATTTCCCGGATGACCATGTGATGACTCTGTTAAACAATTGAGGAAATGCGTTTTTCAAATACCTGTCTGGTGTAGGCTCAGTGTGGGGGCGATAGTCGTGTTGCTTGAGTGTACAGACACACAGCCAGCCCTTCGGATGCCCGCAGAAGAGTCCAGCCTTAAAGGCCGCGCTTCTGCTCTTGGAGAACAGCGGCAGCAACACCGAAGGGATCAAAGACAGCTTTTCACAGCCTGTGTCAGACCCACTGAGGGAGCGGAGGAGTGAGATCTCGCAAGCGGATCTAAAAATATGACTTTGTTTCTGGAAATATTTTGCACAAGGTAGCTTCCTACTCCCTGAAACTCCACATATAACAGGATTGAGTCCGTTTGATCCTGGGCGATGAGTCCTGCTAACAAGGTAACTCGTGGACAGAGGCAGCAGGCCGGGCAGTGCGCTGCTCAGCTCGTGAGGGATACCACCGACTGAGGAAGTGGCTAATGATGGGAGGAAAGCATTTCCCGCCACCCCTTCCCCCAACCCAGCCTCCCGGACTTCCACAGTCCTGCAGCATGAACTGACAGCCGTGCTCACTTTTTCTTGTTTCAGCAGTTTGCTTGATTATAAGGCATATCACTGGCTGTCAGGTCCCTCCCATGCGCCGTCCCTCTTCTCAGTGCTCGTGCGTGATGGCAGCCGCGGGATGCACTTCCGATGATTGAATCTGAATCCTCCCCCCTCCCCTATATGTCTACGCTCCCTCCGTTTCTCACATTCTCTCCTCCTGTCGTCTGTCTCTCTACTAGCTCTGCTCTCACCATTCCTGTCATCCATCACGTGTCCTCGTGGCCTGCTGTTCTCGCAACAAGGCATAGGTTTGAGCTGCTCTCCACAGCTGCCCCCTTGCTAATGTGTGAGTGACCAGGCACAGAAAACAACCTTTCCGTATGTAGCCTATGCAGTCAGCCCAGCATTGTGATATGTCAAGAAGACATTGATTTACACCCAAGAAATGTTTTAAGTAGAAGTGGGTCAAAAGCGACTTGGAAACAGGTTCCTTCCTGACCCTATATTCATGTTCTTTGGTTTACAGGGGAAACCAATGATTGATGTAGAGTCGCGCTCTAGTCTCCCGGTCACGTGTGACTGGGGAGGCTGAGAGGGCGACAGGATATCCGGCCGTGAGGGGAACGGCCGCGATTATTGTTAAGGCGGTTTTCCGGCGCTCTCTGCCGAACGAGAAATAAAGCGTTACCCTGCACTTGGCGTCCGCCTCATTATTACCCACAGGCCTCACTACAAATTGGCGATGAGGCTGGGGAGGCGGACGCGACGGCCGGGAGAGAAAAAAAAAAAAAAAAAACAATATAAAGGGAAAAAAACGCCCGGCGCACCTACGGCAGCGCCGCGACGCTGCGGGGGGCGGAGAGCGCGGCAGAGAAACTGCCGCTCGTTGATTGCACAGGGGGGCGCCCACCACCAACTGCAGGACTGCTGAGGGGCCCCGGGAGCAACAGGACGATCCAGCAACCGGCCCAGTGAGGGCCCTGCCAAGGGTACAGCACGGGGAGGTAGGAGACGCTCCTCCTCCACTGGAGCAGAGCCCTATAACCCACAACAAACCCACGGAGGGACACAATACAAGCACTGTACAGCCAGGCGCTTAACCCTTTAACGAGCACAGCATACTGGCAGTCACCGTGCCTGCTGGGAGAGGCCCATAGGACGGGAGGCTTGGAGACACGCGCACCTAGCGTCAAGGGCCCAACGGGACACACAGGGATCGCGCTAGGAGGAAGGTGCAGCACAGAGCGCACACGCACTGGACTCACAGAGCCCCTCCTGCACGGAGCCAAGCCCCACAGGCAACCAGTGAGACGTGCCCAGATCACGCAGCTAGCCAGCCCACGCCCTAACACGAGGGGCCAGCGAAGCAGCTACCCAGTTCTCGACCCTGGCGCACCAAGGACCAGGCCACACGGGAGTAGCTCCCACGTCCCAAGTTAGTGCGACAGGCCAGCAGGACCAGAACGCTCCAGGTAGCCCTCCGCCCAGGACAGACGACGCACCTCCAGGGAGACAAGTCACCATGTGCGCCCAGACATTCTCCCTCACGAATCCAGTACCTTTCCTCCCGAAGCCGGGGGAACCGGCAATGAAATGGGAGGACTGGAAGGAATACTTCCTCAACTACCTGTCGGCGTTGGAGGATGAGGGGGACGAAGTTTTTCCGAGTACGAGGAAAAAGAAGATCCTACTGCACAATCTGGGTCCGGAAGGCATACGAGTTTATAGGAACATGGTGAAAAAGACCCGTCCTCAAGATGACGTCGACGTGTTCCAACACGCCATTGACGACCTAGACAGTCACTATCAGCCGGTGGTATGCACAGCAATAGACCGGTTCAACTTCTTCCAAAGGAAGCAGAAGACAGGGGAGTCCGTAGATGACTATGTAGCCGCATTAAAGAGTTTGGCGATCACCTGCAAGTTCGGAGGCCTCCATGATGACTTCATACGCGACCAAATCATTATGCACACGGTAAACACGTCCATACAAGAGAAATTATGGGTCAGTGGCGACGCTCCCCTCAGAGAGATAGTGGCCATGGTCAAGAAGGCGGAACTTTCCAAGAGGTGCGCGGAAGCGGCGAAAAGGGACAATGTCAGCAGACCTCTGGTGGGCAAAGTCACGGAGGCTCCCTCCCCGAGAATGGAAACCGCACGCTACAGAGAATTATAGACGACAGAGGACGAACACAGCCAAACCGGCGGGACACCCGACGGCCCAAGGAATGGACAAGCACAATTGTTACAGGTGCGGGAGTCCGGCACATGCAGCCAATGACAAACGATGCCCAGCCTTTAGGGCAAAATGCCTGTATTGCGGGATAATGGGGCACTTTGAGAAAGTATGCAGACGTAAGCCTCGGAAAACCACAGTGAAGTATGTGACCCACGACACGGAACCGGAAGAAGAAGGTGGGGAGGAGGACGACGACACAGTGCTGTGTATAGACGATCAAATCTTAGGCATCGACTGCTCCAGGACACGCAAGCCGTTGTGTGAACTTTCCATAGGAGGGATCCAAGTCTCCATGGTAGCAGATTCCGGCTCACCATACACCATCATTCAGCGCAGTGTATGGGACCGAGATTTCGCACAAGTCATAGGCACACACCTGCTCTCTCCGGACATCCATCCAGTCACCTTCACGGGGAACCCATACCCATGGTGGGATTTCGCCCCTACGATTCGAGTTCAAGGGCCGCAAGGCAGAAGGGAAGCTGTATGTGGCAGAGAAGGGACCCTCAGTGTTGGGATGGGTGGACCAGGGAGAACTGGGTATCCAACTCAACCCAGGAGGCCCGACGAAAGTACTGATGACAGGCCAGGCAGGCACGTACGAGACCCACAAGTGGAAAGCAGACTTCCCAACAGTTTTTGGAGGCACCATTGGCAAGTTGACGAAGTTCTCCCATAAGATATGCCTCAAGGAGGGCGCGAAACCCGTGAGTCATAAGGTGCGGAACATTCCGTTCAATAGTAGAGAGGCTGTGCAGCAAGAGTTACAACGTCTTGAAGATAATGGAGTTATAGAGCCCATCGAAAGTGCGGAGTGGCTAGCACCTCTGGTCGTGGCCAGGAAACCCAATGGTAAGGTGCGATTGTGCATTGACTTGCGCGAGCTCAACAAGAACATTATAGTAGACAAGTTCCCACTGCCCAAAATAAATGAAATGCTGGCACAAACAAAAGGCGTCCAATGGTTCTCGACAATAGATCTGACCTCGGCGTACCATCAGATAGCACTCTACCCGACGTGCAAGAAACTGACCTCGTTCATCACACCGTTCGGATGCTACCAATTCCGACGAATGCCGTTTGGCCTGGCATCCGCCGCGGCGGTGTTCCAAAACTAATGCACAGGCTTTTTAAAGACACGGAAGGGGTGCAGTATTTCCAGGACGATATCCTGATCATGGGAAAAACCAAGTCAGACCACGATGCCAAGCTCACGAAGGTGCTACGTATCCTGGCGCACAATGGTCTTACAGCAGAGTGGGACAAGTGCCGGTTTGGAGTAACCTCCGTGACATATCTGGGTCATGAAATAAGCGACAAAGGTTTTGCGCCGAAGTGGGCCAATGTGAAAGCGATCAGGGATGCACCTACACCCAGAAGCAAAGACGACGTCCGCTCCTTCCTGGGTATGGCAGAGTTCTATAGCAAGTTCGTGCCTCACTTCGCCACCAAAATGCACAGTATGCGTCAGTTACTAAAGGAAAAAACGGCCTTTGAGTGGACGGAGGCGTCCCAGGAAGAGTTTGGCGTAATCAAGGACGACATCTGCAAGGCGGTCCCCCTCCATGGGTTCGACCAAAAGGCCTTATCGATCCTCACCACGGACGCCAGTGACAGAGGATTGGGAGCAGTCCTGATGCAACGGTCAGAGGAAGGGGAAATGACGACGGTCAGCTTCGCGTCCCGATCTCTGGCTCCTAATGAAGAAAAGTTCAGTGTAGTAGAAAAAGAAATGCTAGCCGCAATTTGGGCGATGGAACGGTTCCGCCAATTCCTGTGGGGCTCCAGATTTGTGCTGAAGACAGATCACAAGCCATTGGTCAAGGTGCTCACATCCAGTGGACATGCTAGTGCAAATGACCTTAAGGTTACTGGACTATGTGTACGACGTAGAGTACATCCCAGGGGCAAAAAAACGAGTGGCTGATTACCTCAGCAGAGCAGCCGTAATGGAAATGCCACCCCCACAGACAGAGGAGGATGACTACACCATAGCCTTTGCGGAAGATCAGGAAGCAGTTATAAGTGCGCAGGAATGGAAATTGGCATATGAGAGCGATGCACGCCTCACAGCAGTGAAAGGGTTCATCATCACAGGATGGCCAGAAAAGAAACGCTTGGACGCTGACCAGCGCAAGTTCTACGAAGTAAGGGAGGAGCTGTCGGTAGGAGAAAGGAATGTGTTCCTCCTTCGGGGAGACAAGGTAGTACCTCCGGAACACCTGATAGAGAAGTTACTGACGATCCTACACGAAGGGCATCTAGGCATCGTCAAAACAAAGCAGAGAGTCAAACAGGCTTACTGGTGGCCCGCGATGGACTCCCAAGTAGAGAGGCATGTCAGGAATTGCGTGCAGTGCAGCAACGCGGACAAGTCACAGACCACACTGAGACCGCCATTGGGGAAGTTCCACAATCCTGCAAACCCATGGGAAGAAGTAGCGGTGGATATCTTAGGCCCTATACTAGATGCCCTAAGCGAACCGAAGTATGTTATAGTACTGGTGGATCGGTATTCAAAATGGCCTGAAGTAGAAGTGTGCGATACAGTGGACACAGACACCGTGCTGGCATTTCTCACCTCCACATTTCTGAGGGAAGGAATCCCCAGGATTATAACCTGCGACAATGGTCCCCAGTTCACGTCAGATAAGTGGAAGGCATTCATGGAGAGGAATGGTATACAGACCAAACACACCCCGGTTTATCACCCGGCCGGGAATGGCTTAGCCGAACGATTCAACAGGGTGATAATGGGATCAGTACAAGCTGCCATTAGTGCAGGAAAAAATTGGGAGGTTGAACTCAGATGCACGGTGTGGGCGTACCGCATCACTCCCACCAAGACAGGATACAGCCCTTTTAAAATATTGAGGGGGCGGGACCCATTTACCAGAGACAATGTGGCGTGGAAAAACGGACTGTACAGAGCAAATGGTCCCCAGCAGTGGTACGAAACAATCTGGAGAGGGCACAAAGGATCTACACTGATCACTACAACAGGCGACACAACGTCAAAGAAGCGGCACTGGAAAGAGGTGAATGGGTCAGAGTAAAACTGGCCCAATTGAGAAGGAAAGGCGAGAGCAGATTCAGTACGCCCTTGCAAGTGCGAGAGGTATACACCAGATCTGCCCTATTGAGCGATGGGAAGACATGGTCAAAAGACAGAATGTCCAGATGCAACAGGATAATGAAGTGGGCCAAGACAGAATCAACGCAACCAGGAAGTAATGAGGAGCAGATGGCAGGAACAGAGGAATCTGGCAGAGACGACAGGGACATCCGAGTAGAGGACTTGAACGGTATGGACACACAGGAGAGCCTTGACGACTCAAGGCCACAGGTACAGCAAGAAAACCAAGGGGGGTGGAGTGCGGAAGGAGAGGGTAACACACGAGAGTCACCTGGTGATGCCCCTTCCAATGGCAGCAGAAATTGTAAGACTGGCACCCCGTTAAGACACACACGCTTAGGCAGAGCGGTGAGGCTACCGAAAAGATATCAGGACTATGAGATGGAGACATAGCCATCTTGGACCCTGCATTTGTCTCTGAGGGCGACAGTTATGTTGTGTTATTGTAAAGGGGGAAGATATGTAGAGTCGCGCTCTAGTCTCCCGGTCACGTGTGACTGGGGAGGCTGAGAGGGCGACAGGATATCCGGCCGTGAGGGGAACGGCCGCGATTATTGTTAAGGCGGTTTTCCGGCGCTCTCTGCCGAACGAGAAATAAAGCGTTACCCTGCACTTGGCGTCCGCCTCATTATTACCCACAGGCCTCACTACAATTGATTTCTCAACAATGGCTGTAAAACTAAGGGGTAGATTTACTAAGATTTTAAGCCTTGTTTGCGTCACAAAAGTGATGCAAATCGGCGGAAAATCTTTTTTGTCCAATTTTCTTCCCATTTCCATTTATAACATGAAAGTAACCTGAATCAGCGCATAGCACTGCTTTGCATTACTTAGCACCAAGGGGGGCGTACCATGGGTGGGGCATGGGCGTTCCCATGCAACCACCCAAGGTTTCTGATGCTAAACCCAATTTACTAAATAAAGTTTTTGGGTCCGAAAATAGCGCACCCGTCAACCAGGCGCTTTGAAGGAGAAATGCTTCTTTTTTCTCTCTTTCTTTTCTGACTTCACATGTGTGCTGCACTGTACAGCACACATACAAAGTGGGAAAATGTTAAAAATTAGTCTAAGCATAGTATTTTGTACTGGAAGGGTATCCTTCTAGTACAGAACCTATGTTTGACTCACGGCGGCACCCTTGCACTATGGCGCAAAGGTGTCTCCGGGGCGCACAGCAGCTAATTTCAGCGCCGGTGCTAGGGAGAGGGGAGGAGGGTGCCATATTTCAGTAAATTAGGCGCTCTCCTGCTCTCTCCCTCTCTCACGCAGCGCAGTGCAGCATTTGCATCTGCTGTACTGGGGGAGAAATTGGAAAATCTGGCCCTAGGGGTGTACAAAATTGGTGTAATCTGCTTTTGCATAGCCACACAAAGGGGTAGATTTACAAACATTTTGCGCTGGGTTAGCGTCACAAAAGTGATGCTAGCTAGCAGAAAATGTTTTTTTCCAAATTTACTTTCCAGTGCAAAACCTGTTTTGTGCTGGAAAGTGCCCTAAAAGTAACGCAAAGCAGTGCCAAGCACTGCTTTGCGTTACTTAGTGCTAAGGAGGTGTTACATGGGTGGTACATGAGCGTTTCCATGCCACCACCCATGCCTTTTGATGCAAAACCCAATCTACAAACAATAGTAGACAGGGTTTAATGCTAAAATTTAATGCCATTTGAAAGGAGGCATTAAAAGGACAAATGTTTTTATTTTTATTTTATTTTCCAACTTTGCATGCATGCTGCATACTGCATACATATAAAGTTGGAAAAGTTTTAAAGTGCATCTAAGCATAGTATTTTGTATTGGAAAGGAACCTTTCCCGTACAAAACTTATGGTATACTCAGCCACACACTGTTGCACTATAGCGCAAAGGTGTGTGCCTGGTGCAGAGCAACTGAAATCTGCGCTGGTGCTAGAGAGAGGGGAGAAGACAGCCATATCTCTGTAGATATGGCGCTCTCCTGCTCCCTCCTTGTCACGCACTGCAGCGCAGCATTTTGGCTGCTGCGCTGCGTTTTGTGGCTGTTTTGGAAATCTGGGCCATAATATCAGATAAATTATGGAATATTATGCAAAATGCAAAAACGAGGTTTGGCACTATATTTTAGCACAAAATGCATCCTTTTGTCTATTATGGACATGACACCGCATTTCATGCTAAAAGAAGTGCCAGATACAATAAACAGAAGCCGCTCATGTTCTTGTCATTCTTGTTGTTCCTGTGTGTTCATGCTAAATTTTTGCCACGAATAGTGCGTGATTACCAAAAGTGTCATAATATCATAATTTCAGGAATTTGGCATAGAAACGTAACACAAAGTTACTGAAATTACACAGGAGTATGCCAGGTTAAACATGAATTCCTACTGGGCCCGTTAAGGTAATTCATGTCAGTGATCCAGTCCATGTTTACATTTCACATGTTGCATTTCATCTTGAAAATCGCTAAGAATATTTGCTTTTTGCAGATGTCTTGAGTCTGTCGTTTTTGTATGCCACATATACGTTTTGTATAGTGCATCCTCTGAATTGAGTTCCCACTATGGGGCCGATTCCGATTCGGGCCGGAATTCTCTCCGACCGAGCCGGACCCGGAGAGAATTCCGACCGAATCGGACCCTAGCAGTCCGACCGAATGAGTACGATGCATTCGCATGCCATCGGACTCGATTCGGTCGGACTCCCATTGAAGTCAATGGGAGCCTGGCGTACGACGCGTACGCGGGCTCCCATTGACTCAATGGGTGCGAGGCGGTCAAGGGCGCCCCCTACAGCGTGTACGCGTCCATGCGCATCGCGGAGTACATGCACAGGTAGGGGGGACCCATGGGTACCCCCTGTGTGCGACTCGCGTGCCTACGCATACAGGGGGGTCCGACGCGGACCCCCAAAGTCCGGCTCCGACAGCTTTTTCGAGCCGGACGGCGCGAGCCGGTCGGACTGCTCGCGGCACGCATCGTACTTACCCGGCCGGGAAACGTCTCCATAGCGCGGTGCGAGTCGTGTCCATGCGAGTCGGTCGGAGCGTGTTGAAGCCGCGTTCGAGTCGGTCGGAGTTTTCGCGGGTGCCTGCATCGTACTCGCTCCGCCGGACCCGCGTACGATTCGGTCGGGAAACAGGGCTCCGAATCGGATCAGGTAAATCCGAATCCGATTCGGAGCACTACCGGCCGAGATCGGAATCGGCCCCAAAGTGTCTGTATGAGTTTAGGCTGTGTGTTGGTGTCTATGACATGACACAACTGATGGCTGGGTGTTGATACTGAAGGCAATGAGTTTCTCACAGTGCCTATCACTGGATTCTAAAGGAAGGAGCTCAGTCTACAGGCACATCGAATCCTTGGCCTCTCCACTGAGCACACACAGTGATGTCTCATATGTGCCAGATGTAATTGTAGGAAAGTGTGTGAAGGAGTTTCACAGTTGTTGATATACAGACATCGGCAAAGGAACAGAAACGGCAATGCTCAGAGATGAGTGGGCGAGTTGGCGAGTGGGCGAGTTGTGAGTGTGTGGGGGGAGGGCGGCTGTTGAAGGGGAAGAGACGAACAGGAGCAATTGCAGAAGGAAAGACTGAAAATACAGCGCTGAAGACAAAAGAGATTGTATGTGAGAGATGCAGATGGAGGATTTCAGAAGGATGTGGGGAGAAAAAAAGGCATGTGTTTAACAGAAACTCAGCTGAGAAAAGTGGCGTGAGAGAGCGAACAGGGGTGGTCTAACGGCTAAAGCGTAGACCTCAAAGCTGGGGAACTGGGTTGGAGTCTCAGCAGGGACGCTCAACATCCTGTGATTCTGGGCAAATCACTTCATCTCTCCGTGCATAACAAAATTAATGTGTCCGTCTGTAACGCAACTGGCTCTCATGTCAAGCGCTCTGCAGTGGCATCTGATAGGGAACGGGAGTGGCAGAGTTGAAAAATATTTTTTTCAAAACCACTTACCTCTTCAGCCGTTTCTCCTCATCGTCTCTCTGCTTCTCTTCCTGACTCTCAGTCAGCAGAGAAGCAGGAAGCACACAGGCTCCCCTAAGCCAATCACAATGCTGCAATGCAGCATTGCGATTGGCCTGAGCACCATGGTTCAGTGCTCAGACGGGGACAGGGAGCCTGTGCATGTTCTCCATGCAGGCTGTGCATTACAGCCCGTCAACGAACATGCAATGTGCACATGACTGTTTGGCCAGCCCAAGTCTGCCGGCCAAACCGTCATGCACACTTAAGTGCATCAACCATTCCTCCTCACTGTGGCACCAGCCACACCCCGCCCTAACAAAGCCCTGCAGCATTGAAAAATAAAATGATAATAACGCAGTTATTATCATTTTATTTTTCCCTTTTCCACTGCTCTGAGAGCAGAGGGGCGACGCTCCTCCGCCTTAGCGGAGTAGCCGCCCCTGGTGCTTTGGTACCTTGGGGTCAAGTTCGTTCACCATTCTGGCCATTTTCTTGCAGACATCAGTCAAAAAACAAAAAAGATGAAAACTAACACCTGTCACAAAACAAAAAGGGGTATTGGAAAGGAAGCTAGAATCGTTTGCTGTCCCATACCTCACTTAGGCCCAGTTTACATGCTGAGTGGAGCTGTAGCACCACTCTGCTCAAGTTTATGCGGTCTGTTTCCAGTTGCTACAACACTGGTTTTGATTTTACAGGCTGGAAAATTCGACTGCTAAATTGTTTTGGAATTGCTCTACAAATGCAACTCGCCCCTGGTCTCTGGCCTCAGCTAACCTTCATCTAGGCATATGATTATGACTTTAGTAGAGCAGTATATGCAGGTAGCATATGGCTGTATTTAATTACAAGCGACCTGGTTTTTCTGCACCTGGGTTTTCCGTGTATGTGAATACCGGACTCAGTTTTAACCAGCAGACATTCCAGGTAGTAAAAACGTTTTAGGATTGGGCAGCAAGGGTAGCCTGGGCTGAGAAAGAGTCCTTCTAAAGTCCTGATCATGATTTGAGGGGAGCGGTATCGCTGGGTGGGTTACCACAGCACTAAATTATCAGTGGCCCCGTGATGCTGCGCCCAGTTTTTCCACATACTAGAACAGAAGTTCCAAATGTAATACCCTTGTAATCATACTACTAAAATCTCTTTATGATTGGGCTGCCTGTGCAGCCCAGACTCAGCCTCTGCCTGCTTCCTTCTAAGGCAAAGGGGATAATGCCAGGCCACATCCAGCCAAGCCAAATCCTTCCCTTCCCTCAACCACTGTACCATTCACCATCCTCCCAGACTCCGCCCCACACAAGTCCCAGGTCACATGTACTTCTCATTGCAGAGGGATTACATCCGCACAATTATTTCTTATTCTTCGGAGATTAGCCCACAGTATGCATAGTTAGATGCGGAGATACCATCCAGAATTGCTAATTCCACCTATCTGTAATCTCCACGCCTAACTACGACCATCTTGTAATAGGGTTCTTAATGTACCTTAGTCAAGTGGTCAAAGGTTTGTCACTAGGCCCAGGAGAAATGTCATTGAAACTGGTATAATCTCACATAATTTCCTGCATTTCTCATAAGCATTGCTGTACAAAATGCAGTGGCAGCTCCTCTACTAAGGCGGAGGAGCATCGCCCCACTGCTACTGCAGCAGTGAAAAAAAGAAAATGATAATAACAAGACGTTATTATCATTTTCATTTTCTTTCCGAAGTTGGGGTGTGGCTGGCTCCTTGACACCAGAGCAGGGGAGGAGTGGTTTGCACTCCTCTAAGTGCACATGACGGTTTGGCCGGCCCTCTAGGGCCGTCCAAACCGTCATGCGCACTTGGCATGTTCTCCATTGGGCTGTGTGGCACAGCCCTGTGGAGAACATGCCCAGGCTCCCATGCACTGCCTGAGCATCCAAACAGGATACTCAGACCAATCACGACACTGCTCCTGCAGCGTCGTGATTGGCTGGGAGAGTCTGGAAGCCTGGGTGCTTCCAGTGCTTCCAGCACAGCAGAGAAGGTAAGTTTTTTAGTTTTTTATGTTTAACCCCCCACCCTTCCCGCCCCACAAATCCCGTTCCGAGCGAGCCGCCACTGACAAAAGGCCTTAGATTATGTCATTACGCTATGACATGTAATTAAGACATTGGATAAAAATCCTATTGCGGAAACATGAGAAGAATACAAAAGAACTGCAATCGAGATGTTGTGTTTTGCGTCATCTGTAATTTTGCGCTATTTTTGTTGCATGAAATTCATCCTTGAGCCTATAATGGAAGCTTGGACACTTTTTGGGCAAAAAATGCGAAATACTTAATCATGAATTTTATGTCATAACTTGTAACTTGTATTCTGCAAAGAAAATTGCAGACATTTTGCCAAGGCATATTTGGCACTCATGGACATCAAGTGTACAACAGATTACCTCAGTTCTGGAGATGGAACAATCATACTGTGGTGGGGGGGGGTGTAGAAAGGGGTTAGTCACGAAAGACAGTTATGTGGGGTAGTGGATTGAATTAAAGGCAGATTATGCATTATCATTTACATACTCTGATGGCAATGACTTTGACAACATGGGAAATATGACAGTGAAGTTCCTCTGGATAATTCATTTGCTCACAAACTAACCGCATTTTAAGCATAAATTGGCAATAAGGTGCCTGCTGCAGAGATGTTATACGTTCAGTGGTTTTTAAGGCATAATACTGGTGAGATAACTTGGTTGATTAATGCATTTGGAGGCATGATCTATGTGTACTCTCAAATCATCTATCTGAATCATCACTAAATAGCTCAGGGGATAACGTTCTTCTAGCTGAGAATGGCTTATAAAGGTAGGTTTCAGATTTATAGTTTAAATCAGAAAAATCACCAGGATTATTTTTAGGTTACAGCCTACCAGACAGCGTAGCTGTGTGGTATGTGAAATACATCTTGGAGTTTCCGAAAGTTGACCTGGTAATACATTCTGCCCTTTACTTGCTATTGGCTGTGTGGTTTGTAACTCACGTTTTCTTGCTTCCCATTTGCTGGCTTTACTTACTTTAGGCTGTCCAGCTTGAGTTCGTACCTCCCTATGCAAAAGTCGTGTTTACTGTATTCTTCTACGAACTCCGTTTTCTGTTATATACACGCCTGTAAATCTTGTCCTTATCTCGTCACATTTTCTGATCCTTGAAAGACCGAGGTCAAATGTCAGGTGCTGTCTTCCAAAGGCTCTTGTTTTTCTTGTTACTGAAACTTACCCTCCTCTTGTTGCTAAGGTACCTCTGTGTCTGTCGGAAAGCTTTTGAATTTTTGGTAAATTGTATGCCTGTTTTGCCCCAGAAGCGTGGGAAATTTGACAGTTTGTGATCATTCTACTTTCGCTTCATTGCATGTTTTGAAAACCTTTGTTGTCATTGTTTTTTTTAAATTGTGCGTTCATATTGGACTGTAAGCCAAAACTGCAGTATTTTTAAATTATATTTTTCTCATTTGATTGTTAGCATGAGCAGAAAATACAGATATAATTATATGCTGTACATTAAAAGAGATGGTGGCATAATGGCAAACTAGTCAATTTATCAACCGAGCTGGTGCCTGTGAAAGGCCAATAGGTGTCCCGTATCAGACTCAAAATATATGACTGACTCCCTCCAGCCTATTTGGACTTTCCACAAATCACAGATGAGTTTATGTGCCAGTGTGGCTATGAGTACATCTATGCAGACTGATGATGGGCTGCTGGGTTTACAGCATGATGATGGAGCTTACCACAGAGATCTGTCTTAAAGTAGCACATCACTGTCTCCACGAAAGGTGTACCTCACCAGAGAGATGTACATTGAGAGACAGTGATTTGTTTGAGGGCTGTCCACAAAGAAGCCTTTATTCACCCATTTCCTCCTAGTCTCCTTGCACTGACGAAGCGACATCGCTCTTGGGAATCGCATATTCCATAGAGCTTACACATTTCAGCAAAATAGTGGAGGGTGGGGGACTCCTAAAAATGAACTGATCATTTTCTCAATCAATGCAGACGTACAGGAACCTCAAAAGGAATTCTACAGAGTTGTGCGCAGTATGTTTTGATTAAAAGACATCTCCTCGAAAATGTAAAATATATACCTTTATTTATCTATCTGGAACAAGGCTTTGTATTCTAAAAATAAGCGTCACCCCGCCGACTTGTACCCATTAAGGACAGGCCTTTCTATAGTATATATGTAGCCAACCAGTAACCCTCGAAAGATTTATTAGAACAATTCAGAGATCAACCGCTAATGCTATTTAGAGCAAAGCACCCAGCAACACCTCACCAATGCCTCCATATCTAAGATCCTATTTGTTTACATGTTAGTAGCCTGCTTAATGGCATTGATGTGCTCGCTCAATGAAAACAAGCATTGGCAAAGTCAATAGGTTTCGCCTATATGAGATCTATTGGCTTTGTAAATGTTTTTTGGCCATATTGTACAGCAGCACTGGTTTCAGTGCAGCATAGCTGAAAGTAAAAAAAAAAGCCCTATGACGTGGTCAACGCTGGCTAGGTCATGTAGTTTTTTTCTTTACTTTCAACCATGTTGCAACATGGCTATGAAACATTGGCAAAGCCAAGAGATCTCACATTGGCGAGGCCTATTGGCTTTGACAGTCCTTGTTGTGTCGTAGAGATCCTTGTTTTACCTGCAGGTAACAGGTCGCAGTCTTTGTAAAACAGTTCAGTTATGTGCTCTGTGTAACACGCAAGCACAAGTTTAAACCTTTTAGGTTTTTATTCAATCTTTTATTATTCTATTCATTAGTAATAAACATATATTATTAAGTACCAAAGAACTTAGCTTATATTTTGTGCTATAGAAATAATCATGAAAAGTGCACTTGCATACATAGGAAAACTACCTAGTATTTACAGGGCATAAGCAGATTGTCATATGTTACATAGACCCATAGCGCGTAAAAAGGCACAAACACTTTAAAATCTCCATTTATCTTTCAGAAACTTATGAAATTACCCTCCAGGGGGTCTTTTGTTTCTCTACATGGGATGTGTCACAGGCGGTTTTATGCTGCATCTGTGCTGCCTTTGATCTCCAACAACTTCCACCCCTGATAACATTTGGAAAATACGAAATATGTTGGCCTTGAAGTGAGAGACATTAGCAGCAGCCCTGCTGTAGAGGAAAATAGGATCTTTTTCCTTCAAGCAGCTGTTCTCATATTGAAGCACATCGGATGTGCACTTGCTGCATGTGCCCTGGTGGTGGCACACCTCGCTTGGGACACAGGAAGGATGACTAACTTTGGTCATCTTGACACTGGTTCCTGCTCAAAAATAGCTGTAGGAGGCAGAATCCAGCTGGTTCCCACTGTATTCTAACAATGGGTTCCCTAAATCCTGGAATCCCCACTTTTGTAAGGGATTCAACTCTCTATTTTCTTTGAATGTCAGTCTCTATGTATGATAACATTTTTGTGTACACATTTGTTAAAGCAAATGCTAACAAATCACATAAATCGTCTTCATACATTATCATTAATTTATAGAGGTTTTTACTACAAAGAATGAACATAAGTGATGCTCTGTGGAATCAAGCCATCATATGAGAGTGCAAGCAAGCAGACCTGGAAACACTAGAGTCATATCATTCTAGCATTCATACTTTGCCTCCGGTGGGTACCATCTAGCGGCCATGTTCCATGGGCATCACCGTGGCATGAACATGGTGCAGAAAGATTTACATTAACAATGGTAGAAGATTTGAAGGACTCTCGGGTTTCTGAGAACATCAGAGTATAGTCAGGCACGTTTATCAGTTACAGCAAGTGTTCAGATGTTGTGAGTATTTTGACTTGTGCTAGGCAAAACACAGGGGTGCACAGTATTCTTGAGAATACGGCGCATCCAAGCGTTTTGAAAATGTCAGAGCGTGGCGCTGCCAAATTTGGCGCAGCTCTGCGCTCCAACATATTTTGTAAATATGCCCCGTGTCTAAACATGATAAACCACTTGGCATTGCCTCCATTTCAAAACGTAGATCAAATACCTTTCAAATTTCTGAACCTGCTAGTTGTGGTTCTACAGCTTTCACCAGCCATGATAAAGCTATGTCTGGGCTAACTATTAATCTGCTTGGATCACCAATTCCTGTAACACTTTTAGAGCAATCTTCAAAATTGTTAATTCTCTAGCTGCATCAGAGTGCACAGCCTCTTCTTTTGAGCTCTTTCAGTCCCGTTGCAACAAAATCTCAGATTTCTTTGCAGAAAAAATATACCATTTGCAGATCTTTTCCTCCTCAATACCCGTCTCTGTCCTTCATTACCATGGGCCTTAGCCCTAATTCCTTGTCAGCGCCCTCCCTTGAGGAGGTATGCCCTCTCATTAGGCTCCATACATGATCTCATGTCCTCCACTGTTTCTGACTCTTCATCGTTGTCCCACTTGCATCTTTTTTCAATGAAAACCGTTTAGAGCTTCTACTCTTTAGGTTATATACAAGTCTATCATAGCCTACTGTGTTCCTGTTTTACTGGAAACAAGCCTTGGTAATCTTAAGAAGCCCTTCGTGGAGCGTTCAGTAATGGGCAACCTCCAATCCATTTGCCTTTGCAATTTCTTATACAAATCCTGGAAAAAGCTCTAAATATACAGTTTTCTACTTTTTCGAGTACAACTGAATTTTTGATACCGCGCAATCTGGCTTCCATCGCTCGCTCAGCACCAAACACACTCTGATCTCCATCTTAGATTACCTTCCCATCCTGGCTTACCAGGGTTGCTGTTCTTCCCATGTATTCTTTGGCTTGTCAGTGGCATTTGTTATAGTCTCTCACGTCAGCCTAGTAGATCATTCGGCAGCGGTGGGGATCCAGGGTGGGGCTCTGGCTTGGATCAAGTCATACTTACTAGTCCACTCTCAAGCAGTCTATCTGCCCCCCTTGTGCTCTGATTTCAAATCCTCGTGACAGAATTCCACTCAGGGATCCTCCCTGAGTTTCACGCTCTTGAATCCTTACATTCTTCCTCTGGCTAATCTCACTCACTCACCTGGATTTCATTTCGCATGTTATGCAGAAAACACTCAACTCTTAATATCTCTGACTGAGTATTCTAAATATGATAAGGACAACTCTAAGAAGTTCATAGAAAATGTTATCCTCTGGATGAGCATCAATTCCTTCCAAATGAACATGGAGAGAATAGAAATTTTGATGGTCTCCAGTCGCAATCCTCCATATTTCCTGCTGATGGACTTCTGATCCTCCAAACTCGGCCCACGTCTTCTTGCAGCCTGTTGGGTCAGCAATCACAGAGTCCGCCTTGATCAGGTTCTTTCTCTTTTAATTCCCAGAAAGCTGCCCTCCTCCCGTTTTTTTTTTATTTGAAAGTACTGCATAAAAATCTTCTGCTCCATACTTTTGAGTTAGCCGTCTGGTTGTCCAAGCTGCTATTCTGAGACATCTTAACTGTTGTAATTCCCTCCATCTTTGCTCCCCTCATTACGTCCTTCTGTGACTGCAGCAGGTTCCGAAATCTGAAGCTCATCTGATTTTCAAGCTTGCTTCTCCACCTTCTCCTACCTCAAGTCTTCGCAAAGACTACCAATTTCTAAAAAAATAGTTTTTAAATATCTGGGCCTGGTTTACAAGGCTTTCCACTCTACTGGCATGTCCATCTGAAACACAGGTTCAAGGTAGTGCCTACTTGCCCGCTCTCTTCAGTCATCCTCAACTCAACTTCTGGCAGTTCCTCGGTTTACTCGTGCCTGCATTGGTTGGTGAATACTTTTTGGTACTCGCCACCAGACAGTGTAGTTCCCTACACAACCCGATTTTCTTGTTCCGGAAAGTGCAGAAATCTAGACTCTTTTTTACCTATTCTCTTCTCTTTTTTTACAGTTGCTCGAACCTCTCTGTTATCTAAAGTTTCTGCTGTTTCTCAAATCCCCTGACGCCTTTCTAGGTTATTGAACAGTCCACAAAACTCTCAGCTAAATAAATAAAACAGCCCTACCTTCTGAACATCTTGGATGTGGTCAAATATCCTTCTAAAACCCATGGTATATCCAGAAAAGGGTATTTTAAATCTTCAAAACATCTTGGCAGAGGGGATGGCGCCGTTCACCATCCATAAAATGACTACCAGATTGCAATTTCTAATCTTGGCCTAATATTCACTATGGTGATATTGTTGCGGGGATTCTGCACATACACAGAACTATGCGCAGGAAAACAGGACCTCGGCGTATAGGGGTGTACCAACCTACCACCTTAGTACCCAAAATCCCAAAACCGACTAGCTATAGTGTCTCATTCGTTCTCCTACATAATCACGAAGCTACAAATGATTAGACAACTCAGAACAAATCACTCCCGACTCTCTCAGGAATCGCGGTAGCAAGACATACCCTTTCGCTCGCTCACTCGTACTTGTCCACAATAAGAATGGTCAGAGTCACTGTTATAGTTCAAAATTTTTATTTTAAGTATCGTGCTCTATAATGCAGTATATGAGCTACCACCAGCAGCAAAATGCATAAACCTAGAACAATCAGCATTGTTACAATTCCATAGAATATAAAGGGGGATGTCATCATATACAGACAGTGGTAAAAGGACTATAAGGCCTAACCACCCTTCCCTTGGTAAGGTGAAGTTTATTATATAAAGGAAGATCTCTGGGCTTTGTCAGCAGACCCCATACCTTAGTGCCTAGATGGAAGCTTTACATTATAGGAACCGCATAGCTCCTCTCCCTGGAAAGGACCCTCTCCAAGTGTGTGTTAGAACAACATGCATCCCCGTAATATCAAAGCACAAGCTTCCAGCAGCGCAGCTGTGTTAGCATGTTTTGTCTAGATGCTAGGGACTGACCAGAACAGAATAACAAGGGGCATTGTTTATCGACCTTGCACATCGTGTTCAGACTAAACTTCAGGAACAGGCAGAGAACGCCGTAATCAGACAGTTCTCATGTGAAAGGCACAAACAGAGTCTTGCAAAACAAAGTCATGTAGTAACATGCGCAAAAGCAGCATCAAGGCAGCAGAGCTCATGCTAACTTAGCAATGTCGACAATGACCCTAATGGCCATATAACAATATAGGCTTTCACGGGGAAAGATCTGGCTCTGAAAAGACATCTTCCAATCCTTAAAACTCTTTGAAGTTTCCTACTTACTGTTTCAGACACCTTGATAAAACATTTAGAGCACATCTTCAATCTTCAGATTAACTATCAATGACAGAATAGACTTCCATCAGCCATGACACACCACCTGGATGACATCTTCCAGTCTTCAGAACATGTTAGCCATGATATATACCATCTTACCATTCATGATATGGCTGCAAGAAGACATTTCCTACATTTCATACCATCACAACAATGTTTGTTTCTCTTTTCACCCTCCAAAAACATACTTATTGGAAGGCATCGCCCATGTCATGTCTACGAGAGGGCATCTTCCCAGCTTCATAGTCTATTAGTATCATTTCTATAGCTTCCTCCAGACACCCTAGCCACATAACAGCCACAGAAGGGGGTCAAGCAACCTTCTGATCTGTAATCAAACATCCTCCCACTAGCTCTGAGACATCTCAGCCATTGTACTTATACTGCAGGACCCTTTATCAAGAGTACATTTTACATACAAAAATACTTTATTTATGAGATGCAAGAGGTTTTTCTGTTTGCCCTTTTGACTGAGGGCGTGGTGCCTGCTTCAGCCGATGAAACAAAATGTCTTTCTCCAGGAATGATCACCTGCTCAGTTCTTACCTGTTCATATGTATGTTTGTGTTCCCATCTAAAGGTCTCTTTCAATTGGGGTCTCTGCTTCACATTCCTTCTCTTGGGAACAATTACAGCTCCCAGCTGGAAGTGACTTTGTAATACCGAAGAACAACTGCTGATCCTACATCAAACATCCAATGAGAATTAACTTTGAACTATGTTCATGGGAAGCAAATTTAGCAGGCAGACAACTGACTTATGAATAGCCCTCTTTGAGGCGCAGGAAAGAGAGAAAGGAGGACTCCTTTGAAGCACGCTGACCTGAAGGTTTCTCCTGTATGTATTACATTTTTACTCTCTTATTTCTCCCAACCCTGTCCAGTACTTAAGTGTTTATGGTTGCATTTAAGCTGCATCGCTGCATTAGGTAGCAGTATCTCTTCCATATGTAAAGATTCTCTCTTTGAAGTGTTTCTTCTTTGACAATCACAAATAAGTAAATAGCAAATAATAAATGTATGGATATCTCCTTCCATCGTTTTCCTCTGCCTTTTTTGTTGTCTCACATCTGCAGGCCGGAGAATTTCTGCGCATCAATAATTTGCTCACTTAATTACTCGAATAAGTCATAACCTTAAAAACTGGGTATGAAATTACACATAGGAATCTATAAATAGCTCAGTCTTTGTCGCCATGGTACGGGAAACTTGCTTTACGTGCGAGTGATAGAGCGTAACGTTGCTCTTCCATTTGTAGGGGTGCATTATAATCATGGGCAGTCGGCATCCACATATAATCTGTTGTCGTATTAATATTAGGGCATTAGAACGTAAATTGTGATAACGTGTAAGTGAAGTGCTAGATATTTTCTTCATGTAATCAAAGAATTGACGTAGAAAATGTACATATTTAGATGAATCATATACGTGTGAAGTGTATTCATGGCTAATGAACTTTTCACATAAAGGCTTGTATAATGTGTGTATATTAATGATTCATATATGCTTGCATTTTAACTGTGTGCACTGTTCTTATGTTAGCTGAATTTAGTAGGCCTAACTTTCGTGTCTCCCTGTTCGCTCTTAAATCAAAACTGTTAATTAGAGTTTATGTGTCTGTGGAATATTTTTCTTTTCACATTTCTGTTGCAGGTGCAAGAATTGTCCTTGTTAGCTAGAGTAACAACTTTGTTTAAGGAGTTTGCCAGATATAGGGAGGAGAGGATGCCTTTGAACAAGCGGAGCTGACAATGAAGGAGGATATTTCCGTGTCTGGAAAGGTCTGGGAATCAAGGTCAACGAGCAAGAGTTTGGATGTATCGTTACTTCATGGAAAGTTACCTATAAGGCGGTACTCAACTGGACAAGGCGGTCAAGTGATGTCATAGGCGGCATGATTTTCGACTTTTGGATTGGGGATAGGGACAGAGCCCGGGGACTTCTGCCTAACCTGGAGATGGGAGAGCATCTTAGAACAAGCTCTCTAGCTTTATGCTACTCGACCTATTCAACATGAGTAAACTTCTTAAGAAGTCTTCACGTGCTAACACCTTTCTGGGAGCTTGCCTGGGGAATGTAAAGTGTGGATGTCATGATAGAAGTAGTGTAGGGACAGATAATGCATTTGCTTATTACCTACAAATGAAAAAGGCTCTAGATGTGGTTCCTATAATAATGTGTGTCCTGATCTTGGAATTGGTTATTTTGTGTATGTTGCATCGTTTAAATCTTCTTCGTAGGTTTGGTTTTGTATTAGTGCCCATGTATCTTTACACTCTCGTTTTGAGGTGTTTATAAGTTCAATTATTTTTGGCTTTATAATAAATATACAAAATTTGGATTAGGAGTATGTGTTCCTTTGGGGTCATGGGCAATGGTAGAGTATAATTGGTTAGTGATTCTTTCCTCCCGTCCACACTTGCAAAGCAGGCAACAGGTCCATCGAACAGAGGTTCCTGAGTAAATCTAGATTGTGGAACCCAGCTCCCTCACGAGTCAAGAACATCTTGCCTATGTGTAAATGTGTGAGTCATTCTCCTTGTGAAAAATGTCCATTAAAACACGAAATCTTGAAACCCCATATGTAGCATTAGAATAAGGGTCTCAGTTAGATTTTGTTCGAGTGAGTGAACTGCTATAAAGTAGCAGTTAAACTCCATCACCAACTGTGTGGTTTTCCACCTCATTTAGAAGTGGTGGGTGGGGGCACAGGGTCCTCACAGTGAGGCCTTAGCTGGCCCCTCCAGAAGAAATCCACCAGAAGGCCAGCAGGTCGTAGCAGGAATGGGGCAAGAACAACATAGTACCTGCTCGGAAAACTATCTGCAGTTGCTCTTGCAGTTGCAATACAATCCCGACCTTGAAGGCATGTATCTCATGTTATGGGGGAAGGCCCTCTGCCTGGGGTGTGGAGGTCATAACCTATGCTGGCCTGGCAGGCCAGACTTTAAAGAAGCTCCCACACATAAAATGAAGACCCTTCATCCACCAGGGCGTGTACATGCTAGACGCAAAGCCACATTGAAAATTCAGTGGGGGGGTTCGGATTGTCTTGCAGGTAATCAAACAAATGAGACTAAAGATGAGAGGTGGTTGGTTGATTCTTTACAAGACCTTATTCATAGCACTGAGTGCCGGGGTTGTTATTTAAACTACAGCTGCACACAGTACAAATGTCACAATGCGTCATGGTGAAATGTTGATATTATTAAATGAAACGTGCCCCCCCTTCATTAATAGCATTATAAAGTGTTTTTTTGCTACACTCCCCATTATTTGTCTGGAATGGAAGAGATTCTCACCATAATTACCCCCTTGGTGGTTACCTCTGCTGCTTCATCAGAATTCAGTGTGCCACTCATTACAGGAGACATACAAGTAGACATGAACGATCGAGAGAATATGGAATCCCCCAGTTGAAAACTGCACCAATAAACTTTATGAAATAGTGCTGGCCTCTTTCTTGTTCCATCATGGTGCCTTTGTTAGTTTGGCGCATAAGATCTTCCCTATCCCTAATGGCGGTGGTAGATTACTTTTGGGTCAAACCAAAGATTTTTTGACTGTCAACTGTCAACTGTGCATCTTATCAGCTTCCTTCGCAACTGTAATACTCCGCACCCGGCTTCCCTCTGTGTGAACACTTGATGTGTTTTATATGCTACTTTTGGTTACCTCGTGCTTACCTCTTGCTTTTTTCAGCCTATTCCACTTTCTCCCACATCTGAAGTCCATCTTGTTCCACCTCCGTTGGTGGTGTGCTGGAGGACTCTTACTCACACTGTGGACGAGGCTCCCCCTCTAGTGAACTATCATGGTGGGCTTACCTAAGAAGTATTATTGGCGCATTCTGGAACCTTGGATCAGCTCCTATATTTCTTACTTCACTATGCCTTCTTCACTGCTTTCCCAAGGTCATACATGTAGTACATATTCCTTTATCAGGTGCTTGTGTTCAGGACCTTGGGGAGACACTTGGTCAGAATCGACATATATCCTACGAATTCATGACTCTTATTGGCCTAGAGCTGCACCATATGCTAATGAGCTCTTTGCGCATCAAGGTGCTCTTAGGTAAGTACCCCAAAGCGATATACATTGTACATCACTGTGATGCATTACCCATAACACAAGTAACAAAAAGTGATCTTGAATTTGCACTGTAGCATAGGACAGTGGCATTGACAAGGGACCTTTGTCTTGGGAATCAAATATACTACTCTTGCAATGGGCCACAAAAGGGTACTTTTTTTCTTGATGCATGAATATGCATTGCGCTTTAGCTAAAAAAAAACACCTAATTCTATCAAAGTGTGGCAGAATGGAAATGCTCCCAGAGGTCAAATTACAGTAGTGGAAACAGGTATTGATTCCAGTAGGGGCAAAAGATACAACAGGGCGCAACAGTCCGACCATTGGTCCATAGTAAATAGCTCTAACTCTTGCAAATGCGAGACCTATTACATTACAAATGCTTCTTTAACTGGTAGTCGCGTTTGCAGAGTGGTGGAGAAAGGGGGCTGGGCCTCCAACCAGTGCTCAGGAATTCTGCTGCAAAGGACTTACAGGAGGTACCAGGAGGGCTTCTTGGCCCCCAAAGTCCCTCAGGGGTAAGGTGGACTACATCCCGCAACCCGTAGTGTGCCAGGCGCTCTTGGATGGGGATTGAAGTACCCTTCACTGATCCAACTCCCAAGGAGATAAACAACTGCAGTTACTGTGGCTTAACCAAGGGTGTAGCCTTTTATTCAGATAGTCACACAGCATCAGTGAGGAATGATAGCCATAGTTAAGCAGACATTATTGTGTTGAGAATACATGACTTATGATCAGCCAAAAACATTATTGTAATGAGAATACAGGACGTAAGATCAGCAAAACAGATCAAAAGTTGTGCAAGCAATTAAAACATTTGTCTCCACACACTTCAGAATTCACTTGTAAGATCAGCCAAAGACATTGTTATGAGAATATAAGCCGCAATATCAGCAGAACAGTTCGAAGAGTGTGCAAGCAATAAAAACAGTTGTCTCCATCCCTTACAGCAGAACAATTCGGAATGCAAAAAGTGCCAGCAGGCCCCTTTTTCATCTCCATCGCCCACGCCCTCAACCAAGGGCATCCAGGGCATAACTTAATGCAACTTCCCCTCCATCACTCGGAGGGATGGGCAATACCCACAGTTCCACATACACCAGGGCACCGCATAGCGCTCAGCCCCTGCCGGGGTACCTGTCAAAACCCCACAGAATGTTCAACTCCAGGCATCCCGGGGTAGGGCAGAAAGGTCCAAGACCACCAGCAGGTCAGTCCCCCTTCCTGCCTGCCCAGTGCCCGCACAAATCAACACCCCTCCAAGGGAAAAGTTCAGTAAATCAGTCCAAACTTTGGGTAGCTCCCTTCTATTGCTGCAAGAAATTCCTAAACAGGACGAAGAGGTCACTGGCGATCTCGGCCTCCCCCCAGCCACCGCCGGAGGTCCTTCTTAACCGCCCCTAAGATTGTGGGACTTCGGGTGCCCGGCTTCTGGCCCATAGTTTCTCCCTCCCCTGCACCCCCTTATATTGGTGCCCCAAGATATATCTCAGCCCTATTTGGTAAATGCATACCGGCTGACTACCAGCACCTTAAACCATAGGCCATACCACAACTTTACTGTTTGGCACAGACCACCCTAGATGCATGGATCGACCCAATGCATTCTCAGCCATCTCCATTTTCTCCCAAGCAGGAGGCTGACATGCCCTCACCCAAAAACCACCATCCAGGGACGGATGTAATCTCCCGTGCCTCTTTGGCGTCTCCCGAGCTTAGCTAGGATTCGCTATCTGAAGGATGGATCCTGCGACTCGCGATTGAATTGCTCTGCCTTCATGAACCCGGCTGTACATTCCTAGTCCTCTGTACACAAGATTCCCTACCGGTTCCAAGAAGGTAATTCGCGGATCTCCAAACCCCCACAGAAGTGCAAAATGAGGGAAACTATTCTACACATCATCTTGGTGCCACTCTATTGAGTCAAAGATGGTGACAAAAGGAAAAGAGGCTGATCCTTCGACTCGTGGTGCCTTATATGTTACCTCTCCGGGCACCCCCAGATGATGTCACGGACGGCCCTCTTCATGGCAAAAAACAGATGAGGAACTCCTTTGGCTCCTGCCCGTGGTGCGAAAAGGGCACCCCTACTGCCATTTGCCGAGGGGCGCCTGGTCATTTCTCTAATTTGTGGTGTCACAAATACATCTTGACTACCAATTTAGTTTAGTATCCCTGTTTTTCAGTTCTCCAAGGCAGCATCACGCTTTTCTGTTACCCCAAATGCAGGAAGATTAGTTTATAGCAAGACTGGAAGAGCTGTTTTTGAAAATCTTGTGTGGTTGCAACTGAGTCTATCAATGGCCATTCCGGGACACTGCAGATCCAACAGCTTTTCAAAGCCACTGGTCAGTTGAGAGAACTCTTAAACCAGTGCTATAGTAGACCTAAAAATCCTAGGAATTGAAGTTGCTTTATCCTTATCTAAGAAGAGGGCTGGCAACTTTCTGGCACTCCCTCCCATCATACCTAAAAACATATTCCTCACTTTTTTTTCTTAAAAAACTCCTTTTCCATTTACAGCTTAATGGCAACGCCTACAACTGAAGCAACAGTACGCTCTTTATAGTCATATTTTTAACTGTCATTTTTTTTTTTTTAAATCTATTCTAGTGTGTTCACCAACACTGTATGGCGCCTGCATGCAATAGAAAACTGTTAAACAAATAAACAAACAAACAAATACATATTCACAGAGCCAGGTCTTGCCCATGTCAGCCTCTCTCTCTATATCTTTATCTCTATCAGACGCTCTCTGTCTCTCTGACTCTTTCTATCTCTCTCTTCCCAGGGGTTCCCCTCAGGCTAGATTAATCTCAGTCAAGGTACAGGTATGGTGAAGGTACAGGTAGAGATCTATCTAATTATTAGTTACCCCAAAATGGCAGCTCACAGGTCAATGTAATAGTCTTTAATGCCCCACAAGTCTGTATTACCAAAATTAGCACTCAAGCAGCAAATTCCCTCTTTGAATATTAGGCCTAGCCCCTCAGTTCATGCAGATGCAGCCTCGCATTACCTACTCAAACGGTGTGGTGACTCAGCTGTGCGAGTTATTGTAGTCAGTGACTTCACACTCCCGGGGTTCAGCGTCCATGATGGCGGAATGCAGACGGCAGTGACGTTCCTTTCCTAAACTACTGGGATTGAACAGCAGACTCCACTGGCTTGCCGGTAGTTGCAGCCACCGAGCCAATGCCGGTGAGTATTCATGTTCAGCATATGTGGCCTCTGAAAGGCGATGCAGGTAGACACTTATCTTCAGAAGTGTCATTCCCCAGGATGAAGCAGGTGGGTGGTCGCCTTCTGCAGTTGGGCACCAGACTGATGCAGGTGTGTGCTTGTCTCTGGCAGTTGCAGTCTCCATACAAAAGCAGCAGCTTCTCTAATGGTAGCTGCAGTGTCTGTGGCAGCAGCAGGCCTTCGGGGTTTGTGACTTGCATGCCAGCAGCATGATGAACTGATGCACAACGTTGTGTGCAGTTCCTATCAGGAACTGCACAGGAAGACCAGGGGGACCTCTCAGACTTTAGGACAGGAAAGGCTTTGCTCTATGTCAGCAGTATGTATGTATCTATGTATATCATATTTCTATCGCTCAAACCTAGCCAAAAGGAAGCAAAGCACTGTACATAGTCAAAGGCAAGGTTAAAATCTGAGAGTATAGGAGAGGAAGCCGAATTGTGGACGGTTAAGGCATTGTGATGTACTGTTCCTTACAGAGGTGAGTCTTCAACCCTCTCCTAAATTGAAGCACCGTTGGGGGTGGTCCTGATGGATACAGAGATGTTTTCTCCGATCCTGGGTGTGCAGATGGAAAATGCATGTTATCATTTCTTTTTCATTATTACAATTCTTAGTCTGCAGTCTGATGGTGTCCTGGCTGCACATGTGCTGAAAAAAGCTAGAAATGGGGAGCTTGTCTGCACAATAATTGGGGGTGCTGGTTGTGATGGTTTTGTAAATGATACAGCTAATTTTGAAGATGGCACGGGCTGGCAAAGGGAGACAATGGAGTTCCATCAAGGTTGATGTGATATGATCA
Organism: Calotriton arnoldi; assembly: GCA_963921515.1. Taxonomy (NCBI): domain Eukaryota; kingdom Metazoa; phylum Chordata; class Amphibia; order Caudata; family Salamandridae; genus Calotriton; species Calotriton arnoldi. The sequence continues at coordinate 454,385 of CAWUFW010011467.1, forward strand.
TATTTCTTCAAGCCCTTGATGAAAAGTGCTGTGGCATGTAGGGTGGCCCTCTGGATTCCAGTGTGGAATCTAGGAAGGCAGGGAGTGGGGCTTTACAATTGGGTTGTTGGTTGACTAGGGTATGAGCCCAAGTCAGGCAGCAACCACAATCCTAGTCAGGGCAAGAAGCAGGCAAACCCTAAATTAACCTGTGCTCCCCCCCCCCCCCCCCAGTAGCTTGTTGCGGAGCAGTCAGGCTTAACTTAGAGGCAATGTGTAAAGTATTTGTGCAGCACTTCGAATAGAAAAACAGTGAAAACACCACACAAAAAAATGCACACCAGGTTAGAAAAATAGAACTTAATTTAATAAATAAAACAAGACCAAAAGGTCAAAAATCCAATAAGTAGAACTTGAGATGGCAATTTTTAAAAAATAAACTGTAAAATAGCGCTTAGAAGCACTAAGCGCCTATTTGGGATATCTTGTCGGGCTGAACCGGGACAAAGTAAAAAATTGAGGCCGACCGCGATGGAGTGTGGGATGGATACAGGGACTCTCTAGGCCTTCTGAACAAAGGTACCATGAGCCTGGTTGCATCGACATTGAGGAACATGAGGGGTGCAGCTGAGGCCAAGCGTCAGTTCCAAACCCGCAACAGGAGGAGATGCATGAGTTTTCTCCACGCAAAGTTGACGATGCGTCGGTTCCAAGGGTGATGCACAGGTTCCAAATGCGATGTGTCAGTTCTGCTCCTGTGGCTTAAGACGCTTCGATTCCGAGGGCGATGCTCTGTTTCTGAAGGCGGTGCACTGGGTCGGCTTCACACAATGACGAAGATGTGCCGGTTCCGATCCATGTGAAGATGCGCCAGTTCTGATCCCTGCAACCCCAGGATGCACTGTTTCCAATGAGGATGCATGGGTTGGCTGAAGAAGCACCTTGGGCCTCACATCCAAGGTCCAGGACTGGGGTGCCACCACTTGGCAAGGTAGACTCACAAATGGCAGAGTCCAGGTGCAGATGCAGGTAAGTTGGAAGTTTTTTATGTCCCTAAGACTTTAAATCATGAGACAAACTAGCAAGCTCTTGGAGTCACTCTGAGTTCAAGTGATTCAGGTCCAGTCCATCTGACCCAAGCAGCGAAACAGCAGGCAGAAGGGCAGCACGGCAGGAGTCCAGCAAAGCAGCAGTCCAGCAAAGTGGTAGTCCTTTAGCAGCACAGTAGTTCTTCTTCCTGGTAGAGTTTTCACACGTCCAGAAGTGTACTGAAGTAGTGGTGTCAGAGGTACAGTACATATATCCAGTTGTGCCTTTGAAGTGGGGGAGACTTCAAAGACAGGTCTTTGAAGTGCACAGAGGTCCTCCATTGCTGCCCTGGCTCCAGACTCACTACAGGGGGGTATGCAGCCCTTCGTGTGGGGACAGGTCACAGTCTATTCAGGTGTAAGTGTGAGACTGTGCCCAGCGCCTCCCTCTCAGCCTGCCCAGGATGGCTCATCAAGATGTGGATGGCCCATCAATTCATCCCTAAGCTCCCTTTGTGTGTGGCTGTCTAGAGGGAATGCACAAAGCCCAGCTGTCATCCACCTTAGATGTGTATTCAGAGACAGGCAGCAGGCGCAAAATGGCTAAAGAAAGAAAAAGATAACTTTCTAAAACAGGCATTTTCAGACTTGCAACTTAGAATCCCGCTTCACCACAAGTTGTGATTTTAAAATGTGAGTCTGGAGATGCCAAACTAGAAAAGTCTATCTCTTCACAATTGGGGAATTACACTTCAAAGATGTAATAAGGTAATCCCAATACGCCTTGCAATAGTGAAAAACGAATATGGACATTTTTTTTACTACCAGGGCATGCAAAACTTAAAAGTACATATTCTACCTTTAAAATACATTGCACCCTGCCCTCTGGGTTATCCTGAGCCTACCTTAGGGGTGACCTATATGTATAAAAAGGGGAGGTTTAGGCCTGGCAAGTTGTTTATCTTTCCAGGTTGAAATGGCAGTGTAAACTGCACTGACAGGCTCTGCAATGGCAGGCCTGAGTCATGGTTAGAGGGCTACTTAAGAGGATGGCACAAGAAGTGCTGCAGACCCACTAGCAGCATTTAATTTATAGGCCCTGGGCACATGTAGTGCACTTTACTAGCGACTTGTAAATACATGAAATATGCCAATTGGGTATGAGCTGATGTTACCATGTTTAGAGGAGAGAGCACACGCACTTTACCACTGGTTGGCAGTGGTAAAGTGCTCAACATTCTAAGGCCAGCAAAAACGAGGTCAGAAAAAGAGGAGGAGGAAGGTAAAAAGTTTGAGGTTGACCCTGCAGAAAGGACCATTTTCCAACAACCACTATCCAGATGCAAAAGTACAAGGGCTTGAACAGCATTTCTGAAGTTACTTTCCGGAAAAAAATGGATTAACATTTTTTTAGAAGAAAGAGCTGGTAACATGGAGCCATTTTTTGGTACTGTGTTCCTTGAGGGAGAGGTTGGTGCCAGGGTGAATCCAAGTGATTTGGCATTTGCTGAGAGTCAGTGGTGCTGGAACAATTTTCAGAGTGGGGTGTTGCCATCAGTGTTATGTCACTGAAGTCATAGGAATCAATGAAAAATTCAAGCATCACTGAAAGAACTAGTATAGCAAATGAGCCATGCCCATTCAGCGGAAGAGTGGTAAGGGTGTGGTATGTAGCCAGTGGTGCATTTTGAAGCATGCTGTCATAAATATATTACTGCACTGTAATTTACAGACAGCACATTTTCCATTGACATGGCCACTAACTTTGCCCAGACGTAGTTTTGCTAATAAAACTATACCGCACACAAATGATAATTTGTAGAAATCATTTTTCAATGAATATTTATCATTTGCATATCACCAATTCAAGTATCTTGATTTGTTTTAATCCTATTAATATATTTGTTTTCATCCCACTTCAGAGTTACAAAAGAAAGTGTTTCATTTGTGTTTTCGCAACTGCTGATATATTTTAAAATGTGCGTACAGATTAAGATTTGATGTGTGTGAGAAAAAAAAATAAAAGAAAATTAACACCCTACCGCCTTTTTGTTTTACACTAAGCAAGATTGTCACATATTTCACATTAACAAATCCCCTCCCTCGCCGTAACAGAAAGAAAAGTAAATGCCAATCTCTGTGGTAAAATAAAAAGCAGTAATTTGTTTGAACAAAGGGCCTAACATTTGACCTCTGTGACAAGATTAAAACAAAATTAAAAGGCATCTTTATTGCTCATTCTCCTTCTGAACTTAAGCATGGTTATTTTTGAGGGGTGCTGCAGCACCCCCTGCATCCATACTTCCAGGACCCATGGTGAGATTTAGGGGTAAAAATCACCAAGATTCATGTCATTACTTGAGGTGTGTACTCTATCTTGTTTGTTGTTCTTGGCAATTTATAGGAATTCTGGCTTGGTTGGATTGAGCTGCAGGTAGGCACTGGACATCCAGGTGCGAATGATGTGCAAACATTATTTGAGGCGTTGGATGTCTGAAGCAGGTGAGACATTCAAACAGAGTTGTTTATCATCAGCATATTTGTGATTTTTGATGCTGTCATCTGTGAGTAGTGCACCAAGTGACTCCATGTAAAGGTTCAAAGTTACAAGAGACAGTAAGAAACCTTTGGTGACTCCACATGTGAAAGTGTTCTTTTGTGACCTGAAGGTGCCCATGTAATTGAACTGGTGTTGGTTAAAAAAGTAGAAGGAAACCCACGAAGGACATTGCTGGTGAATCCCATTTGTGACTCAAGGGTGCTTATAAGGGTAGGATGGTTCCCTCTGTCAAAGGCAGCTGAGAGGTCCAGCAAAGGATTTTCTTCATCTGTGGTCAAGAGGCGTTGTCTACGATGTGTAAGATGGTGGTCTCCGTGCTGCAGTGTGATCTGAAGCCAGAATGGTAGTCATGGAGGAGATGGTTAGCAGTGATGTGATCTTAGAGTGGACATAAACTGCTTTTTCAATGATCTTGCCAATAAATAGTAGGTGAGTGATGGGCGGGTAGTTAGGGAAGTCATAAGTGTCTAATGTACATTTCTTTAGTAGTGGGATGATCTGGCCAGTCATGCAAGCTTCTTGGATTACGTTTTCAGTAAGGTAGGCATTGACAATGATAAATAGGAGTAAGAGAGCATACCCAGAGAGAGCTTGATAAAGGAAAATTGCAAGACATCATCTTCATAAGAAGTGGCTTGGAGGGACTTGATCACATCAGTCAGATCTAGGAGAAATAGGGCTTTGAAGGCTTGGTATCGTCGATGTGCTGGTGGCTGTTGAAGGTAGGAAGTCCACAGGAGGCCAGGTTGTGGTTCCAAGAAGTAGCTTTATTCAGGTACAGGTTACAGAAGCTTTAAGTATAGCCAAGATGGTAAGTAGGCCTGTATGTACGCCCCACCAGGAGCAGCCTCCTAGCTGCTCAGCCTGTAATCACCAACTGACTCAGATCAGGCACCCAACATTCCAAGGCATCATCAAGATTCCATACATGCTCAGGCTGAACAGCAAGGGGAAAGAGAGAGAGTACAGAAAGAGGAAAAGTCACACACTACATATCCTCTTTCTTTACTCTGAAAAACAAAACAAAGCAAGAAGATATACCAAGAAGTAAATACAACACTAGAGCAAATACGTGCAATAGGAGATAGATAGAGAAATAGTCCAAAATGCAATAAAACGATAGCAAGAATAAAATGGCATATGAACGATGTAACGCAGTAGGATAATATCATTAAGAAATGGAACATGAGTAAAAGATTAAACAAACTAATGCAATAAAAGAAGGCATAAATGCAATGCAATATATCAATAAATTGTGGCATAGGAAGGCACACACACACCATCCCCTTTTCTAACAAAGGAGTGGAAAAGCAAAACAAAGTAAAAACAGTATACCAGGCACCTGAAAGGACAAAAGTCTCAGGAAGCATACAACACGTACAAGACTTGTACACCAGACGTCTCCGGCACCCCTACGATCTGTGAATCAAATCCGCCGTATGGCGCACAGTGAACCAGCACTGTAAGCGTGGCAGGACACAAAAGACAGATCATAGAAAAATTGTACGTACGTGGTTAACAATGAATGAAAAGTAAAAACAGAATGGCGCAAAGAATGCATACCCACAAACGCCAGACAAAATACGGGATACACTCACCCACAAGCGAAGTACAGGGATACACTCACCCGTCAAACAAAAACATGAACTGGGATACACTCACCCACAAGCGAAGTACCGGGATACACTCACCCGCCAAGCAAAAACATGAACTGGGATACACTCACCCACAAGAAAAGTACGGGGATACACTCACCCGCCAAGCAAAAACACGAACTGGGATACACTCACCCACAATCAGAAAAAAAAACATACTGGGATACACTCACCCAAATAGCAGAAAAGATACAGGGCAGCAACAAAAACTGCATTGCCAGCACAGAAAAAAAACAACTCTGAAATACAAAACTTACACTCTGCGCTTGGCAAAACAAGTAGAGTATCAGGCATACACAGTAAAGTATAATGCACAACGAACAGCGCACAACCACCTTAAAGTAACAGGCATAGAAAAAAATATAACCAACATTGTAGCATAACTAGTAACGTATTGAATAAATACGAAGTAAGCAAAGCAACAGTTAAACAAGGCAAAGAAACATGTACGTTGCGCTTAAGATCTCAAGAAGCACTGTCCACCATAAAACAATAAACTAAAACAAGTGAAGTAGTCACCGTGGTCATTAGGATGCTGGAAGAACCATATATTTAGTCCGGAGCTCAGAAGCACGTCCAAATGATGCATTCAATGTAACTTAGGGGCATGAGGCAGGGAAAATCTGACATTTTATTCTAAAATGTTGAAGGTAGGAAGTCCACAGGAGGCCATGTTGTAGTTCCAAGAAGTAGCTTTATTCAGGTACAGGTTACAGAAGCTTTAAGTATAGCCAAGATGGTAAGTAGGCCTGTATGTACGCCCCACCAGGAGCAGCCTCCTAGCTGCTCAGCCTGTAATCACCAACTGACTCAGATCAGGCACCCAACATTCCAAGGCATCATCAAGATTCCATACATGCTCAGGCTGAACAGCAAGGGGAAAGAGAGAGAGTACAGAAAGAGGAAAAGTCACACACTACAGTGGCTCTTATGCTTTTTGTCACTAAAGAAGAGGCTTATGGCATCTCACCTTCAAGTGTAGTGAGGGGGGTTGAATAGTGTTCTGCTTCTGTTGGTGGCTTCATTGATGGTGTTGGTATAGTACTTTGTTTTGGCTAATGCGGTGAGCAGTCTGCGTGTTGCGTGTAGGGCCTTCTGTATCAAGAGGCCTTCTGGAGTTCTGTTTTTCTTCCATTTTCATTACTGTCCACTTCTTCTCAGTGGTCCAAATGCTGGGCTTCTCCTCCTGGACAGTGTGGTGTCAACTTTTCTTTGACTGACACTTTTCCTCACATGCAGCCAGTCCGACATGCCCCCTTTTCTCTGTGGTAAACATTGACATGGCGCAACCACCTTCCTCATTTTCACTTGACATTGTATCAGACAAACTGATGATGGTTTAGATGATGATTGACTTTGTTCAGTGTCGATTTGCCTCAATTGTTGTTGCTGCTTGGTTTTGTGGGTGTGCGTTGAACGTTGCTTCTGGAATGTTCTGGCGGCAATTGTGTCTTCGCACTGTGAAGCACTTACTTTTTTTCTTCACTTTACAAACTGTCATGAAATGGTTCTCTTTTCCACAGCCTTTACATATCTGTCCTTTGACGGGACCTTTACCTTTGAGTGGAAATGAAAATCCACATCTAAAACATAACTTCTTTTTATGTGTAGACATCAGTTTGTGACCTTGGCTTACTTTTAATACTCATGACTGCTTCACTCTGGGCACCTTCAGCCTCCTTGTCAGCCACTTGTCAACACTCGCTCCAGACTAAGGGCCTAATTGTGAGTTGGACCACTAAACCCGTGGTGGAGGCGTGGGGGCAGTTTGGGACCACCGCACTGGTGATTCGGCCGCCGTATTATGACTACGGCAGTCGGACCGGCATAGGACTGCTGCAACCACCAGCGATCCATGATCCCAGGTAGTGGTGTGGCAGTCTGAGGCTGCAATATGCTTGGCTGTGCCGCTGGGGCACCGCCAAGCATATTACGAGTTTCCTCACAGTCTCATGGTGGTGCTCACGCCATGAAAATGCTGGCAGTGAGGAAACTAAGGGGCCCCTACAAGGTCTCCTGTTGCCTCAGGGCCTGGGGATACATGCAAGGGGCACATGGAGTGCCCCCATCTGTGCATGCACCCCAGTTCCTGCATGTGATGGACTGCACAGTCCATTCTGTGCAGGAACTTGCTTTGGCACTTCCTTGGCACTGCAGTTCTAAGGCTTACATATGGCCTTTAGAACTTCACCTACGCGGGACCGCCAAAGCACCACCCGCCAGACCACATGGAAACTCGTAATCTGGCGACTGGGCGGCAGTCGACTATTGTGGTGTGGGAGCAAGGCACAGGCATGGCGGCCGTCTCGCACACCATCAAAGTCGTAATCAGGCCCTAAGAGTTACTATCAGCATTCGTCATATGAATGAATTGGACAAGCATCCATCAATAACTCTAAGATGCATGACTTCTTCATCATTAAATTAATTTTCATTGTTTGATGAGCATATCGAGTCTCTCCACAAATTCAGCAAGGGTTTCACTAACTTTTTGGCATTCTTGACTGAAAATCTTTCGTAATCAATGTTTTGTACTGGATTGAACTTGAGATTCAGTGTTTTTTAAATCTGAAAATATGTAATTTCGTCAGTTCATGGTATTTTCTTTATGACTACCTTCACATCATCAGCAGCAATGATGTTTGAGATACTTGATAATTTTTTTATCAGTCTCTTCAAGTGAATCTCTGACAGAATATCGACGACCAGAATATCGACGACAAAAATATCGGACCCGAAATATCGATGTCCAGAATATCGAAGTCCTATCTACATAATGGTAAGTACAAAAATATTGATTATAAAATATCGTTGTTAAAAATATCGTTGTTAAAAATATCGGTTTTTTTAATGTTTAAAAAATAATGTAATGTAAATTAAATAATACATGTAATTAAAATAAACATTGTTAAAATTATTAGAAAATGTTTAAAATTATAATTAATACATATAATGTAAAAATAAATTAAACATAGATATATATAAAATATAATATATATATTTACTTAATAATATTAATAAATGATTATTAATAAATTATATTTTGTTACAAACATATTAAAAAATATAAATACATATATATATATACACATACACCAATAACATAAAAATAAAATTAAAATATATATATAATAAATTAAAATATTTCAATATTTTTAATTTTTTTTAAATACATTTTACACTACATTAACTTAAACAGTAAAGAAAATATTGGATGGCGGAGAGGATAAAATTACTATTCCCACTCCAGAGAATGCAACAGTAGTGAAAGTGTTGGATAGCGTAGGAATAAAAATTACTATTCCCACTCCAGTGAGTGCAACAGTAGGGAAAATGTTGGATAGCGGAGGGATAAAAATTACTATTCCCACTCCAGTGAGTGCAACAGTAGCGAAACTGTTGGATAGCATAGGGGTAAAAATTACTATTCCCACTCCAGTGAGTGCAACAGTAGGGAAAGTGTTGGATAGCGTAGGAGTAAAAATTACTATTCCCACTCCAGTGAGTGCAACAGTAAGGAAAGTGTTGGATAGCGTAGGGGTAAAAATTACTATTCCCACTCCAGTGAGTGCAACAGTAGGGAAAGTGTTGGATAGCAAATGGTTAAAATTAATCATTTCAAAAATTTAAATTAAAAATAAAAATATAAAAAATAGCAACTACAATACAAAAATTGTTAATAACACAAAAACAAAATATTAAAAAATATTTAAAATTCCAAAAGATACAAAAATATTTAAATAATAAAAAATACTAAAAATTAAATAAAACATTAATTTATAAAAGTTTTAAAACAACATTTTACAAACAACTATCTTTACAAATACATAATTATAATCCCAAAAATATTTATATAATAATTTATAAATAAATTACTTCACACCATATTCCACTATAAACGCACAAAGAACTCATACAAATTTGACAGAATTAACATATTTACCAATTAAATATTTATACTTTTCAAACAATTAATAATTAAATATTATTAAATAAATTACCACAAACAACACTATAAAATAGAAATATAAAATAAATACTAATAAATAGAAAATATTAATTACTTTATTTTAATTAAATTACTTACCAACCTATTCCCCTATAAACCTACAACCCACTTCTTAACAAAATAACACTTTTAACTTAATTATCAATTTAATAATTTAAAAAAATTAATAATCCATTAATAATTAATAAATCATAAATTCATTATAAATACTAATAAATACAAATTAATAATTACTTTACTATAATTAAATTACTTCCCACCCTATTCCCCTATAAACCCACAACCAGCTCCTAAAAATAAAATATATTTTAATTATCAATTAATCAATTAATAAAAAATTAATAACCAATTAATAAGTAATTAATAATACAATTAATTATAAATACTAATAAATAAACATTAAAAATTACTTTATTATAATTAAATTACTTCCCACCCTATTCCCCTATAAACCCACAACCCGCTCCTTAAAAATAAAATATATTTTAATTATCAATTAATCAATTAATAAAAATAATAACCAATTAATAAGTAATTAATAATAAATTAATTATAAATACTAAGAAATAAACATTAAAAATTACTTTATTATAATTAAATTACTTCCCACCCTATTCCCCTATAAACCCACAACCCGCTCCTAAAATAAAGATCTTAATTATTACAATTATCAATTAATCTATTAATAAAAATTAATAACCAATTAATAATTAATTATTAATAAATTAATTATAAATAGTAATAAATGAAACTTAATAATTACTTTGTTATAATTAAATTACTTCCCACCCTTCCCACCCTTTTCCCTGTAAACCCACAACCCGCTACAGAACTAAATAACGCAAAAATTAATTAACATACAATTATTTATTGCTAAAAATGTAACACATACACTAAAAAAAATTGCTATACTTATACAAAAAAATTACATCACATACTTTTAACAAACATACTAAAATACAGAACACTAATATAAATATCGATATTATTAGCAACAATATTTTTATAAACGATATTACTGTCTTCGATATTAAAAAACGATATTTCTTACCTTACTGTCGATATTCTGTACCACGATATTCTTGATGTCAATATTCTTGTACCTCGATATTTAAAACTCGATTTTCTTGTAGGTCGGAAAAAAAACCTCGATCTTCTGTCTGTTTACCCTCTTCAAGTGCATCACTGAAATCATCAAAAACCTCTATCCAAGCAGTCTATCTATCACCAATACTTTTCTTTTTGGTGGTATCAAAAGGTGGTGGTGGTTTCAGAAAGGTGGCAGAATGGGAACTAGTTATGGGAGTGGCTGAGTATGAAGCTCTTTCTGAGTCTTCATGGACAATCGAGGAAGCAGTGACCTCCTCCTTGGTCTCCACCGGAGCCCTTCACTTGTTGGAGACCTCTGGAGTTGTTCTGAGCCATCACGTGACAGCTTTGGTGGTGGGCCACTTCAGGTATTGGACAGCTCAGTAAGCACAACCCTTGTGCTTCTTCTTGGGTCTCTTCGCCTAGTACTGAGGTTGTAAAGCTCTGCTTATCGCGGCTCTGGTAAGTGCAATGATAATATACTTCTTTCTTACTTATTCTTTCAGCCAGCACTTTTTTCTGTATCATTACGTAACCACCTTTTGCAGTATTGCTCCATATAATGTACAACTTTATCTTGCATGGCAGCACGCTACCTTTATATCTGGCCTGACCAATAGGTTCTCGACCATCAACGTCCAGATTCTTTGCAATGCTTCCATTGTGTTCATCTGCTTTACAGCACCTGGAGTTGCACTTTAACTCCACATGTGTGAAGTGCTGATTCCGTTCCTTGAAGCGACACATGTGGCTCGCACGAGCAGTTTGCTTGGACCACAGCAAACTCTCTGGAAGAGCACAGGAATTCCTTTGGGTTACTTTTCCCCTATCTCGTTGCCATTTGTAGTTTCTTCCCCAGCCTGGGTACCCGACAATGACTGCACCATACACGTCTTCATTCGGTTGTGTCAAAACTGCGAACTTAACATTCTAAAACCAGCTTTCATGGCATTGCCCTCTGACACCTACGATACAGCTCTTTGGAGTACATTAGGAGTCAAAGGATTCTGTCATAAAATATCACAAGACACTACAGACAGTTGCTCCTCCTGCAGGGCCAGCATCTCTCCTCCCCCACGAGAGCAGGCAGCTACAGATCATCAGCTTCTCCTGCAAGTTTCAACTTCAGGTGAAATCCCTTCATCTCTGAGAGACTGGCTACCATGCAGACAACAGCCCTGGTCACACAGCAGTCCTTCATGTACTTGCAAAGTTATTACTTCCTTGGTCAGAAGGATCTGGAACTGGTACAAAGTGTAGTGGCTTTTATACACATTTTCTGGATGGGATGTGCTCCACAATCTAAGGCCTCAAAACCGGTTTGGGTTAGTTGTCTTTTAAATATAATTTTGTGGCTGTTCCTAATGCACAGCCTTTGTGCAAAATGATGGCTCTCTATGAATATAGCAATTGTTCAGATTCCAGGCAGGACTCGTCAAAACAAGGGTCAAATGAAGCATGAGATTTCTGCACTTGGCTGTAATCAGCCTTCGCTCAAGCAGTAACCACGGACAGATAAAAGGGCAAGCCCTACCAATTAACTTTCTCACATTGAACAGCAGAAAGTGCAATCCCACCCCTCATCCCTACCATCTACCAAATGGTATTGGTCAGGAAGAACTAATCAGCAGCCCTTTACTAAAACGTTCCTCATTTATTTTCTTAAGACAGCCCTGTCTCAATCTTCCTTCACTTCAGTGCCTGGAGCTCCACCCTCCAATCACAGGAAAGTACGCAATACACTTCTAATGTCTGTGAATGCTGTATCAATCCTCCATTTTATGCCATGCTATCTAGGTAATCCAAGGGCCATCGAAAATGGAATGCAGTACCCAGATGCTGACTACGCACAGAGACCTACTTCCTAGCATGTACCATAAACATATTACATATACACACAATCAACTTGCACCTGTAACGTCAGAGCAAGGCCTAAGGTTTACATTCAAAACTGAAATTTACACAGGAATGGTCAATAGACCATGCTCTCTTTTGACGCAGAGAAAAATGTCAGATCATATTAAAGATTCACAACATTTCAATAGGCTCCCACCACAGATTTATGTGACTTCCCCAGGGAATGGACATTATACCTATGCCCACTATGGGGACACGTTTTGGCCGTCCCGCCAAGTCACAGAACAGTTTCTGTACCTTTCATTGCCAGAGACAGACATACGCCTCTCTGCACATGCTGGATTACTGTCACCCCCAGGGTAAAACAAAAAGTCAAGATACCAGTTTCACATACAGTTAGGCACTTAGGATAGGGGTACACACCCATTCACCATGCAGGTGCATACATTTTAGGCCTACATTAACGCCTGGTTACCGAAAGGCTCTTCATATAGGAAGTCTTTGCCTGTCCTAAAACCCAAGGTTGAAATGGGAACCAAAATCAGCTGTGACCAATTTTTTTTTTTTTTAAACCAATCCAACATTGGAGGAAGGTGCAAGTAGAATGGTGCCATGAGGGCATAACTGGGATAACGGGGATATGGCAGTCCACCTACTTCTGAAAGTAGTCCCCTAGCCTGCAGCCTATCAGAGAAATGCAAAGTGGTAAAATTGTCAGGTCACCCTTCTCGGCCCCTCTTTTTCCATAATTCCAGCATGATTTATTTTAACATTCAGTCAAAATATGTTCCCAAGTACTACTTGCAGACTAGTGTAGCTTTGCCATGGTCTGGCTTACTCGTTACTCAGATTCTTTTAACCCTACTTGGATTCAGCAGACTTGCAAACACACACAGTGCCACCGTCTGTCACATGATATTGACTCCCTTCACATGGCCACCTTGTAAAGAGAGAATATTGCACGGCGGAACAGAAGGTGAGCTGGAAATCCAGGCCAAGAGTAGGTTTCCAACTCTCGTTTGGAGGATCTGCACAGGCGATATTCATATGAGGTTTGGAACCTCCCCAGAACATCGGCAGCTGCCTAAGAAGCTTTTATTTTATTTTTTGGTGAGGGGGCTGTGGGACGGGTAAAAGTGCCTCAGACCCCACCATTCTACTCGACATTAGATGAAAGGTCTGTAGAGATTGGCAGGTGCACAAATGAGAGCAGATCACCCCTGCATTGTTGATGAATGTTTTGTAGTGGAGGACTTCAAGACTTGTCATATACTGGTTATGGGAAAAGTGTATAGGATGCTGTCAGTTAAAAGGGCAACAAGCACACTTCGCCTCGACTAAAAGACATGGTTAACTTAGCAAAACGATCTGGGTGAAATTCAAGCACAATTCTCCTATCTTTCTCTCTCACATAGTACCCCGTCTTCCTCTCTCAGTCTGTCTCTCTTTACTACTTACCTCTCTCTTTCGCTCTCACAATCGTGATCTCTTTGTCTCAATCTTTCTCAGTGCTCTCTCACTATCATACAGTAATTTCCCTTTCTTTTCTCTGCTTCTCTGTCTCTCTTGCACACACACAAACAGTCTTTCTCCCTCTTCTCAGCGGCGGCTGCCATAAACAAAGGGTGGTAGGGCGGCTGGGGTCACGCTTGAGGCCTCGGGCGGGGGTATTACAATATTAAAAATGTTTTTAATTACCTTTTGCTGCCGCGGCCGCCATCTCCAGGATCGCGTTCTCCGGCTCTCCACTTCCTCGGTCCCAGCAGCCTCTGGGACCCAGACTCCCATCCAATCCACATGCTGCATAGTACCAGCATTGGCAACCTACCCCACCCCTCCAACGTAACATGCATGCTCATAAATAATCACACAACACATTTCTTGTTTGGGTAAATATTGCTGCAGGTTTATTACATACACCGTTATGTAATATGGTGGGTTATCTTACGGGCGATCCAAGGGCAGGCAACCGTCTGGGCCGCCTGCCCGCCTGATGAGCCAAGCAGCACTGGGGCGAACCCCATCTGTGCTGCCACTTCTGGTGATCCTCTTCCCGGATCACGTGACACATGGTTCCTTATTACTCACGCCCCTTTCAGGGCGGAGCGTAGCATAGCAAACCCCCCGGTTGTTCAGGCCCACAACCGCCCGAAGGACTAACGGGGCGCCGACACGGTTTTCTAGGAACCTCCCATGAGGCTCCTAGGATTTGGCTCTGGCACCCACCATGGTGCCGCGCAGAGGTACCCTTCTGTACCCCTCTGCTTCCAGATCGCCCTGTAACTCCGCCTGCAACGAAAAAGACAACATTACAACATTCTCTGCCTCCTGCCTGCCACGAACCACGCCGGGTAAGCGGTAGGGTGGGAGACGGCGTGTCCGGGCGCGCGAAAGAGGACGCACAAGATGGTGGGGAGGCCTATATACCCCTCCCCCTGTCCTCGCGCCCGGACGTGATTCTCGCCTATCGCGCTGCGACCAGGCTTGGGGGACTCCTCCCTGAGTCCCTGCCCCTACGGGGGTGTGGGGTGCCCAGCTGGCACTAGAGGGCTGCCCTCTTTAGTGGCCCCCTGCGGGGGCCTCGGTCAGCCGCAGAGCAGCGCGAGGATTGGTCTGAGCAGGCAAGAAAGATGCCCTGCTCAGACTAGGGAGTCTGTGGGGTTTCTCCAGCCCGGCTGCTCAATGCAGCTGGGCTGGAGAAAACCTGCATGTGTGTTTTGGTCAGACTGAAACGGCCGGCCAAAACACATATGCGCACTTAGGGAGTGGAGTGCACGTAGCACTCCTCCTCCCCTGCCTAAGCCTCGCCCCTCCCAATACCGCTGGATAGGAGTCGGCAAATGTAAAATAAAACAATGCAAGAGCATCGTTTTATTTTACATTTGCTGGCTCTGAGCCAAGCAGTGGGGCGACGCTCCTCCTCACTTCTCCTTCTGTCTGTCTCTATCTTTGTTTATGTCCCTCCGTGTCTCTCTCTATGGGCCTCATTTACTATATTTTGACGCATGGCAGCCCAGGAAGCCTTGTTGCTGCGCTGCCATGCGTCAAAACAAAAGGACAGGAATGCGCAGTATCTATAAGATACAGCGCATTCCGGTCCTTCTTTCCTCTGCTGGCGCACAAACAGCAGCCGCGCACCAACGCAGACACCCTTGCGTCATGTTGCAAGGGCGCCTGCGTTGCGGGGGTGATTGTTTTTGTGCAGGAAGGGACACCTTCCTGCACAAAAACAATCATTGATGGCATTTTCCTCTTTATTCTGCAGCACGCATAGAAAGAGAAAAAAGGAGGAGAAATAAAAATATTTCTCCTCCTTGCGCCACTCCTACGCCTCCCCTGGGGAGGTGTAGGATTCTGACACATTCCCAGCTTTACAAAACGTTGTAAATCTGGGAATGTGTCCGGTTCCATTGAAGTGTGTGAACACCCACCGCAACACCCATGGAACGCCCATTTCATGCAGAGTAATGCGTGAAAAGGGCCCATATTTAGAAGGCCATGAAAAGTCATGCAGGGTGACTTTACGTGGTCTTGTAAATATGGGCAGGGAGACTGCGCCGCCGGTGCGTCAAAAAAAGTGATGCACCGGCGGCGAAATGGGCTTGTAAATGAGGCCCTCTGTTTCCAACACATTGAATCATACCATGCACCACCTGTATGCTTCTAATTGTGAATCTCATTACTGGAAGTTGTCAGAATCTATTGGAATATCTTTCATGGATGTGATAAGATGAAGCCTCAGGAGTGTTCGGAGCACATGTAGCTCTCCTGCCAGGAGGCATTAGTGCCGAAGTGACAGCCTCCTGGCAGTCAGCTAATCCCACAGTGCTGGCAGTGGCGAACTGGTAGTCCGCTTTCTCGCAGTGCTACCACGGCACGCCCACGGCGGGCTATGGTACACAAAGAGACCAGAAGCTTGTCAAGAAGCCTCAAAAAAGATGTCCCAGCAGGCCTAAAGTGGAGAAAAAGTATTCTGGCAGCCAGTGGTTAATTTGTAAAAAAATAAGTGTCAGGGCTCTTGTCAGGAGGCTGCTTTCACCAGCCCATTTTTCCTGTTAGCGCCGCCTGAAACAAAACCAACTACTAACCAAGAAAGTGGGGAGAGGATGTGGCGTAATGGGCAGAGCTAGCGACTTCAGAACTGGGAAACCAGGTTTGAGTCTTGGCGTTGGCTCAACATCCTGTGATTCTGGACAAATCACTTAGGGGCCCATTCCGATCTCGGTCGGAGGCGCACCCAATACCATTTGGTCGGGAAAAAAGCCATGCGAATGCCTGTTTCCCGACCGATCCGTACATCATACCGAACGAGTAAGTACGATGCGCACAACAGCACAGAATCCGGCCGAGTCGTACTCACCCAATCCAGGTCCTGTTCTCCGACCGAGGCGAATCCGGAAACGCAGAATCGAGTCGCACGGAAGGGAAAATGCAGCCCCGTCCGGCCGAACAAGTACGATGCGCTTCCGTACGCGCCGAACCCGTCGATACGTCCGGCACGTCAAAGCTTCCGGGAGAGGCGCACATAAGCTCCGATTCGCGCCACAACACGATCCACGGCTACGAGGCGAACACGCCAGCGACGAGGACGACGCGAAGCAACGAGAAAGACGAACGACACGAACCAACCATGAATCCCTTTGTCCTCTACATTTACTACCGGAACAGGCACGGACGCGTACGGCGCAGAAGGTAAATCAGAAACCAACCACAAAAACATACAACACGTACACGACACATCACACACACACAGAGGGATGCAGAATTTACTTACACCAGCAACAGCAGCACCATAGGGGCGGGATGCCCATCACCAATGCCACATATGCACACAGGGGCCTGGATGCGCACCACCACTACCACCCCTACCCAGGGGGGCCGGATGCCAACCACTACTACCACCCTTAGCCATGGGGGTGCCAGATGCCCACCACTACTACCACCCTTACCCAGGGGGGCTGGATGCCTACCACTACTACCACCCTTAGCCATGGGGGTGCCAGATGCCCACCACCACTACCACCCTTACCCAGGGGGCTGGATGCCTACCACTACTATCACCCTAAGCCAGGGGGCTGGATGCCTACCACTACTACCACCCTTAGCCATGGGGGTGCCAGATGCCCACCACTACTACCACCCTTACCCAGGGGTTGCTGGATGCCTACCACTACTACCACCCTTAGCCATGGGGGTGCCAGATGCCTACCACCACTACCACCCTTAGCCAGGGGGGGCTGGATGCCTACCACTACTACCACCCTTAGCCAGGGGGGTGCCAGATGCCCACCACTACTACCACCCTTACCCAGGGGGGCTGGATGCCTACCACAACTACCACCCTTACCCAGGGGGGGCTGGATGCCTACCACTACTACCACCCTTAGCCAGGGGGGTGCCAGATGCCCACCACCACTACCACCCTTACCCAGGGGGGGCTGGATGCCTACCACTACTATCACCCTAAGCCAGGGGGGCTGGATGCCTACCACTACTACCACCCTTAGCCAGGGGGGTGCCAGATGCCCACCACCACTACCACCCTTACCCAGGGGGGGCTGGATGCCTACCACTACTATCACCCTAAGCCAGGGGGGCTGGATGCCTACCACTACTACCACCCTTAGCCATGGGGGTGCCAGATGCCCACCACCACTACCACCCTTACCCAGGGGGGGCTGGATGTCCACCACTACTACCACCCTTAGCCAGGGGGGTGCCAGATGCCTACCACTACTACCACCCTTACCCAGGGGGGGCTGGATGCCTACCACTACTACCACCCTTAGCCAGGGGGTGCCAGATGCCCACCACTACTACCACCCTTACCCAGGGGGCTGGATGCCTACCACAACTACCACCCTTACCCAGGGGGCTGGATGCCTACCACTACTACCACCCTTAGCCATGGGGGTGCCAGATGCCCACCACTACTACCACCCTTACCCAGGGGGCTGGATGCCTACCACTACTACCACCCTTAGCCATGGGGGTGCCAGATGCCTACCACCACTACCACACTTAGCCAGGGGGGCTGGATGCCTACCACTACTACCACCCTTAGCCAGGGGGTGCCAGATGCCCACCACTACTACCACCCTTACCCAGGGGGCTGGATGCCTACCACAACTACCACCCTTACCCAGGGGGCTGGATGCCTACCACTACTACCACCCTTAGCCAGGGGGTGCCAGATGCCCACCACCACTACCACCCTTACCCAGGGGGGCTGGATGCCTACCACTACTATCACCCTAAGCCAGGGGGGCTGGATGCCTACCACTACTACCACCCTTAGCCAGGGGGTGCCAGATGCCCACCACCAGTACCACCCTTACCCAGGGGGGCTGGATGCCTACCACTACTATCACCCTAAGCCAGGGGGCTGGATGCCTACCACTACTACCACCCTTAGCCATGGGGGTGCCAGATGCCCACCACCACTACCACCCTTAGCCAGGGGGCTGGATGCCTACCACTACTACCACCTCTACCCAGGGGGGCTGGATGCCTACCACCACTACCACCCTTACCCAGGGGGGCTGGATGCCTGTCACTACTACCACCTCTACCCATGGGGGCTGGATGCCTACCACCAACACCACCCCCACTCATAGGATGGACAATGCATGACACAACCAGCACACCACAACCTAGGGAATGCAAGAAAAAGACATCCCCCAACACCATGACAAGCGTGTGTAGACTGTGTCAAATGCCTACAACACTGAACATGACTTTGAACATACAATGTGACCCCCTATCACATGTGCCACACATATATGTGTGTGGCCCCACAATGCAAGCAGGCCATGACCATTGTGGCAATGGGGTCCAAACCCCCATCATCACAGTGACCAAAAGGTAAGTGTGGGGTCCATAGCTGAAGCACATTTTGAACATTGTGGCAATGGGGTCCAAACCCCATCATCACAGTGACCAAAATGTAAGTGTGGGGTCCATAGCTGAAGCACATTTTGAACATTGTGGCAATGGGGTCCAAACCCCCATCATCACAGTGACCAAAAGGTAAGTGTGGGGTCCATAGCTGAATCACATTTTGAACATTGTGGCAATGGGGTCCAAACCCCCATCATCACAGTGACCAAAAGGTAAGTGTGGGGTCCATATCTGAAGCACATTTTGAACATTGTGGCAATGGGGTCCAAACCCCCATCATCACAGTGACCAAAATGTAAGTGTGGGGTCCATAGCTGAAGCACATTTTGAACATTGTGGCAATGGGGTCCAAACCCCCATCATCACAGTGACCAAAAGGTAAGTGTGGGGTCCATAGCTGAATCACATTTTGAACATTGTGGCAATGGGGTCCAAACCCCCATCATCACAGTGACCAAAAGGTAAGTGTGGGGTCCATATCTGAAGCACATTTTGAACATTGTGGCAATGGGGTCCAAACCCCCATCATCACAGTGACCAAAATGTAAGTGTTGACAAAGAAAAGCTGCAACTGCCAAACTGCATGGATGATTCCTGGTCACAGAACATAAAACACATCAGTGGCAAAGTAGTGCATGTGTCCCATTGCAACATAGATTGGGGGAGGCAAATACTGCAGTGCAAATAAGACATACCTTTGGCCATGTGCAGACAAACAACACCCATGGGGGCTGACACAGTCAACATTCATCAATGACACAATGACAGAAGTGACCATCAGAATGCAGACCCACATATTTGCACCAATGGGCACACAAATGCAGATACCCTGTGGAGACTGTAGATGTGAGGTGAACAGATACCATACCATGGCAGCAATGGGACACACAAACCATGATCATTGTGCTGACTGATGACCTAGGAGTCCCAGGGACAGCAGGGGAAACCCACCAAACTACATACAGCCAATGGCACACCTAAGATATGCCAATGCAGTGGTGCAGATGCACAAACACAAACAGGCAGACCCACACTGCACATCAAACACAACAGGTGAGGGGGGGTGCCAGTGTCCCCAGGCAACCACACAACACATGAGGAGGCCTGAATACCAATTATACAGATGTGCATACAGTGCCACACAAAGGTAACTCATGGATCCAAATCTCCTATGTGGGCAATCAGGCATTGTCAGATGAGAGGGAGCACAAATCACACATGTCACACAGGCACGTAGGAACAGCAACTGACACAGCAAGACACAGACACACCACAGCACTCACCCCCAGGGCCCCCACAATGTGGTGACCCTGGGCTGCATTACAATCCCACTGTGATGACAAAGCTAAATGTCGTTCACACTGTGAACCACAGTCATGTGTCCTGAGCAACAAACTACCATCACACCTACACAAGCACAAATCAATCAGCACGGCCAGTAAGCCAAGGCCAACATGGAGGCAGGGGTCTAGCCGGGCAACAACTCTCATCTGCACACACTCAACACCACACACCTCGACCTCCAACAATGTGCAGCAGTGAAGCACACATGCACTGGTGACATTGCACATGCACCCATGACAATTCCAGGGTGGTGGGTGGGAACCAAGGTGCAGAAACACATCACACATGGCCACTCAACAAGACTCCTGAATGTCTGACACACTGCACACTACGCTGTACATGGACATGACGGCAATACCACACCAACCAATGGGATCCCAGCCACAGTCACACACCAATGAAGAAGCCAAGGTCACCCACAAAGAACACACATAGACAACAACCAACATTGCAGCCCGGACCCTGAGGAGTGCCAGCAGTCACACACACAACGTGTCACAATCACTGAAAGATAACACAAACTGGAAATCACATGACAGGTGCAAACAACAAGTGCCAAGGGGAAACCTGACTGTGACCCATCTGTGTCTGCACACAAACTCAGCCCTGACAGCAAACACACCTATGGGTGACACCCTGATGACCAGTAATGTGCCATGCACCCACATCACAGAGAACCCAGGGAGAAGACTTTGGGGGAACATAGGTCAACTCAGCAAGCATCACAAACAGGTACAACACTAGGGATCACAGCATGCACAGCAAAACGGAAGTGAACACACAGACATGCTCATACAACACACACCTTGGGCGCAGGCAATGTCACAGGAGTACACACTGCCATGAGGGGACTCCACTCCTGTGTGAGGAAAGCTGTGCCATATGTTGCCTCAGTAGGGCCCCATCATGTCAGCTGAGCACTTGGTCACACAATCAACAATTAGCACCAAATGAAGGCTCCCGTCACATCAGCCTGGTCATGGAAGTGCCAACGAAATCATCAGCACAGATCCAACACACTTGTATAGCAATGTTGCACTGACAACACAGATGAGTCCTTCCCCATTGATGCCCAAACCTGCATGTCCAGTGGAGATGGCCACACGGTCAGGGAAGTAGGCGAATTGAACAATGGCAGGCACAACAGAGTGCAGGGGTGGAAGCCACAGATGTGAAATTGCTAATGTAAGTAGGAAATCCCATTGCCAAATACTAAACACATGACACCCTCAGATGCTGCTATGGATGACATGGATACACCACAGGATAGGACACATTCCCCTGGACCACATGTGTTCCTGCACAGTAACACTTCATTATCATGAGACCAAATATCACCATCACTGCAGCAAGGGCATGGTTAGCATCATCAACAACATGTACATCAGAAGCATAAGCACTAGAGAACAGAAAGTTGCTTTATTCAGCATATGTGTGTTTAAAAGTGAAAGTCCAGAAAAACACAAAGGCCAATGGCCAGTCCATTGTCAAAGTCCAAACAGGGTGACAGTGGCAGATGTCACCCTACGCATGCCTGCACTGCACAAGACCAGGGACAATCCACTAGGAGGGGCAACCGGGGGCAGGCCAGGCACCGCAGGGACAGGATCAGGGCTCACCAGGAGGAGGCAGGGCAGGGGTGGTGGGTGCTGGAGAGCCACTGACAACTGCAGTGGAGGTGTCTGACATGGTGTGTGCCGGCACAACTGGGGGCATGACTCAGATGTTGTGGGTGCCGGCACGACTGCAGTGGACCCAGCAGATGGAGTGGACAGGTCCGCCACTGCAGTGCCCAAGTCAGACAGGGTGGCAGTGGACTCCACTGCAGTGCCTACCACCAGGGGAGGAGAATGGGGAACAGGCAAGGTGGGCTGGACAGAGGGGGAGGACACCCTCACCACATCAGTGGCACAGACAAGCCGCAGCGGGGGTGTGGTGCCGGGAGAGCAAGTGGCAGGGGAGAAGGCCGGATCCTCTTGGGGATGGTATATCTGTGGGTGGGGGAACCTGGGGCAGGGTGTGGTGGGGCACCTGTGGAGTGGGGCCTGAGGGATGGAGGAAGGAGACCTGGTGCCTGAGCTGCAGGGCGGCGGCGGGGTCTTGCTCTTACGACTCCGGGGGACTTGCGGGTGGGGGCCTCAGTCTGTCTGCGCCTGGGGGAGGGTGTCCGGGGGCGAGGGGCACTCTGCTCCGTGTGGGTGGGCTTCCTCTTCCCCTGAATGTTGTATCAGCTGGATCGGAGGGGAAGAGGCCGAGGTCACTGAGGAAGAGCCGCTGGGTCTTTGGGGTTGCAGGTGAGGCAAGGGAGGGTGCTTTGGAGGGAGAGGCAACTGAGGACTGCGCAGTGCTCGTGGATGCGTGTGTGTGTTCCAGGGCCCCATCCCCTGTGAGTCTGGTTTCAGTCCCCTGACTGTGCGTGCGTGTGCGTTTTGTTTGTGGCGTGTGTGTCTGTGTGCTGGACGTGTGTGTGCTGGTGTGTGCCTGTGCCGGTGTGTGTGCTTGGGACGGGTAAGGTGCTGGGGAGTGTGGATGGAGCAGAGGCAGAAGGGGTGAGGGACTGTCTGAGGAGGGACACTGCTGCCGTCAGGGAGGAGTCCATGGACCTATTGCCCCTCTGTAGGTCAGACATGCCCGATGAGATGCCCTCCATGAACGACACCAGCTGAGTCAACAGAGCGGTGTGCGCATGGAGGACACTCAGCATGGCTGTCTGCCCTACATGGAGCTGGCGAAGGAGGTACACAGACTCCTCACTCAGGGCAGCAGGGGACACAGGGGCAGGGGGTGCGGTGCCTGGCCCAAAGGAGACACGCTCCCGAACATGGGAGCCTCCACGGACCTGGGGAATGGGAGCCGATGGGAGGGCGGTGGTGGTGCTGGTGGTGGCGGGGACAGCAACACTAGCTGGGGTGTGGTGGCTGCTGACACCCGCCTCCATAAGGGAGTCATCCTCCGAGCTGCTGTGGTCCTCAGCTGAGGTGGATGCTGCTGAGGACTCCTCGGTGTGGCTCCCCTCGCCCTCCGTGCCACTGGGTCCCTCCGACCACTCCTCGGCTGCTGACCCAGTCTGGCTCTCCGGCTCCTCCTGGTCCGTGGAGCTGTCCCCTTCCGTGGCCGTGGATGTATCTGCAAACAATGGGGAAACAGACAGACATCAGTCACCTGCACCAAACGCACACACCACTGTGAGCACAGCACATTACAGAGCAAGCCCTGGCATCATTAGTTGAACATTGCTAAAAGTGCCCTAACTGAACAGGAGAAGCCAATTGTCAGTCTGATGCCAACCATGGCACTCACATCCCACATGGGCTTGCACCCATCTGTCTGGTGTCTGTTGGATAGCAACACCCCAGTGTGGACACATGCACCACCTACACAGTAGTTGGACAGTGCAGAGGACACGGTGTAGCGTGTGGACATGCACACATCACAACTCTTGCCACTGAGTCAGTACAGGTTTCCGGATGAAAGGGATGCCCAGAGTCAAATAGGAAATGCATGTGATGCATACCAGCGACAGACACCATGATGCACCCATGTCCTGATAGCCATCGCCACAATGGTGTGCATGTAGCACACGTCACTCCCCTGCAGGATCACCAATAGGTAGACACATGCCATGGTGGAGGCATGACTTCTAAGTCATACATCACTGTCTCAGTGATGTATGACTTGGCAGCCAGACAACAACACTCTGCACTGTGTCACAATAGTAGGTCATGGGGAATGCAAGTCCTGGAGCTGCACAAGTGCACATGTACATCCCCCACACAACACATCATCTTAACCCTCATCTGTCCAGGTCATACCGATTGGACATATGGGAGACCTGTGACACTACCCTCTGAACCTGAGCCCCTCACAATCTGCTGTGAATGTGAAACAGCTGCCTGAACTTCACATTCCCATACCCCAGTCTGCACGGGCAGCTGATCAAACACCTATGTGACACACAAGTATCCTCTCCTATGGTCACATCTCCAGTGGCATGCTGAGCCCCTACCGAGAAACACCCCAGCAGTCCTGGCAACAAATCCACAGCACACTGACACAGAGGCAGACACCTGAGGGGTCAAATCACTGCGCACAATGTGTCAGCTGATACACGGGAGTGGGAGTACAGGTGTATTGGATGGGCTGGAGTAGGCATGACTGTCCTGCCCCACATGAATGAGGGATGAGCCCTGGACAGTGGATAGCTGGCTATGTATGTGTGACACACGTAATCTGCACACTCCTGGGGCCCAAACATTGTTCCCACCCGCTGCATGGGTGTGTGCCAGATACCCCAGGCACATGTGGTGGCTCAGCTCAGCAAGTGGACCGCATATCAAAGCAACACGCAGATTACATGTCCGAACACAGGCGTTGTGTGAACAATGGACCCACCCATGATGCCCACAACAGAGTTAGGGAAACAGATGCTGTCCCCCACCTTGAGTGAAGCAAACTGCAAGGACACAGTCCCAAGTGACACAATTCCCTGAATGTAAGGGCCACACCTGGGTATCAGATGAGGAGTGGGCAGTGCACAATAGAGGGACATGGCTCCTGGACAACATGACTGCTGTACTGTGGCAGTTTAACCAGGCCAGAGGAGGGCACATAGCATGTAATACAGAGTTCACAGTGCAGTCTTTGACTCACCCCCTCCTTGCTGCTGTCTGGCCTTCAGCTACCCATCCAGGTCTGGAAACACCACCGCCAGGATCTGGAGCATGTGGGGGTCAGGGTCCGTGTTCCGCCCCTCCTGCGAGGAGGCGACAGCTTCAGCTGGACCCGTGCAATCCTCCGGGTCCAGCCCCGAAGGTCCTGCCACCTCTTCTGGCAGTTGCGGATCCGGCGCTTGTAGACCCCCACGGACTGGACAGCCCGGACGATGTCCTTCCAGATCTCCTGCTTCCGATGGGCATTAACCTGTCAGGATGACAAAGTGAAAAGGCCATTACTACACATGCAACATATCCGTGCATGACACAGTTGTATATACATGTCTCAATCACAGGGGCACATGATGTACACAGGCAGTGCAACGCTGCCCATGGACAGTTTGCCAGAAGTCACTACATGGTATCATTGCATGGGAAGTAAAACCTTGTTCAAATGCACTGTCACTGCACCATACCTGTCCAGTGCATGTCACTACACACTATGGGGGGTGACAACTACTCAGTGAGCCTGCTAGCCAGTGGCGTGCAGACTTTCAGCCTTGCTAGTCAGACAAAATGCACATTCAGAAAGGCAGTGCACAGAACACTCACCTGCTCCCCTGGTGTCTCATACAGCTTGCTGTACTGTGGAAGTAGGCTGTCCAGCAGGGCCTGGTTCTCCTCAAGGCTGAAGGCTGGGGCTCTCTCCACAGTACGTGCCATTGCAGGGTCCAGAGGGGGCAGAGACAGCAGCAGTGCAGTGGCAGATGTCGTCCTGGAGCATGTAGTGCAGGCAAGTGAGCTCTCAGGGGAACAGCCAGCAATATATATGTGCTGCAGAGGCAGATACTGTCCCATGTGTCCAAAGTGATAGGTCCAAGTCGTTTGCATATTCTGAATCTGGCCAATCCATGGAATAGCAGCACCAATACACGCCCACAGCATCCTTCAAATCTTCAACTTCATGACATACATGATTTTGCAACATTGTTGTGGGTGACCAACTGAATTTCCAGCAACCGACTCGTTCGAATTTCGAAAACGCGTCCGTTGCCAGGCTAGGCCATTGACAATGGGTGCGCACCGATCGGTCCATTGCTGTTCAACGCGTACAGGGGTACAACGCGTACCCGCACACATTGAATGCAATGGGCCGGCCGGGCGCACCGATCGGTCCATTGCGGTACAACGCGTGCACGTACCGCACACATTGAATGCAATGGGCTGGCCGGGTGCACCGATCGGTCCATTGCTGTTCAACGCATCCCTGTACAAGTGACTGGCATATGTCACCATGCCTGTCTCAGATGAACATATGCCAGCCACAGATAGCTCCCAGGGAGTGAGGGGCACACCTACAACACCACAGCCTGTCCAAACTGTATCATAAGGCATGTAAGGCTGCATTTCCTATTGTGTGTATGTTGGTGTACATGTTGTCCTGTGGGTGTCACCTGGGGGCAGCCACCCCCAGGCTGTGCACGTGTTCATGGGGACAGGATCCTGGGTGTTACGTGTACATGACCACTGTGATGTGCAACTGTTCATATCTGTGCATGTGCCATGGTCACATTTCACGGTGGTGTATGTGTATGTCATGTCACATACCCCCTGAGTCCCATGTGGGACGGTATGTTTGAGCCAGGGTGTCCCAGTGGCACAATAGTGATGGTCCTCCACAGTCTGTGTGCATGTAGTGTTTACAATGTCTCTGATTTCATGTGCACAATGGGAGACAGTCTCCACATCCACGTTGTGTGTGCATGGACTTTGATGTTGTGCGTGTGTGTGTCACAGACGTCCATGTCTGTCCTGCAGAGGCAAGTGGAACCACTACCTGTGGGGGTCATGGTTGTTTTGCTGTGGTGTATACATGATACTCCATGTAATGCCAGTGTCCATGTGGCAATACAGGGTCCCTGGGAATGTACCTGTCGTTGAGCTGTGATGCCTGGGGCACATCTGTCTTCACATGTCACTGTGGGGGTGATTGTGACATGGCAGCAGGAGATGGGAACTGTGACACGGCCTCATGATATCCAATGGGCCAACCTGGGACTTATTGATGCCACTTGTTGAACCGTGATGACAGATGTTGGCCATGTATGTACCATACATGTCCTTACGGAACTGCACACTTCATGTAGTTGTGCCTCATAATGATGTATGATGTGATATTGAGTGTGTTCAATGCCGCATATGTGGGGTGACTGAAAACCTTGTTTTCTTCTCCTCTGCACTGCAGGGCTCCTGCTGTCCATAGACCATTCCCAGACCTGGCAACGATGGTGGAACGGGACAGCATCCGACGGTACCGCTTCACCAGGCAGCTGATTGAGGATTTGGCAGTGCAGTTGGCCCCACATTTGCACCCTGGCCGGCCGTATCCTACAGCGCTGACCCCCAAGGTGAAGGTGATGGCAGCCCTACACTTCTTTGCCACCGATACCTTCCAACATACTGTGGCGACTGCTGGTGGGATGTCACAGACCATGTTGAGCCGTGTGCTCCGCGATGTTTTGGAGGCAATGTTGCTATACCTGAACCGGTACATCTATTTCCCTAGACTGCAACGACTCACTGACGTGAAGAGTGACTTCTATGCCCTGGGGAGGATGCCGCATGTCATTGGCTCCATTGATGGGACACATGTGGCTTTGGTACCACCACAGGCCCAGGAGCAGGCCTACCGTAACCGCAAGCACTACCACTCGGTCAATGCACTGGTGGTGTGTCTTGCAGATATGACCATCTCACACGTGTGTGCCCGTTTCCCTGGTTCAGCACACGATGCCTTTGTGATGAGGAGTAGTCGCATCCCCAGGATGATGGCACAGATGCAGAACCAGCGTGCCTGGCTTATCGGTGTGTACTGACTTTGTGCCATTGTGTGTGATCTGATCTGTAGTATTCCGCCCACTTTTCCAAGTCAGCTAATGTGCACTTGTCTGTCCGTAGGTGACTCGGGATACCCCAACATGTTGTGGTTGCTGACACCCCTCAGGAACCCTGTGACACCAGCCCAGATGTGCTACAATGAGGCACATGGTCAGACCAGGAAAGTGATTGAGCGGACATTTGGTCTCCTGAAGAGCCGCTTCCGCTGCCTCAACAAGACAGGAGTGTCCCTCCCATATGCCCCAGCGAAGGTGTGCAAGATTATCATCGTCTGCTGCATGCTCCACAACCTGGCAGTGCGGAAGGAGTTGCCTCTCATCCAGGATGACAATGACCAACATCCGCCACCTGTGGAGGATCCTGGCCTGGACCACGATGCCAGTGATGATGATGATGATGATGGTGATGTCCGCACACAGCTCATCACCAACTTCTTTAGCTGAATGTGAGTATCCTGAGGTGTCATGTCAATGATGTGAGTTGGCATGATATGTGTAGGTGGTGCTCTGGTGCTGTTGGAGTGTGTCCATGGGCTACTTGACTGGATGTGTGTAGCGATGTGTGCTTACAGGTGGTCTGTACTCCCCAACAGTGTTGACATGCTAACTTGGTTCTGGGTGGGTATCTTGTAACATGTATAGTGCATGAGTTTTGCTGTTCTGTCCTGTTCTCCATTGCTTTTGACTGTGTGTCATTTCTGTCCTTCACAGGGTACTTTCAGATTCGTTTGGTCAACTGTGTCCACCGACGACGTGATTGTACTTCCAGGGTGGTAGCTGTTGTGTCCCTACAGGTGATGTGCGCCACACCCATGGACTTCCTTCCTTCTACAGTTGTTGACTGTGTGCCCGCTGACAGGTGGGATTACCTTGCATCTGTAGTGGTTACGACATGTTGCAACTGTGTAATAAACCTGTGCTTCACTTTATGATGTGCGTTGTCTGTGGTCACACATTTGTCTGCCATTTGCTTACTGCACCTGTGGGCTACTTGACTACAACTGGGAATAGGTGTGGTGTCTGTGCATTGCACCGTCTTTCCTGGCAACATCAGTGTAGGCAATGAGTCAGATGGCCTAGGTGTGTATGTGTTGTGTAGCCCTGGTGGTGTGTCTCCCTCATATGTGTCACTTTGCCATTACTCACATGCCTGTGTTGTACTTGCTGTTGCAGTTCGCATACACAGTGTAATTTTGCAGTTCATCATCCCCATGACAGCACCCACGTTGGAATCACAACCGAGGCAAGTATGGTGTATTA
This sequence comes from Calotriton arnoldi, assembly GCA_963921515.1. Lineage (NCBI taxonomy): Eukaryota > Metazoa > Chordata > Amphibia > Caudata > Salamandridae > Calotriton > Calotriton arnoldi. The sequence continues at coordinate 483,615 of CAWUFW010011467.1, forward strand.
GTGTGTTTATTGTGATACATTTGTGTGAATAGTGCATAGGATGGTTAGTGCTGTACATTTATATTGCAATCAGAAGTTCCTAGGTGAATTGAAAGTCCTGGTAGACAAAATCCCCAGTATCGGGCCACAGTTGTCTGAGACATTGGTCCAACTTGTACTCCCCATGTCATGTGTGGGAGTTGTGTTGCCGTCAACAGGGTGAACAGTTTGTGCACAAAGGTGAACATCCAGAACAGGTTCAGGCTTCCTGGGGGTTGCACTTGGCCATCGGCCTCTCACTTGCCCCTCCTCGGACGACCCCTCTTCTTTGGGGGGCCCCTCAAGTACAGGCTGCTGCGGTGCAGGGGACTCTCCGCCAGAGTCATCCTCCCTCCCTGTGGCAGTTGCAGTTTGTTCAGCACCAGATGTTGTTGGCACACAGGGAGGTGTAGACTGGTTGCTGTTCATCTGGCGGAGGCATTGTAATATGTCCCTATGCACCGCCGTTATCTCTTGCAGTGTGTCCCACTTGGACTCCACGCGGGACATGTGTGAGTCCAAGCGGGCATGATGGGCAGCCTGCTGCTTTTTCATGTCTCTGAGGAGCCCCACTACCTGGCTGAGATCTCCGGTGCTGGACTGGTACGCATCGGCTATGCGTACCAGTTGTGGGTCATCATGCACACCAGACACCTCTGCAAGCAGCGACCTCTGTCTCCCACCCTCCCACCACCCCAGCCGACATGTGCAGTGCGTGCAGTGGCACGCACAGATGACCCTGGTCCCCCTTGGGGGTTGGTGGTGGTGGTGGTGTCCATGGCCCCACGTTGGTCCAGGGTCCCTGTGCTGGTGGTGCTCCTTGTTCTGTCCATGTCGGCAGGGATGGTATTTGTGGTGACAGTCGTTGGAGGGGTGGGTGCAGGGGGTGCAGCTGGTGGTCCTGCTGGTGCTGCAGCTGGTGGTCCTGCTGGTGCTGCATGTTGACTTGCACCGGAGGTGCCAGGTTGGTCTTCTTCATCCGAGGAGGGCAGAGGCTGTACGACACCAGTGAGCTCCGTATCCTCTTGAGCCTGGGACTGGGACTCCTCAGCGTCTGCTGCTGTGTCCCCATCATCACCTGTTTTTGGGAGACACACACAATGTATGTTATGTTTCTGCAGGCATCAATGGTTGACACACCTGACAGTTGTGACTGTGCCTCTGGGTGCGGGCCTGTACATTGCATTGTCCTAAGTTGTCACAGTCATGGGTTGATATTGGTGTAGCACATTGTCCTGCATTATTTGGGCATTTCTATGTATTTGTTGGGGTGTGAACATGGTCTGCATTGGTTGTATTTGGTTGACAGCCGGCCCTCCTTCCCACCCAGCCAGTCAGTTATCCCACCATGGACTGTGCTTGCATTGCAGGGAGTGAAAGTTGTCTTTCAGGATGTCAGTCAGTGGTGTCCTGCTGTTGGTTGTTGCACAGTTGCCAGCAGGGCCTTGTGCTCCCACAGCAGTAGCCAGTGTCAGCCATCTTGTCAGTTGTTTTCCACTCCCTGTGATGTGAGCATGGTTCAGGGTGGTGTTGATGGGCCAGTTGTGAGGCTGAGCAATATCTGTGCCTACTACTCCCATCATGCTATTGCCTCCACCCCCTTCCCAGCATGCCCATGCTTCCTTCCTTTTGACTCTGCTTCCCTGTGGGGTGGGCTGCCTGTGCTGACAGGATGGCTGGGAGTGTTGTCCTGGCAGTTGTTTGGCTAAAAGTCCCAAGAGTGTCCCTGTGCTTCACACAACATAACCCAGGGTGGAGGTTCTTTGTGGGATCTTGAGTTAGGATGTGAGGCATTGCATTCTCCCAGGTGGGTTATGTGGAGTATGTGTTGAGGGGGTGTGTGAGGGGAGGTGCTTGTGACTATGGTCAGTGCTGCAAGTCCTCCTTCCCACCCAGCCAGATATCCCACCATGGAACGTGCTTGCATTGCAGGGAGTGGAAGTTGTCTTTCAGGATGTCAGTCAGTGGTGTCCTGCTGTTTGTTGGTGCACAGTTGCCAGCAGGGCCTTGTGCTCCCCACAGCAGTAGCCAGTGTCAGCCATCTTGTCAGTTGTTTTCCACTCCCTGTGATGTGAGCATGGTTCAGGGTGGTGTTGATGGGACAGTTGTGGGGGTGAGCTATGTCTGTGACTATGACTCCCATCATGCTATTGCCTCCACCCCACTTCCCAGCATTCCCATACTTACTTGCTTTTGTGGGGAGTTCAGTGTGTGTGGGTGTGAGAGCAATGGCAAGATGGCTGACAGTGGTGTCCTGCTGTTGGTTGGTGTGCAGTTCCCAGCATGCCCTTGTGCTCCCCACGACACAGCAACAGTGTCAGACATCTTTGATGGGCCTTTCCACTCTCTGTGGGATGTGCATGCGTGAGTGTGAGCTTGCTGGGCCATGTGGTGGGGGATGTTGAGCTGTGACTACGACTCCCATCATGCTATTGCCTCCACCCCCTTCCCAGCATGCCCATCCTTCCTTCCTTTTGACTCTGCTTCCCTGTGGGGTGGGCTGGCTGTGCTGACAGGATGGCTGGGAGTGTTGTCCTGGCAGTTGTTTGGCTAAAAGTCCCAGGAGTGTCCCTGTGCTTCACACAACATAACCCAGGGTTGAGGTTCTTTGTGGGATCTTGAGTTAGGATGTGAGGCATTGCATTCTCCCAGGTGGGTTATGTGGAGTTTGTGTTGAGGGGGTGTGTGAGGGGAGGTGCTTGTGACTATGGTCAGTGCTGCAAGTCCTCCTTCCCACCCAGCCAGTCAGTTATCCCACCATGGAACGTGCTTGCATTGCAGGGAGTGGAAGTTGTCTTTCAGGATGTCAGTCAGTGGTGTCCTGCTGTTGGTTGTTGCACAGTTGCCAGCAGGGCCTTGTGCTCCCCACAGCAGTAGCCAGTGTCAGCCATCTTGTCATTTGTTTTCCACTCCCTGTGATGTGAGCATGGTTCAGGGTGGTGTTGATGGGACAGTTGTGGGGGTGGGCTATGTCTGTGACTATGACTCCCATCATGCTATTGCCTCCACCCCACTTCCCAGCATTCCCATACTTACTTGCTTTTGTGGGGAGTTCAGTGTGTGTGGGTGTGAGAGCAATGGCAAGATGGCTGACAGTGGTGTCCTGCTGTTGGTTGGTGTGCAGCTCCCAGCATGCCCTTGTGCTACCCACGACAAAGCAACAGTGTCAGACATCTTTGATGGGCCTTTCCACTCTCTGTGGGATGTGCATGCGTGAGTGTGAGCTTGCTGGGCCATGTGGTGGGGGATGTTGAGCTGTGACTACGACTCCCATCATGCTATTGCCTCCACCCCCTTCCCAGCATGCCCATCCTTCCTTCCTTTTGACTCTGCTTCCCTGTGGGGTGGGCTGCCTGTGCTGACAGGATGGCTGGGAGTGTTGTCCTGGCAGTTGTTTGGCTAAAAGTCCCAAGAGTGTCCCTGTGCTTCACACAACATAACCCAGGGTGGAGGTTCTTTGTGGGATCTTGAGTTAGGATGTGAGGCATTGCATTCTCCCAGGTGGGTTATGTGGAGTATGTGTTGAGGGGTGTGTGAGGGGAGGTGCTTGTGACTATGGTCAGTGCTGCAAGTCCTCCTTCCCACCCAGCCAGATATCCCAACATGGAACGTGCTTGCATTGCAGGGAGTGGAAGTTGTCTTTCAGGATGTCAGTCAGTGGTGTCCTGCTGTTTGTTGGTGCACAGTTGCCAGCAGGGCCTTGTGCTCCCCACAGCAGTAGCCAGTGTCAGCCATCTTGTCAGTCCTTATCCACTCCCTGTGATGTGAGCATGGTTCAGGGTGGTGTTGATGGGCCAGTTGTGAGGCTGAGCAATATCTGTGCCTACTACTCCCATCATGCTATTGCCTCCACCCCCTTCCCAGCATGCCCATGCTTCCTTCCTTTTGACTCTGCTTCCCTGTGGGGTGGGCTGCCTGTGCTGACAGGATGGCTGGGAGTGTTGTCCTGGCAGTTGTTTGGCTAAAAGTCCCAAGAGTGTCCCTGTGCTTCACACAACATAACCCAGGGTGGTGGTTCTTTGTGGGATCTTGAGTTAGGATGTGAGGCATTGCATTCTCCCAGGTGGGTTATGTGGAGTTTGTGTTGAGGGGTGTGTGAGGGGAGGTGCTTGTGACTATGGTCAGTGCTGCGAGTCCTCCTTCCCACCCAGCCAGATATCCCACCATGGAACGTGCTTCCATTGCAGGGAGTGGAATTTGTCTCTCAGGATGTCAGTCAGTGGTGTCCTGCTGTTGGTTGTTGCACAGTTGCCAGCAGGGCCTTGTGCTCCCCACAGCAGTAGCCAGTGTCAGCCATCTTGTGAGTCCTTTTCCACTCCCTGTGATGTGCGCATGGTTCATGGTGGTGTTGATGGGACAGTTGTGGGGGTGAGCAATATCTGTGACTACGACTCCCATGATGCTATTGGCTACACTGACTTGCCCAGCATACACAGAATTCCTTTCTTTCAGTGGTCTTCACTGTGTGTTGGTGTTGTAGTGATGGCTACATGTCTGGATGTGTTTGTTAGTTATATTTGTGCCACTGCCTAGCTGTAGTTGTAGTTGTGTTTGTACATGTGATGACACGGTTAAATGTAACTTTGAGATGGCATGTGTTGTGTTTATCTGACTGACATACACATTTTGGGATGATTCTGTTCTGGTTGCTGTGTAATTGCTAAGAGTGCATGGTTTGACTCTCCCTTGACAGTGATGTGTGTGTGTATTGTGGCAGAATATTGTGTACATTTGTTGTGTACTCACCAGGCTCTGGGATGTTTTCTAGTCCATAGACGCTCACTGGCGGAAGGATGGCCCGCACCTTCTCCTCCCAGGGCCTGAGGTATACTGGCTTGGCAGGAGGGCCACTGCCGGTGTATTGGCTCAGGAGGTAATCCTTCTTTAGCAGCTCCCGTACCCTCCTGCGCACGTCATACCACCTGTTCTGGATGTCAGTCTTTGTGCGCAGACATGGTGATTGTGCGTTCACCCTGTTGATGATCGTCTCCCACATCTTGGTTTTCTGGGAGATGGGTGTCTGTTGGACCAGTGTGCCAAACAGCTGTGGCTCTACCCTGAGGATCTCGTCTACCAGGACTTCCAATTCACAATCTAGGAACTTGTGATTCTTCTTTGGGGGCATGGTGATGGGTGGTGATGGTGAGTGATGTGTGTGTTGGTGTGCAGGTGAGGGTGTGTGAGTGTGTGTTTTGCTGGGTGTATGTGAGGTAGCTATTTGTTGGTGTGCTGATGGTGTGTGGCTTGTGTGAGGGATGAGCTGTGGGTGTGTGGTTGCTGTCTGTTGAGTGCTGGCAGTAGAATAGCATTTGCAAAGGATCATGGTTGGGATTTGTGTCCTTTATATGGGTGGAGTTGTGGGTGTGTCTTTGTTCTCTGTCCCCACCCCCCCCCAGTATTTATTGGCTTTGTAATTGCTTGTTTGGCCTTTTTTGTGTATTTTCCCTTAGTACTTTCTGTGCATGTTGGAAACGTTCTTGTGACTGAGTCGGACCCTGCAGTTGTCTCGTACGGTCTTCTCCGTTTCGTTCACGCTGTGTTTGTGCACTTTTCTATGCTGCGTACGTGTCGTACGCGGTGTTTTGTGTTACTTCGGCTCGCAGTTTTGTATGCGTGTCGGTCGTACGGCTTGTCCTCCGTACGACTCGGTTGTGGTTTTCGCGCCTTGCATCGTACTTTGCGGTTTGGAGTTCGAGTGTACGTTTCGGTTGGATTTGTTCCGGGTGCGTGTCGGTCGGTTCGATTCGCGTGTTTTTCCGGCCGGACTGCTGTTTTCCGTGCGGCTCGGTCGTTCGGCTTGGGTTCAGTACGTGTCGGTCGGATTTTGCACGCCTTGCATCGTACTTGGCGTGTCGGGCGCCACAGGTACGTGTCGGTCGGAATTAATTCCGGCTCCGAGTCGGTCGGTGCTTTTTCCGGCCCGAATCGGAATCGACCCCTTAATCTCTCCATAAATGAATGTGTCCTTAACTGGTGCTCATGAAAAGCACCGGTATTGATGATTAAGTGCTGGTGCTGAGCACCGGGAACCACAGGCTCAAATTTAGCACTGCAGGCACAGGCATGCCCACTCTATATGGGCCTACAGATGTTATAGGAGATATTGGTCAGGTTTCAGCAGATACATTGGTTAGATTGAAAGGTCCTGAGTGAAAGCTATCCCTCCTTAGTGGTACAGGGTGTTTTCAATTTGCCTGTTCAATGAGTGCACCACGGCGGCACTTCTAATGACCTATCCTTATGTTCACAGCATGCACACAGAACAGAGGAACAGGGTACAGGACGAGAAGGAACAAGGAGCTTATTTATGAGCCCTTGCAACACTTGTGCACCGCCGGTGCGTCACTTTTTGTGACGCACCGGCGGCGTAAGAAAGGCACCATGTTGCGCCCTATTTACAAAGTGACGCATCTACGAAGATGCATCACTTTGTAAACCCCTGCACTGCATTATACCTGTGTCAGGTATAATGTATGCAGGGTGGGGGTTCCCCCACATCAAAGCCTCGTAGAAGTGGCGCACTGAAATCTATAAGTCTGGAGAAACACCCACTTTGCTAGAAAGATGTCCAAAACTTTGCGGCTCTTAACTGACACTCTGCAGCTAAAAACTGCATTTGCCAGCACATACGTATTGAGTGACACTGACTACAGACTCCAACTGATAGAAATAATCCAAGAAGAACCCTAAGCTTCACCTCACTTGGTCCCCTCCACACTACCTATGACGTGGAATAAGTGTGCATTAACTTTGCTAGCGTTCCATGACCTTCCTACCAGGATGAGTGAGCGAGCACTAATTTTGTCTACTCCTTAGGTCACACTGTCTATTGTGGAATCCAGGTATCTAGTGCAAGAAGATAGCAATGCACATTTTATGTCACACCATAAATGAGGACACTCCAGAAGCCAAGGCGCCTGTGTTTGACTGAGGATTTCCATATTACACTACACAACAAAGAGCCCTGTCAGTCCTGTTGATCTTGAGAGATTCAGAGGTTTGTGCAGGTCCTGGAGCACCATGGCACGGGGAACCTGCTGCTCCTCTCTTAGTGTGGGTGGACCTCTTGCTGGACTCATTCTAAATGGGAAACAACCATTACAACGCAGTCATTACAACGCACTACATTTACAACGCAGTCATTACAACGCAACTGCCTTTACATCACATGCCATTACAACGCAGTCATTACAACGCATGCCATTACAACGCATGTCACTACAACACATGCCATTACAACGCATTAAAAGGTAAGTAATGGGGAATAGTAATTTTTACCCCTACACTATCCAACACTTACCCTACTGTTGCACTCTCTGGAGTGGGAATAGTAATTTTTACCCCTACACTATCCAACACTTATCCTACTGTTGCCCTAAAAGTATTATGCGTTGTAATGGTATACGTTGTAATGGTATGCGTTGTAATGGAATGCGTTGTAAATGTAGTTTCTAAAAATGCGTTGTGATGGCATGCGTTGTAAAACCATGCGTTGCAATGTAAAAACCACGTTGTAAAGGCATGCGTTGTAAATGTTTGCGTTGTAACGTGTCCTATTCTTCTAAACATGTCTGGTTTGATTCCAGTCTAAACCAGACAAGCCCAAAAGATATAGGGGCCTATTTACGAGATGGTTTGCGTCCCGTTTGCACCACGCAATGTGGTACATGCGCAGCTTAAATCTTAAGCAAGATTTATGAAGCCACGCAGGGCCGACTTTGCATGGCCCTGAGTGTCTTCATAAATCTAGAGTAAGGCAACATAACGCAAATCACTGCGTTGCCTTACTCTGTCCTGGGAAGTTCCCACACAACTCTTATAGTTTTTGACGCATTCCCAGATTAACTAGAACTGGTAGACCTCGGAATGCACTAAAAAGATACGCCTTCCAGGAGAGGTGTAACCAGGAGAAATATCTTTATTTCTCCTCGTTACTTCTTCTTTCTATGTGTGCTGCATTCTGCAACACACATAGAAAGAGGAATATGCCTCTCAGGATTGTTTTTGTATGGGAAGGTGCCCCTTCCTGGACAACAACAATCCTGCAGGCATCATTGCACACTGGTGCAAGGGTGTCTGCGATGGCGCTAGGCTGCCGAAAGGACGCCAGCACGGGGGAAAAGGCAGGAATGGACCGTATTGCCTTAAATACAGCGCATTCCCGCCCTTTCCCTGTCACGCATTGCATCGCAGCTAGGTGACTTGCTGGGAGGCACTGCCTGCCTTTTTCATAAATAGGCTCCTTAGTGACATGCTTCCTTCATCTGTTATTTAACAGAGGCAACCAGAAGAATTGTTATTGCACCACATTATTAACAGCGCGTGCACCTTTATTCACAGGTATGACTTTGCTTCAGCCAATGTTCTGATGGTTAGTTTCAATGGATTGCTTTTAGGATCATTTGGCTGCTTTAAAAAGGAAAATTTCGAGAGTTTCTGATAAAACCATACATCAGAAGCGCATAAACACACCCCGCCCTTTCCGTCACCCTTTATATGCGGAAGCAGTGAGAGAGGGAGAAATCAGCCAGATCAGATTTTCTGGGGATGGAGACCGAGAAGGGCCATTTTCCCTACTCGGGCTCCAGTGGGACCTCCTGTCATTTGAAGCTATTTGATCACACCCGCTCTTTTCACACAAAGCCTTTTTACTTTGCGTTTTACTTGTTTTTGAGTGAGGCCAGAAATAGACTATGGGTCCCCTGAGGGCCCCTGTCAGGCAGAGTACTAATAGCGATAACGACATTGCTGCAATAAAGAAAATGCAAATTGGATGTAAACAGAAATACCTGCCAAGTGTCAGTCACTGCGAGGGATCCTGAGACATTGTTGAGACAGTTGTTATTTTTTTCTAATTGCTGCTCTTGAGAATAAACTTTATTTAACTCTTTGGCGTTCAACAAATCTCAAAGTTTCATGTGCTTGGTCCAGAGGTTCCCACACCAGACAACAATGTCAGTAATGGCTACTGATGTTATGTGCCAAATGGTCAGCAGAGCCTCCAGACAGGGGAAAAAGAATTGGACTGGCCAAAGAGACACCCAGTGGGCCTACAGAAGTGCTACATGAGAAAGCGGGCTGAACTGCTAGCAGTCCTTGCACACTGCTGAGTAGTACTAATACAGAAAGCAGGGATGCACTGATACAACGTACCAGTGCTTAATGTGTAAAAAAATAAGTGCCGGGCCCTCGTCAGGAGGCCACAGCAGTTTGCACCACACATTGACACTGTACTTAAACAACTACTAACCATCACACTGCTACAAGTGTGACAATTCAGACTGTTCGAGGCCGCCAAAGCTTTAAGAATGGCTTAAAAGGCAGGTATTAGTTGTTTTTAATCTATATTGAATTAACAATATAATTAATTGTTTTTCTGCTCGTCTTTAAATTGCACAAACAGCGCCACCATGTGACAGCTGTCATAAGTGTGCAGGTTTCGGCAATTAAGTGCCAGCGCTAGCAATTTAGGGGCCGATTCCGATCTCGGCCGGTAGGGCTCCGAATCGGATTCGGCTTAACCGGATCCGATTCGGAGCCCTATTTCCCGACCGATTCGTACGGGCGTCCGGGCGAGCGAGTACTATGCAAAATCGCCGACCGACTCGTCCGGGCGTCCCGACCGCTCCGACCGACTCGTTCCCGGGTCTAACCGCACAGACCGACTTGCTCGGACTCGACTCGCACCGCGCAATGGAGACGTTCCCCGGCCGGGTAAGTACGATGCGCGCCGCGAGCAGTCCGACCGAGCCGCGCACTCCGGCTCGAAAGAGCAGTCGGAGCCGGACTTTGGGGGTCCGCGTCAGACCCCCCTGTACGCGTAGCCGCGCGAGTCGCACACAGGGGGGACACATGGGTCCCCCCTACACGTGCATGTACGGCGCGACCCGCATCGACGCGCACACGCTGTAGGGGGCGCCCTTGTTCGCGTCGTGCCCATTGAGTCAATGGGAGCCCGTGTACGCGTCGTATGACTGGCTCCCATTGACTTCAATGGGAGTCCGACCGAATCGAGTCCAATAGCATACGTGCGCATCGTACTCGTTCGGTCGGACTGCTAGAGTCCGATTTGGTCGGAAATCTCTCCGGGTCCGGCTCGGTCGGAGAGATTTCCGGCCCGAATCGGAAACGGCCCCTAAGTACTGGTGTCGAGCACCGGAAACCACCGGCTCAAATTAAGCAGTGGAAATAGTGTTTTAATGTTGATGCCAAGGTGCTGATTAAGTCACCAACCAAGGGGGACCCACTTGGGTTCTAAGTCCTTTAGCTCTCAACAGCTTTTGAATTTTGGACACAAACATTGGAAGCAAGATTGAATGTTTCATCTGACCAACTTTAACCAAAACACTTTCTTTCCACTGCGTTTTTTAAGATAACCCATTCTTTATGAAATCACAGCTTGCATTGAGTTGTTCATTTTGTCTTAGTAACTACCCTTTGACTCCATCCTGTGTGGTTTATACTTTAGTAGTAAGAGAATTCTGCACATCACCAATCAAATCTAATTGAAGTATACAAAAAAAGTGATGGGTAAAACGCTTGAATTAATCTCAGTCACTGGCAATTACTTAGGGGCCGATTCCGATCTCGGCCGGTAGGGCTCCGAATCGGATTCGGCTTAACCGGATCCGATTCGGAGCCCTATTTCCCGACCGATTCGTACGCGCGTCCGGGCGAGCGAGTACGATGCGAAATCGCCGACCGACTCGTCCGGGCGTCCCGACCGCTCCGACCGACTCGTTCCCGGGTCTAACCGCACCGACCGACTCGTTCGGACTCGACTCGCCCCGCGCAATGGAGATGTTCCCCGGCCGGGTAAGTGCGATGCGCGCCGCGAGCAGTCCGACCGAGCCGCGCACTCCGGCTCGAAAGAGCAGTCGGAGCCGTACTTTGGGGGTCCGTGTCGGACCCCCCTGTACGCGTAGCCGCGCGAGTCGCACACAGGGGGGACACATGGGTCCCCCCTACACGTGCATGTACGGCGCGACCCGCATCAACGCGCACACGCTGTAGGGGGCGCCCTTGTTCGCGTCGTGCCCATTGAGTCAATGGGAGCCCGTGTACGCGTCGTGCCCATTGAGTCAATGGGAGCCCGTGTACGCGTCGTACGACTGGCTCCCATTGACTTCAATGGGAGTCCGACCGAATCGAGTCCGATGGCATACGTGCGCATCCTACTCGTTCGGTCGGACTGCTAGAGTCCGATTTGGTCGGAAATCTCTCCGGGTCCGGCTCGGTCGGAGAGATTTCCGGCCCGAATCGGAATCGGCCCCTTAGTGTAAGAAATTGGGTTACTGGTTGACTTAGCTGTGAGTCCTTCTCAAGCAGCAACCACAATCCTGTCAAGGTAAGGCACAAGCAAACCCCAAATTAACCTATGCTTAGCTTGGCACAGACTAGTCAGGCATAACTTAGAGATATTGTATAAAGTATTTGTGCAACACTTCAAACAGTCAAACAGTGAAAACACCACAAAGAAAGTTCCCACACCAAGTTAGAAAAATAGAGCGTAATTTAATAAATAAACTAAGACCAAAACAACAAAAATCCAATCAGTAGAACTGGAGCTATGAATTTTTAAAGAATAAAGTGATAAATAACGCTTAAAAGCACAAAGCACCGGGGGCGTGGCTAGCGCCCAAAGGAAATGGCGGCCATTCCCTGATTCTCCCGGGACGGCGGGAAGGTCGGCGATCCTGGCGTGAGTTACAGCGCCTGCACGGACCTCTCTTCGGAAGCCTGAGCGTCGGAAATCTTTCCGCTCAGGATGGATGTCTTTTGAAGGACAACAGCTGTGCAGAACCGGTCCTTTTCTGCCTTTGAACTGCATCGCGGCTCTTCCTTGGAAGCGGCCGCCATCTTAAAACACGCTCGCTGAGGTAAATTTACGGCGCACTTTACCCGCGACCGCTCCTCTGAACGACCTTTCAGTCATGAACTTCAAATAATTTCTTCAGCTTTGTATTTTTTCCTTTTTTTTGGGTCATGGACTTCAACATTTTCTCTTGGTTTCCTTACTACCAAAAGATGCATGTCGTCTGTAGTGTTTATACCTGCATTTTTTACTGAGAGGAATGTTTCATTGCATAACATGTATGCTTTTCTTTTTTCTTTCCTCCTTCGACGCATCTTAACTCAGTGATAGCTTTGAGGGAATTTACTACTTCCAAGTCATTTCTGTATGGGATAATTTCAGTGTGTTCTCCTGTCCCTTTTTCATAGTACACTGCGGAGAGCTGTTTCTGGAACTTGGGACCTTCTTTCCACACACTCACTAAGTGTCATAATGAGACCCTGATTATCCCCAACGATATCACATCATTTTATTATGGAATTAATCAGTACATATGGGCAAGCCCCTTAAAGCTTTATCTTATTCGTTGCCCTTAAGCCGCAGATTTTACCCCCGCTCTAAATCCCGTGTATGCTCTTTCTCAATGGATGAATCTGCGAATTCCTTGCCTAAGGGCGCCACTGCTTCCTCTATTGGACCTCCCTCTGTCACAAGCAAAGGTCCTAGTAAACGTCTAAAGAAGGATCCTCCTTCTCCGCCCAAACAACCATACTCTGTATCTATGGATTTGTTACTGGAAGAAATCAGGGCGCTTCGCCCATTTGTTGAGGAAACCAATTCTCAGATTCAGATTTTAACAGATAGATGGTCAAATCTGGAGGACAGAGTCACCACAGCAGAGCAGAATATCAAGTCTTTATCTTCTACCAGCAGTAAAATGGATGCCCTTTACTCTCAAGTCTCAGTGCTCCAAAAGCAAGTCGAAAATTTGGAAAACAGAAACCGGCGAAACAACCTACGCATATATGGATTATCAGAAGGCTCAGAGGGTCCTGACCCCATCAATTTTTTCAAATCTTTTTTGCCTAAAGTCCTTAACTTGCCTACGGATACTCAGCTTAACATCCAACGTGCGCATCGTCTGGGCCCTGCCTCTGCCACGATTTCATCTACTGCGAAGAAACCGAGAGGAATAATCTTATATTTCTTAGAATATACTGACTTGCTCAAGATTCTTTCAGCCGCTAAAGCAGCCAACCGAATTACTTGGGCAGGTAATCCTCTTTTCTTTTCTCAAGATTACTCAAAGCCTACAGCTGATAGACGCAGAGACTTTTTGGCACTTAGACCACAGCTTCGTTCTTTAGGTGCTTGCTATGGACTTTTCCACCCATGCCTTTTCAAGGTGACCATGAATAATAAGACTACGGCTTATGATGACCCTATAAAACTGAAAAGTTTTCTTAACTCTTGCCACCCGGAATCCATGGATACTTCTTCAACTTCGGCAACGCTCAACAAATGACTGTTTCTGCTCTCACCCTGCATAAGTTCATGCTTTTTGCTCATATATTGCTGTTGGTTCTCTTTATGGTTGGTTGTTTGATGATAATGTTTCTTCACTTGACTGGTTGTTTTGTTCTGAATGTTCAGTTAACCCCTTTCTTATTCCTTGCAGGTTCCATTCCTTCGTGTACTACCCCTTATTGTTGTATTGCACGCTGGTTCTAGTTCCTTCCCGCTTCCTGTTTGATGACGGGACACGTCATTCTCCCATGTGGCCTCATCTCCCCCCCCCCCCCTTACATGTGTCTTGGATTTTTTTGTAAGTATGTCGTATGTGTTTTCTTTATTGGATTTTGCTCTATTTCTTTTCTTCTTCGTTCTGCCTTTATTCTCTCTTTTCTCTCTACTCGTCGTCCTATCTATTGTTATTTTCATAACTTTCATGGCGACACAGCTTTTCTTTTTACCCTGCCTTCCCTTAATTTTTCTCTGCACCTTTATCTGTTCTTCTGTTCTCATCTACACTACTTCTTATACCGCTATCATCTATATGATCCTCTTCAACTGCTTTTTGTATATCCTCCTCCCCTTGTTATCTTTTCCTTTCTTTTTCTTCTTTATCTTTTTAAGTTTCGAATTTTACTTGCATTTATCTGCGTTTTACACGTTCTTCAATGGTATTTATAATATGTTTGGTTCATTGTACTTCTCATTCAACATCTTTGTCCTATGGCTTTAAAGTTATTTACTTGGAATGTTAAAGGTTTAAATTCCCCTATTAAGAGACAAAGGGTATTATCTTATTTATCTAAACTGGATGCCAAGATTGTTTTGTTGCAAGAAACCCACCTCACTGAGGCCGAATCTTTAAAGCTTAAGAAAAGTTGGGTTGGCGAACTCTTCTACTCGCCTGGAGACGGCAGACGCAATGGTGTCATCACTCTCATTCACAAATCACTAAAGACCTCCCTTATTTCGCAAGGAAAAGATGAGGAGGGCAGATGGTTATATACCAAGTTGGAGATTAATGCTATCCCTCTCTCCCTATTCAACGTCTATGCCCCTACTTCTGGAGACGCTTCTTTCTGGACCCATTTAAATCAACTCATTTCTCAACATAACGATAGTAATATAATTCTAGCTGGAGATTGTAATCAAGTTTTTGACCCTTTTTTAGATAGGAAATCTACAGCCCCCTTCACTCCCTCAAAAGTACATAAAACTTTCACGCAAATTATAAAACAATTACATTACCTGACGCTTGGAGATTATGTAACCCATCTTCACAAGAATATACTTTTTATTCTCCACCCCATCAGACCCAATCAAGAATTGACTATTTCTTCACCTCACATAATGTCTCCCAATCTCTCATCTCTGCAGACATAGGCCCTATACTTATATCTGACCATGCCCCTGTTTCCATTCTGCTAGATCTATTACCTCATTCTGATCATCCCAGGAGATGGCGATTCAACAATTCCTTACTTTTAGATCCTCAATTCAACGCTTCTTTCATTTCTTTTTTAATGAATCCTTTCTTCTAAATAATACAGAAGATATGCCCTTCTATATAATTTGGGACGCTTTTAAAGCCTCTGCTCGAGATTTCATCATTCGATACACTTCTACTAAGCGGAAAATAGCTCGGACTTTAAACAAAGAACTCCTATCAAAAATTAAAAATTTGGAACATGTTTACTACACCTCCAAGTCGAAACAGTGTTTAACTGATCTCATTAAGGCCAAAATTCAATATAACAAAGACACGACTGATGCTGCTTCTTTGTTTCTTTTAAAAACTAGCGCTAAATTCTACGGTGGACAAAATAAATCTGGCAAACTGTTAGCCAATTATCTGAAGACAAAACAAAATAAGCTTTATATCGATTCTAAATTATCAGAAGCAAATTCTTCTAAACACAAGGATATCGATATCTTACAAGAATTTGTGAAATTTTACGAACAACTCTATACTCCTGAATCACATCCGAATGAGGAGGATATTTCTTTTTATCTCTCCTCAATCCACAAACCTCCCTCCCCGCCTATACACTTTGACCTCCTTGAAACTGATTTGTCCCAGGCTGACTTACTCAATGCTCTTAAATCCCTTAAAAAAGATAAGGCCCCTGGTCCTGACGGCTTTACCGTTGAATTTGTTTTACATTTTGCTCAATTAATAGTACCTAAATTACATACGCTAATTTCCTCCTTTCTCTCTTCTGGTAAATCCTCTGGTACTTTTCTCAATGCCCTAATTTGTCTTATTCCAAAGGAGGGGAAGGATCTACGCTATTGCA
Source organism: Calotriton arnoldi (assembly GCA_963921515.1). Taxonomy (NCBI): domain Eukaryota; kingdom Metazoa; phylum Chordata; class Amphibia; order Caudata; family Salamandridae; genus Calotriton; species Calotriton arnoldi. Next base: position 499,236 of record CAWUFW010011467.1, read on the forward strand.
AAAACTACCGACCCATTTCCTTAGTTAACATAGATTACAAAATGTTCTCGAAATCATTAGCTCTCCGATTGGAATCCTTTCTACCCCATCTCTTGAATAAGGAACAAACGGGCTTTGTTAAGGGGCGATCTATTAATGATAATACACGCCTATTTTTTGACATCATCTCCAAATCGCCTAATCTGTCAGAACCCCTTGCTGCCATTGCTTTGGATGCCGAGAAGGCGTTTGATAGAGTGTACTGGCCCTTTATTTTTCAAACACTAAAATAATTCGGTTTTGGCCCAAAAATCACTTCCCTTATCTCTCTGCTCTATTCGAACCCTAAGGCCGCTATCTTTGCTAATGGTCTTACCTCTTCCTACTTTACTCTTCACAGAGGAGTGAGACAGGGTTGCCCCCTGTCTCCTTTCCTTTTAATTTAGCTTTAGAACCCTTCTTGTCTAAAATAAGACAGAATCCAACTATCACTGGTTACACTTCCAATTCTTTACAGATCAAATTAGCCGCGTATGCTGATGATGTTCTTTTATTCCTGTCCCAACCTCAAAATTCCTTACCGGCCTTTCTGGATGAAGTCAAATCATATTCTTTAGTCTCGGGATACAGATTAAACAACGACAAATGTGAAATCCTGCCCTTGAACAAATATACTTTCAAAGAAGATTTCTCCCTTTCCAAGTTTACATGGAATCCCCTTCACATAAAGTATCTCGGCATTTGGTTCACTTCTTCCATTAAGTTGTCGATTTCTCTAAATTTTAATAAATGTCTTGAAAAGCTTAATCTCCTTACGACTAAATGGCATCCTCTATATCTCTCATGGTGGGGACGGCTTGACACCATTAAAATGATGTTAACTCCTATTATTCTTTATCTTCTCTCTAACATTCCAGTCTCCATCCCTGTGAAATGGTTTCACAAAATTAATTCCATTCTTATCTCCTTTCTTTGGCTGAACAAAAAACCCAGAATGTCCTTACAGAAGCTATCACGTCCCAAATCCGAAGGTGGCGTCCGTTTCCCTGATTTTCCCAAGTATCATAAGGCCTTTTTACTAAAACATGTTTCTAAATGGTTGTCTACTCCTTCCTCGGATTTACCCTTATGGGTTGATCTATAGAGTTCCTTCCTCTCCCATTTTCCTTTCAAGAATACCTATCTTTCACGAGGAAACCGCAAAACCTACACACGCCAATTATTAAACACTCATGTAGCAGTCTAAATAAACTTCTTCATACTGAACCACACGATCTTAATACATTTCTTAACTCCACTATTTGGCATAATAATTTCATTTGTGTTAAGGGAAAACCGATTTACTGGAGAACTTGGAGAGATAAAGGTATTTTGTGGGTGCATCAATTATTTGAAAATGACACTTTTTAACTTTTTCAAAAGCCCGTTCTCTTTTTCACCTACCTTCATCATTTTCTTACAAATTTTTAATCCTACGCTCTGTTATATTAGATTCTTACTCATATTTTCAAACCATTCCCTACACCCCCTTACCTCATGATCACGCCTGGTCAAGTATTCTTGGCGGGTCGCCTAAGGCATCCACCCTTTACACTTGTCTTCTATCCCCTCTCCTACCAAGAGCCAAAACGAAAACCGAGATTTCTTGGGAAACAGATTTGGATGCACACTGCCCATCTCAGTTTGGGATAAAATCTGGCTGAAAATAAGAAGGTCTTCTAGAGCTGCTAGTGCCACACAAACGCTATTCTTCATTTATAACAGGCTACTGCTTACACCAGCTTCGTTACACAAAATGCATTCTGATACCGCACATGTTTGTTGGTCTTGTTCATCTCCACAGGCGAATCTTCATCACTTACTTTTTTCATGTCCACAAGTCACGCGATTTTGGCAATTAGTGTGGGCCTAAATTAATGCCATTTTTAACACCAATGTTCCCCTTACATTTGTAAATATTTTTCTAGGAAGTCTCTTTAACAGCTGGAACAAACCCAAAACCCATACACAGATTATTGACCTACTATTAACCGCTGCTTTTCAGCAAATAACAAAAAATTGGAAGGACTTCTCCAAGCTCTCATATTTAGCTTGGTGGTATTCCGTTTGCCACAATCATAGACTGGACACAACTTTTGTATTTCCTGCGTCTCTGAAACACAAAAGGCTAACCTTATGGTCTCCTGTAACAACTTTTTGAATGATAGTGCTAAAAGGTCCTTTGCTCCAGTACCACGTATTCAAGAAGTTGCTCAACCCCCTTGATCTCTTTCCTTGTTCATATTTCTCAATTGTTATTTGATCTATTGTGATTTTCCTTTAGTTGAATAACTGTTAAGCCCCGCACCTGTTTTCTTCTCTTTGCATCCTTGTCTTCTGTTATTTCTACCATGAACATTTTTTTCTTTTGTCTACTATATAATTATTTGCATATTTGCCATTAATAATATGTTTTGTAATTGCTTATATTTGATGCTTTAGTGCTTGCTATTATGTTTTGATTCCTTTTTTCTCTGACATACTATTAATAAACTTACCTTTTGAAACTTAAAAAAAAAGCACAAAGCACCAACCGTGAGTATCTGTTCTCACTGGACCGGGTCTAAGTCGAAAGTTCAGCCCAATCAGGATGGAGCACAGGTGAGATACAGGCCTAGATTAGCAGGGCATAGCTTGGTCAGTAAGATTGGGAGAGTATGAGCTTCAGATTTTCCAACAATCACGCTGGCATATAATGGTAAAATGCATTATACATTAAGTAGGGTGTTTGAGAGGGGCCTAAGGGGCAGTGGAAAGGGAGAGGAATGAGTACTGGTAGGAGTATTAAGTTAAAGAAAAGACAATACTTAAAAAAATAACCAACATTTTTGAGGACTTTCAAAACAGAGTGTGTGTGTGTTTTTGTCAGTGTGTGTGTATGTTAAAATTCCTGGTGAAATCCGACAGCCACCTCCTCATACCCGACTGAAAGCCCCTGTACCCAACTATTTATCAGAAATACATTTATTAGAGGGGTTGTAACACCCCAAACACCACCACCCCGAAGTTACGGCCCCTGCAGTGAACTCTCATCTATGCCTGATATTGTTTATTACCTTTTATCTCTGTCAAGACACAGAAGCTATTTGTGGCACCATAGGAACTGGGTTAGACCACTTAGAGCAGTGTGACATGTGAGTAGATCTCATAGAAGGGATCTTAGATCCTTGCATCAATTTCCCACTATGGTGTACTAATACTTAGCTTTGCTGTGCCAGTAAAGTTCTTTTTTTTTACTAACCACTTGGCTGGACAGTGGGTTATTGTGTCTAATGTTTGACTATTTGAGTTCTGATTCTCAGCCCCCTACATGGACTCCCTGAGAAGCCTTTGACTGCTCATCCTCTCTTCCCTGAAAGTCATGGGTGGAAAAGGCCAAGTTTGCAGAGTTATAGTAGGACTAGTCCCACAGCACCAGGGGAAAATGGCTATGGGTGGGCGGCAAACTCTGCTTCGCCAGTGGAGTTCACGGAGTTTTGGCTACTTCGCGCTCTGCTTGGAGCGTGGAGTTCTGCAAAAACCTCTGCATACTGCCGGCGGAGTGGACTTTAGCCGAAAGGTCACTGCTCACCGCAATTTTGTTGCCCACAGTGGTGCAAAGAGCCACAAACAAACTCCGATTCTGCCATCTTATATTTATCATAAGGTGTGATCTTATTGTGGCCAGCTGTCCGCTACTTGCATGGGCCATCTGTGAATTCAGCTATCAGCTTGTGTCTCCAGTAACTGAAGGAATTCATCATTGTTTATAATGTTAGGGCTTCCGAGTCGCGTATAACTCAATCCCGCAGTGGAACACATTGTGAGAAGCTTCTGGGAATGGGTGGTACTGATAATATGTAAGGTGACCTAAAATTGGAGCGTTGGGCCACCTCAGCCAATCCTAGTACGCTGATGAGTGGCTGTGTAGTTCGCACGTAGACCGATCCGTCCATTAGTTACAGTCGGCGGGTGTAACTTCAATCTCGAAGTGATACTCGTGTGGGAGTGGACAAGCATGAATGGGGCTGTAAGGAGGTTGGCTGCTGCTGAAGAAGCAGGCTGTTCTCACTGCAGGAGCCGCCACTCCCAGGACTAGGTGTGCCCACACTGCAAGCCCCTGCAGAGATCCACCGCCGCGTTGACTACCTGAGAGAGTACTTTTGCAGGCCCGTAGCATGATCCTGCCCTGGATAGAGGGCACTGCACCTTGTAGCATGCTACTGGTGCACCCTCCTTGAACAAGGAGTTGGAGCGTGTCACTTTGCACTACTAAGGGACTGTCTTGCAGTTGCACAGTGCCCTGCAGTGAGGAGCATGGTACTGCTCCCTACTCGCGACATGAGGCGCACTGCACACTACACTGAGGTACATGCACTGCTACATCTGGTGGCTGCTGGCTCCACTGCACTGCACAGGAGGTGAGTGTGTGCCGGAGGAGCAATAGAGGGACTGCATGTCATGTCAGCCAAGTACTAGTTTGTTGTAATGCAGGGGAGGTATGTGTAATACTGGGTGGCCAAGCAATACTCCACCCAGTGGTGGAACTATACGGAATTCCACAGAGTTTTTTTGGTGACTCTGCAAGCTCTGCCCAGCCTTAAAAATTACCGCAACCATCATAGTTGTGGCCCAGTAACTCTTGCCTACACTGTAGCTGCATTCTGAAAGTGACATGTCTGCATTAAGCGCTAAGCATTGTACATCATGGGCACTGCAGTGAAGTGGCAGTAGAGGAATCAGACACTGTAATGTTCTGGGTAGAGGAGTGCCATGCATTGAATGGTACTACCTTAGCGATCTCACAGAGGAGAGGCCAAATATAAACAGAGTCTAAAATATCCCATTCCATCTTCAGAACAGTGGCAGCAAATTGCAAGATGGAGAGAGAAATCATACTGTGCCACAAGCAATGTACACTGTCAGGCTGGCCCGTCTGGAACTCGGCACTCTGGCATACTTCAACAGTATGTAAACATAAATGAAGTTGAACATCAGTTACAGGTTTATTTATTAGCTGTTCTCAAAGGTATGTCTCTTGTCACATTAGTAGCAGTTCACAGCATAGCTGCAAGGTCACTGCCTGATCTTGAGTTCTTTCATCCACATTGTCTTGCAAGGAAACATGACACAGTCTGTGCCATCCTTTCTGCTGCTGCAGGGAATGTTCTCGCGCTGGGCTGAGCCATCATAGGTGGAGCTCAGCACGTGCCTTCTTCAGCTTTTCTATCACGGTCTCTGATGGCCAATCATCCTCCCAAGTGGTAGCGTAATGACGTCAAAGGACACTCTCGTTCGCAGTTCTGCAGCGAGCCCAATACTGTGCAAATTGGCATTGACTGGACCTTCCCTTTTGGTGTGTCTCCATCAACTTCCAGGATTTGAAACTCATTTTTCCCGACAGTTGCCCCAACTTAATTTAGATTCCTATAATCTGGAACAGCTGTATCGTCCATTTGTATAGCCCTGGACTACCATGCTTGTGTTTTTGTTTTGTAGCAAACTGATTTCTAATTCTTCTTTGTGGAGCACTAGCTTTAAGAGCTATATAGATCAAACAAATCAGTGAAATCAACAAGATGGCTGAGGCTCTTGGTGGAAAAGCAGGGCTTTTAATGAACAGGGGGCGAGCGGTTATATAGTGTCAGTGTCTATAAACTCAGATCATTCAGTACGAAAAGATTAAAGGATAAAAAAGGGCATACAACACCCACACCAGCAACCAAGAAGCAATTAATGCTAACCACAAAAACGTCGAGAGCGGAGAAGACGTGGTTTATTGGATTTGTTTCTCGGTAAACATGATCAAATCCTGTCTTCCCTACACGAAAATTAATGTGTGAAATTCACTACATTGTATTGAGCTTCATGCCCATGTCAATCAATCAAAGTGCCTCTAATCACCCGATAGGCTATCAAGGCGCTTGCAGGTCCCAGAGAGTTATTCGAACAGCCAGGTCTTGAGGGCCATTCAGATGCACAAAGCATTGTTGGGCGGTTGAATAAGCAACTGCTCCGTTTGTTGTGCTTGAGTAAAATCTTCCGGTAATACAGGATTTCCTGACCTGTAAGATACCCACAGCTTTTCTGGATTCTGGGGGTTATTCAAACTCTGAGGGCCATATTTATGAAAAGGTGGCGCAGTGCAACAAGTCATCTTGATGTGCTGTGCTGCGCTGCGTCACTGGGAAAGAGCAGGAACGTGCCATATTTAAATCAATATGGCACATTACTGTCCTTTCCCCTACACAGAGAACAATGGCTGCCTAGCACCTATGCAGGCACTCTTGCACTATGGTGCAAGGGTGCCAGCGTTGCATGGAGGATTCTATTTGCGCAGTAAGGATCGCATTCCTGCACAAAAGCAATCCAGAGAGGGTTTTTCCTCTTTCTATGTGTGTGGCAGAATGCAGCATACATAGAAAAAGGAAAAAAAAGAAGAAATAAAGATATTTCTCCTCATTATGCCTCTTCTGGGGAGGCGTATCTTTTTGGCGCATTCCCAGCTTTACCTGGTCTTGTAAATCTGGGAATGCATCAAAATCCATGGATTTTGCTTGGGAATACCCATGGAAACGTGTCCCTGATGCAAAATAATGCAACACAGCGATTTGCGCTACGTTACATTCAAGATTTATGAAGCCACGCAGGGCAATGCAAGGTGGCCTTGAGTAGCTTCATAAATCTCATTTTTCATTTGTTTCGCTCTTACACCACATTGTGTGGTGAAAGAGTGACACAAAGGTGCTCATAAATATGCCCCTGAGTTTCTCAATTTCTAAACATTATTATATGGTTTTGACTCCCAGAGACCTGACATGTTATGGCTATGAGCCAGAGAAGGTCTAGGGTGCCATGGGCAAATATCTCCCAAGCACCACGTTATTGAACGCCCCTAAAATTCATGTCTGTTAAACATTTGCCTGGTGGTTAAATAACTGAATAGATACATTCGGTGCTGTGGGGGGGGGGGTAGCCTATTGTTTAGCATACCCTGGTGAAATGCTTACTTAGTTCCGAATTTCAAATACCGGACAGTCAACTAACAATACATTGGAACCAAGACATTCTGGGCCTCATTTATGAAAAGTGCTGCATTGCTGGTTAAAAACAGAGATGCAACACTTTTCATTGCGCCATCTTTGTGACACCTTGGATGTGCCATATTTACAGTACGGCGCTCCATGTCGCAAGGATTGACCAAATACGTCAGGAATCCTGACGTATCTGATGGCGCAGTATTGACGCATTGCTGGAGTGTGTTGCAAAACAGTCGCAACTCCAGCAATGTGTCATTACACATGGGCGAGTCCCATGTAAAAGGGCCTGCACAGCAGGCGTAAGGAATTGACGCAGTGAACTCATAGATTTCACTGTGCCACTTCTATGAGCCTTTTTTATGGGTGAACGTCCACCCTGCATACATTCAACCTGACGCAGGTATAATGTGGTGCAAGGGTTCACAAAGTGACGCATCTGCCTAGATGAGTCACTTTGAAAATATGGTGCAGTGTGGCACAATTTTTATGCCCCGCAGTGTCACAAAAAGTGATTCAACGGCGGCGTAGGCCCTTCATAAATAAGGGCCTCTGTATTTTTTGGTGTACGGAACCCTTCAGGGGTTAAATGCTTGTGAACTGCACTCCAGTTCCTAATAGTATGTGTGGTTTGTGTGGCAGCTTGAAACTGTTTGGCCTCTCAATTACATGTTCCAAGTCTGTGTCTTCAATCTTGGGATATCAGGAGGGCAAATGAGCTGACTATTAGTGTTTACATACTTTACAACTGTAGACAAAACCAAACTAGGTGTAAATACCAGAGTTGTGACTCAGAACTCGTAAACAATGCAGAGGAAGTGAAATGGTGTTAGTGGATTTTCCAATTTAGTAATAACAACCCAAGTTTATTAGATCATTTCAGTTCATATAAAGATGTATTTAGATACAAGAAACAAGCAATAAATCCTTACATTAAAATTATAAACATTTGTTTATTTGCAACATTTTACAATATTTGACCAATAAAAAGGCAATGCTAATGCCACTTGCTAATATTTCAGTGCAAACAGAGAGTCCGCAACGGCTTTAACTATTCTGTTGGAATTTGTGGCAAACAGAGGTCACAAGTGAACCACTCTCAGTTGCAAACAATTAGACCAAAAATGTAAAATAGTGCCAGATAAATCTGATCCTTAAAAATACATTCATATTCATTAATCAACTCTGTCATGTCTCTATTGGTAGGAAAAACTGCGAAGTCCGTTGCATCCTAAGTAAAATCTGCATAAAACTGGGACCAGGATATGGTCACAAATATTATCATGTCTCCGAAACACTTTTCCCGGTCAACCACGTTTTTTGAGATGTATAATTAACAGTATCAGAACAAGGATGGGGGAGAGCAAGGAAAGGTCAAGGGACGTCCCTATCCCCAAATTCAATATACAAACAATGTGGACGTACCCACTGAAAGAAACAAAGAGTCAGGACTCACTGTCCTGACTCTTTGTTTCTTTCAGTGGGTATGTCCACATTGTTTGTATGTATAATTAACACACAATTCAAATCAAGCATGCTTGAAATAAACATAAATTTGTTTTCGTTTTTTAGAATTTATTTAAAGAAAGGACTTTTAAACTGAGTTTGAGTTTACGTTAGAATGTAGTGTCGCTACTAACTGCAAGATTTTGTATACAATGTGAGTATTTCCACTGGAAAGTGCGACTACAAAGTTACATAAAATACGCCGCACTTATTGAAGACACAACATTCTTGATTAAATTGTGGATGAGTAATATAAATTGGACCTCAGCTATAACATTAAGGGCCTGATTACGAGTCTGGCGGTCCTCGAATCACCAGACTCGTGGTGGGGCGGCGGTGGCAGTCTTCCCGCCGCCACATTACGCCCTTGGCAGGTGCTGCCCTGGAACCGCCGACTCTGCCATGGAACGCCGTTCCCTGGCAGTGGCACAGCGGGCTTGAGGCAGTAATATGCTTGGCAGGACTGCCTGGATAATAAAGCTTGGCACAGTTCATGAAGACTTAATAAAAACCATGAGATTCACTATTCACTATTATAAAGAACTGATATATCACATTTGTCAGTCAGAAAGGCAACTACAGGTAAAGTTATCATAATATTGTTTAAAAAATGGTATCTTCTAACTTATATCAAGTGTATAATATAATGAAGTATTTTATATATTCTATATGTACCTCAAGTATTGGTTTTCTGTTTGTTTCCTTTGCTCCTCAGAATTGCACATTAATGTAATGATGCTTTAGTCCAAGATTAAATAATATTTTATCACTCGTATTTTTACTTTTTCATGTTGTCATTTATAGATGTGTTCATGACTGCAAGTTTCAAACATAGGGGGTGATTTCGATGGTGGACGGACTTGAGTCCGTCCGCCATCGTATCGGGAAGTGGGACCGCCCACCTACAAGGCTGCGGTCCCACAAGGTTGATTACAATGCGACTGCCACCACGGCGGTCGCACTCCCCATATTTTACATTGCGGCGAGTGCTGCTGGCAGCAGAACCCGCCGCAATTTAAAAACAGCACATTTCACATTTCCCTGTACTACGTGGCAGGCGCCATGCGGTGCCTGCCACATGGTGCAGGGAAATGTAGGGGGGCACCATAGGTCCCCCCGAACCCAAAACCAAAGTGCCAGGGGGAAAGGGGGGCCTGCTACAGGCCCCCAAAGTCTATCCCTGCCAGCCTTTCCATGGCGGATGAACCGCTATGGAAAGGCTAGCGGGGATGGACCATCGTAATTACTGCAGTGGTGCCTGGTAGGCTCAATTAGCCCGTCGGATGTGTGGTGATCGGAGTTTCCGACCGCCACGGTACCGTCCGCCATAATAATATGGCGGGCGGAAAATGGCCTCACGATGGCGGTGAACCCGAAACCAACAGCCTGTCGGGAGCAAGTTCAACGCCATCGTAATCAGCCCCATAATTTTTATCACAAGCTGGCTAGTATTATAACTGACTTATATAGTATGTATCACACAAATATGAACACGATAGTTGGACAGCATTCTTTCTAATCACTTTTCTCTTTCAATTTTTCAAACTTATGGATCTGCATTCGACTTTTAGTGAAAACATATTGTAATCATGAATGTATTGCGAATTGTAAATAATGAATTGTATTATAAATTGGGAAACTAGCATAATTATATCATGTATCTGACATTACAACTACATTGTGCTGATATTGCAATACACAACTCATCATCAAATATTAACCTTCCAATGCCAAGTCAGAACATTACTTGTGGTGATGATATAGTTTGCTAAGTATTTCAGTATGCGTTTAACATGTACACAAATGTGACGTTGTTGAGCAGGTACTTTTTGCCTAATTCAGGAATTACAGACAACATCAGGCTTACAAAATCAGACAACAGCATAGAACGATCACCATGTACTTCTCCCCTCAACTAAAATGGTGTTTTTATACTAAAATGTTACTGTACTTTAACAGTATGTTTCCTCTTTTTCTTAGAACAATATTGTTCATTGTAAGCAGAATAATGTAATTCATGGAACACAAGAACTCTTAAGGATTAGACACACTCTCTGGGGCATATTTACAAGCCCCTTTCGCCGCCGGTGCGCCACTTTTAACATGGGAAAAAGTGGTGCACCGGCGGCGCAAAGGGCTTGTAAATACGTCCCTCTGTTTTTAAACTATTCACTATGTGTTTCCCCGATATAACTATTACCAGATTTAGAGGATCTCAACCATAGTACTACAGTTTGACTTGTTTGCTATTGAGTGTCTAATAGAGTTCACACTTCACTTTATATGAGACTCAAATGTTTTCATTTGTTCACACAGACGTATGTGTTTTGTGCAAAGTGAATTCTATTTGCAGTGTGGAGCATGATTTTTTTCATGAATGACCATGCAATTTTTCTATATCAGTATGTGGTTACTTTTGGGGAAAAACAGTGGGGGATATTCTCAAGAACGTGTGATAATTATCGCAAAATTAACTTAACGCAACTTTGCACATCGCAGTCTATTGCGGGAAAATAACACTGTGTTAACGTTGTATTCTCAACACAGCGGTACCATGCGATAGTCTCACGCTAACACGTCAAATGACCGCGCTAAAATTACCGTGACGGCAAAAAAACGTGAAACACGAACGCGAAAAAAGTTGCGATAAAAAAATCTGCGATAACCAGCGACAGGCCTGCAATTCCCACGCGTTATGCGGGAAAATGCACTACAAAAGCACCGAAAAACACAAACAAAATAATTCAAACTGCGTAGCACCATGGAGGAAGCCGGAGCAAGTACAGAGGATGACCAGAACCCCACAAGCCCCCAGGAGGACCAGCCTGGGACCTCAGGGTCACGGAAGGGCAAGGAGAAGAAGACGAGGAAGACGAGGTTCAGTCCGCAGGAAAACAGGATCATCATCACGGAGGTGATAGAACACCATCAACAACTGTTCGTCACCTCCAACGTGTCATTGGCAAATAAAAATGCAATATGGCAGTCCATCCTGGACAAGGTGAATGCAGTCGGAGTGAGGAGGAGGACAATTGAAGAGGTCAAGAGGCGCTGGAATGATGCGAAGCGCAAAACCAAGAAGAAACTCGCTGACAACCATCAGGCAGCAATGCAGACTGGAGGTGGCAGTCCAGCGGAACACCAGGAGCTGGATGAGATGGAGGAAATGGTGGCCACAGTCATCAGTGGGGAGACGGTGGCAGGAGTTGGGGGTCCGGACACTGCTCGACATGACCTGACACAACAGCACCAGGGTGAGTACCGAACAGGGACTGGGGGGACGGGGGGAGATGGGCACAATGGCACACATGCACAATTAAGTACAGCACACTGCACACCCACAATGACTCTGGATCATGTCCCTGATCCCCTTGGCACACCGCAGCACACATACAAACAGCAAGTAGGCCCCCATCCACTATGGGCACAAAGGGGTCCCTCCCCACACAGCACCAATCTCACAACCAACCCATGCACACGTGTCAAAACCAGCAAAGCTGCATTTCTGTGAGCCACACTGACAATGCAAGTGACACTGCATGACGAACAGCATGGCTGCAGTCCAATTATCATGACATGGTGCATGCCACGACACTGAGGTGGCTGAGTGTGGAACACATCCGTAAAGGAGCAGGTCACACTCTGACACATCCACGTGCACAAACAACCCCTGACGTCAACAACACATCTGCGGATAAACCATGCCCAAGAGTCCAAAATCCGAACTAGAGCCAAAATTAGCCAAGTATGCAACATCTCAGCACTGTAGAAGCACAGAAGTCAAAGGCACACCGCCTCAAAGGGATAAGGAGCAGCAAAATCACAGCTGCAGGGGCGACTATCCCACAATGCAGCACACACACACATAGCAATAAGAGCACATCATCATTGACGACAATGTGGTACAAAGTGCAACACTCTCACTACAGAACAGAGGACACAACTGGTTCCGCTTGTGCGTAGAAACTGGCCAATCACATCTGGCATAGCAGGAAACTGTGAGATGATAATGTACGTGTACAACCTCACATCCGTGATGTAGTTCAAATGTCCACTGTCCCGCAACAAATAGTCAGCTCCTCCCAAACAGTCACAATGTACATTGTCATGCAATCTGTTTGTAAACTTGAACAATGCGTCAACATACATGTCAACACAATGTCAAAATGCATCTCCCCTTCACATTGCAGAGGGACAATCAACACCTCCTGCAGAGCAGACCAGACAACTCATCAGTGATGATGAAGAGGACCTCCACACCTTCGACACCGACACTCTACAACAGCTCATGGACAGCTACGGCAACCCACCTCCAGGAGCAGGGCAGCCCAGCTGCATCGAGGAGACCCCACCCCCTGCACAGACCACACAGCAGGAAGCACCCACCACCACGGCTGGCTCCCAGCACCTCACCGAAGAGCACATCGCATTCCAAGGCCATGTGTTAGACTGCCAGAAGGAGGTGGCTGAACAGGTGCGGGTGGGGTTTGACCTCATGGCAGTCAAACTAGATGACATACGTGGGTGTCTAAGTCCCATCAGGGACCACTTACACTCCCTAAGGGACACCCACAGTTCGCTCCATGATGTCCAACAATCCATGCCCGATATCGCTGGAGTCATGACTCTGAGAGGAGAACAACTGTCTAGTCAGAGTGGCCTCAGCGATGTCAGCCGAGAGTTGGCACAGATGCTGAGGATAATGGAGAACATGGAGCGGATGCATGCGGAAAGAATGGCTGCCACGGATGCACACCAGCGAAAAGTTGTTGGGATCTTCCATGCCCTGCAGATCCTCATCATCGCATTGCTGCCACTAAGGCAGTCGCTGATGAATGCTGCTGGTACTTCTACACACACATCTCCGGCCCCTGATGTGTCAGTGGCACACAGTGCTGCAGACCAAACATCAGCACCCACATGTCAGACAGATGACATAGAGGACGAAGATGCGGGTGATTCCACCTTTGTAGTAAGAAGGAGCCAGTAGCATTCTTCTCCGCCATATGCCCTGTTTCAGCTTGGTTCTGCCCTCTGCATCATGCCCTGTAACAACACCCCTCACTGTCCCCCGAAACACTCTGCGACACTCACTTTGGACCTCAACATCGACTGCCATACTTTGTTTGCTTACCAATGACACAACAATCAGACTGCGGACTGTACTCTTCCTCTTCCGATGTACTTGTCAATCCCTAAATGACTCTGGCTGGCCCTCCACTGGGCTACAATGTAATGTGGGGTTTGCATGGCCATGTACTGCTCCAGCTCCGACACTCCACCGAATGTGAATAAATCATTCAAATTCACACAGATGTGTCATGTCCATAATCGATCAAGTATGAAAGTATGGATGAATGTAAGGACATTGATTGCCCAAAAGGTACACCCGGGGAAATGAAAGCAATGCGCATGTTTGACCGTGACACACATAGGAAGTGAGATGACTGGGAATGTGTGCACTAGCTGTGGCCTCATTGCTCTGAAACAACAATCGCGCATTCCTCAACTTTGCCCCACGCAATGTTAGAAATAGGGCTGGGTATGAAATGTCAAAGTCGTTGGCAGGCCTAAAGTAGTGTCCACCATCACATTTATTTTATTTATTTATTTTATTTAATTTATAAGGCGCATCAGCTACCCAAAAAGGGTTTCCCGGCGCCAGGCAAATGGAGACCAGATAGTAAAAAATTAACAGCAAAAATTACTTGTTAAAAAGCCAGGTCTTCACTGATTTGCGGAATTGGGCGTAAACTGTTTCATTCCGAATGGCTATGGGAAGGGCGTTCCAGAGTGAGGGCCCAAGATAAGAAAAAGATCGACCACCCATCCGGGACAGCCTGAATCTTGGCACAGAAACCTCCCCTGGGTGGATGAACGTAGTCATCGGGAAGGAACGTATGGGTAGGTTAAGGAACGTAGGTATTGCGGTGCAGTCCCCGCTTTAATTTTAAACATATAACTTAGAGCTTTAAATCGGATTCGATTTTCCACCCTGAGCCAATGCAAATCTCGTAAATGGCCAGAGACAGAAGCGGCCCTGGGAATCCGACAGAGAAGTCTTGCCGCGGAATTTTGCACCATCTGCAGCCTATGGATCACCTCCTTATTGGAACCAAGATAAAGAACATTACCGTAGTCCAGTCTTGAGGTGATTAATGCCTGAACTACTGTTCTTTAGGTGGACTCTGGTAGCATCCAGATGATCTTCTTTAGCCACTTAAGAATGGCAAAACAAGTGGCAGCTACCTTGACGGCCTGGTGATGCATTGTTAAGGAGTCATCTATGATGACACCCAGATTTCGAACTTGACAAGAGGGTTGAGGTAGAACCCCCATCTCACAAGGCCAATGTTGTGGGCACCAGAGACCCTTGTCTTTGCCAAGTATTAGCACCTCAGTTTTTCCCCCATTAAGCTTGAGAAAATTCAACTGCATCCATGATGCAATTTTACTCAGGCCTGATTGAAGTAGGGAGAGCCCGTCTGTTTTTTCCGCGGAGAGGGAGAAGATGATTTGGGAGTCGTCCGCATAGGAGAACAGGGACAACCCCGCATCTTCCGCTACAGCAGCCAAAGGCCTCACATATAAATTGAAGAGCAAAGGACTGAGAATAGAGCCCTGAGGTACTCCATAGGGAGATGAATAGATATCAGAGCTGGCTGTTGAGGAGAAAACTTGGAAAGTGCGTTTGGCCAGAAATGAAATAAGCCAATTGAGTGCCGGGCCGCAAATACCTAAAGTTTTCAACGTATTTGCTAAGACGGTGTGAGACACTGTATCAAATGCTGCACTTAAATCCAATAGAATAAGGGCAGCTGTATCTGACAACAGAACATCTCTTCGCATACCTACTCACACTCAAGTGGGTGGACACAGCCTGTAGTGATGGATCACATTGATCCACATGGCAAGAATATGGACACCATACTCACATTGCTGAAGACACGTAAGAGCACAGGTCTATCAGCAACTATCCCAACCACTATGTCTGGCTCACAGAGGTGGAGCTGGCAATAGGGACTCACCCCTAAGTGAAATGCGTCAGTCAGTCCCTCCCTGTGTACGGACAATGCTCATTGAGGCACACGATTTGTCATTCTAATCAACACTCATCACAGTTGAACACTAGTGAAGTTGCGTAGACTTCATTCGCATGTGCGTGTCAGTACGGGCAAGACTAGGGCCACAAAATGCAAACCAATGCATCAGACACTAACAGGCAGCATTCGGTCACGGTACAGTTCCACGTGACAGGCGTTGTGCATGCGCCCGGGATGTTCTGCCATTGCGTTGGTGGCTCTCGTAGAACCGGCACTCTTCTGCCCTGCGGCAGTTATGTGGATGACATGCCACAGCTCGGAGCAATGAGTCGTATGTGTGTGCAACGTTTGGACGTATGGGTTGTTGTGTACGTAAGTGTCAAGGGCATTCCATGCAAGAGTACCTCGAACAAGAACTTCTGTGTGTGGGGTGTGGATACGTTGGTCTTTCATTAGCGCTGTGCGTAGTGTGGGAGTCGTCATCATCTGCTATGGTATCTCTCTCAGGGGGTGCCTGCTGCATGCAAGACCAAGGTCGGAGGTGCAGATGTCCTTCCGCCTTATGTATTGAGACAAAGGAGCTTTCATCCTTAATGTTAGTCTGACTACTGCTTGCATTCTGGGAATGTGATGTGGCTTTCGTGCTGCAATTGAGGCTAGGCCTTAGGCTTATGGTGCACCAATAGCGATACACACACAACAGTTGGCATGCATGAGCCAAGAGCCCGAGCGGCCTTGCGCTCCTTGTACAATCCCTTCGTGCGTGGCCGCCCTCCGGGTGCATGCAACATTGCAACATTGTCGATTGCGGGCCGTGTGGCGCAGACACTGCAACAGAGACACACGCATCAGTTGGTTTCCTGTCCAGCCCAGAAATGAACCACGCCCAGAGCCCAGGGATAATTATTCACACCCCTACGCTGGCCTGGCGTACGCGAGCCAGCCCACTCGGCTTACGTATAAAGGGGGGGGGACGACGCTACGTGTCCCAGTTCTTCCCCACTGCCGGAGGTGACATGGCTGCGTCTGCCTGGCATATCACGAGACTCAATCATAAAGGGTCCATGACCTGCCTTGCACAGAGTTGGTGGCACCGGATACACTGCGGCCGGCACGGGCCTACCGCCACGGGACGATGACTTTCGGTGCACTGAGGTAGGGGCACCTTAAGTGCTGAGCGGGTGTGCAGCCTGCGATGATGCGCCTTCCTGGCGGTCTGGACTGGTAAGGATTTGTGTGAGCCCTGCTGGACCGCAGTGTAGGCCTGAGCCAGCGGGCAGCGCGGGCCTACCGCCACGTGGCGTTGCCACGCGGTTCACAGAGTTAGTGGCACCTATGGAGCTGAGTGGGTGTGCAGCCTGCGATGATGCCGTGTGCACTGATATGATCTCTGCCATTGCGAAATCAAGACCCAGAATCACGTGTGTGACCTGGTGGCCGGCGGGGCTGCATGATGTCGAGGCTGCCAAGGTCGCGGGCCCCGGGCTTGGAGCTTGCACCGGCACGTGGTGGGCCCTCTTGGAGACACGCTGGTGGCGGAAGGTGAGCAGTGAGGCCTGGGTGCGCAGGGGTGGGCAAACACCGCTGGGCGGCGGGAGGGGCTGGGGTGCAGCAGCCTGTGTGCGCAGGGGCGGCCAAGCGATGATGGCGTGTGCAATGATATGAGCTCTGCCATTCATAAATCTGGACTCTGTTTCAGATAAGGGACCTGGTGGACTGCAGTGTATACCGGCACGTGGTTGGAGACACACCGGTGGCAGCAGGTGAGCAGTGAGGCCTGGGTCCGCAGTGTCGGCACTCTCTCTCCCTCTCTTCCTTTCACTGTCTCTCTGTCTTCCTCTGTTAATCTCTCTCTCCTTCTCCCTCTCTTCCTTTCACTGTCTCTCTCTCTCTTCCTCTGTTTGTTTCTCTCTCTCTCTCCTCCCTCTCTCCCCCTTTCTCTCTCTTTCTCTCTCTCCCTCTCTTTCACTCTCTCTCTCTCTCCCTTTCTTTCTTTCTCTCTCTCTCTGTCCTTTGATGAGCGCATGACACACCTTCTTATCTTGAATTTTGTCTTGCAGGCTGTGTCTTACAGATTGTCCAGAGAAGACCCGCCATGACTCTTCCGAATAGTTGTTTTGAGTTAAATTTAAATAAAATTATTTGTTTGGAAATTCAAAGATGAATGAATGATTCTCCTTTTTCTGACCACATGAATGTTAATTGTTGTACTTGTGCGACATCAGGCGAATTGTTTTGTTCATGATTTCGTCATGAACAAAACCCCGGGGGGGTCCTGTGGGGGGTGGCGGTGGGTGTTGTGGCCCTCTTGGGTGTCCGGCTGCATGATCAGTGGCTCCATGGCATCTGTTGTTCTTCTGGTGTGGCTGTGGGCTGGGCTCCCATTTTTGGTGCAGGTTATCGTCCGACTTAATACCAGGAAAGAGCATGTGTTAATTCCCTGCTGCTAACGCGCCTTATCGCATGTTTTGTGATCTTATCGCCGATCTGGCTGGTCATTGAGAATGTTGCGAAGTGGTGTTGTCGCGGGTTTTTGCACGGGAGCGCCTACTCTGCATCTCATTAGCGTTAGTTGCCGGTGTCATCCGCGGCGATGTTTTTTGCAGCTGCTATCGCAGGAAAACCGGCGATATCGGCTGTTAGCACCAGCTTGTGAATAGGGCGATAAATCTATCGCCACTTTGGCTGCGATAAGGTCCCGCTAACTCAGCGATGAGTCCTTGAGAATATGCCCCATTGTGTTATGCATTATCTTTACCAATTTTGCCTTCGAAAACCCTAAGCTTGTGTAACATAAGGATAAAACATCTTTTGGCAATACAAACTTTCTATGAACTAATGGAGACAACAACATTGGCAACAAACGTCTACAAAAATCACTGAATATAATAGCACAAATAAACCAAGAAATAAATTATGTGATTCATAAATTGTTTCCCTATCTTGTCAATGAATAAATTATAGATTGTACATCCACAAATTACACCCAATGATTTAATCTCTTACAGCCTTCTATATCTGTATACTGTGGCTTCGTGCCGATGCAGCCAATGAGACAAATATGTTGTCTTAGGAAATACAATTCTGGAAAATACACCACCCTAAACTCGTCAAGAAATCCGCCCCTAAAATGCCAGACAAATCTATGCCATGGGTCAAAAGTTTCCAAACTTCAGATCCTCTTGCAACAAAACCCCAAAGACTATTTCTCAAAACACTCCTTATACTAAAAGCCTTCAAATAAAGCACGAAAAATTGAATATAGAACCAATTTCAGTAGGTAATGGAGATCACCCATGAGCAGGGATTTAAGTACTCTAAGGGGAATTCCCCAAGAGCATTAGAGAAATGACATGGTGGTCTGACCTCCTTTCAGGTCTTTAACCTCTAAAATGGGCATGATGCCTTGGCAGTACAAATGGTATGTTTCCTAATATGTTATCTGGACCTGCAAATATGTTATTAATTCTGGTATTTCTCTGTGACTTTCAGCCAATTAACTCTTCCATTATTGAAGTCCATGATTGATGTGCTATCCACCAGTCACTTGCATGGAGCCAGAAAGACACTATCTGACTAACAGAACTTCCAAGCTTTTGTAATTGTGGGCTAAGAGATGCGATAGGCAGGCCTAAAGGCAGGTCTGACACGGTGAAAGAAATCCCAAGAGCTTCAGTACATATTTCACTAACAGAACATTCACGTCTTTAAACTTCAGTACTCAAGTACCTCAACACCTGTGGAAAGTATGGCTCACAGCCATTCACCCTACACCAAAAATTAAAAGTAAAACTAAGGAATCCAGCAGACTGCCTTGCCATATTCCCCCATAAATTATAGACCCCACTATATTTTAAAGGCAACACAGTCTTTAAAATCCCAATACCTTCTAAAGGAAAGTGGGGCTTGACAGTTTCTTCTCTACCTAAAGTTAACTCAAAATGGACATGCAGTGCTTACTGACAGTGCAGCTGTTTAAAATTAATTTTATGTAGAAATAAATTAGTTAACATAGGCTTGGCTTACTTGACATAACTTGGCACTACTAGGCCACATTATTGAAAGTTTTTGAAAGTTTTTGTTTATATGTTGTGCACGAGCATTGTTTTTCATTTGCTTTTCAGAAATTCAGATGCAGCTATCTTCTGTGTCTGTACATGTAAAGTAACACTTTTCTCTAGCTTCCTAGGTCGAACGTATGTGATTTGAAACACTAGAAGGTCATGAGCTGAAGCTCCATTGCAATGTTCAGAGTGCAGTATATTAAATTGCATATGACCATTGAAAATTGCTGAAAAAAGTATGTGTTTTAAAAATTAACAATCTGATATGCAGCGCAAGTAACATTTTAATGCCACCTTTTTATGTGATGTGATGCTGTAAAATTGAGTGCTTTCATTGTCTAGAACGTTTTAAAAGATGTGCTTCGATGGAGGCCATTGACCCCTGGAGGCATTTACTGGCCGAAACATGTTAACCACCCTTGACACCAAGGATAAGTAGTTTGTCCTACCGGTGCCTCATGTTGTTTTTAACCCTATCCCTACTCCCCTCAATTTACATTAAAATTGTCTTTAGCCATAGGAGATATTTTAAATGTTATGCTTTTCGCATGGGTCCCATCACTGTTACTTACCAGACACTCTCCCTCCAGTTGGAGGCATCTCTCACCTGGGGAAGCGAGTACTCAGGTAGGTAACCCGATGATGATGCCACTCACAACAATCGCCTCATTGCAGATAATATATGCCGCTGGAGGCAAATAGGGTTTGAGAGGTTTCAGGACAATAAATGTGCGACTCTGGCATAAATGTCTTTGGTGGCCCACTCTACTTTAATTATATGAGTACACCCCATGGGGGCTGAGTGGACCACTTGGAGCTCCTTTCTCCACCCTTTGATTATTGGAGGCCATTTTGTGTAGCCAACCAGTGTGCCTTTGCCATAGGCCTGCATGTGTTCTTTTGTTGTGGCCTTACCTCCTTGCTTGCTGTTGGTGTTTGACCATGTGTCCGACGACCATTTTGTGTAGCCAGCTAGTGTGCTTTTATCATATGCCTGCATGTGTTCTTTGTTGGGGCCATGCAGTCTTGCTTGTTGTTGTTGGTTGACCATGTGGCCAGTTGACATTGTGTGCAGCCTGCCACTGTGTAAATCCTTTTATTCCAGTTTTTGAAGCCATTTTCTTGGGAAATTGCTATGAGAGGACTATTCCTTTTTGTTTTTGTTCATTTTTGGTTTTACCTTTCCTTGATGTCAGTTTATTTATATGCTTGAGGATCATTGCAATATATGTATATCTGAACAGTGTTTTATATTCTATGCATTTTTTTAAACTTTTTTCCCTGTTCCCCCCAATGGGTTTCTCATTGTATCCTAGAACACCAGCAATTTTTTTTTTTAATAATTAAAAAAAATTACCCACGCACTCACACACACACACACACACACACACACACATATATATATATATATATATATATATATATATATATATATATATATATATATATATATATATATATATATATATATATATATATACATATATATGATAAATTATCTACTGGCGGTCGCCAGTAGATAGTTATAGTTAGGACCTATTTTCCATAGGAAATCCGCGACATTCTATTTGAAATAACGTTGGCGCCGGTTGACGAACCTTCGCGAAAGTTTCCAACTTGTTGGGGTGCTCCGGTCCGCTCCTATCCTGAAAGTCTCGGGGTGATACGTAAAGCGGGGGCCGAGAAAAAAGGGGGGTCCAAAAACACGTTTTCCCCATTCATTTTTCCATAGGAACCTTTAGTCGCAGCTACAGCCCGAACTGCTGAACGGAATTACACCAAATTTGGCAAAGAGGTAGCCCTTGGTTCAGTGTCGTGCCTTTTGCTTAAATGGTGTAAATCCGTTCAGTAGTTTCTGAGAAAATCACAAGTAAAGTCACATATATATCTATGGCTGAGTAGGGTCCGCGTACCCTGAGCGCACCCTGCGCGCACCGTCCCTATCACGAGCTGCATGCTAATTGGCTGTCAAGTGGCTGTCAACACTCCAAATCAGGAAGTGTTGGCAGCCATTTTGTCCCTCGGTAGAACGAGGCACAGAAACAAGTGCGCAAAACGCACAAAGGGGGCAGGGTAGAAACACCCTGACCCCCTAGGTCTGCTCAGGGGGTCCCACAAGGACCCCCTGGGCAGAAAAAAGCATTTTGTTTTTTTTTAAATCGGCGGGATGCGCTTAGGGTGCGCGGATCCCGACGAGAAAAAAAAAAGAAACAAGTGCGCAAAGCGCAAAAAGGGGGCAGGGTAGAAACACCCTGACCCCCTAGGTCTGCTCAGGGGGTCCCACAAGGACCCCCTGGGCAGGAAAAAGCATTTTTTTTTAAAAAAAATCAGCGGGATGCGCTTAGGGTGCGCGGATCCCGCAGAGAAAAAAAGAAACAAGTGCGCAAACGCACAAAGGGGGCAGGGTAGAAACACCCTGACCCCCTAGGTCTGCTCAGGGGTCCCACAAGGACCCCTGGGCAGAAAAAGCATTTTTAAGGAAATAAATTCGGCGGGATGCGCTTAGGGTGCGCGGATCCCGCCGAGAAAAAAAAAAGAAACAAGTGCGCAAAACGCACAAAGGGGGCAGGGTAGAAACACCCTGACCCCCTAGGTCTGCTCAGGGGGTCCCACAAGAACCCCCTGGGCAGAAAAAAGCATTTTTTTTAAAAAAAAATCAGCGGGATGCGCTTAGGGTGCGCGGATCCCGCCTATAAAAAAAAAAATCGAAGTGCGGTCTCCCACGCTTCGATGCTAATTTGCCCCCGGGTGGCCCAAGTCCCGGGGGCATGCGGGGGTGGGTTTAGATTTTATGTGGGGGGCTCTAAGGCCCCCCAAGCCCCAGGGAGTGCCAGCTCCGGGGCTTTAAATGAAAAATGGTGCGGGAGGGCTCTCCGCCCTCCCGCAGCCCCGGGTCCGCCACCCCCGTGGCTTCTTTTTAAATATTACTAACCTGTGTGGGGGCTCGACACCCCCCACACGCCCGGGACCGCCACCTCCCCGGGCACTAACAAAGAAATGTAGGGGTCCGTTTCGGACCCCGACCCACGGGGACCACCACCTCCCGGGGTTTGTACATGTTGGGAGGGGGCCGCGCGGCCCCCCTCCTGGAGCCTGTGATGGCCCTGGGGACCACCACCCCCCAGGGCCGGCTCCTGCAGTGTCCCGGGGTGTCTACCCCGGGACACTGTAGTTTGCTATGACAGGACGGGAGCCTCGGGGTGCGTTTGCACACATGTCACCTCAGGCCCCCCTCCCTTCACCACTGTGCAAACGCGCCCTGTAGCGCGTTTTAAGAGGTAGTTTTAATCCCCCTGCCCTATTATGCACTAGGGACTTACAGAGGAGGTCATGCTAATCACAGGGGTACCCCAACGCATAGTGTTCCCTAGTGTATGTAGGTGTTTTCACTGTATTCTAAGTGTCTTTTAGCATAGCACTGGCTCAGGTTAGTCAGAGTCAGTTACCACCAGTACCCGTCTGAAAAAGTTGTCGGCACAGGATGATTTTGCAACAAGGCCTCTTTCTGCTCCTCTGTTGGTTCTTTCTGCACATCTTTTGCTTCTTTCTGTGCGTTTTTTCTTCTTTCTTCACATGTCCTACCTCTGTAGGCATAGTTAGAAACTAGCATTTAAAAACCTTTGAAATTCACTTAAAAAAATCATAGGTTTCAGGCACGTTATAGTTAGAAATTAGCATTTAAAAACCTTTGAAATTCACTGAAAAAACCATAGGTTTCAGACACGTTATAGTTAGAAATTAGCATTTAAAAAACCTTTGAAATTCACTGAAAAAACCATAGGTTTTAGGGACAGTTATAGTTAGTTGGACATTTCACTCGTACAAAACCATAGAAATTCCCCCGTTATAGTTAGTTCAGCTAACTATAACTCGCGCCCCCACAATGCACTGCTGATGACGTCACATATTACATCACTCATGACATGGTCAGTGACATCACTGATGACATCACTGATGACATCTCAAATGACATCACCGATGACATCATCCATGTGATAATTTCATGCATCTTCTCACACCCTAATATAACTTTTGATACACCCACTCTAAATTACAGACTGCCATTCTCAAAACCATACACACTCCAATACCAATACCTACATACCCACTCACTGATTCTTAGGTCTACACACACACACATCTACTCACTCACCCGTACAGTCACTCATACTTACAGTCACTCAGTACAGAACTATCATATGCACTCACACACCTATATAAACACTCACACACCGCCACTCATCCATAGAGGTACTCACACACCTAGTCAGTCATGCAAAAAATTAATCACACACCCATTTACTCACCTATACAGTTATACACACACCAGCTCACTTACTCATACAAATACTAGCACATTCTTACGCTCTTATACAATAACTGATACAAGCACACACGCATCCATACAGCCACTCTCACAATCACACACTCTCACTTATAGCCATTTAAATACTCTAACACACATATATACTGCCTTTTACATATGTAGTTGCACATGTACCACTGAGCACATGTACCACTGAGATATACATTCACTCACTAACACACCCATACACACACTCACCCACCCAAGCAGTCCATCACAGATGCACTCTTGAAATCATGCACCCAGTGAATCACCCACTCACACATCTATGTACAGTCACACCCACCCCACCCACACAAACACTCAGGCAGCCATACAGATACTCAGAGAACCAATCAATAACCCATATAGACACTCATGTAGCTATTCGCAAATCCATGCATCCACTTACACACCAACAAACAGACGGATACAGACATTCACACAGTTTAGTCACTAACCCATGCATTCAGTAAGATACGTTTAATCACTCACTTGTAGAGTCAGTCACGCACGTACTAAATCATCCATTTAGACACTTATACACCCACTCATTCTTCAATACGCCTTTCCCTATATATATTAAACATATTTAAACTTTACAGAAACACACAGTCACTGGATGATGTCATCAGTGATGTCATCAGTGATGTCATTTGAGATGTCATCAGTGATGTCATCAGTGATGTCACTGACCATGTCATGAGTGATGTAATATGTGACGTCATCAGCAGTGCATTGCGTAGGCGCGAGTTATAGTTAGCTGAACTAACTATAACGGGGGAATTTCTATGGTTTTGTACGAGTGAAATGTCCAACTAACTATAACTGTCCCTGAAACCTATGGTTTTTTCAGTGAATTTCAAAGGTTTTTTAAATGCTAATTTCTAACTATAACGTGTCTGAAACCTATGGTTTTTTCAGTGAATATATATATATATATACACACACACATATATATATTTAATTGTTATTAATATCTTTTTTTAAACATTTTTGTAATAAAATGTTTAGGATTTGTTTTCAATTTTTTCATATACATTTTCCCTCCATCCACCCCCTGCCTGCCATAGACACCTGTCGCACACCAGCAGTTCAGCATTCATTATTTAAGGATTGACATTACTCATTTCCCCTGGACCGGCTGACCCCTTGCCGGCCATATGTGCACAGCTGCCCACCAGCGTTAATTTTGTAAGGATTATTCAATTTTTCCCTGGACCCTCTGCCTGCCATAGGTGCACAGTGCACACCATCATTAATTTTTTAAGGATTATTCAATTTCCCCCTGGACCCCCTGCCTGCCATAGGTGTGTAGTTCACACCAGCATTCATTCTTTAAGGATTGTTGCATTTTCCTCTGCACCTCCCTGACTGCTACCTGTGTCTCTCTTACACACACATAAAGAAAACTGTTACATCTGTATGCTGGTATCCTGATTGAAAATGAAATGTTATGGTGGTATGGTTTGGCTTTGTAATGGATACACTATTGTTGTTAATTATTAAGGATAATAAGTAACCACACTAAATTATATTGTCTGCACTATGAATAATTCAAACTGCAAAAATGCCACATTTCTCTAAATGTTTTTCTTGCTTGTTTGCTTTTAGGTGCACAAGAGAGACATCACTAACAGCCAGTACTGTCAGAGAGAAGGCCTGTAAAAAGTGACATGACCACAGCGTGTGACGTGAGTCCTCCAGTCTCTTTCGCTTGTGCATTTAAGTGCCACTACCAACTGACAGCTTCAGGATGGCCCCAAAGAAAGGTGCTTCCAAGAACATGACCAATGAGGAGGAGAAGAAAAAGCAGATTTCCACAGCATGAGTGCCGCCCCAAATCATTTTTAGGAGACGTGTGCCTGCTGCACCGGCCTCCGAGCAGCAAGCTGGGAGCAGCACTCCCCCATTAATGACACCCCCCCCAACCGTCCATGTTTCTCAGTGATGCAGCCAGTGCAATCATGTCGACGAGCAGTGAGTCTGAATTGGATTTGTCTCAGCCACAAACTAGTACCCAACAGTACTCACAGGAAACTGAGCAAAGTGGACAACAGGAGCCTCAGCCAGCAATACTAGATATTCCTGATGTAGGAGCAGAACAGGAGGTTGAGCTCCCTGTTGAGCAAGATGTACCTGTTGAACCATTGGCTTACAGATTTCCAGCAAGTAAAAGGAAGGATACTCCACCATCTTCTCCAAGCACTCCTTCTGAAGATCTGGACATGGTTTGGACAATGACTGGGTCCGAGGCACACCAGGCGAGACAAGGGAAAAGGAAAGTTTCTGAAAGACTTAAAATTGTCAAAGGGGATGAGGATGACGAGCCATTCATTGTCAGGAAAGTTGGCTGAGAGGACACCGACATTAACTGCTCCTATTCAACCTGGTCAGAAGGATGTGGCATCGACATCACCACCACTGCCAGCTTCCATATTTGTAAGGCTCCCACTGAGACCTCAATCCACCACTACCTCCTTAGAAGTATGCACTACAGAGAAGCAATCATCGACACACCCACCTATCTCCAGTTCTTCAGGCAGTGGCAGTGGCACCAGTGGCCCACTGAAAAAGTTCTAATCCCTAGTTTGGGACTTCTTTACTACTAGCAAGCAGTAGGATAACATTGTAATATGCTCCATTTGCCACACAAGTGTTTGTCAAGGTAAGCCTGGTTCACCCTATGGTCTGGAGGCCAAACAACCCATATGAAAAAACATCACACAATCCGCTGGGAGGTGCACCTCAAAAACATTGCTGCAGGTGGTGGTGGTGATGAGAGAGGGGAATCAGTTCTGAACATGTTGGGAGGTGAATGTGATTAGGAAGAAGAGGGTGACAGCTTTAGGCAAAGCAGCCCTGTCCCCAGCAGTGCACCAGTTTCACCTGCCTCAGCATTGTCGAAATGGCACAAGAGTGAGATGGAAACACCACAGCATACAGTGACTGCCCCCACAAGATGAACATTGAGTCTACCACATGCTGATTCTTCTCTACGGAAATCATCTGCGTCGATGGCATCAGAAAAAATCCAGACTACTCTTACAGGCATGATTAGGCAGGAGGGGCCAAACGAATGCGACCACCCAATAGCACATTTGTACAATGTGAAGCTGGCTAAAATGTTAGCGCTGGACCTCCTCCCTTTTTCTTTTGTGGAAGAAATTGAATTTTTATAATTTGTGGTGGTCATCTGCCCGAAATGGAAGGTAGCAGCTGGACCTATCTTGCAAGAGTTGCTGTTCCAGTGCTCCATCATGATGTGCTGCAATTGTTGGACAAGCTTTGCAGCAGAGTGCTGTTCACACTATCCAACTGACGACAGACATGTGGAACAGTTGTCAAGCCACTGAATACATGTGAATCACTGCACACTGGATGTCTTTTGTGGGGGTTAGGCAACAGCTAACTACAGGACTCAGGCTGAAGAAACTTTTAAGGGTGTTAGACAGCATGCAACAGTAGCTATGTTCGCCATGGAGAGATCCCATAGAGCTGCAAACATCTTGGAAGACTTTAACAGCAAGGTGTTTGAATGGCTGCGACCCAGAGGTCTCAGAATTGGGTTTGTTGCCATGGACAATGGCAGTAATATAGTTAAGGCCATAGCAGATGGTGGTTATCTTAGAGTCCTGTGTTTGGCACTAACATACTGATCACCTGCAGAAGAATCTGCACTAATTTCAGCCCTTCTTTTAAAGCCCAGAAACAGTTGAGGATCATTCAGCATGATAATAAGTACCAGTTAAAGCTCTCATATACGACTCCAACACGTTGGAACTCAACTTATTACATGTTGCAATGTCTGTTTGAGCAGTACAAACCAATCAATGACTATGTCATTCAAAGAGGAGGGGATTCAACAGAGAAAAGAATGGAAATGGACAAATGGGTCTACTCAAATGCCTGACACAGATGATACTTTCTTTGAGATTTTCATGCAAGAATTCAACAAGGAGGACCGGACGATGAGCCAAGCCATCCTGTTGTTGCATCTTCTACAGGCCCAGTCAAAAAAGGTGTCGCTAAGGTTCACAGGTATGAACAACAACATAGAAGAGCATAACTTGGATGAGAGCTTGAGCCTTCACTTGGCTGTTTATACAAGGCTGCAAAGAGACATCATGTCATCCAAATAGTATATCTGTTCCACAATACGTGATCTATGGTACATAAGAATATTGGACTCTTTCATTCCTTTTTCAGAATGGAATGTTTCACAATACAAGACGCAGATCATTGAGCAAGCCAGAGACCAGGAAGAAGAACGGCTGGAAATTAGAGTCCCATTACCGGGCAGAAGTTCGGGGGTGCTGTCTTCAGCTTCCAGAAAGGGCAGTGCTCTTGTTTTACAGCAGACAGCACCAGCACCAAGAACACCGGCAACAACAGCAACAGCAGAAACAGAATAATCAGTCCTAACCTGTGCATTGGCTTGGTTTCAAGGAGCAGGGCTTAAGTCACGTGCAGAGGCGAAGGCAAAAGAGGTTGAGCAAGTGTCAGCACCAATTTCCATTCAGGGGATGTTCCAGGACTATCTGGATGACCCAAGAGGGGTCTATGTGGAGCAAAACCCATTGGTGTATTGGTATGGGGAGATGCACCAATGGCCAGAGCTCATCAGGCTGGCAATAACATTTCTGGCTTGTCCAGTAAACAGTGTGTCTGCAGAGCATGTGTTCAATGCAGCTGGAGCAGTTGTGACAGTGAGAAGGACCAGTCTCTTGCCTCAAAACCTGGAGAGACCGATCATGATCAAAATGAACCAACACTTCATACCGCACAATTACACTGTTCCTGAAATACTACTGAAGGAGGAGGAGGATGACAGCAATTGGTCAGACTCATGTATGTTAGCTGACCAACGTCTGGATGAACCAGTCGAATTTGAGGATGAACTATAGTCCCCTGACTGAGTAGGCCACCATAGAACTTTTTAAATATTTATTGTCAAACTGTTTTGCCCCCCAAAAAAAATAACGGATATAGCTAAAGGAACATTATGTATCTTGTTTGTGTCTGACTTTCGCAGCCCCACTGTTTTTAGGCAGATATATGGCTGGATTGGAGTTCAAGGACAATGGAGACAATGCCTGCCTCCGTCCCATGCTTATCTTTCATTTTTTCAACCCCTAGTAGGGCTGTCCCAGTGAAGATCATTTGATTTACAAGACTGCCAATAAGTTAATTGCATCAATGATGGGAAATACAATTGTGTACCATCGTGCTTGGATTGGAACAGGTAACTATTGCACCAATGAGTGATATATTATTGAGTGATTGTGAGTGATGATGATGATTCATGTGGTGGCAGACAGTGAGGGAGAGGTTTGAACTAATTTGTAAACTTGATTTCGATGATTTGCAATGTTCGGGGCCTGATGGATGATCATTTTCCCTGAAGATGATTGGCCCTTTCACAAGTAGCAGGATGTACTTGCAGGGTCCACTCATTTTTTCTGGTTCTTCAGAGACCAGAGCAGTCAGTTTAGTTAACAAACACAAATCTACACAAAATACTCAGTCAGGAGGAGGATGGAAGGACTCAGGACAGGACTATCCCAACAGCCAGAAGAAGGAAGTTAAACTTCAAAGGGAAACCAACATGAGGATGACTCTAAGAAGCATACTCAGCTCTGTGGACTGGAGGGAGGTGCTTTGATTTGGGAAATGTTGCTGGGTGTGTGTGCTGGGTCAAATGTGAAGCTCCTCTATTATGTGTTTATGGTTGGGGGTTGTAACTGGAGTCTGACGCAATGCCACATCATCATCACATGATGCATGCACTCAGCTAAATGTTATGATGACAGTTGTGAGATTGATCAGCCAGTTACATTCAACTACCTGCCCGTGATTGGTTGTAAATTGCTCTCACTTCTTAGCTAATTGCACATGAGTCATAAAATGAATGCTTGCAGCAGCCTATTCTCTTGCTCTGACTCTGATTCTTGGTACACTCCTCATGACGCTTACCTTCGGTTCTCCTCCCTGACTCTACAATATTATCTCTGTTTTATAATTCACTGTTCTTCTCTTCTCCTACATGAAAGGCGAAAGCTCCATAACATTCCTGCTTACCTTACTGGACTAATTCAGCAAGGCACCCAAGATGGACATTCCAAGAAGAATGCAGATGCGCCACCCAATTTGGCATATATAAATGGGCGGTGCATCTGCATTCTTCTTGGAATGTCTATCTTGGGTGTCAACAGTATCATTTTTCTTTAACTATCATAATTTTTAGAACTGTTTCGGTTCACTCCTCCGTGATTTCTATTTTTCAAACCTAGAAAATAGAACATTTAGATATATAATAACTTGGTTCTCTGGGCGTAAAGGACTGTTTGAAATGTATTTAATTGAACTGTCTTTCCTTCATTTTCTTTTACAACAGATTTGATGACGATGATGTTCTGCAGCTCATTGCTCTGATGAATATTGTTATTGTGAAGTGTTTGTATTTGTCACACCTTTCCCCAACTGCCCTTTCCCATCCATTCATCAAATTCCTAACCTTCTTCCCCCAGGCTGTGTGATTTATTGAGGTGTGACTTAATTTGCACCATAAATGGATCACACACTTGATGGGGAAGTTGTAGTGAAAGCAACACCAACTCACTTTGGGATCTTCTATTACCTGAGCTATAGCCCACACCAGCCCCACTTACCCACCTACGCATAAAAGAGATTCATAATTTAGATATAGAACATCATTTGTCAACATCATTATTCAGGCCTTATGTTGCATAAACACTTAACCTTGTCCACTCCTGACTCTAAGTCCACTTCTCTTGACTCAAGGATTTCTTAAGTTTAGTTTTAATAAAATAATAGCTCCCCATTGCTCGGAAGAAGTTACTATTGCTAGTTTTTGTTATAATATCAGATCTTTGTTGTGTCATGGTGGTAGTCTGGTCTCAGTATTTGTACAGGTGTGATGTAAATATAACCCATTACCTCTGTGTTTTCTTTCAATCTAGTTGCTTGTGATTGATAATCCTTTTGATTAATCTGACAGCTGGAGTTCACTTAGGTGGGTGCGGCACCTTGTTTGTGATGCCTTCCCTGTTCACTCGCTAGCCTGCTACTACTTCCTCCACCATTAAGAAGGCACCTTGGGAAACCCTGCAGTAAGGTTTTCAAAGATTGAGAGAGGTAGCAGCCATCACTTCATCTATTCAGGTAAGAGAACTATGGAGTGAAGTGAACTAGCTTAGTTAGTAAATTGCTATCTTCTACTGCAGATAAGTTGTTTTTTATCTAGGTTGTTGTTGGCAATATAGCCAATGGCAGCATACCCTCCTGATGGTCAATATAGCAATAGAGGGTAGTAGGACAAGGGTGTAACTAACTAAAACTAACTGGTATACACTTTGATAAACAGATTGTTTTTAAAACAGGCTGTACCAAAAGGCAGCAGGGCATAGTAAAAGTAAACACAAAAACACTATTTCAGGCATAAAGTATCAGAGTAATTTTTCCCTTTACTTTTTCTTATGAACAATATAAATAAAAGAAACCCACTCTCTCCATCCACAACAAGCCCACCCCTCTCCCCAAATAAATCACCCGGTCCCCAACCAATGCCCAAAATGTTCAGGGAAAAGTCCGTAGTCCCGTTCCTTTCCCAATTACCACCCTCTCCACCCACAACAGAAGTCCTTCTCACCAAAACAACAAATAAAAACAGGGCTTCAGAATAGGGCATCATCAATGCGGGTCCGAAGACTTTCCAACTCCTGATGTAGGCTTGCCGTCTCCTGGTGAAGCAGGGCAAGCTTGCACAGCACATGGTGTTGGAAACAATCTGCGTAGGGGAGCAGAAGTGTGGTTCAAGCGGATCCCAGCTGCTGGCGGTGCTGGTGATGTTGTGGCTGGGATGGAGGCGGCTTACGGTTGGCTAGAGAAACTGGGGCCCAGGGCGGTGGCAGTTGCCCCCCCTTCCTCCTCCAGAGCCACCTGCTAACGGTATTCGGTCTGGATGGCCTAGATCCTCTGCTGCCAGAGCCGGGCTGCAATCTCCTGCCAAGGTGGTGGTAGTGATGGACCAGTGGGAGTAGCTATAACAGAAAGAAAAGAAAAAAAAAGACAAATTCTAAACAAAGCTCTGTGCAAACATTTATTTACAAATATATAGTGGCACAGTAGCAGTACTGGTCCCCTGGGGTCATTGAAATTTTTAGATGTGATTAGTAGTAGTCACAGGGCCATTTTTTACCCACACACGCCTCTCATAAAAGCACTGACTGGATGCAAGGATACCACCAGATAAAAAAAAAACTAAGTGATTTTATTTCTTTTAAGGGATTTTCTAGTAAAGACACTTTGTGTGTAAATATAAAAATAAGTTACCTCTCATTAATGAGTAAGACATTATGCACTATGCAGTGTAAGTATTCTTGTTGTGCTAAATTAATGGAGGCATGCTAGCGCGTTGGGTAAATTGCTACACTCTGCAGTCTGCAGCTGGGGCAGCTGTCATGAACAATTATCTTACTTTAATTCCAATGGCCTTGTTCTTCTCCAACTGCCTTTCAAATCTATCCTGACTGCAAAGAGGCAGATGAGAAATAATAATACTGCATCACACACATCAAATATAAAACGAGGATGTCCTGCCTGCCGTAAGTAGACGGTGGTAAAAACGATGCACTGCAGTGCAGGGAAAAGAATGTGATATAGATTTTATATGGCACGTTCATCACAAAGTATCCCATCTGCCAAACTCAAAATCAGGCACTTAGTCCCACTTTACTCCCTGACCTCGCCCTCCACCACAAATTATTTTCAACAAATACATTTGCTTGGCAGTAAGGAAAGGAAAGTTAACTTACTCTTCTGCAGCGTAAGTTAGAGGGATTAGGCCGTGTAGGTAGAGGTTTTGCCATAGAAGAGTGCGGTGTCACTGAGCATCAAGAGCTAAGCTTTGGCTTAGTCAGTCACTGTAGACGAATGTCGAAAGAGAAGAAAAATTTGAACAGGCATAAATTTGTTATGGAAGCTACGAAATTTATGTACATAAACCACTTGGCAACACATTCCAAGAACGGCACTTACACATTTTAGATGCCAAATACACCTCCCCTTATTATTTTTTTTTAACAAAATACAACCACAATACCTCACTACAGTTCGGTTAGCAGTATCTTGGGCATTTTTCTGGTTGACAATGTTAGAAAAGCCAGGCCGTCAAGCCAACCAAGAACTTTTTGTAATAAAGGGACAGAGCTATGATGACTCGGTCATTAAAGCGCAATCAAGGGGTAGAATAAATTGGTCAATGAAGGACATATGGTCTTGGTTGGCAAATGCAATGGGGCCTCATACTGCTTTTCTGCTTTGCTGCACTGTCATGGAAACTGCTACTATGCTGTATAAATGAATAATAACACAACATAACATTGGGGGGGCCACCATGACAACTGTCTCATTTTACTCGTTGACCATGAGCAAGAAAAATAAATTCTTCTCAACAAACATGCATAGAGAAAAATAGCTTACTTGGGCCTGCAATCCTCACAGCAGAGTACCTAAAATCTGTTCTCTTAGTCTTACAGCACCAGTCCTCAAGATATATAAAATAGTAAGGGAAAGCTTACTAACAAAGCAGAAGAAAGCTACAGACTAGTGCAGACAGGAGGAAGTCAGCTACAGAGAGCAGATAATATAGAAAAAAAGGATAATGCAGGTATAATAAGTATTTAACAAACATTAAATAGAAGAGCAGTTGAAAAAAGGAGACTGTATAAAAAAAAGCAAACAAGGCAAAATTATTTCAACAGTAGGGAGAGGTAAAAGTTAGGGAAATAATAATAATAACACAACTTACATGGGCCAGCAGAACCATCGACTGTGATGCTGCTGGTGGTGGTGGTACTTCTACCCATGGCGGCACTGGTGGTGGCAGCCACTTCACCTTCACCCTGACCTGCCTTCGATAATGCCCTCTTCTTGCCCTTGGGTGCTGATGTAATAAATAGAGAAGATAAAAAAATAGATTTGGGGTACAGTTAATCTCCCCAAACATATTTTGACAGGCAAAGGCAAATGCAGTAGCATTGTACTGTTCACAATCAGATAGCCTAAAGTACTAGTATTGAGTTGACCTATTCCTAATTTCCTAAACCTAAACCCCATTCCTAATTTCCGAAACCTAAACTACATTTGGAACAACTAATGCATTGCAACAATTTATCTTTGCTTCTCAACCCCCGTTGATGGGCCAACTCAGTCTCCCTTTTCAATGCATAGATGCATACTACACATCACTGGGAGATTGGGACTGTATGAGCTAGATAAAGAAAAGCACAGAGAATGCTAACTCTCTGATATTACTACTACCACTCTCTTAGTGACAGGACAGAGGAGTCTGCATGACTTCTTAAATAATGAGCCCAAGCGAGCACCTATGATTAGGTAGTGCTGAGCACCTGGCTAGCTCAAACTGGATCTCATAATATTCGGAACGTAAACTTAACTTACCTCTGAGTGTGAACAGCATGCTATTTGATGAAAAATATATAACCATTGTAGAAAACAAAAAGTAAATAATTACTCACTGAGCCCCGTGACCTCAACACCCCGCAGGTCGAGCAGGTCCTGTTCCCGATTGAGTACGTAGGCCCAGCAGTGCATCAGCTGCTGCATGGTGTGCTGAACCCCAATGCTGTGGCACATGCAACTGTGCACTTACCCCCTCAGCATCCAATGCTCCTGCAGGCCGTACCTCCCAGGCCTGCCGCCTGATGCCAGCATGGAGGGGAACTGGCACTGCACATAAAAAGTAAGTGAAGCCCCCTGGTGCTGCCGGTGACCCCAAGGTATGCTGCTACCAGCCGCACTGGCGCCGCAGCTCATGCTTGGCACTGCTTCTCCGACATGGTGCTGGGTAAGAAAGGAATAGGAAAAGTAGGAATTCAGTAAGAGAAGAGAGAGATGCAGAAAGGAAGATCTAAGAAAGTAGAAAGGGAAAACAAAAAAGCACAAAAAGACACAGAAAAAGAAAAAAGGCAAAAATGTAAAATGTACAAACATAAAGAAACACAGTGATAAAAAGAGGTAAATGAGGGGTGGATGAGTGGGTTAGAGGTAGGATTAATTACATATTACAAGGTTACAAGGCCTAGCACCATACAGAGAATAGAAAGCAGGTAAAACAAAATGGCCGTGCCCATGCAGACCACGTTGGGCTGTAGCTTGGAATTTGCTAATACCCCGAAAAAGCTGCATAAACTGGGCAGTCAAGCATTTTTCCACCTGTTGGCGGGGAATATTGTGAAGTTTTTTAGGAACTCTTCAGAATTCTGCAGAGCAAAACTCTGCGCAGGCCTAGTTCCACCTTAGCAGCTAATGATGCCCTATTTCCTTTTTGTCCCATGGTACTTTTGCCCACTGCTCCCCCTACAGATCAAGTGTCAACTGGCATTGTCACCCCTCGGCCAGCTACCATTGCTATGCGGACCAGACAGATAGCTCGAAGCAATCACAAAGAGGCTGCCAGTCAAACTTGCTCTTCTGGTCTTCAGGGACAGGCTACACACGTAGTTGCAGAGGGGTGGAGGATATTTTGGAGCTCAGCCCTTCTTGTGCAGCACAGCTGTTGGAGGACTACTTCACTAAATTCAAGGCACTTCTTAGAGCCGAACTTTCTTCCATTGGCGATCGTTTAACTCCAATTGAGCACAAACTATCTACCTTCAAGAAGCTTTTACCCTCTTCTGTACCTGTCACTAATTTGACACATAAGGCAACCCAGGTTATGGAAGTGGGCCCAGGCAACTTTATCAGTACCACAAGTATGGAGGCACCTCAGATATCGTTATGAAATAGAAACTGTTGGAAACCTGTTGCCAAAGCTTCTGGATTGAATACCCTTACCGTGATCCACCATCCTCTCTCAGAAGGATCTAATCCCTCAGACAATTTGCATCTGGCAGGGAATGCTATCAGCGGTTCTAATCTCAATTCCAACCAGACAGTTATGAACCTTCACTCATCCTCCTGCCCCTGTGTGGTGATTTTAACTGGAGTGCCTTCTCTGCGAAGGGATCACGGGGAGACCTATGAGGAACTTTCTAATAAAACTTTGGACTGGCTCATGTGGAACATGGGTTTTACCCTTTCTTGTGTACATAACATCTTATTAACGCGCAGGGTTGGAGGGATTTGGGACCGGACCAAAGGACAGACAAGGAGACTGTGTTGTTATAAATTTTAGGTCACCTTTTTTGGTGCAGAGCTTGCTGTTTGGGTGCAGGAGCTAACCTGTTGCTTGGAGTAAAGTAACCTTAGTACCCTTAGGTTATTAATACAAACCTCACCCTGCCCTCTTATTGGCCACTAATTGTCAGCCACGCAAGTCCCAAGTGGTGAGTAACACTTATAATTCTAGTGCATTATTTGAGGGGTGTTAAGTGGATGTTTAAAATGTATCTGTAGCTAACCGTTTTGATGTTCTGTCTAGCGTGAATTGACCACCTGTGGTTCCTCGAGCAGACCTCCCTATTGTTAATGGCACAGGGAATAATACTCTGGTGTCAGGCTATACCACTGAGGACATAATCGTTGATGCTCCTTTGCTCCTAGCAGGAAAACTTCCCTCTATTGACCACCTAGGGAGGTCTGATGCTCCATCTTAGGGTTCTTGCTCAGTGGATTCAGGTTTGTATCACTCTTTTCTTCTGTTAAGTTGGAACATCACAGGCATTAAGGAAAAGTTAACAAATCCCGCTTGGCTAGACTTTATTGCCAAGTATGATTTTGTGGTACTCCAGGAGACTTGGGCTACCACTGCTATCTCATGTCCTGGGTTTACTTGCTGTTCCTGTCCTTCAATCCCTTCTTCCTGAGACAGAGCTCAAGGTGGTTGAAAGGGCCGGGCCCATAAGTTCTAGGCCTGTCCTAGAGTCCCAACCTGATGGTTCTTTTTCGTAGCATGAAAGCGTAGAGGGAAGAAAATGTGTTATTTAAGCCAACCAATTAAGCAATGATCCTCATTGACACATAGTCACCACAGACAACTATGTAAGGTTAGTTAATTTATTACAAAGCCAAAAATAACTGAACATAAAAACACCTCAATACGAGAGTGTAGAAATACATCGGAATTAGCATGAAGCCAAATCTGAGTATCCAATTAAGACAATGTAACATAAGCAAAACAATTAGTTCAAGAAGCAGAATGCAGAGGATCAGAAAGCATGAGTCCAAATTTCTCTGCATCGAGGGCTGATGATTGAAAAGCATTAATCTATCCCTAGACTAACACTAAAGTGACATGCTACTTAAGCATCCTCAGGAAGAAGGGTTAAAGGTGTCAGCATGTGGAGTATTCCAAAGAAGTCTCTCCCCCATTGATGGGTCATGTACCATAAAGCTACCAAGACAGAGCTTGTACTAAGATGTTCTCTCTTCAAAGGCAAAGAAGAAATGGGCTCTCGCCCTACTCCCAGCAACACATTATTCATCGGTAACTTTCCCAAGATCCATTGTGGGTCACACCATCTGCTCTGGGTACGATCCTAAAGGTGTTTTTCCATGGGACAGCGGTTATCTTTTCTTGATACAGTTTGTCCTTGGTTCCCAGGCCTTCTCCTGTGTGAAGCACAATGACCTTCCTTCATCGACTCAAGCCACGTGATTGTAACTGCTCTCCTTGCCTGACTCGTAAAACAAAGACATTATTCTAGCTTACAAGAGCGCTTCTTTCACCTGCAACACAAAACTTGAGAAAGAACAAATTCGACAGCATACATGAAATTCGACTTGTTAATTCTAAAGTGAGAGTTTCCAGGGAACTGCATTTCAGGGCTACAAACTTCAGCTAACATAAGAAAGCATCATATGAGCTTTACCAATTTGCACGGAAAATAAGGCACTTTCAATTAATGCATTTACCTACATATTAAACAACACAAGTAATAAACACATTTAGTAAATGAATAATTGCCAGTTTCACAACTCAAGTTCTTCACGTTAATGTTTTCTGCTAGTTACAATCAATTTCTACATTAATTCTCCATTTTACTTTTCAATGGCCTAAGCACATCACGTTGCAGATTAATACATTTCAAAATTCAAACACTTCATGTTAACACAACAAAAGATTATATGCGGGTGCTCTCTACATGTGTGATTATAATGCACCCCTACAAGTAAAACGTGATTTCCGCGACATCACGGTCTTTTCATTTGAGTCCATCTGAATTTGAAAGTGGAAGTTTCAGTCTTAGTTACCGGGGGGTTCTGATTTTCAAGCTTTATTAGTTAAAAACACACTGAGCCCCTTTTATTTTTATTTGGTAAGCCTCTACCATAACGATTTCTTAAATCCAGTATGTTTTCATTACATTGAATTGTTCTCTTTTATATCCTGTTTGAAGCCTACTAAAGAGGGGGCCTGCTCCCAATGGAATTATCTCTTATGTGGGGATTTAAATGTGAAATTGCCAGTTTTTCCTGAGGAGCAGGAAAGTGAAGACCAAGCTGTTCTTCAAGGGCAGATTGGCTCTAGAGGGAAAGAGCCAGGTCTCCTTCTCTCGGCTCATGACCTGGTTAAAACGGTCCACTTGTTTAGCATTGAAGCCCCTCCAAAGACCTCATTTAGGGTGCGGGCCTAAACTATTGATGGTATTTTTTCCACCAGACCCTTTTCCTCATGGTTTTTTGGGTGTTACATAAAGGAAACAGAGAGTAATCATAATGCGCTAAAGCTGAAGGTTACTTTTCCCTTTACACAAGATCAAAGCACCAGTTGCCTCCATTGCAATCACCCAGCATTCAAATGATGGTCTCAGACTTGTCCACTTTAGGTTTTCTTCAAAGGACCCATCAGGAGATCTTTGAGGGTTGCTTGGCCAACGTGAGTGGTGATGTACTGTTGGATTATTATGAAAATCTTTGTTTATGTATTAGGAACCATTTGCTGAAGCCTAGTCGGCGTAAACTAGAGTGCCCTCACTGGTTTGATAAGCATTGCTCAGCCGCTAATCACCGATTGAGGAAGGAGCTTTCTAATTCACAATAGGATATACATGAGAGAGTGCACTATGAAAGCACCCTGAAAGTGAGGAGGTAATCTCTGCTTAAAAGGGACTGGGATCAGATGGAATTTGCAGCCATGCACAATAATAGCAAGACCTTCCGGAACCTGGAGAACAGGATTAGACAAAGGGGTGCTTTGGTAAATCTTTTTCTCTCTCTCTAATGTGTCTGACTCTGACTGGGTCTCACACTTTGGCGCAATCTTTCATATTGTGGAGGATTAGAGGTTAGGGGCTCTTTTACAGGATAAATTGAGTAATCCCTGTGTCTGTCTTTCACAGAGCAAGAAGTAGAAGTTGCCATAAGACATAGCCCAGCTGGAAAAGCACCTGGCCCGGATGAGGTACCCATGGACCTTGTCATATGCAACATTGATCTTTGAGGCCCCTTGTTAACCAACGCTTTTACCAAATCTCTGTGTAACAAGATCCCAAGCTCCTGGGTGGTATCCATTATAGTCCCTAGCTTTAAAAAGGGGGAACGGAATTGGTCCAAGTGCTACCGTCTACCGTCTAATTTCATTACTAGATAGTAGTGCTAAGATTGTAGAGAGGGTGTTTTTTGAGCATATGAGAGACTGAGTGAACCAAAATAATATCTTGTACCCTTTTCAGTTTGGCTTTCACTCAGGCTAGGTATGGTGGAACAGTGCTATATCTTATATCCAATTTTTGACAAATACACTGTAGCCAAGCACTGTCCAATGTACCTGTCCTTTATGGATTTATCCACAGCATTTGACTGTGTGAATAGAACTAAACTTTTTGTGCATGCTGTTAGTACTGAGAATGGATCGCACTTTGGTGAATTTTCGATACACTGTGCATGAGAATCTAACTGCTATTGTAAGATATGGATCTGCGGGTGAAATGTCGGACTCTTTTCCACTTGCTAGAGGGGTGCGCCAAGGATGTATCTTGGCACCTCTGTTGTTTATTATTTATATAAACAATTTGGGCTCGCATTTGTCCAGTGTAAGCATGATGTATCAAGAATATGGAATCTGTTGGTCCCTGGGTTACTTTACAGAGATGATGTGGTTGTCTTGGCTCGAACTCCCAGAGCTTTGCGCTCCTTGGT
This sequence comes from Calotriton arnoldi, assembly GCA_963921515.1. Classification (NCBI taxonomy): domain Eukaryota; kingdom Metazoa; phylum Chordata; class Amphibia; order Caudata; family Salamandridae; genus Calotriton; species Calotriton arnoldi. Next base: position 539,353 of record CAWUFW010011467.1, read on the forward strand.
AGAGTCATTTGTATCCTTTGTGAGTAACCTTGATTTAAGTGCTACCTTCGGAAAAGTCCCACCTTATGGCATGTGGCCCATGCAAAAAAGGGGTTGCTTGAATGCGTATTCATAATTAATCCCTGCATAGCATAAACAATTTTTGTTATATTGGAATCATCTTTGACTCACTAGGAACTTGGAAGCCACAGGTTACCTCTGCTCAGCTGAAATTGAGCAGGTCGACTGGGCCCTTCTTACCTTTCCCTAGGCAGTAGGTAAAGGTTCAATCCCACCCTGTTTAAAATTTTACAACACTCAATGTGCTCCCGTGTCTTTGTATGGTGCAGGGATTTGGGGCCATTTTAATCCTTCTTCCATACAGATAGAGGAGAATCATATCTGTAGGCGATTGCTCCATTTGCCCCCGAACAGTTCCTATTTTATTATTCACTCAGAGCTAAACCTACCCTTTATTACATACAAAATCAAATTGGCCCCACTTTTACCTTGGGTTAACATATGGACTAATGCCACTGCCAGTCTGTGCAGGAACATTATTTTAGACTGTCTTAAACGAAATAGGGGCCGGTCTATGCCTTGGCTATGATACGTCTGCGAACTGTTTTGTGAGTTAGGCTTGTCTGATATATTTCACGCACCAATCACTTTATCAAAATCTGACAAGAAAGTGGTTAAGGCCAGATTTCACAAATTTCACCACTCTAACAGATTATGTTCTGAGTCTAATAAAAGCACAGTTAGGGAGTACATTGAGCTTAGACTGCCTGAGGTACCGGGGATCTATCTATCGCTACCCTCCCTCGGTGGGAGATATCACTCTTATTCTTTTTTACGATGAGTACTGTATGGCATCTTCTTAGTTTTTGGTAATGCACTTTCAATAGGGGGATGTGCAACTCGGCCAGCCCTAGTGATAGTTCTTCGGAACAAACCTTGCTGCACATTAGGGGGCAGATTTACAACTTCTGGTGCATCCCTGCAAATCAGCAGGGATGCGCCAAGAAAGATGCGTCACGCACAACTACCTGTGTGCCACCATGGATGCGCCGCATTTACAATGCGGCGCGCCCTGGCGCACGGATAGGCAGATGCGTGACGTATCTGCCGGCGTAAGGTTGGCGCAGTGCGAGAGTCGTGTCGCGGGCGCAACGCAACTCCAGCACTGTTCCAACCCGGCCTATCTCCAACATGCTGCGTCACGCCTTACGCCTGCTTCAAGCAGGCGCAAGGTATTGACGCAGCGGCGCCGAAAAGTGACTGAGTGAAATCTTGTAGATTTCACTGTGTCACCTTTCCGAGGCTTTCTCCGGACGGAACGCCCACACTGCGACGGAACGCCCACATGAAACCTGACGCAGGTTTCATGTGGCGCAGTGCTTTACGACGTGACGCATCTGCCTAGATGCGTCACGTTGTAAATAAGTCGCAACGTGGCGCATGAGTGTACGCCGCCGCTGCGTAACAAAAGTGACGCAACGACGGCGTAAAAGTGTCGCAAGGGGCTTGTATATCTGCCCCCATGTTTTTTGTACATATTATAGAGGTCCATTTGTACTTTATTTGAAGCCAATTTTAAAATGTCTCGATTTTAGGAAATGCAAAGATGAACTATTATATCTTCAGCTTTTAGGAAGTTTAGATGTATGTCTTATTGTGTCCATTTCTTAAAAGTGGCAGCGAGAACTAGGAAAATAATGGATGTTTGACTCAGAAATCTATTGCCTGTTTATACCGCCTGCTTGCTTAGTCAGGATGAATGTGATTGTTTTAACTATGTCTTATATTGGTAATGATGTATTGTACTGCCTTTTATGGTTTTATGCAAAACCGAATAAAGATGAATTGTACTTGAATTATTAATTTGACTATTGCCATATGTGCTGCGTGCACTTAATTTCCTAAAGGCACATGGTGTTACTGCATTTTTTAATGAATTGGATTCTTATTCTAACTACATTTTTACTTTCTGCAATGGTTAATTTGACACCTGAATAAATATACAAACTGAGAACTAGAAGAAGCCTAGTTGTGCACATTTTTCCTTAATGACCTTGGCTGATTAGTTGAACATATGATTCTCTCTTTCATTTGAACTGACTCTCAATAATGTTAATTGATTTTGAACGTCAACACAAGTAAAAAATAAAGCAAGGACCTCTAGCACATTCCCTCAAAGCTATGCTTTAAAAAAATACTATACACATAACATAAGATGCCTTGCTTTCAAACCAGTTCCCTGTAAATGGAGCTATCACCTCCAGTCACTCAATTCCCTCCAAAATCAGAAGAGCAGTACATAGGACGGATCCTTTATGCGAATAAAGGGGCTTATTTACAAGCCCTTTGCGCCGCCGGTGCATCACGTTGCTTGACGCACCGGCAGCGCAACCTGCTTTTGATATTTACAAGCACACGTAAAGCCACCCTGCACTGCTCTACGTGTTCTTGTAAATATCGCCCCTTTTCGTGCAACACTCTGAGTGTTAGGGGCGTGACATGGGTGTTGCTGTGGGTGTTTCCATGCAACATACGCTTTATCACCTTCCAGCCGTTAGCAGTGCATTATTCAGGTCAGGAAATCGTGCCAGACCCCATTATAAAAACAAACAATATGGAGCGGGTTTCTCTACCATGAAGTTACATTCACGAGCTCTGAGAATCCCCTTCGATCGATGACGGCAAGTTATTCATGACCCATGTGTGATGGAAAGAAAATCTTTGGCGAGACACGCTTTGATATTTAATTCTGCTGAAGACAAGCCTTTACATACGGCAACCCAAGTGTACACGACTCATATATTGATTTCAACTAGCCGTTCTAACTAGTTTGCGTGTTAACCCGTTGAACCTCAGTCCCCATTTTTACGGGTCAGACTCGTTTGAAAACAAGTAGCGGCCCCGCATCCTTGCCTTTAGAAGATTAGTATTTTGAGCTAGCTTTGTGTGCCTTAGCAGGATAGGTCCCATTGCTTCTGTTATACACACTATGTGCGCCCTGAAGAAGGTGATACCCCAACTCAAGGGTGTTCCACCGAAACGCGCGTCGGCGCTTTGAATTAGTTCCCTCTATGAGTACATTGGATTTATTTTGTATTTTGAAAACCGAAGAATTATACTGATAGGTCTTCCCTTAATGTGAAAACATCTATAGTTGACCACACTCATTTTTTAAGTTCTGTTAAAATGATATTACATTAATTGTTTAAATCCAATTTATGATTTATTGTACTGCTTAGTAGAAAAAAAACCTGTTTTTTGAGTATTTATATAATATGTTGAGGGGACTTGATGCACATTAAGCTCTTCTGTATATATGGGATGTATGCATTTGTGGTTTCGCATATGTTTTTTGAATGTGACTGTGTGCTTTTTGAGTGAAAGTTGTGCAGTGGGACCTGCATTTTCTAAAGAAATGTTGAAGTTAGGTTATTTTTGTATGAATTCATTAATAATTTTGTATTGAAAAGACAAAAAAATAAAAAAATAATAAATTAATGAATACAATATCTTGAATGTCTTTACTGTTTATGACAATGGTCTAGCCAGAGCGGTCAACACAATATATGACGTACAGCATACTTTAAATTGGAATAGGTAGAGTTCTCTCTTTTTGTGAATTTTGTTTCCATGCAACACCCATGTCCACTGATGCATTTCCAGATTTACAAGCAATCGTAGACCTGGAAATGCGTCAGGTGTGATGGACGAAGGCACAACGAGGAGAAATGTTTTCATTTCTCCTCGTTTTTCCCTCTTTCAATGCTTGCTGCATTCTACAAAACACATTGAAAGAGGAAATCACCTCCGTTTATTGTTATTTGTGCAAGAAGATGCCCCTTCCTGCACAAAAACAATCTCCCCACGACGCAGGCATCCTTGCACCATGGTGAACGGGAGCCTGCGCCGGCAAATGGCAGCAGTTTGTGCGCTGGCTCAGGGAAAAGCACAGAGATGCAACATATTGTTGTACATATGTCGCATCACTGTGCTTCGAAACTAACGCAGCGCGGTGCAGCAAAATGACTTGCGGCACCGCGCTATGTTAGTTTCTCGTAAACAGGGCCCTGAATGTTGTTATTGAATAGAACTTCAATTGTCCTGAAAAGTAGCTTAAACCACATGTTTAATGTAGAAAAAACAACTTCACTCTTAATTTGAGGAAGACAATGACCAATGACCCCAGTATGAGTTTCCAGTTATCTCATTGGGAGGTATTGGGGCTTGAATTAACAATACAGTACAGTATCTCCCTTTGAGAAAATATATTTTGTAATGCACTTATAGAGCGCGCATACACCCAGAGGTTTCTTGGCGCTAAGTACAAGGAGGGTACAAAGCAAGCTGGGTACACACTTGAAAGAAGGTTAATAGGCCGTTGAGGCAGGGAATTCCATATGGTAGGACTAGGCGGGGAACATCCGGAACAACGAGGCAAGAACCACGAGTTCCGGAAGCCCGCAAACCTAACAACTACTTGCCTGAACAACGACTTTGCCTTAACCACGCATGTGCGTGGTTAAGGCAAAATCGGTCTAGTGTTCAGGATGGGCGTGAAAAAGAAAAGAAAGAAAGAGAAGAGGACAGGTAAGAGGGTTTAGGGTAGTTTTTAAGGGGGTGGGGGGATTGGGGTAGTTTTTAAGGGGTGGGGGATCGGGGTAGTTTTTAGGGGGTGGGGAGGTTCGGGGTAGTTTTTAGGGGTGGGGGGATTCAGGGTAGTTTTTAGGGGGTGGGAGGGTTCGGGATAGTTTTTAGGGGGTGGGAGGGGGGTTTGGGTTAGTTTTTAGGGGGTGGAGGGATTCGGGGTAGTTTTTAGGGGGTGGGGTGGATTCGGGGTAGTTTTTAGGGGGTGGGAGGGGGTTTGGGGTAGTTTTTAGGGGGTGGGGGAGTTTGGGGTAGTATTTAGGGGGTGGGGGGTTCAGGGTAGTTTTATGGAGGATGGGGTGTATTGGGGGCTCAGGGGGAGAGGGAGAGGGGTGGTAAACTTAGCCACGGATAGCTGTTTACCATGCATGCCTTTAACACGAAAATTTGTGGTAAAGGAATGCGTGGTAAAGCAATTCATGGTTAAGACGCGGTCGTAGTAGGGACCGCATTGTTAAGGTAGGCGTTGTAAAGGAACTCGTTGTTCCAACATACAACCAGGAGCAAGAACTGAAAACCTAGCACCGCCCATCCTTGGTGAGTAAATTGGGCAAGGAAGATCATACATTTCTAGTTGGTAAATATTTCATAATTCGAGTCCTTAGAAATTGAGGACCCCCTCCCCCACCAAGTTTTGAGAATGGGGAATAATGATAATCAGACTGGGTAATGCTGGCTCCAATTCCTATTGTTTTCCCCCGTACGGGTCAAATAGAGAGTCCAAATCTGCAAACATTTACTACCTGCTGTGATGACTTCTGCCCATGATCTAGTAGCTGATGGGCAGGGGGCTGCAGAAGGGCATGCTCCTTTTTACTTCAGCTGGAGGAAGCTTTTTCTTCTCCCCAGCTGAAGAATGCAATTCCTCTATGCTTTTGGCCAATATGAACTAATAATAAGTTGAAACAGGACTGAAGAATGCTAGAAATTTATATCTGTTATGAATACTTGGATTCGCAATGGTACATTGTGTTGGTGAACTTATGCTTGAAGCTAAGCATGTGCTTTTGCAGCTTGTGGTGGCTCTTGAGGATTAATCATAATCTTGGCAGCTATTTGATGTTGGCATGTAAAGCCCATACGACAAAGTGAAGATCAACTTTAAGTTAAGAAGCTACAACTTAGGGGCTTATTTACAAGCCTCTTTTTATGACTCTTCGGCGGCCCAGAGTGCAGACCATCTACGAGGCCATGCAAAGCCACTCTGCATGGTTTTTCATGGCCTGGTAGATATGTGTAATGGAAAGCAGCGCAAGTCACTGCATTGCCTTACACTGCATCAGGGAGGCGTTCCATGGGCATTGCGGTGGGTGTTTCCATGCAACACCCATGGGTTTTGACGCATGCCCAGATTTACAACGATCTGTAAACCTGGGAATGAGTCAAAACCGCATGCCTATCCCATGTGAGGCGTAACAAGGAGAAAAATGCAGCACGCATAGAAAGAGAAAAAATCCTCCATGGATTGTTTTTATGCATGAAGGCTCCCCTTCCTGCACAAAAACAATCCTGCTAACAATGCCCGCATTGGTGCAGGGCAGCCAAAACGGCACAAGCGCGTTGGGAAAGGACAGGAATGAGCAGTATATCATAAATACAGTGCATTCCTGCCCTTTCCTTTTGACGCAGGGCAGTGCAGCAAAGCGACTTGCTGCATTGCCCTGCATCAAAAACTCGTAAACGAGGTCCTGAGTTCCTATCTTGAAACCTTGAATTTGATCTATGAGGGGCCTTTTTGAAGGCTATGCTTGACTTTAGTAATGCAGTGGTTTATGAGGCAAATAGGTTGGAATTTCCATCTGATGTCCACTTAGGGTTTGACAGCATTTTTGACCTGTGTGCCTCAGTCATCTCTGGATGTAATAAGCACATAGCCAAAGCTCAGAAAGGAACAACAATGAATAGTTTTAAATATGATGATAGTGTAAATGCTTGTTAACTTAATCTAATTTTGGATTTTTGGGCGATATCAGTGATAACTTCTACTATGGAGAACTGCAGTATGTTACATTTATGTCTGTGATTGTCTCCTGTATTTATATGTGCTTAGGGCATATGTGCCTTGTTTCAGTGTTGAGCAAACAGCTTCCCTCGATGTATGCCTGTTGTTTCCAAATGAAGTATATTAATTTTATTCAAGGTTAGTCTCTCAAAAGCTAGTACGTATATTTGATATTTTGTGGGGTATGTTTCTGTATTCGGATTTTCTTGACTATATTTTTATTTTTTTATTTTGGAATGGGCGTTGGTGTCAATGATGTAAAGTGTTATTGGTATGGTATAATCTACATTTATGGTTATTGTAATTTTTATGTGTGGTTGTTTCTGGGTGAGGTGCTTGTATAATCATATGGTATAATTGAACCTAGTGTTAAAGCAAGAAAATAGCGTGGTTCAGTCTTTGCTGTTTTGTTAAGTCACTACCTATCAACTAAAGTCCAATGCATTGACGAATTACAGGATATTGGTTTTTGCATTAAAGCTTATCATCAAAAGTTAACTAAGAGAATCGCATAAAATCCGTTTATGCAAAATATGCGCATGTATTTCAGCCTGCTCGTTATGTTAGGCGCATTTTCTGGCAAATTAATCAGTAGAGTATCTATCTTGCAATTACTCGTTCTTAGTTTAAGGATAGGAAATATAGGGGCATATTAGCAAGAACATGCGATAAATATCGCAAACCTTGCTTAGCGCGCCTTTTTTATCGCCGGCTATCGCTGGATATTACCGCGGAAATAACATGCTATTAGCAAGGTTTATCTCCATTGCGATAAAATATCCAGCGATAGCAGCGAAACCCAACTTTAACGCGAGAAATCCAGCGATAAAATCCTATCGCTAATTCTGGGGACTTAACCTTACAATCCACCTCCCATTGACTTTCATTGCTAAGTCATGGGGGCATATTATCAAGGGCTTTATCGCCGCTTTAGCGGCACTTTTTGCCGCTAAAGCGGCGATATTTTTAACGCCCTATTAGCAAGCTGTCGCTAACAGGCGTTAGCGACAGCTTTCAGGCGATAGCGGCCGGGTTTACATCGCCTTGCATGTCAGCGATAATTATCGCTAATGACATGCAAGGTAGGCGTTCCCAACTAAAAGCGACAGAAAACAGTCGCTACATACCTATCGCCTATTAGCAATACCCGCGAGCGTATAAAAACGCGCGCTAACCCCGATTAGCGCTGTTTTTTAGAACTGATAAAAACATGACTTAGCAATGAAAGTCAATGGGAGGTGGATTGTAAGGTTAAGTCCCCAGAATTAGCGATAGATTTTATCGCTGGATTTCTCGCGTTAAAGTTGGGTTTCGCCGCTATCGCTGGATATTTTATCGCAATGGAGATAAACCTTGCTAATAGCATGTTATTTCCGCGGTAATATCCAGCGATAGACGGCGATGAAAGCGCGCTACAGCAAGGTTTGCGATATTTATCGCATGTTCTTGCTAATATGCCCCATGTTTTTATCAGTTCTAAAAAACAAGCGCTAATCGGGTTTAGCGCGCGTTTTTTTATCGCTTCGCGGGTATTGCTAATAGGCGATAGGTATGTAAGCGACTGTTTTCTGTCGCTTTCAGTTGGGAACGCCTACCTTGCATGTCATTAGCGATAATTATCGCTGACATGCAAGGCGATGTAAAACCCGGCCGCTATCGCATGAAAGCTGTCGCTAACGCCTGTTAGCGACAGCTGCTAATAGGGCGTTAAAAATATCGCCGCTTTAGCGGCAAAAAGTGCCGCTAAAGCGGCGATAAAGCCTTTGATAATATGCCCCTAAGTAAGCTGTAAATGCAAAGAAAAAACTAACGAAAGATGTGCCAAAAATCTATCTATCACTTGAGGGAAAAAAGTGAACACAGACGTTAACAACAAAATCATTTAAAAATGAAGAAGAGCAAACAGCGGGAGGTAGAGAAGACAAGACAAAAATACCTATAATAGCAACAGAACATGCAGATAAGAATAAATAATGAACAGAGATAACTAAACCGTTTTCAAATCAGCTTACCACTCTCTCGATTGTTAAGTTCAAGCCTTCCTTTTTTTAAATTCTTGACAGCAGAATCAAATCGCCACCCGCTCATTAATTGAAGTCCCACTCATTTTCAGTTTTTACAATTATATTTTTTTAGCCACCATAAGTGATTGGCTGAGTAACTGAACGTATTCCAGTGTCAAAAGAAAACTGTTGGTGTGCATATGAAATAAAGCTACTATTGTTGACCACTGACTAGTAATTCAAATTACCACATCTGCCTTATCAAATACAGGGTCTGGATATTTCATCAATTCATATACAGCGGTTTAATGCTGGATCAGTCAAGCATTGCTTACAAATTCATGCATGGTGTGTAAAATAACAGCTAATAATAAAAATAATTCTCTGGCATAATTATGGTTTTATTCTTCAACTAAACAATGTACATTTTATTCAGCAGAAAATGTTCATTTACTCTGTGCCACTGGCTGTATATTTTCTTGGACAGGATTGAGCATGTTATGATGAACATTTTAACATGCGTTCTTTCCCGGTGACTAACATGCTTTGTTTCATGTTAATGAACGCCATTGCATACTGTGGCCACTACGGTCCTATTTAGCACAACACTGCTCATGTTCTTTGACAGATGATGGAGGCATTCTACAGTCATACAGACAATGCTGGACATTGGGTGGGTGGAATTTACTAAAATGTGACGCAATGCAGCATAGCTATCAGAGTTGCTGCACTGCCTTACATCAAAAGGTGAGTGAAAAACTGCGCAATACCTACTGTTTTTCTCTCCACCAGCACTGGCGTAATTTAGGCTGTCATATGCCAACACACGCAAAAACAACAATTGATGGACAGAATGCAGAACAATGTCATACACTCACCCCAGTACAGAGCCCTGGGCCTAAATCCATCGTTTTTTTGCTCCCCATACGATTCCAGTTTGAAACCAGCCATATGCAAATCAGTCTTGACCCTGCGCCGAATGGGAACAGTCCAGCCCAAACTGCCAGGCCAGGTCCTCCCTGGACTGGAAACAAGCATCCTAGGGCTGGTTTCGGGGTTTCACCCCTCATCAGCAGGATAGCTTAACTCCAGTGGCATGGAGAGCACGGGACCCACGTGTGAGCATACCTGTCCCACTCAGGGTGACGAATGCAAAAACAACAATTGATGGACAGAATGCAGAACAATGTCATACATTCACCCCAGTACAGAGATCTAGACCTAAATCCATCGTTTTTTTGTTCCCCATACCATTCCAGTTTGAACCCAGCCATATGAAAATCAGTCTTGACCCTGCGCCTAATGGGAACAGTCCAGCCCGAACTGCCAGGGCAGGTCCTCCCTAAACTGGAAACAAGCATCATAGGACCGGTTTCGGGGTTTCACCCCTCATCAACCAGGATAGCTTGACTCCAGTGGCATGTAGAGCATGGGACCCACGTCTGGGCATATCCATCCCACTCGGGCTGACAAATGCAAAAATAACAATTGATGGACGGAATGCAGAACAATGTCATACATTACACAATTATTTGTAAAGCGCACGTTCACCCATAAGTCTCTTGGCGCTGAATAACAGATGTTTATTGTTACCCAACTCAATGGTACTCATTTTATCAACCTCAGATGGGTGAAAGGCTGAGTGGACCTGCCGGGATTTGAACCTGTGACCATGAGGTCAAAACAGGCCCCTGCAGTGGATGCATTAGTCCACTGAGCCACCAGACCTGGCATTCACCTCAGTATAGAGATCAGGGACTAAATCCATCCTTTTTTTGCTCCCCATGCCATTCCAGTTTGAACCCAGCCGTATGCAAATCAGTCTTGACCCTGCGCCCAATGGGAACAGTCCAGCCCGAACTGCCAGGCCAGGTCCTCCCTGGACTGGAAACAAGCATCCTAGGATCGGTTTCGGGGTTTCACCCTCATCAGCCAGGATAGCTTGACTCCAGTGGCATGGAGACCACGGGACCCACGTCTGGGCATACCCATCCCACTAGGGGTGACAAATGCAAAAACAACAATTGATGGACAGAATGCATTCACCCCAATACAGAGATCTGGGCCTTCAATTGTGTGTCTTATGCCAACACACAGCACTGTGTCAAAACCCATAGGCGGTAACATGGAAACAGTCGCAGCCGGTGCAGGTAAGCGCTGGGGGGCGGTGGAGAGGGGTGGGGCAGGGGGGTCGTCTACAGACGACGGAATAGGTTTTATTTATTTATTTAATTTTACCTATTCCGTCGTCTGTTGACATCCCCCTCCCACCCCGCCCGCCCCCACCGCGCTTACCTGCGCCGGCCGCCGCTGCATGGAAACACCCATATATCACCCATGGAACGCCTCCCCATGCAAACTAATGCAAATTAGCGCATAGTGCTTCTTAGCCTTACTATGACCAGCTTCCCAACTCAAATCCTGATTTGTTATTTTCCCTTCTCCAAGCAATGTATACATGTGTAACATTGACACATAAAGACCTATTGGCTTTGTCACTGTGTGCTTTTCCCACAGACTTGAAAGAAGCATGAGCTGCTGCAGATAAAGTGGTAATGGCAGGAGGGAGGTACAACGGCGACAAATCCTTTTAATTAGTAGTCAACGGGAACGTGACAAAGCAAAGCACAAGGGAAGGTGTGAAGGGAGCGGGAGTGTGCGTGTATTAGAGTGAGAGAAAGAGGGGCAGGGTAAGGAGGGAGGGAGGGAGCCGGAGAAGGAGAGAGTAGAGAGAGAAGACAGAGGACATCTCTGTTGAGAGCGAAAATAATGAGATTTGCAGTTTCTGACCAGAGGTCTTCGCTCGAATCAAGCTATTATTGTTCTGCTGCATTATTAATGGCAGAGGTGCATCATTTGTATCGGAGGCATCAGGGCGAAGCTGCTGGAATTTACATCCCTCTCCCACAGATCGGTATTAGGCTCATATTTTACCGCTCTTACCGACCGAAGGCAGGACAGTGAAGGATGCACCTCCCTTCCTTACTCAGGAAACTGTTCTGAAGGAAGCAGAGGAGGTAAATGCGTTGAGAGCAAACACAACACTGTTGTTTCTTTCGTTCATCTGAAGCAATCGCCCATCTGCAGAAAGAAGAAATGTGTGTACAAACAAATCTATTACACAATGTGGCTATTACTGCAATAGAATAATAAAAAATGAGTCACATTGCTCCTTCCTCTGTGTAATATTCACATGATGGGATATTGAATTGCCCAACATAACTGGGACTCAGTATAAGCATCTCAATAAGATCACAACCTGACTCTAATGGGCTGGGAGTAGAATCCATACACTACAGCTGGTGCCTTAGTCACATGGGGTAGCATGTATGCACCAAATAGCTGTACCCGGAAGATTATGGGAGGCATGATCGCCAGTGGAGAGCTTTCCAACGTTTACCACTGGCTATCAGGATCAGTCTAAATTAGGCATTATGTCCATGCAAGTAGGCCAAAAACATAAACACATTTTGCAAAGATATGAAAATATTGCTTGTTATGTCCATCCATCTCCCTCCATGTGGCCGGCCTGATGATTGACGAAGAGCTGGCGACTTCCAATTACCCCAATGGAAGGCACTCTGGAAGCAGGTGATGAGGAATGGGAAGTATGCTGCTTGTTACATGGCTGTGGTGGTGGCAGGTGTGTTTCTATGCTGCTAATTAGGGGAATAAGGGCAGCTCTGAATAAGAGGGGGCAAAACAATTCCTTGCAGCCCATTGACCAACCCTGGGACTTTACGATGCCGGGATATGAGTCTGTGCTGCAAACCACTGTCTCGAATTTAGTGTAGTCAGTAAACTTTGCCACTCCTTTGTGAAAGTTCACTTTTTATGGTCTGACTTGACAGTGCAGCAGTCGCCAGACAATTATGTGAGCATCACTAGAGAGGGGCTTTGACTCCGCCCACATGCTGAAAGCCAAGAGTATGTTTTGATTGGGCAGATGTGTTGTGCTTCCACAAGAAAGTGCTTGTCATCCACAAAGCTGTGAGTATTTTGCTTATTTATCCAGCTGCCTCAGCTTGAACTTTCCCATGACATTGCAATGCTTTAAAAGTATCTTAGATAACTAGATTATGTTTCAATTCTTTATTGAATTTTTCTCAATACATTAACAAGAATGGCACAATAGAGATACACAAGCCAACTACCATGCAGGGCGTGAATATCAACAAAGTAAAATACAATCCCAAAATACATCCATAAACCAGATCCCATTTAAAGCAATTAATGAATAATAATACAAACAAGGGGGGAAGAAGAACAGAACACAACCATCGAAAGTGGTGAAGGCAAAAGGAAAAGGAAGCACTCACCTTCAATGAAGGTGGAAGGTGGCATAATAGAATACCCAAACAAACCTCCTATAATGCGATTAATATTATCTGGGGTCAAAGTCTGGGGAACCTAAAGGGGATTGGGAATGGACCATAGGATCTGCATGGAACATGAAACAGAACATGATATCCTATAGGCACCTGGGTGCGTACAGCACTTCAATCTTTAAGGAAAGAGCCCCATATCTCTTAAAATCTCTGCAATTTGTCATTTAGTTTATAAATGAGGTGTTCAAAACTTGCCATATCAAACATGTTGTCCAACCAGTTCTGAAAAGTGTGCATTAGGGTCGATTTCCAAAGTCGCAGAATTACCAATTTAGCCACCCCTAAGGCAGTGGAAAGCCATCTATTAACATGTTGGGCTACTGAAGGGAGGTCAGAAATATCATGCAAGAGCACTATCCGGGCAGACAATGGTCTGTCTACCCAAAGGCATTCTCTCATATGATCCCAAACCTGTGATCAGAAGTCGTTCAGTCGATCACATTCCCATAAAATAGGGACTAAGTCACAGTCCGAAAGGCCACATCTCCAACAGAGTGAGTCCACACTAAGATGGGCTTTGTGCAATCTTACTGGAGACCAGTGCCACTGGTGAAGGATCTTTAAAAAACAAAACTTAAGACACGCTTCCCGTAATCCTTTATTTTAATTTGCCAGTAGAGAATCCCAGTCATCATCCAGGAATTGTGTGTTAAGACGAGATTCCCACCAGGCTCTCAGTGCGGCAGATGTGGGGGCAGAAAAATAACGATCCAACAGTGTGACATACAATCCTGAGAAGCTTCACCCAAAATGTTTCCAGATCTGGATATATTGAGTAATGTGTGATCTGGTGAGGGTAGGAGGGGTGTTTCCCAGGACATTCTCTAGGGCATGAGACAATTGATTGAATTACCATTATTGGGATGGCAAATTTCCATCTCAAGTCAGGGAACGATTGGATAAAGTCATTAGATATAAGGTCCTCAATGTGGTAAATAATGTGATTAATCTAGTTGGGCCATTTAATTTCCTCCCCACCAATCGGTATGGCCATATTGTGCCACATTGAGGCATTAGTGTGGATGCCACTCTGAACTTGCACCAGCCTGTGGGTCCAAAGCCATGCATAATGGGAGGCGTGTATGATCAGATTCACGAGGAGAGTAATTTGAGGTCTCGAAGTGTAATAAACAGACAGATTTCCAGAAGACTGCAAGATATGGCGCTCTAACTTCACCCATAATGGTGTGTCCCGGGATGTAAGTCAAAAATACACAGAGTGGGGCAACTGCTGTGCCAACCGATAACCCTCAAAGTGAGGAAGAGGCAAGCCACCCTTTTCCAATGTGGAGTATAGCTTTGCACATTTTAATCTTGGTCTTTCTGAACCCCAAATGAAATGGGAGATGGAGCGTTGGATACTCGGCAGATAGGAGACTGACATAATCATCGGTAACATACCAAAAATGTAATTACATTTGGGGAGGACATTCATCTTAATTACTTGCACCCTGCCCCAAAGGGACAGGTTCAGTGCTGACCACTTTTAAAGTCACGCTCCAAGCAATCCACAATGGTTGTACATTATTATGACCCATGTCTATCGGGCCCCTATTAATAAACACCCCAAGACCTTTCAAACGCAATTAAAATGCCAGACTACCCAGAGAGCTGCTTGAAAAAGAATACAGTTTAGAAACCAGAGAAGAAGCTGAAGTTAAGGGTTTTGATAATGTCAAAAGAATATGGTTCGCATAGTAAAAGGCCTTAAACTCCCCCACCATGTGGGAAAACCTTTAATATTATCATTAGAAAGAATTGAAATTGCTAGGCGTTCCAGAGCCACCAGAAATAACAGTGGGGATAGGGGATGACCCTGTCTGGTGCCTCAATGGACGTCAAAGTAGGGGGAGGATAAACCTCTGCAAATGACAGATGCAGTGGGTCTAGAGTACACACCCTTGGTTAGTGTCAGGAAATCATGTGCTATGCCCATCCTTGCCATGATCTGATAGAGATAACCCCAATCGACACGATCAACAGCCTTTTTGGCATCCAGTGAGAGGAGAACTTTCTCTTTCAGCTCTTCCCTCACCTGCTACACAATATGTGATAGAGTGCATAAGTTATTGGTTGATGAACGTCCGGGAAAAAAACCTACCTGAGAGGGTTCTACAAGAGTTGTGATAACTTTACTCAGGCACATGGCCAAAACCTTTCCCAAAATCTTAACATCCACGTTTATCAATGTAAAGTAATGTAATAGAATATAAATGTAATGTAATGTAAAGGGTATTTCGACAGCACAACTATTACTCCAAAGAGTGTCCTGGCGCACTGCACAGACAGTGGAAAACCGAGGGCGGAGGAGAACTGAATCAGCTATTAGAAAAAGCCATGTTTTTAGCTTCTTCCGGAACTGAGGGGTGGATGTGATGCATCTTAATTCCAGAGGGAGATCATTCCATATAGACAGTCCCAAAAGAGAAGGACCTGCCCCGGTTCTGGATTCACAGTCAGAGGAATTTTGGCCAAAAGAGATTTGCTGAGCGCAGACCTCTGGGAGGAAATAGAAACAGATTCTTGCTCTTAGGTACCCTGGGCCTGTCCCATGCAATGCTCTATGGATTAGCAATAAGATCTTAAAAGTAATCCTCTTCCTAACGGGATAGCTTGAGCATTCCAGGAAATCCTTGCCTGGTTTCGGGAGCACAGAAATTTGAGTCCTGGGAAATTCTGCAGAGAGGTGACCATCAACCAGGACCTCAATTATAAACCGAGACAAAATGGGAATAATCGGACCTTTTGTGGCCTTAAAAAATTCAGCTGGAAGGTCGTCCTCCCCAGGTGCCTTCCTGGAGGGCAGAGCATAAATCACTGTTGATTGCGATTTCCTCCACCATGATCGCACCTTCCAGTTGTGCAATTTGTGTAGGGGATAGCCTTGGTATTTTAAGGGAAATAAAAAGGGAAGATTCAGTGTCTAATGCTGGATGTGTTTCAGCTGTGTAAAGGCATTCATAGTATATCTGAAACTCTGCCACTATTGCCGTTGGGTGGTTGATGAGATGAACCTCTTAGTTTCGGATGGCAGGAATCATTTGGGATGAGGCTTGCTGGCAGAGCTGATAAGCGAAAAGCCTACGTGCCTTCTCATCCCTTTCGAAGTGTCTCTGTTGTATATGGAAGAGGCATTTCTCTTCCTCTGTAGTATAGTGTGTATTCAGTTGATATTTGACCAGTAGAAGCTCCCAGGGGACTGATGATTTTGGAGATGAGTTATAGTCAGTAGTCAGGGATATGACCCGTGCTTTCAGTTACCGTCTAGAGTCTGTTATCCTCCGTTTGATCATCGCTGAGTCCCTCATCAGCATGTCACGAAGAACAGCCTAACCCACCTCCCACAATGTCTGTGCTGAGGTCACTGATCCCTTATCATCCTCCAAATACCTTTCTACTATTCTGTGAGGCAACATTTTGCCTCAGGGTCTTTATAATGGGAGGCATTTAGACACCAAGATCCTCACGGAGGTGAATACAAACCCAAGTCTATGTGTAGATCTATAAGGTCATGATCTGAGATCCTGCAAGGAATCATGTTCACATCTGCTAAGTAGTGGGCCACCAAGGGGGGTGCAAAGGAAGTAGTCAATATGGGTATGAATGTTGTGGGAACACGAGGTGAAAGTATAATCTCTTCTTCATGGATTCAGGAGTCTCTAAAGGTCCCAAAGAGCATGATCTTGCATTAGATCATGTAAAGCACAATGGTCCCCATCACTGTTTATGTTTGGCCTACCTGAGCTGACCAGAAAAGGGTCAAGAACTACATTCCAGTCCCCTCCAATGATGATTCTAGAGGTGCCAAATGATGTCAGTAACCTACTGATTTGAGAAAGAAATCCAGACTTAGAGGTTTGTGGCGCGAACACAGAGCCCACTGAGCCCACGATAACTGTAGTTTAAAATTACCTCCATCCCTCAGGTTAGATTTTTATCGGTTGGGGATGGGGCAAGGTTAAAAATAAAAGTGGTGCGTAAAGAAGGGCTACTATTCTATAGCACCTGTTTGAGAAACGTGAGTGGTCGACATGTTTCAGCCCTCTCGGTGCCCGGTCGGGTCGGGGGGCTTTCTTCAGGACCATAAAGTAGCATGTACCTATTGTGTGACGTGCTAAGGGAAGTAATGCACTTATCCTTCTTCTCAGTGCATCTGTTGGTTATTGGTCATTTGTACCTATAACTTGAGAAAAAGAGAGGTAAAGACCATAAAGACAGAACACAACTTATAATATTACATGTGTAGATCTATTGTGATCATATTCTGTCAGTGGGGATGCTAATTATTGAAAATCTTACATGCTATGCTCTGATTGAGTGTGAGGAAATGATGAGAAAAACGAATTTAGGTGACTTGCAGAATGAAGAGAACATAAAAGATAACTGTGCCAATTTGTTTCTAGTGCCATTGATTCGTATCTATTTTTTGTCTGAGTACATTGATAGAGATGTCATAAAGGTTATGCAGGTAAACATGAGCTGTGCCATATTGTAACTCATGATGATGCTTTTCACGTAATTCTTAAAAGCGGATGATCAAGATATACCGCTTCTACAACTATCACGTGAATGAGGGTTTTTTAGACGGTTAGAACCCATGACCCTGGTATAAACAGGGCAAGTGATCCATTCTCCCTTTATGAACTGTATACAATGATGGTCGGTCCAGGAGAGACCGGTGGTGTGGCTGTAGTTGAAGTTCCCCCTGGCGGAGGAGATGTGCTCGACCGTGTGTCCTGCTATGTGGCTTGCTGCAGTGACTAGCTGCTTGAGTCTGATGTTGGCGAGCTTCCCCAGGAAGGGTTGATGTTCTGGTCACTGTGGTTGTCCAGGTGGAAGTAGAGTTCACCGAGTAGGATGCTGGCGGTGGATGGGAGAGCCTGGGGTGCAATGAGGTCTACAATGGTATCGGAGAATGGGGGTCCATGGCCCGGGGGCCTGCAGATGAGGGTGTCGCAGAGGATGGGGTTGGGGTTGGTCCGGATCTGGAAGTTGTGGTGTTCCATGGTCACTGTTGGGTCATGAGAGTGCGTGGTCAGTCAGAGTGTGCTTCTGTAGGTGATGGCAATGCCTCCTCCTGGACGGTCGGGGTGGTACTTGCGGGTGATTTAGTAGCCGTCAGTGATGGCGATGTCCAGTCTGGAGCAGAGGTTTTTCCTGGCAAGCGATGTGGCATTCAGGGTTGATGGCGAGGAGGGTGCTGGCATCCTAGCAGTGGAGTGTCCGAGAGGAAGGGGCCTTGGTGCTGAGCGCGGTCCAGGGACAGAAGGACGCAGATGGGATTGCCTATGGCTTACCTTTGGCACGGGAGACGTCCATTACAATGCAGGCATTACATCGTAATGCCTTTACAACGCAACTACAATGCAGGTGCCGTTACATCGCATTCCATTCCAACGCATTGTGAGGTTAGTAATGGTGTTTTTAAGTTTTAGGGTGGGTATGGATTTCGGGGTCAGAGATGAAATTTGGGGTGTGTTATGGGGTAACATGAAATTTCGGGTGTGTTTTGGGGTCAAATATGAATTTTAGGGTGTGTTTTGGGAGGTCAAAGATTAATTTTAGGGTCCAGGTTGTGTTTTGGGGTGAAAGGGTTAGTTTTAGGGCTGCCCTCACTGAAGTGGGAATAGTGATGTTTTCATCTCCGCTATCCAGCACTTTCCCTACTGTTGCAATATGCGTAGTATTAGAATGCATTGTAATGGAATGCGATGTAATGGTATGTGTTGTAGTGTCATATATACCTTTGGCACACCAATGGTACGCCTGTTGCGCATGGGTGCACAGCGCCCGCCATAGAGAAGTGCTGCGGGGGGATTGGAGAGCTGGAAGGTGGGAAATGCCGGAAAGGACACTGGATGAGGCGGGGACGCGGGGGTGTATGTGTGAGCGGGTATTGTAAATAATGAACATGCCTAATAACAGCTGGCAGGAACTCCTACACTATCCTATACCCTCCCAACCTCTCCAGGGCTGCAACTAAAACCTGTTAACGGTACGATCAGGGTTTTCCATTTTGATACACTTGTACAAGAGGCTTTTGTGCAATTAACATTGTGCGGTGGACAGTGCAGGGACCCCATCTTAGACTGCACAGGGGACCTTCTTCCGATCCCCTCCTCAAAATGGAAGGCAAATCCACATAAACGGAAACAGAGAAAGGACTCACCCACCCTACATAGACTCATGGAAATAGACAGAGGACTAAGCACTACTGCACTCTACTAACAAGAAGAAAGGACCAAGCATCACTTGCTGCTTATAAAAAGAGACATAGGACTAATTCCCACAGTGGACCTATATAGGGTAAAATTTACAGGCCTTTCCTCAGACCTAAGTCATCAGCACACAATAGTCGACCGTACTGTACTGGCCGCTTGATAATGGGACAACCTAGTGCTGAACCAGATATCATCCCGTAACAACCAAATCCATTAGCATACAGGTAAGACTACTACCTAACCCCATCTCCTCTACCCTGGCAAGCACCACTGCCACACTTACGTCTCCTTGGGATCAGCCCCAGTCTCCCCCACATATCACTCCCTTCCAGCCTTACCCCCTACCCATTACCTCCCCCTCTTCCCTATCTTGTAGCAATCTCCCCATCTTCATCCATGCCTACGTAAGCTACGCCCTTTAACTAGCCTAAATGACGATCACAAATAATTGCCCCCCCACAATTGCACCTACTAACACCCTTCTCAGTTACTCCCCTCACCCCATCACCCTACCCCATAAGCATTGACTACACGATGGAACCTGCAGGACAACACACCTTTACCATTAAGTACCCCCCAACCTCTCAAAAAAAGCAGCCAAAAATTTCAAACACAATTTATTAAAATCAAAACCCGAGACCCTTATCTCTGACCCCTAATTCTCAACTAATAAAGGACTTATAACGAACTATTAAATTTTTTTACATGAACAGACGAGCCCAATGGAGAAAAGCCTTTCTCGCCCTATTCACGTTCTTATCCACTAGGAAAACAGTGCACGGTCTCAAGATCTCGATCATCCCATCTCTATTCTATAAAGCTGCAGCCACTATCACCATTTATCACAATGGAATCATACTCATACAATCTTCAGACCGAAACTTACTCCTATTGGACAATATCTTTTCTCTAATAAAGGAAAAAGTCGGAAGATCCTATTGCCCCTCCCCCGACTCCCCCAATTCCAGTACGTCACGGAACACCCATGCTAAAGCACCCACAGAACAAACTCCTCTGATGACTCATCTCTCACATCCACACAGTCCAGTCCCAGCAGATACCTTAGGATACGATAACCACACACCTAAACCCAATAGCACTCATTCCTCATCTAACACCCAAACAGGTAGCTTTCCTCCCACCCTCACCCCAACTACCCTGAACATCACCTCAGCCTCAACCCCTCAATCCCTCCTCACATCCACCTGCCACCTGCCACATGCCCCTCCTCCTCCCCTCACTCTTCCCCTTCATTCTCCCCCTAATCATCCACTCGGACCTCATTACGCCAACCTAGGCTATCTTAACCCCCCTAGCCACATTCCGGACCCACCCTCCCCCCCATACACCCATATCATACAATAAGCGCAAAACCCACTCTTGACCCCATACTTGATGAAATTATACTTTCACTGCAACAAGTCAAAAAGGACCTCCAACTCCTACAAGACCTGATTCTCAATACACCGAACATCAGAAGGTAGGTTCAAGATTCTTCCACATACGTCCATAGTAACCGCCCCCTACATCCACACCAACTGAACCCAACACACCAAACGCATCCAATCCCCATGATGTATCCGACACCAAAATGGAGAACTGTCCCTTACCCCAATGCCACATCACGACCGGTACGTAGAAATGACCTTTTATCATCCAATGACATACACTCCCTAATCCGCTCTTACGAGCTCCCCTAACCCTTCCAGAGTACAGAAGGTTCGAACAACTGCATAAATAAACCCTCACTAATCCAAACCATCCCCTCTAATCCACACAGAGCGCCTAAACACAACCCTAGAGGAATATCCAGACAATCTTATGCGAGTCCCCCTCACACAAGAACATCAAACTATCATCAAGCCACATCTCAAATGCATCCTACTCAACTGTAGTTCAGCCTCAAGACATGCAGCTGACACAGCAGACCTCATACTTACTCATGAACCAGACCTCTTGATACTGACCGAAACTTGGTTAAACGAATCATCTACGCCTATCCTAGACATTCTGGTCCCCCCAAATCACGACATCATCAGACTAGACAGAACGGATAGACCAGGAGGCGGTATTGCCTGCATTCACCGGAACAGTCTATCAGTGAACCGATCACATTCTCCATTACTATCATCATGTGAATACCTCTGCATGGACATCATAAGCAACAACAAACCAGTTTGCTCATTGCACACATTCTACCACCCCCCAGGCGACAACCTCATTTTCGTCGAACAATTCATGGATATCGTAACTGCAAACACCGGTCCACAGACTGCCCAAATATTCCTCGGAGATCTCAATCTTCATTGGAACGACATCAATGACCCCATAGTCAACAGCCTCAAAGACTTCCTCACGGACTTAAACCTCACCCAAATTTACAACAGCCCCACACATGACAAGGGTTCAACCCTAGACTTGGTCATTTCCAATGCCGACTCCATTCAACTGAACACGATCCTCCCCTGTGATTGGTCCGACCACCATTGCATCACATTCTTTATTAATGAATCAGTAAAAACACACACAGCCCAACCCACAAAACCCAAAATATGGAAAAGGAACCTAAAGAATACCAGCACAGACTTACTCCTATCATCCAGTGCCAACCTCTTGCTGCCCCCTGCAGATCTATTGGATGTCCAAGCGTTGACAAATCACTACTTTGCCTCTATGACCACGGAAATAGACACAGTCGCACCGCTACAATTGAAAAGGATATCCACACAAGATTCCAAACCTTGGTATGACGGCAGACTCAATGAGGATAGACGTTCCCTAAGACTAATTGAACGCCAATGGAGACATCCCCATCCCCTGACCACCATAAGCTGCTAAGAGCTACCAGAAACTCTTATTACAGAAATATCAGAAGATCAAAAGCTACCTTTTTTAGGAACCAATTAGACCAAACCAAAAATAGACCCAAAAAACTATTTGAACTAATTAAAGCACAATCTAAAGGCTTACCTCACCTCCCACACGCTGGTCCTAGCTCTCAACCCAGCTGCGAAGACTTTGCCTCCTTCTTTACTGAGAAGACAGAAAACATAAAAACGGACCTACTTAAGACCCTAGCAACTCTAAATGGCACTGACAAGAGCACCCCTCCTCCCTCTCTAACCTCCCCCAGCCTACTCCATCCAAAGTTCGCCCTCAAAAATAATGCAGAATGGACTTCCTTCAACCTTTACACAGAAGATGCAATATTAAAAGAGATCACATCACTCAACCCCTCTAACCACTTCACCAATCCTCTTCCTGCCAATTACCTAAAAGAGTTCATACCGATGCTTTTGCCTCTATGGACCAAGATTATCAACACTTCTCTGCTTCAAGGAATCATTCCTGAAAGCCTTAAATCTGGGCAGGTATCACCCATCCTAAAGAAACCAACGGCAGACCACACGGACCTAAATAACTACCGCCCGATCTCTAACATCCCAACTTTGGCCAAACTCCTTGAAAAATGTGTACACAGCCAGCTGGGAAACCACATTGACCATTTCAACCTGCTCAACCAATACCAATCCGGCTTTCGTGCAGGGCACAGTACGGAATCGGCCATGACTCACATAATATATGACGCACTAAAAATCCTTGACCAAAACGAAGCCTGTCTACTAATCCTTCTTGATCTCTCTTCGGCATTCAACACCGTCAAACATGATAATCTTCTAGACCTTCTGAGATATAGAATGGGCCTATCTGGTTCAGTTCTAAATTGGTTCACCTCTTTCCTCCAAAATAGATCCCAAAGATTTAAGGTCAATCAATCCCTGTCTATGGCCGTTCCAGTCACTCTAGGAGTTCCACAGGGTTCATCCCTCTCGCCTACACTCTTCAACCTTTTCATGGAACCTCTGACCGAAATTCTCAGCTCCTCAAACACCCATTATCATATGTACGCTGACGACACACAACTATACGTAAAGATCTCCTCTCTGGATGATATCACAACTCTCAATTCAACTCTTAAAAAACCCCAGACCTGGCTGGTGGACAACCACCTGAAACTAAACACCCTCAGGACTGAATTCCTCCTAATTGCTCCTCCCAACAAAACTACCAATATCGAAGAATGGCTTAAACAACTCACCGCGCAACTGCCAACCTCATATTGTTGACTCAGCAAAATCACTAGGACTAATACTGGACAGAAATCTTAACAAGCAGAAACATATCAGTGCTGCAACAAAAGGCGCAAATAGTCAGATCAACAGCCTGAGAAAACTAAAACCATTCCTTCCCGCAAATGACTTCAAACTGGCAGTTCAAGCATTAGTAATCCCAAGACTAGACTATGAGAGTGCAACGCTCTGCGGTCTTCCCAGATCATCAACGGCCCCTCTAAGAGCCTCGCTCAATTCAGCAGCTAGGCTCATCATGGGCTCAAAAAGAAATTGTCATATCACCCACGACCTTAGAGCTCTTAACTGGCTTCCTTTCGAAGCCAGAATTCAACTAAAAATCGCTTGCATGACCTACAAAACCCTACATCACAATACTCCGAGATACTTGGCCCAAAGATTGGTGCTCTCCTGTGGAAAGAGATCCTCCAGAAGTACCAACAATCTTCTACTGAAGCCACAACGCTTTGCCAAAAAGAAAACATATAACCGTGCCTTCTCTGGAATCGCTCCTAGGATTTGGAACGCACTGCCCCTGAAACCAGACGGAACCCTTCTTTTACCTCTTTTAAAAAGAAGTAAAATCTCTACTGTTAAGGAAATTCTCATGAAACATTGTACATATACATCTACGCAACTGAGAACTGTATTACAAGTCTTAATTATGTATTTCTGTGTTCCTTTTGTTTCCTACTCTCGACTCATGTAAAGCGCTCTGATACCCACAAGGGTCATGTTCGCGCTATATAAAACCTTCAAAATAAATAAAATAAAAACATAAATAAAAATAAAGACATCTTACCTCGAGGCCGGGTCCCTTGTCTTTGTTGCTCCTGCTCTCCTGAGTCTGCTTGAAAGCAGTGGGGTGATGCTCTTCCTTCATTGCGGATGAGCTGCCACTGGGGGTGCATCACACCAGGTGCTAGGCCTGGGCGACTCGACCCCCGGTCCTCCTCTGCTACGTGTCCCACCTTCTCCTTACCGGGACATTGACACTGTGGCGCAATCAACTGCACTCTCTCCAAATCTGTGGCTCAGCCAGCAGGAGCCTCAGCCAGGTGGGCTTTCACAAGCCTGGGTACAAGCAGTCGCCGCCAAGTCCGCTGGGGAACCTCCTGATGCAGGTGATGCAGCAGGGATCCTTTAAGCGTGAAGTTGCAGCGCTCCCGCCACACAAGTTCGGCGCAGCTCATGGGCCCCACCCTCCACAGCGTCCGGCCAGCGCAAATTCATCCGGCCTGTGATGCTAAGAGGCGCCACCCACCATTGGTAATCCCCTCCGTGCACCCCGGTGTAGTGATGGATCATAGTATGCGATGCAGACCTCCCTAAGTTGGTGCGCAGGAGCGCCTCTACCATTCACAGCTCCAAGGGGCTCAAGGCGGTCTTCTCACACAGGTCAGCAACGTGTCTCCGTGCGCCCTGCCAGACTTCACCACCAGGTAAGGGCGATCGCCGTGCCTCAATGTCTACCGCCACGGCTCATCGACTCCACAGCACCTTCGCATCCCACTCTAGGCTCCAGACGCAGGACCAGTGAGGCATCCAGGCATCAGGCACAGGACCAGCGAGGCATCCAGGCTCCAGACGCAGGACCAGTGAGGCATCCAGCCTCCAGACGCAGGACCAGCGAGGCATCCAGGCTCCAGATGCAGGACCAGCAAGGCCTCCGGGCCCCAGGGACTGTCCGCGCTTTCAAGGTTTGGGATGCCATGGTGTTACGAAGAGTGCGCAATGAGAAGTGATGCATCACTGGTGTTGCTCCGCGATGCGCCTCTTTTCATGAATGTAGCCCTGCATTTCCTCTTCCCCTGGGACTCTGGCTGGTCATCCTGGATGTTGGGGGGCTTGAGGGGGTTGTTGATCTGTGCTGCACTTGGCCCTGGCTGCTCCATTCTGCATTCCATAGTTTTTTTTGCCTATTTTTCATTGGAGGTCGACTGATAGGCTATTTGTGGCTACAGAGGCAAAAAAAACTCACGTTGGGCTGACTAACGTGCGTTTTTTTGCCGCTAATGGGCCTTTCGCCTGCTAATGCTGGAATTCCTATCGCCATCATGCTGTTACCAGCAGTTTTCACCGCTGATCCCTGAAGCTTTCGCCATGTAGCGACGTCTTGTAAATACGTCGTTAACAAGGCAATAGTTTTCAGCGGTACACGGCGGTAAGAAGACTGCTGCTAACTAACGTTAGCGGTAGTTATCGCCAGTCCTTGAACATATGCCCCAGACTATTCCTACCCAGATTCGTTAGTGGCCCTAGGACAATATCAAACTGGCTGTAGGGAGATGGCTTTGGCTGACACTACAGGCAGGGCTTTAAGTGGGCCGGGTCCTGCCTGTGCTCAGCACCAGCAGTTCTAAAAAGCAGGTGCTGAGACGGGTCCCTATCGGGCTTTCCATTTTTGCCCTCACCATCAGGGTGAAAAACAAATCTGAACTCTGCAGTAGTACCACACTTCACTGTCTTTGAGGTAACTTCAGAGACTCGTGATAGTTCTTTCAGTCTCATCATTTCAGAACTGAAGCATTTTCAATGTTCTATACAACGAAGCCATAGTTGTTGCTTATTTATCTTATGCAACTAACAACCATTGACAAAGCCAATAGTTCTGGCTTGTTGTAGGTGTAATGTTACTTGTTGTATTACATGTCTAGATGCAATGGCAGAAGCAGCAAAATGACAGTAGGGTGGCACACTATGGTAAGCACAGATTTTTAGCTTAGATTTTTTAAAGCCACGCCCTTAATTATATCGGCCATGCACCTTTGAGAGACCCCCAGTTTTTTCATCCCACTTAAAGCCCTGACTACAGGAATATAAGCCAATATAGGACCACAGACTGTCGTTGAGGGGGGGCGCTTTCCTCCAAGGGCATATTTCCAGTCATAGTTTGATATGAATTAGACTAAGGCAGAGCACTGAAAACTGATTAATTAAAGTGCAGAAGATCATCGGATTAATTCTCAGTATTTTAAAGACAAACTTTCCCCTTATGGCTATCAAAAGTTATCAAACCGCAGATAAACGCCTGTTCATAGTTCCTGAATCCTGTTACTAAACTTTGGTAATAAGCAGCTTTTTCAGTGGGAGGACTGGCTCTAAAGGCCAGTTCATCAATGGAGAAAACACATATAAAATGTCTGCTCGTATACAAAAAAACTCTTAAATCATTGGCTCCTCGAAAAATACTTTCATCTATTTTTTTTTTCTCGACCATTATCTCTCATAGACTTTATTGCAAACTCGCCCCTTCTCGGAAAAATATCAGAAAGAAAAATATTTAAAGAAACGTTCTGTGTTTTGAGGCATGTACTGTAAAAGTGACTAAAGACCTTGCAGTTTGTCACACAGTGTCTACTACTGAGGCACCACAAGCCAGGAAGAAGTTTGATTTATGTAGGCTGAGCTGAGCTAAAGCAGCATGACAGGCTACATCTCGCAGAAAAAAAAATCACCGTGGTTGGAATAAGAACAATAAAAGATGTGGCATGAATTAACACCGTTCCGGTATGTCAAAGGCTTTAATGTGCGCTGGTAAACATTTCCCATCCAGCCCAACGAATATGTCCTCATTAAATACATACACATTCAGAATTCAAACCTCACAGCGAGCGCAGCCACTCGGGTGTAGGGGACAATTTCACACATGGGGGCGTTATTAAACACAGCCTGATTGGAATAACCGAATAACAAAGCACGGCATATCACTGCCCACTAATCCCCCATCTCACACTACAGCCCTCTACATCCCCTGCCACCCCATTTGTTTCCACTCTACTAACCGCATGGCCTTTCCTTAAAGGAACAGTGCTCCTTTAAACATGTCTGTCACATGGCGACCCATGCATAAGGGTTTCACTGTAGGCACCATCTGCTATGCAAACGAAGAGATCTATCCAACAAGCAGGCGAGCTGCTGCAAACCTATTGAAATAGGTAAAGGTTTAATTCAGTGCTGAATTTGTAAAATAATAGGTGCCGGGGCCCAACGTTTCGCTCAGAGGCCCGGGGCCGGCACTATCGATGGTTGGGGGTGCCAAAACCAAGGATGCATAGTCCCGATTCCACCTCATGCTTCTTTAATCCACCACCAGACACTCCCTTCCACTTTATCTCATTATTACAGGTTCGTTTTCCTGCTTTCTCCCTTTGTCACTGTTTGTCCTTCTTCCTCATTCACTCTCTTGAGTGTTTTTCTCTCTTTTACTCTGGATCAAAATCGGTTGAAAAAACCATAAATGCTGGTCCCCAAAAAATGAGTGACGGAGGGCCCCGTTGGCAATTGCTGGCTAAAAGGAAGCTCTGATTGCAATTCACAAATAGTGGAAGAGTAGCTTGAAGGAAGAAGTAAACTACGTGGATGATAATTGGTGATCTTTCTTCACTGAAAAAAGTTAATATAAATAGGACATGCTACATGTGAGCAACAAGAATAAAAAGTGTAAGGTAGAGGCTATTTACCTAGCTACTGGGAAAATAGAGAATTTTCTCTGCTATTTACCCAGCCCCCAGCCAAATAGTAGAAATTATTTACTATTTGTTTGGCAGCCTTGCAAACAGCAGAGAAACCTCATTATTTACCTGGCTGCTGACTAAATAATAGAGATTATAGACTGTTTGGCCAGCGGCCATGCAAATAGCAGAAAAACCTCACTATTTACACGGTTGTTGTCTCAATAGTAGAGATTCTGCACTGTTCAGCAGGTGGCCGTGTAAATAGCAGAAAAGCGTCACTATTTACCTGTCTGCTTGTTAAATAGGAGAGATTCTACACTGTTTGACTGGGAGTCATGCATATAACAAGGAAACTTCACTATTTACCTGGCCACTAGCTAAAACACAAAGGTTTGGCTAGCAGTGAAGCAAAAATCACAGCTGCTAACAAAACAGCAGGCATGTACAATTAGGCCAGAGCCCATGTAAATTGCAAATACACTTAATTATGTATGTGGCTGCTGGTTAATAGCATGAATTTTAAATTATTTGACCAGTAGCCTGGCAAGTAGCAAAGAAATTTCAATATTTATCAGGCAGCTGGCTAAATAGCAGAAACAGTGTACTGTTATGTAGTGGCGGCTCGCACAGGTAAGAGCGGTGAGGCGGGGCAGGATGGGGGGTGGTGGAATTCAACAGACGACAGGTCAAGTAATATTAAATAAAAAAATAAACAAAACCACTTACCTTGCACTTGCTGCATCGCTGAGTCGGCGATGCGGCGAGCGCAAGGTAAGTGTTTTTTTATTTTTTTATTTAATATTACTTAACCCATCGTCTGTTGACTGCCATCACCTCCTGCCCCACACCACCGCCTCACCGCTCTTACCTCTGCGAGCCGCTGATGCTGTTATGTCAATGGCTTTACAAATTACTCAAACGGAAACTTCATTATTTACTAGCTGGTTGGCTAAATACTATACATTGTGCACAACTTGGCCCTTAGCCATGCAAATAGAAGAGGAACTTCACTTTTACCCAGCTGCTGTCTAAACAACTGAAATTTTGTTTTATTATGCCTAATGCAAATTTCAACAGGTACTCACAACAGGTAGAACTGCAAAAAAAAAAGGAGTGGAAACAATTGACATTCATCTCCTTATAAAAGTTAGGGTCCTTCTGTAATATTTAATTCATAAAACATGGTTGCAAATTCCGCACAAGCGTTTTACAAATGGAATAGTATTTTACAAACCGACATATGTACTGTTCGGTCAGTTCACAAAATACTGAATTGCTGGGGGTTGGAGAACAACCAGCCTAATTAATATTCATTATGCAGATGCTAATTTGCGACCCTCTATGACTGGCTGTCATCGCAGAGATGGTGGTTTGCAGGGGACAGCACACCTTCATCTCTATGACTACATTCCAAAAATCTTTAAGGAACCAGTGCTGTTTAAATTCTTTTTTGTGGTTTTGGCTGCCAACATGATCTCAGAGGGAAAGGGATTTTAAGGGGACAGCAATTGAAATCATAAACTATCATTAAATTCCTTTCAGAATAGGAAAGGGGAGGGAGAGAACCTCTTTCCTAAACCCTCCTATTTGCAGTTCAGAAGAGATTACAAAAGTCCTTTTACTAGTCAAAATAATTTTCCAACTCATAAGCTCATAAAAAGGGTTTTGTACATTATGAAAAGCACTTTTGTGATTGCAAATCCTGTGATTTTGTGACATTGGGGCCCTTAGTGCTAAAACTCGCTTAGATGCAGGCACTAATTTATAGGCCTACAGGTCAGAAATGTTTGAATCTTTCCAAGTTATTTCGACAGACATGGCACAAAATGCCACTTCATAACACCATGTGTCAAGACATAGGGCCTGATAACGACTTTGGCGGTGTGGCAGCAGGCTGCCATGCCAGTTCCCTGCTGCCACACAGCCAAGTCAACCGCCGGCCGCCTGTCAGATTACGAGTTTTCTTATGGTCTGGCAGGCGGTGATTTGGCGGTCCCACGGCAGCGCCATGCTGAGGCTCATATGCCAAAGCCCGTTCCTGCACGGCATGGACTGCACCATGTCATGCTGTCCATGCCGTGCAGGAACTGGGGTGTGCATACAGACAGGAGGGCACAACATGTGCCCCCCTGCATGTACCCACAGGCCCTGAGGCAACAGGGGGCCCTGTAGGTCCCCCTAAGTTTCCTCACCCCCAGCATTTTCATAACATAGTCACCGCCATGATACCCCTGGCAATGAGGAAACTCATAATATGATTGGCGGTGGGACAACGGCACCGCCAGCATATTGCAGCCTCAGACCGCCGATCCACCACCAGGGATCACAGATCCCCAGTGGTTGCGGAGGTCCTATGGCAGTCTGACAGCCATACTCGACATACGGCTGTCGGACCACCAGTGTGCTGGTCCCTGACCACCACCGTACCTCCACCACGGGACTGCCAAACTCGGAATTAGGCCCATAGTCACTTAGGAGGTCCTTTACAAAGCTGTCCCGTGCTCCACAAATGCCCTACTCCTTTATGTTTAGCTGCAGATGTAACTAAGGATAAAAATGATTAGAACCTTTGCAAGACTAGTTAAAGCTGTTTACCCTTCTAAAGCTATGTACTCACTCTTACTCATATAGCCATGGGAATGTACCGGGCCAGATATAGGATTACCTAAAGTCTCCATGTTATCAGTACACCTCTTTTCCTGCAGCAAATCAGAGCATTCTGGGATCAATAATTCTGGTTCAATTCAATTACACAAATCAAACTACAACCCCTGAAAACAATGATTTGTAAAAGCAAAAACCAGAACTGGAAATGTTGTATCCCAGTGACATAGGGGGATATTCACAAGAACGTGTGATAATCATCGCAAAATTAGCTTAACGCAACTTTGCACATCGCAGCCCATCGTGGGAAAATAACACTGTGTTAACGTTGTGTTCTCAACCCGGCGGCACAATGCGATAGTCTCACAAGAACTCGCCAAATGACCGCATTAAAATTAACGCGACGCAGAAAAAATGCGAAACACGAACGCGAAAAAGTTGCGATGCCCCAAATCGCGATACAAAAATCACCGAGCAGCAGCGACAGGCCTGCAATTCCCACATGTCATGTGGGAAAATGCACTATAAAAGCACTGAAAAACACAAACAAAACAATTCAAACTGCGTAGCACCATGGATGCACCCGGACCGAGTGCAGAGGACAACGCGAATCCCACAAGCCCCACAGACGACCAGCAAGGTACCCTGGGGTCGGGGAAGGGCAAGGAGAAGAGGAAGAGGAAGACGGGGTTCAGTCCGCAGGAAAACCGGATCATCGTCACGGAGGTGATAGAACACTACCAACAACTGTTCGTGACCTCCACTGTGTCATTGGCAACACAAACGGAAATATGGCAGTCGATCGTGAACATCGTGAATGCAGTCGGAGTGTTGAGGAGGTCAATGGAGGAGGAGGTCAAGAGGCGATGGCATGATGTGAATAGCCAAACCAAGCAGAAACTCGCTGCCAACTGGAAGGCAGCAACGGTGACTGGAGGTGGGAGTCCTGCACCACAGGAGGAGCTGGATGAGCTGGAGGAAATGGTGGCCACAGTCATCAGTGTGGAGACGGTGGCAGGAGTCGGGGGACCGGACACAGCTCGACATGACCTGACCCAACAGCAACAGGGTGAGTAACGACCAGGGACTGGGGAGACGGGGGAGATGTGCACAATGGCACACATGCATAATTATGTGTAGCACACTGCACACCCACAATGATTGTGGAACATGTCCCTGATACCCTTGGCACACTGCAGCACACATAGAAACACCAAGTAGGCCCCCGCCCACTATGTGCACAAAGGGGCCCTCCTCCCTATCACCAATCTCACAACCAACCCATGCACATGGGCTGAATCCAGCAAAGTAGCGGCTCTGTGAGCCACACTGACAATGCAAGTGACACTGCATGACCAATAGCATGGCTGCAGTCAAAATACATGACATGGTGCACGACACGACATGGAGGTGGCCCGGTGTGGAACACATCCTCAAAGGAGCAGGTCACACTCCGATACATCCACGTGCACATACAACCCCTGATGTCAACAACACATCTGCAGACAAACAATGCACAAGAGTACAACAACCGTCCAAGAGCACAAATGACCCAAGTCGCCAACATCTCAGCACCTTAAAAGCACACAAGTCAAAGGCACACCGCCTCAAAGGGATAAGGGGCCGCTAAATAAGAGCTGCAGGGGCGACTCTCCCACAATGCAGCACACACATAGCAATCACAGCACATCAACATTGACGACAATGTGGTACAAAGTGCAACACTTTCACTACAGAACAGAGGACACAACTGGTGCCGCATGTGCGTAGAAACTGACCAATCACATCTGGCATAGCAGGAAACTGTGAGATGATAATGTACGAGTACAACCTCACATCCGCCATGTCGTCGTAATTTCCACTGTCTCCCATCAAATAGCCAGCTCAGCCAAAACAGTCACAATGTACATTGTCATGCAGTCTGTATGTAAACATGTCCAATGCATCAACATACATGGAACACACTGTTAACCTGCATCTCCCCTTGACATTGCAGAGGGACAATCAACACCACCTGCAGAGCAGATCAGACATCTCTTCAGTGATGATGAGGAGGACCCCCTGGTCATCTGTTCCGACACCCTCCATTGGCTCGTGGACAGCCTCCGCACCCCACCTCCAGGAGCATGGCAGCCCAGCTGCATCGAGGTGACCCCACCCCCTGCACAGCCCACATAGCAGGAAGCACCCACCACCATGGCTGACTCCCAGCACCTCATGGAAAGACACAGGGCATTCCAACGCCGTGTGTTAGACTGCCAGAGGGGGCTGGCAGAACAGGTGCGGGTGGGTTTCGACCTCATGGCAGCCAAACTTGATGCCATACGTGGGTGTGTGAGTCCCATCAGGGACCACTGACAGTCCCTAATGGACACCCACAGTCCGTTCCATGCTCTACAACAATCCTTGGCTGACCTTCCTAGAGCCATTACTCGGATACAAGAACTGTCCAGTCAGACAGGCTCCAGCGATGACAGCACAGAGGTGGCACAGATGCGGAGGACAATGGAGAACATGGAGCGGATGCAGGCTGGAAGGATGGCTGCCACGGCTGTACACCAGCGAGATGTAGCTGGGATCTTCTATGCCCTGCAGGACCTCATATTGCCATTGCTGCCACAGAGCCTGTCCCAGATGACTGCTGCAGGAACTTCGACACACACATCTCTGCCCCCTGATGTGTCAGTGGCACACAGTGATGCAGCCATACCACCACCGCCCCCTGATGTGTCAGTGGCACACAGTGATGCAGCCATAACACCACCACACACACTTGACACACCTGACACAGAAGACATATCAGAGGACTAAGATGTGGATGGCAATGACTCTGTGTGAGAAAGGAGGTCGTAGCATACATCCCCGCCATATGGCCTGTTCCTGCTTGGTTCAGCCCTCTGAATCATGCCCGGGAACAACACCTTCCACTGTCCCCCGAAACACTCTGCGACATTCACCTGGACCCTGACATGGACTGCCAAATCTGCTCTGGTTACCAATGACACAGTAATCAGGCTGCTGATTGAACTCTTCCTCTTCCGATGTCGTTCCCCAAAGGACTCTGGTTGGCCCTCCACTGGGCAACCATGTAATGTGGGGTTTGCATGGCCATGTACTGCTCCAGCATACCACAGAATGTGAATAAAACATAACAAATCACACAGATGTGTCATGTCTATGTCCAATCAAGTATAAAAGTATGGATGAATGTAGGGACAATGATTGCACAAAAAGGTACACCCTGGGAAATGACATCAATGCGCATGTTTGACCCTGACCCACATGGCCAATCATGACTGTGAAGGTGTGAACTAGCTGTGGCCTCATTGCTTATGAACAACAATCTCGCAACCCCCCAACGTAGCCCCACGTCCATGTATTAAGTGGGGCTGTGTGTAAAAATGTCTAATTCGGTAGCAGGCCTAAAGTTGTGTCCCCCATCACATGTGTCAACAGGACATCTCTTCGCATACCTACTCACACTCAACTGTGTGGACACAGCCTGTTTCGATGGATCACATTGATCCACATGGCAAGAATTTGGACACCATACTCACATTGCTGAAGACACGTAAGAGCACAGGTCTACCAGCAACTATCCTAACCACAACGTCTGGCTCACAGAGATGGAGCTGGCAATAGGGACACACCCCTAAGTGAAATGCGTCAGTCAGCCCCTCCCTGTGTACGGACAATGCTCTTTGAGGCACATGAATAGTCATTATAATCAACACTCATCACAGTTGAACACTAGTGAAGTGGCGTAGACTTCATTAGCATGTGCGTGTCAGTACGGGCAAGACAAGGGCCGCAACATGCAGACCAATGCTTCAGACACTAACAGGCAGCACGGGAACATGTAGAGGTGCAAGAAATGGGGAGGCAAAAATGAACACCAATCATTACGGATGGCAACGGTCTCAGCCCACCTTGCCTTGCTGGACGAGTCATGTGATGTTTGGCTTATGCTCATTGCCCCGTGTCAGGGGACACGACTCACAGCCCATGGGATCTGCATAGTGCTGTACCACCGGACTGCGCAGACTGTCTGCTCTGCTGACAGTGAGCAGGTGAAAGGGTCCAACAAGGTCACATGTAGTACTACATTGCCATGTGTGTACTCTCCCTCCAGCAGTATGTCAGATTTAGGAACCTTGCCAAGCGACGCTGTGCAGCTCCGCCCATGGGACTGCCTCACCTTGCACAGGTGTGTGTCAACACGCGTAGGTGCACGCACATGCATTCTGAGTCCAGGCGAATGCAGCCATGTCCACTGTTGTGGTGGGATATGTGAGCATTTCTCCAAGAGGCAACAAGGTGTTGGGACCTGTGCTCTGGGTCACAGGCAGTTGTGGCTGCAGGAACGTAGTTACTCGTCCATGAATGCGAGCGCAGCTTCCTGGCCAATAAGTTCCAAGAGTACGTCGTTGTCGGCTTCAACGAGCACGAGGGCAAGCCAATCCATTAACTGGTCCAGACAGATGTGCTCTGTCCACGCCGTTTCACCAATCCGCAACACAGCCCAATAGGGGAGCGCATCGATGTGGTCACTGCACACGAGGACTTGTGCAATCTCCCATGCCCAACTGCCAGCACATACGCCAAATATCAAGGCATCCCATGAACGGGTATCACGGTTACACTCCTGGTCGTGGGCCAACAGGGGACGCACACACAAGTCATAATCCAGTTCAGCTACCGTTGTGTTGGATAGGCAGACATCCATGGGCCACTCGAATATGCATGATCGACAGTGGAACCAGGGCTGGACGCAGGTGACGTACGCAAGACAGAAGCTCAGACGGTAACTGATGGGCAACACTGCCAGTGGCAGTGCCCCCAACAAATGCAGCATAAGTGAACGGGACAGTTCCACGTGACAGGGGTTGTGCATGTGCCCGGGATGTTCTGCCATTGCGTTGGTGGCTCTCGTAGAACCGGCACTCTTCTGACCTGTGGCAGTTATGTGGATGATATGCCACAGCTCGGAGCGATGAGCCGTATGTGTGTGCAACGTTTGGACGTATGGGTTGTTGTGTACGTAAGTGTCAAGGGCATTCCAAGCAAGAGTACCTCGAGCAAGGACTTCTGTGTGTGGGGTGTGGATACGTTGGTCTGTCATTAGCGCTGTGCATAGTGTGGGAGTCGTCATAATCTGCTATGATATCTCTCTCAGGGGGTGCCTGCCGCATGCAAGACCAAGGTCGGAGGTGCAGGTGTCCTTCCGCCTCATGTATTGAGACAAAGGAGCTTTCATCCCTAATGTTAGTCTGACTACTGCTTGCATTCTGGAAATGTGATGTGGTTTTCGCGCTGCAATTGTGGCTAGGCCTTGGGCTTATGGTGCACCAATAGCAATGCACACACAACAGTTGCCATTCATGAGCCAAGAGCCCGAGCGGCCTTGCGCTCCTTGTGCAATCCCTCCGTGCGCGGTCGCACTCCGGGTGCATGCAACATTGCAACATTGACGATTGCGGGCCGTGTGGCACAGACACTGCAACAGAGACACACGCATCAGTTGGTTTCCTGTCCAGCCCAGAGATGAACCACGCCCAGAGCCCAGGGATAATTGTTCACACCCCTACGCTGGCCTGGCGTACGCCGAGCCAGCCCTCTCGGCTTACGTACAAAGGGGGGGACGACGACGCTACGTGTCCCAGTTCTTCCCCACTGCCGGAGGTGACATGGCTGCGTCCACCTGGCATATCACGGGACTCAAACATAAAGGGTCCATGACTTATGTTGCACAGAGTTGGTGGTACCGGAAACACTGCGGCCGGCACGGGCCTACCGCCACGGGACGGGGACTTTCGGTGCACTGAGGTAGGGGCACCTTAGGTGCTGAGCGGGTGTGCAGCCTGCGATGATGCGCCGTCCTGGCGGGCCGGACTGGTAAGGATTTGTGTGAGCCCTGCTGGACCGCAGTGTAGGCCTGAGACAGCGGGCAGCGCGGGCCTACCACCACGTGGCGTTGCCTTGCGGTTCACAGAGTTAGTGGCACCTATGGTGCTGAGGGGGTGTGCAGCCTGCGATGATGCCGTGTGCACTGGTATGATCCCTGCCATTGCGAAATCAAGACCCAGAATCACGTGTGTGACCTAGTGGCCCGCGGGGCAGGGCTGCATGATGTGGAGGCTGCCAAGGTTGCGGACCCCGGGCTTGGAGATTGCACCGGCACGTGGTGGGCCCTCTTGGAGACACGCTGGTGGCGGAAGGTGAGCAGTGGGGCCTGGGTGCGCAGGGGCGGGCAAACACCGCTGGGCGGCGGGAGGGGCTGGGGTGCAGCAGCCTGTGTGCGCAGGGGCGGCCAAGCGATGATGGCGTGTGCAATGATTTGTACTCTGCCATTCATGCATCTGGACTCTGTTTCAGATAAGGGACCTGGTGGACTGCGGTGTATGCCGGCACGTGGTTGGAGACACACCGGTGGCTGCAGGTGAGCAGTGAGGCCTGGGTCCGCAGTGTCAGCACTCTCTCTCTCTCTCCCTCTCTTCCTTTCACTGTCTCTCTCTCGTCCTCTGTTACTCTCTCTCTCCTTCTCCCTCTCTCCCCCTTTCACTGTCTCTCTCTCTTCCTCTGTTACTCTCTCTCTCCTTCTCCCTCTCTCCCCCTTTCACTGTCTCTCTCTCTTCCTCTGTTACTCTCTCTCTCCTTCTCCCTCTCTCCCCCTTTCACTGTCTCTCTCTCTTCCTCTGTTACTCTCTCTCTCCTTCTCCCTCTCTCCCCCTTTCACTGTCTCTCTCTCTTCCTCTGTTACTCTCTCTCTCTCCTTCTCCCTCTCTCCCCCTTTCTTTCTCTCCCTCTCTTTCACTCTCTCTCTCTCTCTCCCTTTCTTTCTCTCTCTCTCTCTCTCTCTCTCTCTGTCCTTTGATGAGCGCATGACACACCTTCTTATCTTGTATTTTGTCTTGCAGGCTGTGTCTTACAGATTGTCCAGAGGAGACCCACCATGACTCTTCCAAATAGTTGTTTTGAGTTACATTTCAATAAAATAATTTGTTTGGAAATCCTATGATGACTGTATGATTCTCCTTTTTCTGACCACACATGTATGTTGATTGTTGTACTTGTGCGACATCAGGCGAATTGTTTTGTTCATGATTTAGTTACATTGATGTAAATTATCTTTGTCCGGGGTAGGGCCCGGGGGGGGGGGGACTGGGGCGGGGGGGAGGCGGTGGGTGTTGTGGCCCTCTTGGGTGTCCGGCTGCGTGATCAGTCGCTCCATGGCATCTGTAGTTCTTCTGGTGTGGCTGTGGGCTGGGCTCCCATTTCTGGTGCAGGTTATCGTCCGACTTAATACCAGGAAAAAGCAGGTGTTAATTCCCTGCTGCTAACGCGCCTTATCGCATGTTTCGTGCTCTTCTCGCCGATCTGGCTGGACGTTGAGAATGTTGCCGAGTGGTTTTTTTGCAGCTTTTTGCACGGGAACGCCTACTCTGCATCTCATTAACGTTAGTTGCCGGTGTCATCCGTGGCGATGTTTTTTGCGGCTGCTATCGCGGGAAAACTGGCGGTATCGGCTGTTCGCACCAGCTTGTGAATAGGGCGATAAATCTATCGCCACTTTGGCTGCGATAAAGTGCCAATAACTCGGCGATAAGTCCTTGAGAATATGCCCCATAGAGTCATCAAATATTTAGAGTGATTTTATCAAAATAGAAACAATTACATAGGACCCATCCAGAGGGACGTCCTCCTGTAAAATTTGAAGTTGTCTGCTGGCCCTGTGGACAACTTTCTACATTGACAGGAACTGCTATCATGGTGATTCCTGTCGAAGCACGAAACATTTGAAGGACAGTACCATCAGACATGATGGCCATCCGGCAAACTTGTGTCCGGCAAACGTCATCATGTCATGCAAAATGCATCCCACTGGTCCATGCGCTTAGAATTTAATTACAGAAGGAGTTTTACTACTATGCACTTGTTACATACCCACTGCACATACATGCACATGGGATGTCAGCGCAAAGATCTGGGAGTCACACAGAATCCTGCTTTGGGCTTTCTGAGATGATCTATCTGTAGCCTCCATTACCCCCTCTTCTGCTCTTCTGCTTCTGCTGATTGCCATAGCCCTTTGGCCCCTTTGTTAGCCATTAATCATTTTTCCTGACTTCAGACATCTGAGTTTTTGAAGCCCTTTCTGCCATCCTTCACAAACCACACTTAGGGGCATATGTACAATGAACGTGCGGAGCGCGGGTTAGCTCCAAAATTGCTAACGCAGCTCTCCGTCAGTTTAAAAATGCAGAGATGCGCCGTATTTACAATGATACAGTGCACTCCTGCTTTTCCTCCAGTGCTGGTGCTAAATTAAGCTGCCTAGCGCCAATGGAGGCACACTTGCACCTTAGTGGAAGGGTGACTGTAATGGGGGGAAGGATCATTTGTGTGCAGGAAGGTGTACCGTCCTGCATATAAACAATCCAGAATGGCGATTTGTAACTCCTATGTGTGCTGCATTGTGCAGCACACATAGACGTTGCAAATTGTCATATTTTTAATGATTGTTTATGTGCAGGAAGGGACACCTTCCTGCACATAAAGAATCATTCATGGTTATTTGCTGTTTCTATGTGTGCTGCACAATGCAGCACACACAGGAGTTACAAATCGCCATTCTGGATTGTTTATCCTTGTAAATAGGGGGCAGCGTCAAAATCAATGGGTGTTGCGGCGTAATGCCCACAGCAACACCCATTGTCTGCCTCTTTCATTCTGAGAGCAGCATGAAAGGGGGCCTTATTTACAAGGCGGTGTTAAGCCATGTTAAAAAGTGGCTTAACGTTGCCTTATAAACAAGGTGAAGGACTTAATGCCACCAGAACATCAAAAAAGTGATCTTCTGGTAGCGTTGAGTCCTTGTACATATGCTCCACATTTTCACACATCCACCTTTAAGCTACCCTGCTAAATGTCAGTCCCTATACCTTCAGATCCACCCTCAGACTACTGTGCCAGCATCAGATGTCATCTTCTATCGCTCAGAGGGAAGAGTGTAACAGTCCTGGCTTTTTATTCAATTTGCATGGTCTGAATTTTCAGCAAATACTTACTAGTTCCATACATGGACTGAAGAGGTGGGGGTTTCTGGGGGTTGGGAGCATAAGAAGCATGAATAAGAACCATTTACAAAAGGGATATTCTAGACTCACGTAGGTGTCCTCCTGCTCCCGGTCTTCTTCCTTCTCTTCCAGGTCCTTCTGTGCCTTTAGGCATTGGTCCTTCTCCTAGTCCTGTCCCAAGTCCTCCTTTTCTTGGCTGTTTTGGCCATCCTGATTCTCACCCTGGCCCTGGTCTAACTAGTTCTGTTCACCTTAGTACTGGTTTCTGAATCTGGTGCTCCTGGCTATAGTCCTTCCTGGCCCTAATCTTCCTGGCCCTGCTCCTGGCTCATCTTGAACCTCCTGATCCAGGTACTTCTGATCCTCATTCTGATACTGCTGGTCTGATGGGTCCCTATCCACCTAACCCTGTTCTCCTAGTTATCCTTGGTCTGGCCTAATCATTTTGGTCCTGTTCTGGTCCCCTTGGCCCTCGTAGCTGTGGTTCCCTGATCCTCATCAGCCTGGTCCTAATACTCCAGTTGTCAGTCCTCCTGCTCCACTTGGAACTTCAGGTCCTAGTCCCCTCGGTTCTGACCTCTCTAGTCCGCCTAGAGCTGTTCTTCCTCCTGCATATTCTGATCCTTGTAGCCCACCTATTCCTCATGTACTAACTTGTCCACTTTGTCCTGACCTTCCTTGTCCTGCTCTGCCTTTTCATCCTCATCCTGGTCCTGTTGTCCTGATATGCCAGTCCTGATATTTCTGGTCTTCTGTGACTTAAGCTTCCCTTTTCCCTTGGTTGAGGTCCTACGGGTCCTCCTTGCCCTGGTCCTCTTAGTGCTTGTCGTGATGGCTCTAGTTACCTGGCCATCTCCGCATGATTCTTCAGGTGCTGTTCACCTAGTCTTCCTCGCTCTCAGTCTGATTTTGCTATTCCTCGTCCTCACAGTCCATGTTGTTTTACTGGTTTTGTGTCCATTAGACTTGATCTTTTCTTTCTAGTCCTCCTTGTTTGTGTCTTTGTATCCCTAATCATCTTGTTTCTGGTCCTCCTGACCATCCTGGTCATTTCAGGCCCTCTTCTCCTAGCTCTTCCTTTTCTTTCTTGATCCTCTGGATACTAGTCCATTTGACCTGGTCACTCTGATCTTTCTCACCCTGCTCATCTGATTCCTAGTACATCCTGCTGTTCCCCTCGGGCTACACGGCCTCTTGTGTCCTGGCCCTCTTAGGCCTTCCTTTCTCAGCACTTGCCATCCTGGTTTGGATCATCCTTGTCCTTCTGGCACTGTGCCTTGTCTTCATAGCTCTTCTGGCACTGGACCAAATGACCTGGGCCCTCTTGGTCCTGGTTCACTTTGTCTGGGTCCGTCTGAGCTCCATCATTTGGTCCTGGAACTCCTGGACATCTGGGTCAAGTCCTCTTAGGCTTCCTAGCATTGGCTATTCTGGTCCTCTTGATCTTCCTCTCACCCTAGTCCTGCAACCACAGGGGCTGGCCTTTTTGTTCCAAGTGGTACTATTGATATGGTTACCCTGGCATTCCTTGGACTGTTTTTGGTCCTCTTAGTGATGATCCTTCTAATCCTCCTTGCTTTGGTCCTGGTCCTCCTGGCTGTGGTCCTACTTGTATTCTTGGTACTGGCCTATAGTCTTTCTTGCTAATTCTGGGCCCCTGCTCCTATTGGCTATAATCCTCATGCTCCTAGTATCCCTAGTCTTCTGGGATCTGTTCCTAATCCTCTTGTCTTTGTCCTCATGCTTCTTCACCAACTGATCATGGACCTCCTTGTTCTCGTTGTCTTACTACTGCACATCCTGTTTATCATTGCCCTGGCCATCTTGTTCCTAGCCCTGTGGCCTGGGCTTCAAGGGTGTGGTCATTCCAAGTCCTGACTGTACGGGCCCTCATTCTCCTTTTCCTCTTTGCCCTCATCTTCCTAGTCCTGGTACTCAAGGTCCTGATCCTCTGTGCCCTGGTCTTCCTAGTACCCCTATTTCTTTGTTTCCTGGGCCTCCCAGAACTTTTCCTTCTGGTTGTCTGTGACCTCACCTCCCTGGCGCTCCTGGCCATGGTTTGGCGATTCTTGATTTTCATAGTCCTTATCCTTCTCGAGATTATGTGTCCATTGGTCCTGATCCTCTTGGCCCTGGTCCTTATAGTTTGGCTTCACCTGGGCTTAGTTCTCATTGACCTGGCTCACCAACCATGCTGGCCTTGGTCTTTTTGGTGCTGATTGTACTTGTCCTTCTTGTTGTATTGTGCCTGTTATCATAAACCTTGCCTTTCAGCCATCCTGGCCCTTATTGGTTTCACCACTCTTTGGCCATCTGACTCTGTTCCTTTCTGGTCCTGTTGTTCTTGGTCACCTGATCCTGGTTCTTCTCATCCTGAACCTCCTAGCCCTTGTCCTGCAGTTCCTTGTCTTTCTGGCCTCTTGTGCCCTGGCCCTCTTAGTCTTTGTCCTCCTGGTTTGGGTTGTCTTGGTCCTACTGGATCTTTTCCTT
Source organism: Calotriton arnoldi (assembly GCA_963921515.1). NCBI lineage: Eukaryota > Metazoa > Chordata > Amphibia > Caudata > Salamandridae > Calotriton > Calotriton arnoldi. Next base: position 581,369 of record CAWUFW010011467.1, read on the forward strand.
GTCCTTTAAGTCCTTCTGGTACTACAGCCATTGACCTTGGCGGTCTTGATTCGGGGTCTTCTTGTTTGGGTCCCCCTGAGCCTGATCATTTTGGTCCTTGTCCTTCTGGCTGCCACTGTCCAGGACCCATGCTCTGCCCCACTTGGAAATCTGAGCCCTGGTCCCCTAGGTCCTAACCTTCAAGGCCCTCTTAGCTCTTGCATGGTCATGATCCTTTTCCTTCACATACTCCTCCTTGTTCTGGTCTTCTGGGTGCCCCTAGTATTGGTCCCCTTGGTATTCATAGTCCCGGCCCTGCTTATCCTGGTTTCCTGATGCTACTGGCCATTGCCCTCCAGGTCCTGATCTTCGTAGTCCTCTTCAACCTGGTCCAGATCCTCCTGGCCTTAGCCCCCCTACTCCTTGCCCTCATAGTTCTGCAGCTAGCCTTAGAACTTACTGACCATGGACTTCTTGGTGTGTCTGGTCATCATTTCCATTTACTCCTCGACCTAGTCCTTTGTATCCTGGGTCTCAGTCCTGGACCTTTTCACCCTCTCTCTCCATAATTCCCATCCATGTGTCCTCCTGGTCCTACTCCCTTGGCTTATCTATTCCCCTGGATTGCCTGTTTCTAGTCCTTCTGATCCTGGTTCTCCTGGTCCATGTAGCCCTGGTCTTAGCTCTGGTACTTCTTTGTTTGGTCCTCCTGTATCGGGTATTCTGGGGCTGGTCCCACTGAGCCTGGTTTCCCTAGTCCTCCCATCCCCAGGTCCTCCTGCCACATCCTAGTCCTACTAGTGCTTCAGGTCTCCTGGTTTGCCTGTTCAACATTATTCTTGTCAATCTGACCCTGGTTCCTCTATCATGGTCCTCCTGGGGCTAGTCTAAAAGATGACTTTTACAATGACAGCAGGCATCACAGCAGTGCACACTTAAGTACATTAAATCTGCTCGGGCTCTATACCTACATGCCCTACCATATACTAGGGACTTACAGGTAGGCTATCAGAACCAGTTTTAATTACACCTAATTGCCATATACCTTTTAATCAGAGCACTGGCCCCGGGCCTGGTTATCACAGCCCAGGGCGCAGTCAGAGTCAGTTACCACCAGTATCAGTCAAGGAAATGGGGGTGATCGGGGCAAAAAGGATGACTTTCTCACAGTAGTACTACTGTAACACTACTTTTCGTACCACAAAATGCAGTTTGTGAATTGGGCCCATGGTGTTGTGAATAAATGTGCAATTGTCCTTTGTTTTTGTTTTTTATATATTCCCTTTTTGAGGAATTTAACATTAGTACATTCAATACCAGTGGCATGAGTACGGGCAAGGATTTCGGAGTGCTGCATGGATTTCCAACGCCTCCACCTTTTGTCGAGGTTGTGACAAATCTGAGGGTTTCAGGTCCTGCTTTCCCCATCTGTAGCAGTCCATGTAATACTTGAAGAAAGACAACTTTCTGGAATGAAACCTCTGCCTTGTTTGGGCCAGACATTTAAAAATGTTAAAATAGCATCACTTTATCTGTTTGAGATTCATTCAATATACCATTTGTACAATTTATAACCTGAAGGTATAGTCACATGGTCATGTTTCTAGCAATGCTGTATATGCTGCTGTAAAAGAATGTCCAACTAAGGTCCAGGAGGGTCAGATTCGTGCCAGAATTTGGGATATCCACATAAGACACGCTTACATACAATTCATCTAAATGTGACTAATTTCCATAGTCAGTGGTTATACTAAAATGTTGGCAAGGATTGATCCTCCTGATATTGAATACATTTCTTAATATCACAAAACATAAGCATTGCTGCTCATTCTATTATGCACTAGCCAGATACAATATCCATTAAACACAAGAAGCCACAGTTTGTAAGACATTTATTTTATGTACATCTTGGGGCGTATTTACAGGATTAACCTCCAACGTAGGTGTTCAGAGTTTAAAAACAAGTCTAGTTCCACGAAGTGAAAATTAATAGTAAATATAAACATTCCTGATAGAGCTATTGAGATATCCTTGTAATAAATGCACCCTGCAGAGATTTGACATGTGTGACAGAGAAAACCAGTTCAATTACATCCTTAAGCATAATTCGAAGCAGCTCAAGACTAATTGGAATGGTTCATGTGCATTTAAATGGAAATTATTTCATGGACTAACAAAAGCGAGTTAGATGAGTCAAACAAATTAATAATAATAATAAATAAATAAATAAATCATCATTATATGTTTTTATTTAGAACTTACTTCCTCTTTTTTTTTTGCTGTGAATGACAGATGACAATTTTTCCCAAATGTGATTTGTTGTTTGTCAGTCCCACCGGATGAAAGGTGACTTGATCCGGGCAGAATTAAGATTTGTTACCTGAAGAACACACATAATTGTAAATGGCAACAGTGCCATAGCAAGGATGCCATGGCCCCTGGTGCAAGCAAGGAAAGTGGCCCCTTTGACTGGTGTTAGAGTAGTAAAATATTGCAACTATCAGGGTTTGATGGGTTCCTCCTGGCTCTAGGCCCCGGTGCCAATGCACCTGCTTCACCAATGATAGTCCTACGCCCTGAGTGAGGATTGTTGAACTTATTGAGACATCTTTCCGGCATATTATAATTTATGTAATTTGTGAACAGTGTGCAAAATGAGAGTTCCACTTAATGTTCTTGAGCAGATATGAGATGAGAGTATCATAGTAAATGAGCGAGAGAGGTTATGGTAAAATGTGCGCAGGAACATGTAGGAGATCGCATTCGAAAGGTCTGGTGTGACCGAGCTTCAGGTCTCAGCTGGGTACCCCAGCTACCGAAAGGGACCGAAAGTGACCAAACCTATGCATTTCCGAGGGAAACCTCATGGGTCCACCTGCAATCTGCAGCAACTCTGCATCTCCAGAGTAACCTGTGACCCTGGTATCAGTAACTTCCTGGGAGTCAGAGCTACCAGGGATACTCAGGCAACATTGTACCATGGTGCAAGGGCGCCTGCGTTGCATGCAGAATTGTTTTTGTGCGGGAAGGGACACATTCCTGCACAAAACAATCCTGAGAAGCATTTTCCTCTTTCTATGTGTGCTGAAGAATGCAGCACATGTAGGAAGAGGACGTAACGAGGAGAAATAACGATATTTCTCCTTGTTATGTCTCTCCTGGGAAGGTGTATCTTTTTGGTGCATTCCCAGGTTTACCAGTTCTAGTAAATCTGGGAATGCATCAGAAACCATGGGAGTTGCATGGGAACACCAAGCAATGTGCATGGAACATTTTCCCAGAGCAGAGTAAGGTAATGCAGAGGTTTTCCCTGTGTTGCCTTACTCCAAATTTATAGAGCCACTCAGGGCCGCAAAACGTGGCCTAGTGTGGCTTCATAAATCTGACTTAAGGTTTCTTTCACTCATGCATCACGTTGCGTGGTGCAAGAGCGATGCAAACCAGCTCGTAAATAGTCCCCGTACTGTTTATTCTGGGACCTCCTCCACTCCATCATGCCTTGCACATCTTGCCAGAAGCAGTGCCTTTGGAATTATTTCTTGAACTGTACAGGTTATGATATTAAGTGGGAGTGAAATTCAGATGTTTGTATCAGATCTTTATTTAGAGGTTAATGTTTTCTGAATTATGGGAAATCTAAGCTCAGGTGGACCTTAATGGCGAGATCACGAGATCCCCTGGTATCGAGAGTTTTTAGATCTAGACCTTAGCATGTTGCGAGGATGGATTTCCAGGACCTGCATACTGTTTTGAAGATCCAAAACTCTTCAGAAAGGATACATCAGAGAAGCACATAACTCAACAGGTCAGTGAAAGAGGAGCCTTGGGTATTTAATTATCCCTTTCAGAAGATAGATCTCTTTCAGGGTGCCTTTCTCTTGCACAGCATTGATAGCTGCACTTACAGCCTGGTGCCAGGGGCAGTGCTGGCATCAATTTAAGTGGCAGACATAAACCAGACCTCAAGACCTAGAAAAAACAGCCAGAAATGTATGCGTCCATCCAGAAATATATTTTTTACACAGCGGGAAAATGACTCTTTCCATCTGTTTGAGAAGGGGCAAATTGTGGTTCTCTGGGCAAATGTGACTTCACCCTCCATGTGAAAGCAATATAATGGTGTCTGCCACTGTGATCCCTTGCATATTGACACAGATAAATGGAAATTGTCAGAAGCCTCCTCTTTAGATATTGATACCGCCTGCCAGAGCATGAAAGCAGTTCCTGTTTAATCTAAATAAGTGCCCTCTTGATGTCTTCATATTGGCATACTTTTTCCTCTAAGGTGGCTAAGTGAGTTATTAAACATTCACTGCTGACAGTAGCAAGATGCTAAGTGACTTAGATTGTCTCCAGTGGCATTGGCAAGCTGGCTGTTTGAGTAAAGCGCTCCTTCTGTTATCATCAATATGGCTTGGCTGGTTTAACTCTTGACATTGACAGTAACAAGATGGCTCAGTGACTTAAAATCTCTTCGCTAACATCAGTAAGACAGTTGAATTACACGGTCTCCAGCAGTATCAGCAAGGTGACTCAGTCAGTTTAAAGATCTCCACATGCATTGACAAGAAGACTCAGTAAGTTAATTGCTAGCCACTGACATTAACAAGTTGACACAGTGACTTAAACATTTGGCAGCGACATTGGCAAGATGATTCATTGAGTTAAATACTTTCCACTAACTTGAGCAAGATGGATCTGTGAATTAAATGTATGCTGCAGATATTAGCAAGGTAGCTCTAAATGCTCACCACTACCAGTAGTGAAACTCTTGAGACTGATATAAGGGATAAAGTAACCCCTGCTATACATTATAAGGATATTACAAGTCACCGAGAGGTTCCATAACCATATGGAGGAATGAGGCTGAAAGCTGAGTTCTTTTATAAGGTTATGGAACTCTGAGGGGATACTTTATCTCATTTAATACATGGTCACATCATCACTTTTCCCACAAACCACTTAAAACCTTGGTGCGTAGCTCTTTCATATGAAAGAGCCAGCACGTTTGCAAGCACAAATAAAAATAAACCCTTTAGTGCAAAATTAAACACATCAAAAACCTGTTGGATATGTGTTGCAAACAGATATTACAAATAGTTTAATACGTCAGGTTTATAATTTTTTTTTTTTTTAAACTGCAGTAGCATGGAATGTTTAGAAACATTCTGAAAGATTCTATCCTTTGTCTATCTAAGGAATGCAAAAAATAAACATATTCTCCCTGCTTGTCATTGTAAGCTATTAAAATAGAGCCAAAGAAAGAAAAGCAATGCAAAATTTTCGTTGTACTTATAATAGTCGAGTTCTGACGTCTTTTCTTTATAATCGGCGACTGGGCGCGTCACAAGTCACTGATTATAAAGAAATTAGAGCTTGCCGTGTATACATGGATTACAGAATCCCATGTATTATATTGCAATCAAATGTAGGGCATAAGTACAAATGCTAGCAAGGCTGGCTCTGCCTTTCATCCGTCGAGGTTGGTTAATTTTCAATAGATTGGGTTAATTTAAAACCAGTTTTTTACAGCACCTCAATGCTCAATACGAAGCACCAATACAAATAAGAATAATTATTATTATATATGGCTGGAAGAAAAAATAGATTAATGAAGACAGTTGACCTGGGATCTGCTTGGCAGTAGTGGATTTCAAGCTGTCTAAACCAGTGGCATGCACTCGATGCTGAGGACTGAGGTGCAGTTGTGTTGTTTATTTATTTGGGGTGTTTTTTGAAGGTCTTACGAAGTAGCCTTTTCGGACATTCCAGAGCAGTATCCCACCATCACTGTGAACGATGCACAGTGATATTACAGTTGCTCTATATCAGTACTATTCCTGTGCCCACGAAAAACATTCATGTTCCAAGGGTCCAGCGTCAATATCTCTTTAAGAGGTGGAATTTGTTGGGCTCCCTCTAAAGGTCACACAGGACTTTTTCAATGCAAGGAGAGAGAAGGACAACGGTGGCCAAACACAGAATCGCACTACTTTCTAAGAAGCATAATCATGCGCACACTGATAGAAGTGAATAACAGACGAGGGTCCCTTCTGACAAAGATCCCTGCGTTCCACTGTCTCAGAAGTAAAGGGAGTTAAGTTTTACGTGGGAGGGCATATGTCATTGCCACACAATAAAATATGTACTCATTGTCCATTGTGCCTCTGGTGGCTCTATGTGCTCTGGAGGAGTGGGGACTGAGGAAAGCTCTATCGCTCCCTCTAAGCTCCACCACACAATATCTGAAAAGCCCTAATAAAGGTGAAACCAGTCCTGGGTTGCTTGTGTTCCGGTTCAGGGAGGACCTACCCTGACAGTTCGGACTGGACTGTTCCTGGTGGATCAGGGTCAAGACTAATTTGCAAATGGCTGGGTCCATTAGTTGGTATGGTGTGCATGGACTAAGATGTGGCCCTACGTATTTACCAGTGGCTGAGATTATTTCAAAAATTCCATCCATCACTTTTTTGTAGACTTCAGTGAAACCTGACCAAGATCACACATGGTGAGTGTATTGACAAATAAAGGAGTGGAAGTTGACACCAGAGTACAAGATTTTACATTCATGAAAATAAAATGAGAACCATGTTCATCTCAAAAGAAGAAGCAGGTTACTTGTGACTCAGTTAGTTCTATAGTGTTCTTAAACTATCTCGCTCGTTCTCCATCGATTGAACATACGGTGGGACTCCGCAGAAGCTGTTTTGCTACTCAGTATCAAACTTTCAATGTGGAAGGAGGTAGGTGTATTTCTTGCACTGTGCCATCACAATTACCTCGTTTGTTTTAGCCATTTACCCCCAAGGTGATAAGGAAGGAATAATTTGGAATTAAACACATCCTCTTTTGTAGGCACGGAATTGTGTGCATTTCTCTCCATAAACGCCAGCTGGGACCCACGGTCTAAAATACAAGCTTCTGTTCTGAACAAAAACCTAATGGATTTTTAGAAGCCAAAATAGCCATATAAGTTGCGCCATGTGACTTGGTTGTGGGTATAGAATGTTCAAATCAGGGACGTTTCACGAATGAACAAGGGACCTTGACTTTGTGACATATCAATATACCATCATCTTGGACAATATTACTGAATTTAAGCAAAGGAGCATTGCCTCATATCCCAGCACTCGGTTCGCTCAGTGTTTTCATGCACTGAATTTACCATAATGCATCTGAGCGAACTGAGTACTGAGATGTGAGGCAGTGTGCTCCCTCCCTCCTTTGCTTGATAAGGCTCCATTGAGCTGATGAGCTGACAACCTCTGGCTCCTGCACCTGCGCTCAGTGAGAGCTATAGATACCTGACAAGATGATGAGCAGCATATCCAGCACCTCTAACACGATGTGTTACTCTCTGCAGAAGATGGACAACAATCCTGAAACAGTGTGTAGAGTTACTGGCACTGGCTGCACCAACAAGGGTGAAAACTAAAGACTTTTACTGAAATAACTGTTTCCATGCACTGCATTGACATAAATGCATCTGAGCGAACTGAATGCTGGGATGTGAGGCTGTGTGCTGCCTTCCTTCTTTGCATGATATCGTTCCCTAACTGAGAAGATACTGCGAGTAGCATCTTCAGCACCTCTAACACAACTTGTTACTCTCTACTGAAGAAGGACAACAATCCTGAAACAGGTGTAAAGAGATACACAGCACCGGCTGCATCAACAATGGAGAGCATGAAAGACTTTCACTGTGCGCTCCCTTCCTTTTTTCAATATTACTGAATTTGCCTGCCACTCAACATCCATGCCGGCTTTTTATGGCAGTCAGTGGCGTACGCAAAATAATGGGGCCTAACTGCAGAATGTGACGAGAGCACCCTATGTATCCCAAATGTCACAGATATTCATTGGTCTTGGACTTAATGGGGGTGCTATAAAGGGTTACCCCCCTCCTCACCCTGCACTGCAAGGGCTGCAGGCACCTGTGATACGCCCCTGGTGGCAGCGAGAATACTTTTCATTACAAAAACTGCTATTCCAAGTAGACCTTGCGCACCACTTCCTCCTCACCCTTGTCATGAATGGATCGAGGAACCGTACACCCATGGGTGCGCGGTGCATCATGATCACACTGACTCCAGAGTGAACACTGCTCAGCAATGCACAAGGACCATTTTTCAGTGCAAGTCTGTTTTTTGAGTGAACATTCCTCAGTGGCATAGCTGGACCGTTTAGCATTGAACCCCTGCTTTCTCAGCTAGTACTGCTCTCAGCAGGTTACCTGGGTCACTAAGCAGTGCATTTCTGTTTCCAGAAAGAACACTGCTCAGCAGCATACCAGGACGGGGCAGAGCTTAAATTGAGCCGGTGGTTTCCGGTGCTTGACACCGGCACTTAATTGCCGGAACCTGCACTCTTATGACAACTGCCACATGGTGGCACTGTTTGTGCAATTTAAAGATGAGCAGAAAAACTGTTGTTTGTTAATTCAAAATACATTAAAAACAATACCTGCCATCTAAGCATTCTTAAAGCTTTGGCGGCCTCGAACAGTCTAAATTGTTACAGCTTAGCAGTGTGATGGTTAGAAGTTGTGTAAGTACAGTGGCAATGTGTGGTGCAAACTGCGGTGGCCTCCTGACGAGGGCCCCAGCACTTATTTTTTTTACAAATTAAGCACTGAATATTTCTGTACGTTTACAGCTCTTTGCTGGCACGTTGCCTGCATTTTGAGAGAAAGATAGCTTGCACTGGGCTCTCCAGCACATTTTTCTCATCCTTGCACGTCTTTAGAATGGATTTTGTGATAGGTCGGAGGCACCAATTATATGTAACGCCAAGGGTTGCCAAAGATATTTAAAAGAAATATGCCCATGTCATAGCTCAGGGCACTAATGAGTGTAAAGGAGAGACACTGTGAGAACTTCCACGTGTGGCAGTTTTGAATCCCAGCAGGGATGGCTCTTTTTTTCTTCTTCTTACCACACATTTCAATGCTTAATTTGAGCCAGTGGTTGCCGGTGGGGGCCACCGGTGCTCATTTTTGGGGACTGGCACTTATCTCTCCTCATTAGACGTTTCTCAAGAGAGAGGGAAAACACACAGAGAGGAAAGAAGGAGGAAGAGAAAGTCAGAACAACCATCACAAAATGTAGAAAGCAAGAATTGTCAAGAATGAGAAAAAGGGACAGGGTGTGTTTTGTAGTGGATGGAAGAGGCATGAGGTGGAGTGAAGACTACCAGCCTTGGTATTTGGCATGCTGATATTTAATAGCGCCACTGCTGTTTAGTGAGCCAAGCTTTGGGCACCGGCACTCATTATTTTACAAATTAAGAACTGCGTATTTTATTCATGTATAGAGCCTCGAGGCTGGCAGTAGAAGTTGCAATTCTCTAAGAGGTTTGGTGGAAGATGTATCCGCATGTAGGTTGTATTCAATTTTCATTAGTGCCTTGCAGGCTGCAGTGCTCTGGATGACGTGCATTCAATTGCAACCTCAGGCTGTCACACTGAAAGTCACACCATGAAACCCATGGACGTGTAAGTGCTCCATAGTGTTCAACATGACAGAAAGTCAACAGAGCAGGACTGGCCATAGCGGGCACCAGGCGTTTCCCTGGTGGGCCGGAGGTTTGGGGGCCGGTTAAGTGGCCGTGGGGGGCAGTCTTGTCACTGGGGACCAGTTTTGCAGGAGTGCTTCAATAATGGCTCCCTATAACAAAAGCTGGAGCGGTGCTTCTTACTAGCATCCCCCGCGCTCCCGGCGGCCGGTTGAGCAGCAATCTGCCAGGACTGGTTGCTGTTCCCAGTCCGGCCTTGTCTGTCGAGGTGCAAAAGTTTTGGTGGCAGGTGATTCCATGGTCAATGCAGCTTCCTTTAACATGCTTTGTTTATCGTTGTGTGAAAATTCTCGAAGTCCAAGAAGCCATAATTCTTCAACTTTATCAAACAAATTACATGTATTCTTTACAGTGGAAGTGCCATAGAAACTATTGTAAGTACCTTAGAAAAGTTACATTCCTTTCCTCCAGACTCCTTTCTGTAGTTTGTTAACTCATTGGTCATTTTAGAGTCACACACAGGATGGAAGGCATCACAGATCCCTTGTTTGCACCATCACTTCAAAAATGATAAAAATCAAGCAAGCTGAAAGTTCTTTGCAAGATGTTCCTGTTTGATCAGCTGTCTATTTGTCTTGGTGTTTTTTTTTGCTTGTCGCTGGAGGCACTGAGGGGAGACAGGGCAGGTCCCTATGGGGGGTAAGGGACACGACACGAGTGAATGGGGCACTGCAAAGGCAATGGGTATTTTTTTGTATTGCTTCGGGATTGTAAAGGGTTCCCTTGGGATACATTTCCTAATGTTCTTGTTTTTCTGTTCTGATAGTATCAGATGATTTATTACTGAATGAGGCCGGGTGTACTGGTTTGCTGTAAGTCACAGATGATATTCTCAATTTTAATTGATTTTCACATTTTCGATTCTGCTGTCTTGGGGGGTGCTAGAGACCTGCATGGGCCTAGATTTCATTCCAAATATGTTTCCTTCAGTACTTGCCCTGCATACATTCTTTTGGTGGTAGTGGCAGAGGTGTATGCCTGTGTTAGTTGGTCATTGTTGCTCAGGCAATTGTTTTCTTTCTCTGATCTCCATGCTCCTTTCTTCCTTAGAATGCTCTTGTCCTTCATTTTGACAAGACCAAGACTGTGTGTATGAGTGCATGTTTGTACAATGGTTCATCAATGTTCTGCTAGTTAGAATGAAGGTGTTGGGGCCCTTTTGAACCGAGATAAGAGAGACTATTGCGGTTTTTCCTATTTATTTTGCCCAAATCTTCTTCTAATATGTTTTGGCCTTTGTAGTAATCTGTCATCATGTTTTTCAGTCACCCTGATGTTCCTCTAGGGGCAGCATAGTCGCCATCAGGACTACAGACATGTTTCCTGATTTTTCCCATAGTTTACCAAAATACACTAAATATTGCGCTGCAAGGTTGAGCCTTGTATTGCGAGCAGGACATTTGTTATTTTCTCAGAATTCCATTCATTTTCCTAGTCTTACAGTTGTCCTCTTGGGCCCCCACAGGTGCTCGTTTGCCCTTAGAAAATAGTGATCATTTTACTGAACATCACATCACAATGCATTAACCATCCACAACCTAGCTACCTCTCCTATCACTCCTTGACTTTATGCATGTCGTTTGACATTGTACAGTGCTCCACTTCCTTTTGGCTAGGTTTTTCTTATAGAAATACCACCTATATACATACATACGTACATACATACATACGAACAAACATACATACATACATATTGATTTTTGTAAACTGCTCTTGTATTTAGGGCCTGAGGAAGTCTATAGGTTTTGAGTATTATTTTTACTGTTAATCAATTCTTGCCATCCTTGCTCTTGCTGTCATGGGAATTATGGACCCTTGTTGGGCCTACAGATGTTATTCTCAGTTTTAATAGATTTTTGCAATCTCCCTTCGGATGTTCTGAGGATGCTAGAGGCCTATAAATGGGCCTATAGTTAAGGGAAAATATGGGATATTTTGTGAAAACCTTGCTGTGCATCTATTTGCTGCTGGTGGCAGGAAGACTCTTCAGCAGTCAGAAATGTTTCTTTCTCCCACATGACTTTATCTCCCCTGTCAAGTGCCAAACTGTCATTTTTGCATGTGTTTGTATGCGTTGTGTGTGTGTTTCCATGTTGTGCGTGTGTGTGTGGATGCATGTTGTGTGTGTGTGCGCACATGCTATTGGAGGTATTAGGGGTGTTACAGCCATTTTTTGGTCCTTAGATATTGTTGCTGATTGTACTTATGCTGTCTCTGGATATTATTTTTTAATTGTAAATGATTTTTACAGTCTCCTTGATTTGCTCCAATCATTCCAAAGATTCCTGACTGGCTCCCAGGTTTGATAAAATGTTCTCCTTTTTTTCAAAATTTACTGCATGTTTCCCTGGTGTGTTGGGGGCACTCTGTTCTGTGTAGGGCACATATGTTATTAATTCAGAATTGCGTGCAATTTTTCAGTCTCTCTGATTGGTCTATTGAGGCCTGTTAGACCTGACAGCCTTAAAGTGGTCTTCCCCCAAATTTTTGCCTGCCTCCCTCCATTTTCTGACCTTGTTTTTGCTAGTTTTAGGACCCGGTGCACTTTACCGTTGCTGACCAGTGCTAAAGTGCTTATGTCCTCTCCCCTAAGCATAGTAATATTGGCTTAACCCCATAAGTAAAGTGCACTGCATGTGCCCAGGGCCTGTAAAAGAAATGCTACTATTGGCCCTGCAGCACTCGTTGTGCCACCCACTTAAGTAGCCCTCTAACCATGGCTCACGCCTGTCATTGCAGAGCCTGTATGTGCAGTTTAACACTGCCACTACGACCTGGCAAGATAAACCTCTTTGCAGGGCGCAACCCCCCCCCTTTTTTTGCACATAAGTCACCCCTAAGGTAGACCCTGTATGACCCACAAGGCAGGGTGCAATGTATGTAAAAGCCAGAACATGCACTTTCAAATTTTAAATGTCTTAGTAGTGAAAAACTCCCAGTTTCATTTTTCACTACTGCAAGGCCTATCTCTCCCACAGGACAACATTGGGATTACCTTATTACATATTTTAAGTGTAATTGCCTATTATGATGAGATAGACTTTTCAAGTTTGGTGTCATTGAACTCACAATTTAAAATCACAACTTATGCTGAAGTTGGATTTTAAGTTACAGTTTAGATAAAGCCACTTTTAGAAAGTTGAGCAACTAGAGGGGGTTTGGCCCATAATCAGTAAGGCTAGGCCTATTTAGTTTAAAAAAACAACACACATGCCAATACTGATATCTCTTCACACTCTTACTTCATGGTCACACCACATCTTTGATATGACCAAATATTTTAATTTTTGATATTTGGTATTGTATTTTCATAACATTTTTTCCTTAGATTATCAAAATTGTAATACTCATTGTATTATTTATCTTTGCAGTGTAGTAGGAAAGTATGATGTGGGGACCGTGTCTCAAAGTATAAGGATCTTCAAGTTAGAGACAATTAAATTTGGATACAAGAGGTAAATATGATGAGGATGGTGCGCATGATGAATGGTGCGAGTTATTTAGAAGGTGTGTGTTAATACATTTATTTCTATTTTTTTCAGCTCATTGTCGTTTTTAGTCCTGAGGAGAACCCTGTAAAAAATACATTAGGGTTCGAAACGCGTCGACCGTTCATTTTTCAAACAAGTGTTGTTTGGCAGATTTGTACCAAGGTGGCTCATAAAATGAAATTAATCGAAGTCAACAAGTGTGATAATATGGAATGAGCCAAATTGGAACACTGTTTGATTTTAGCTCATGCTGCAAGAAGTAATTAAGCAGGGCGTTGTACCATCAAGCAAAAGGGTGGGGCTGCTAGTGTAATTTTTGTTTTTGTGTTTCTTTGTTAGTGTCTCACAAAATCACAGAACCAGAGCTATCAATTTCTTTTTATGTGTTTATATAATATATAGGGTTATATTGTCAAAGGTTTTGGTCGCTTTGTAGTAAAGAATGTAATGTATGTTTTAATGTTATTGTGTCTCTATAGTGAACAATGTTGAGAACAAAAAGGTTGCTTCAACCAATGAGTATTACAATTTTGATAATTTAAGAAAAATATGTTATGAAAATACAATACCAAATATCAAAAAGTAAAATATTTGGTCATATTGAAGGTGTGGTGTGATCATGAAGTAAGAGTGTGAAGAGATATCAGTATTGGCATGTGTGTTGTTATTTGTTACTTTTAGAAAGTTGGCTTTAATTACTTTAGCCATTCTGTGCCTGTGCCTGTCTCTTAAGAACTCCTGTGCACTTCAAAGCTTTTTTGAAGTCGCCCCCACTTAAAATGCACAACTGGGTCTAAGTACGGGACCTCTGACACCATGATTTCAGTACATCTCTGGACCTGTGACTACTCTGCCTTGAAGAAGAACTGCTGTGCTTCTGTAAGGACTGCCACTCTGCTGGACTGCTGCTTTGCTGGACTCTGACTTGCTGAGCTGCCCTACTGCTGGCTATTCTCCTGCCTAGGTGGGAGGGGGTGGACCCGCACCCCCTGAACCCAGAGTGACTCCAAGGGCTTGCTGGCTTGCCTCCTGTTATAAGTCTCAGGGATATCAAAGACTTTAACTTCATGCATCTGCATCTGGGCACAAGCTGTGAGTCTGCCCTGCCAAGTGGTGCCACCCCAGTACTGGACCCTTGGAAGTGAGGCCTAAGGTGCTTTAAGATCTAGAACCCAGGCAGCTTCATCGGAACCAGCGCATCTTTGCCTTTGCGTGAGCTAGAACCAGTGCATCCTCGTCGTTGTGTGAGCGGACCTGGCGCATCACTTTCAGAACCAGCACATCACCTTCGGAATCTATGCATCGCCTACTGCAGGAGCAGCAGCCGTACATCGCATTCTGAACCAGCACCTCGCACTCGGAGCCGATGCATTGCCGCAGTTGTGTGGAGAAAATCAACACATCTCATCCACTGCATGGCTCGACAGCAACACATTGCTTCGGCTGCACCTTGCATCTTCATTGACAGCGATACATCCCGGATCAATTTACTTTGGTTCTGTGGGCCCAAGTGTGTCCCTGTATCCTACCCACACTCCATCGCCGTTGACCTAAACTTTTGACTTGCTGGATTTTTGTTTTTTATTTTGCTTTATTTATAAAATTAAGCTCTATTTTTCTAACCTACTGTTGAGTCTTTTTGTATTGTTTTCTTTGTGTTACTGCTTGAAGTGTTGCACAAATACTTTACACATCGCCTCTTAACTAAAGCCTAACTGCTCAGTGCCAAGCTACCAGAGGGTGAGCACAGGATAATTTAGGGTGTGTTGTGACTTACCATGACTAGGCTTGTGGTTCCTGCTTGGACAGGGGGCATACCTCTGCCAACCAGAAACCCAATTTCTAACAGGGACCCACAGTCCCTAGCAGCTACCAGATCTTAATGAAAATGTTAATGATTTTTGGTCTAAATTATCAATTGTTGTATTTGAGGGCCGGTAGTATTCTGCAAACCATGGATAAAATGTTCATTTTTAATGATTTTTTGACAGTCTCCCTGATGTTTTTCCTGTGGACAAGAAACCCTAAGTGTGAGAAGTTGGCCTGGTATATGCTGTTCACTAGTTAAAGTGGACACCTTGCACCAGTACAATTCGACTCTTATGGTAGGTAGGTTTAAGACAACCTTTATAGAAAGCTATCCTAGTGGTAGCTGTGGAGAGCAGCCTTCAGGCTAAGTCTTGGAGGAATGTAAAGCAGCTTGTTTTACCACACAATCTCCTGAATCACCAAATGAAAAGACACCACACAGGTATATATATCAAATATATATGTATTTATTACTAAACAACTCTCTACTAATCTCTTGTGAGATTAGAAGTCAGGAACATATGCACAAATCAACGTTTCACAATAAATTGAGCACAAATATGGCTGGGGCCCTAGGGACGTACCAGACCATATACTAAAAAAGAGACTTAAGAACAACGACTTGCAAAGGGACAAGGCCTAGGGCCTTCAGAAGACCTGGGGCCTCACGAAACCACCCAAGGCAGGTAAGTAAAGGACCCACGGGGGACGATTGCAGTGAGTGAACACAGGCGCGGATCGCCGTAGACTTCAATGGGGCAAGTCGCGGTTGGAAATTAAGAGTTTAAGGGCACTTCGGGAGTAGCTACAAGCAAGTCACTTACAGGGTAAGTAGTTCTAGGGCCAACACCCACAGGAGCACTGTAGTGCTGGAGTTATCTCACCCAGGGAAGCCGGGTGCCTAGGTGTCCTTTGGTGTCGGGTCGCGGCGTCGTTTTCAATGGGAGCCAATGAAGACTTGCTGCTTGTGAAGCCAGAAGAAGTGTCCGGTGGAATCCAAGCCTGGATTCGGAAGGAGGAAGACCTGAAAGCAGAGGGGACAGTGTTCAAAGTCACTTGGCAGTGACCCGGGGCAAGGAAGATGAATGCCCACCGTCGTCGACAGATTCAGGTCGTTCATTAGTGTCTTGACTCTTTGGCCACGAGGTCCAGGAGGCATCAAGGACAACCAGGAGCTGGATTCAACGTGTCCCACAAAGTTTTCAGCTGACTGCGGTGTCGGCGATCCGATTGGAGCCAACAAGCCTTGGTAGCAGCAAGTCTTGTGGAAAGAACAAAAAGTCAATGGTGCAGACCAGCAAGGTCTGGGGGACTCACCCAGCAAGGGTAAGTCGGGGCAGGCCTGGAGCAACCAGAGAAACCCTTTGGATTTGTAGAAAAGTCTTCAGGGGACCCACAAGCTGGCTGGCAAGGGATCACAAAGACGCCTCGGGAGGTCTCCTTCAACAGGGGCCCACGGTCACTCGGGATGGGGTAGGCCTCTGACCTTGGGAGGGATCTCTGCAAGAGGCTGGGACCACACATGGTCCAAAGCACAGGTTCATAGAACGTCATGAAAGGGTTGCACTCGAAAATAGTGCACGGTACCCAGGGACTGCGGTTCCTCGTCACTCGTGGGGTCCACTTGCCTCAGCTTCGCTGGGGACTCACGATGGCCTTGGAGAAGTCAGGAAATCCTCTTCCTGGACTGCAGGGACTTCGGGCTCTGGCGGGAGCGGCGTAGTTTTGCGACCATTGTTGCAGTTTTTGCTGCCTGCCAAGCAGGGGAGTCACTCCTTGACTCCAAGGGAGATTCTTCAGTCTTCCAGAGGTAGTGGAACATCGAAGGTCCGGGATTCTTCTTTAGAGCGTCATCCAGGGATATCTAGTTTGCAAGGTCAAGGGTTCCCTATCTTATACTAAAAGGAAGGGAGGGACTAGCTCTATGACCCCACCTATGGGAGGGTCAGGGGAGTAGGTGGCTACACCCACTTCCCTTTGTCCAGTTTCGCACCAGAGCAGGGGCAGGTAGCCCCTGAGCCGGTTTGAACTGGTGTATGCACAGAGGAGCCTTCTGCTCCCCCAGTGCAGGACTTCAAAGCACTCTAGGAGTGCACCCACCCAGCCCCAATACACTAAACCCTGTCTGGGAGGTGGTCACACCTCCCTGTGACAGGATACCTATTGTTGGGTGTTAGAAATGGGATCTCTAGTTGGCAAGGGCTTGCACCTTTGTCCAAGTAGGGACCCTTCTTCCTAGTCAGGGTAAGGGTTGTTACACTCGTGAAGTAACCCCCGCTCACCCTCGTGGTAGCTTGGCACGAGCAGTCAGGCTTAATTCAGAGGCAGTGTGTAAAGCATTTGCACATAACCAACAGTAATACAGTGTAAGCACTACAAACGGACACCACACCAGTTTAGAAAAATAACCAATATTTTATATACTCAAGACAAGACCAATTACGACAAAAATCCACAATACTATACTTTACGAATGAATACTTGATACGTTAACTTCTTCTTTGCAGGAATAGCACAAAAGCAAAGTTCGTACGAGTCGGTAGCTCCGTCCGAGCCTACCGTGATGCTGAAAACCACAGAGTCTAACAGTTCCAGCCGACCGCGTCGATACGGGCCAGCAGAGTCGTGAACAGACTCGGTCACAGTACCTTTCTCGTTGTGGCTGGTACGGTGTGTACGAGCCGGTCGGCGTTCGTCGCGGTTGCGGTGCAAGACGGAGCGATGCAAGGTGCGGTGTCCCTCGATGCGGTGCAGGCAGCGGCTCGATGAGCGTCGTGCAGACGGAGTCGGTGAGTCCAAGGCGTGCGATGCAGGGCGAGACGATGCTCGATGCGGTGCTGACAGGTTGCGATGCAGGCGACCAAGCCGGAGTGCGGGAGCTGGCGTCGGACAGCGGTGCGAGTCGGAGCGGTGCGTCGCAGACGTGCGAGCGGTGCCCCAAATGCGGTGCGGTCTCGACTCTTGAGCCAGTTGCAGCGACAGCGTCGGTCTGGTCCGGCTGGCCCAGTGAAGCGATGCGATGCGAACTGCGGTGCCCACAGGTCACGGTGCAAGCAGCGGCTCGATGTTGGCGGCGTCGGACGTCGCCCACGGTGAGACCAGGGTTGCGATGCGAAGCGGGGCGATGCGGTCTGCGGTGCAAACAGGTCACCGGCCAGGGATGGATTCGGTTGACGGAGTCGGTTGCAGTTCCCTTCCTCTGTGGCAACTGAAACAGCGTTCCAGAAGCGGTACCCAGAGGCTTGTGAAGTCTTTGTAGTCCCTGAGACTTCTTAACAGGAGGCCAGCTCGGTTCCAGGCCCTTGGAGATACTCAGCACAAGTTTGTAGAAAGTTCAGTCCAGTCCTTTCACTGCCCAAGGCAGAAGCAGCAACTGCAGGCCAACCCAACAAAGCAACAACACAGCAACGGGGCAGTACTCCTCCTGGCAGCTCTTCCAGCTCTTCGTCTTGGCAGGTTCCTTGATTCCAGCGAGATCTAAATTCATGGGGTCAGGGCCCCAATATTTATATCCCAAATTCCTTTGTTCTCTGAAGGCAGAGAGGCCTTTGCCTAGTCCAAACCAGTTCTGGAGCACTTTGTTGACAAGTCTCCGTCCCTTCTTTCAGTGAGTAGGCCAGGGACATCAGACGCACCACAGGAGGTGGAGCCAGCATTGTGGAGGGAAGGCACTGTCCTATTCAGGGCCCAGGTGCGACCCCTCCCACCCATCTACATGTAGATCTTGCTATTCAGCCCTGTGCTGACTCACCCTGTCTCCTGGCATCCCCCAGCCCCTGTCACTCACATTCCAGACAAGGAATACACAACCTCGCAGAGGCAGGCTTGGATGGTTAGACAAGAAAATACCCACTTTCTAAAAGTGGTATTTTCAAACACAGAATGTTAAAACCAACTTCACTAAAAGATGCATTTTATCATTCTGAGTCCAGGCATACTAAACTCGAATTTCTACCATGTTCCCGGGGTCAGTTAGGATTATAAACTGTAATAATCAAAACTGCCCGTTCTGGCCTAGGGGGAACAGGTAGCCTTGCAATAGTGAAAAACGAACTAGGCTGTAATTCACTATCAGGACATGCCGCACACACCCGGGCATGTCCTACCTTTCGCATACAACGCACCCTGCCCACAGGGGTACCTTGGGCCTACCTTAGGGGTGACTAACATGTAGCAAAGGGAAGGTTTAGGGACTTGCAAGTGTGTGCACTTGCCAAGTCGACATGGCAGCCCCAGGCTGCGCACAGGCTCTGCGTTGGCAGGCCCGAGTTACATTTTACGGGCTGTTTGCGTGGGTGGCACAATCCAGTGCTGCAGCCCACCAACAGCATTTGGTCTATAGGCCCTGGCACTTGCAGTGCACTTTACAAGGGACTGACAGATAAACCAAATAGGCCAATCATGGAAACACCAATCCATAACACATTTTATACAGGAGCACTTGCACTTTCCCACTGGACCGCAGTGAGGAAAGTGCGCAGAATCATTACACCAGCAAAAACAGAGTCAAAACCGGGAGGTCAGAAAGCAAAAAGTCAGGGAAACACGCCAAAAGATGCCAAGTCTAACACATGTCCCCTCCAGCTGAAAGTAGGGAGAACTACCCAACCCCATTGGAGTTCTCTTCACTAAGGCGGAAGAACCTGGACAGACCATCTGCGTTGGCGTGTTCTGTACCAGGACGGTGTTCCACCGTAAAGTCCATTCCCTGTAGGGAGATGGACCACCTCAGCAGTTTTGGATTCTCACCCCTCATTTGCATCAACCATCTGAGGGGCCTGTGGTCTGTCTGAACCCGGAAGTGAGTCCCAAACAGGTATGGTCTCAACTTCTTCAGTGCCCAGACCACAGCAAAAGCTTCCCTTTCTATGGCACTCCACCTCTGTTCCCTGGGAAGTAGTCTCCTGCTAAGGAAGACTACAGGCTGATCCAGGCCCTCTTCGTTCAGTTGTGAGAGCACCGCTCCCACACCATGCTCTGAAGCGTCAGTCTGCACGACAAATTCTTTGGAGAAGTCAGGTGCCTTGAGCACGGGCGCCGTGCACATGGCTGCCTTCAGGGCATCAAAAGCTTTCTGGCAGGACTCAGTCCAGATCACTTTCCTGGGCTGCCTCTTAGAGGTCAGCTCTGTTAAGGGGCAACGATGGTGCCATAGCCCTTAACAAATCTCCTATAGTAACCGGTGAGACCTAAGAAGGCTCTCACCTCTGTCTGGGTCTTGGGGGCTCCCAAGCCAGAATGGTGTCAATCTTGGGTTGTAGGGGCGCCACCTGGCCGCTTCCTACCTGGTGCCCCAAGTACACCACAGAACCCTGCCCGATCTGGCACTTACTGGCCTTGATCGTGAGGCCTGCACCTTGCAGAGCCCTCAACACTTTCTCAAGGTGCTGTAAATGTTCTTCCCAGCTGGAACTGAACACAGCAATGTCATCCAGGTAGGCGGCACTGAAATCCTCCAGCCCAGCCAACACCTGATTGACCAACCTCTGAAAGGTGGCAGGGGCATTCTTCAACCCAAAGGGCATCACCCGGAATTGGTAATGACCTTCTGGGGTTGAGAATGCTGATCTCTCCTTGGCCCCATCGGTTAAGGCAATCTGCCAGTACCCAGACGTCAAATCAAACGTGCTGAGGAACCGGGCAGCTCCCAACCGATCAATGAGCTCATCAGCTCTGGGGATGGGGTGCGCGTCAGTCCTGGTGACGGCATTGAGCCCACGGTAGTCCACACAAAACCGGAGTTCTGGAGTGGCACCGGGCGCCGCAGCCTTTGGGACCAAGACCACTGGGCTGGCCCAAGGACTGTGGGAGGGCTCAATCACCCCTAACGCCAACATCTTAGAGACCTCCTCCTTGATGCTGGCTCTGACCCGGTCAGTCAACCTGTAAATCTTGTGCTTCACAGGATGGCTGTCACCAGTGTCCACGTCATGGGTACACCAGTGAGTAACACCGGGGTCAGAGAGAACAGTGGGGCGAACTGTCCCAACAACTGGCGACAGTCCCCTGCTGCTCCTGAGTCAGAGTAGGGGAGAGGATCACACCCTCTACTGACCCATCATGCTCCTTGGTAGACAGGAGGTCAGGGAGAGGCTCACTCTCCTCTTCCACCCCATCATCTGTCGCCAAGAGCATACTCACTTCGGACCTCTCGAAGTGGGGCTTGAGGCGGTTCACGTGAAGGACCCTCAAAGGGTTCCTTGGAGCCTGCAAATCCACCAGGTAGGTGACGTCACTTTTGCGCTCCTTTACCTCATATGGCCCAGTCCACTTGTCCTGCAAGGCACAAGGTGCCACTGGGGCCATGACCCACACTTTCTGCCCAGGTTGAAATTCGACCAGAGTGGCATTCTGGTCATACCATCTCTTCATTTCTTCCTGGCTTGCTTCTAGGTTCGCCTGAGCGAGTTTCCTGAAGCGGGCAGTTTGGTTTCTAAAGGCCAGCATGTAGCTAAATACATCCTGGGAGTTTTCCTGGGAGCTGCCTCCCAGCCTTCCTTTACCAAACTCAGAGGTCCTCTGACAGGGTGGCCATACAGGAGCTCAAAGGGGCTGTACCCAAGAGACTTCTGAGGCACCTCCCTGTATGCAAAGAGTAGGCATGGCAAGAGGACGTCCCACTTACGCCTCATGGGTTCTGTTAGACCCTTGATCATGCCTTTCAAGGTCTGGTTGAATCTCTCCACCAGACCGTTTCCTTGTGGGTGGTAAGGAGTGGTGAACTTGTAGGTTACACCACACTCCTTCCACAGGGATGTCATATACTTCGATATGAAATTGGTCCCCTATCAGAAACCACCTCTCTGGGGAATCCCACACGGGAAAAGATCCCCATTAACGCCCGGCCCACCACTGGCGCCGTCGTTGTCCTGAGAGGGATTGCCTCCGGGTACCGGGTGGCATGGTCCACCAAGACCAGGATGTACCTGTTGCCCATGGCTGTCTTGGGATCCAGTGGCCCCACAATATCCATCCCTACCCTTTCAAAGGGTGTTCCAACAACAGGAAAAGGTTGGAGAGGAGCTTTGACCTTCCTCCCACTCTTACCACTTGCCTGGCAAGTTTGGCAAGACCTACAGTGTGCATCTGACTGCCTTCGCATTTGGGGCCAAAAGAAGTGGGTGACAAGCCTGTCAAAGGTCTTGTCCTGCCCCAAATGTCCTGCCAAAGGCACGTCATGAGCCAGACCCAGTAGGAAGGTCCTGAAGCGCTGGGGTACCACCAGCACACGGGCTGACCCAGGCTCAGCAACCTTAGGCTCACTGTATAGGAGACCACTCTCCCAGTAGATCAGATGTGACCCGGACTGATTACCAGCTGCCTGGTCTGCAGCCTGCCGCCGCAGACCCTCCAGAGTAGGGCACTCGTTCTGCTCCCTGCAGAACTCCTCCCTGGTGGGACCCCCTTCTTGCTGCCAATGGGTCAGCTCAGAGATGTCTCCCAGTTCGGCTACCTGCTCCCCTGTAGGCACCGGGCGTCCCCTCGAGGTCCGCCTCCTCCCGGTCCGTGGGAACTTCGCGGGCCGGTTTCCCGCGCCCCTGCCCTTTCTCTTGGCAGGGACTTGGGCCACTGTTTCAGGCTCCAAGTCCTCTTGATCACCCTTTCTGGCTGCCATTGACCGAGTAGACACGCATGCCCACTCTGGCAACCCAAGCATCTCCAAGTGAGACCTGAGCTCAACCTCCTTCCATGAGGACTGCTCCAGGTCGTTTCCTAGCAGACAATCTACAGGCATGGTAGGGCTCACAACCACCCTCAAGGGACCTGAGACCCCCATTCAAAGGGAACCTGCGCCACCATACACTGGCGCTCAGAGTTGTCGACAGCAACTACTTGGTGGAATGCTCCTGGGACTACTTGCTTCTCAGACACCAGGTGACACCGGACTGAGGTCACACTGGCTCCAGTGTCTCTGAGAGCCTCTACCCTGTTCCCATTGATGGTCACCCAGGTGCTATATTTCTTTGTGTTAGGGGCACCTGGTTTCCTGGGACCATCTCACTGTCCCCGAGTGAGACAAGGGTCATTTCTGCGGGATCCCCACCCTCCTGTGGGCACCCCTCCTCCCCAAGCGCTACACTAGCCAACACTTTGGACTGTCCACCGGTGGGTGGCTGTGTCCCCTTCGGGCACTTGGGGTCCCCTTAAAGTGACCTACCTGGTCACATGCATAACACTTGCGGGGCCGGTCTCAACAGGCTTCCCTGTAGAGACCCCTTTCTTCTTATCACCGGGGGCTGGGAACCTTTACCCTGGGTACTAGTTTGGGGCCCTTTAGAGAACTCCTGTGCTTTACCCTTGTCCCCCACCTTTCTGCTGGGGACCCTGCCCACCTTTGGCTGAGTCTCCCCCAAACGCTTTCTTGTGGACCCTGGTACTCACCCAGCGGTCCGCTTCCATAGCAAGCTTCCTGGGGTCAGTTAGCTTACTATCAACTAGGTGCTGGCGCAGATCTGCAAAACATAGACTAGACAAGTGCTCCCATGCAATCAAGTTGTAGAGCCCCTGAAAATCTGTTACGCTACTGCCCTTCACCCAACCATCCAGAGACCTGCAGAACACATCCACACATTCCAACCAAGTGTTGGCATCAGACTTCTTACTGGACCTGAACTGATCCCTGTACTTTTCAGGAGTAAGACCATACTTCGTGAGAAGGGCATCCTTCATGTCAGCATAGGTGAGGTGATACCCCTTACCCAAAGCTATCAGAGCATCCCTTGCTTCTTCCAGGGAAAAGTGGCCACAATCCTGCTCCCCAATTCTCCTCAGGGACCCCATTCATGTGTATGGCTGCCTCATAACCCTGAAACCACCTTTGTATGTCATCCCCTTCTTGAACTCCTTGCCTACGTTCTTGGGAATGTGCACAATCCTGTCTGCCTTTCTGGACGAATTGCTGCCACCATCTGAGCCTGACTTACTCCTAAGTTCTAGCTCCTTCAGTTCTCTCTCATGCTCTAAGAGCATCTTCCTCTCCTCTATGGCCAATCTCTTCTCCTCCCGCTCACTCTCCAGCCTGAGCTTCTGCAGCTCAAACTGCCTTGCCTCCCGCCTGTCCTCCAGCTCCTCTGGGGACAGACTGCTGCTGCCTGACCTGGCGGGTTCCCCCTACCCAAAAGCACATCCACCCTGGAAATAGGCTCCTCCACCTCCTCACTGAGATTACCAGGCTGCCCATTGGCATGTCTGGCTGCTACCCAGGCCCTCAGCGCCTTCTGTAGCTCCTCCTTCCTTGTGAGGCCTTTAATTTGGACTTTCAGGTTTTTACAAATCGCTCGTAGCTCCTTTACGGCGTAGGATTCCAACCTATCCTCCTCAAAGATAACTTCCAGAGATGCAACGGATGATGCAATTGATTCAGGCATGACAAAAGTAGTGAGTTGAAAACTGGCAAGATCAAAAATAGGCCAAAAGAAAAAGAACCAGTATGTGGTACGTAATGGTCTGCGATATGGTAGTAGTGCACACCAATCACTGTAAGTCAAGTGCAAACACAAGTCCTATCCTCACCGCTGACAACCAATGTTAGAAATGGGATCTCTAGTTGGCAAGGGCTTGCACCTTTGTCCAAGTAGGGACCCTTCTTCCTAGTCAGGGTAAGGGTGTTACACTCGTGAAGTAACCCCTGCTCACCCTCGTGGTAGCTTGGCACGAGCAGTCAGGCTTAATTCAGAGGCAGTGTGTAAAGCATTTGCACATAACCAACAGTAATACAGTGTAAGCACTACAAACGGACACCACACCAGTTTAGAAAAATAACCAATATTTTATATACTCAAGACAAGACCAATTACGACAAAAATCCACAATACTATACTTTAAAAATGAATGCTTGATACGGTAACTTCTTCTTTGCAGGAATAGCACAAAAGCAAAGTTCGTACGAGTCGGTAGCTCCGTCCGAGCCTACCGCGATGCTGAAAACCACAGAGTCTAACAGTTCCAGCCGGCCGCGTCGATACGGGCCAGCAGAGTCGTGAACAGAC
This sequence comes from Calotriton arnoldi, assembly GCA_963921515.1. Taxonomy (NCBI): domain Eukaryota; kingdom Metazoa; phylum Chordata; class Amphibia; order Caudata; family Salamandridae; genus Calotriton; species Calotriton arnoldi. The sequence goes on from CAWUFW010011467.1 coordinate 606,210, forward strand.
TCGGTCACAGTACCTTTCTCGTTGTGGCTGGTACGGAGTGTACGAGCCGGTCGGCGTTCGTCGCGGTTGCGGTGCAAGACGGAGCGGTGCAAGGTGCGGTGTCCCTCGATGCGGTGCAGGCAGCGGCTCGATGAGCGTCGTGCAGACGGAGTCGGTGAGTCCAAGGCGTGCGATGCAGGGTGAGACGATGCTCGATGCGGTGCTGACAGGTTGCGATGCAGGCGACCTAGCCGGAGTGCGGGAGCTGGCGTCGGACAGCGGTGCGAGTCGGAGCGGTGCGTCGCAGACGTGCGAGCGGTGCCCCAAATGCGGTGCGGTCACGACTCTTGAGCCAGTTGCAGCGACAGCGTCGGTCTGGTCCGGCTGGCACAGTGAAGCGATGCGATGCGAACTGCGGTGCCCACAGGTCACGGTGCAAGCAGCGGCTCGATGCTGGCGGCGTCGGACGTCGCCCACGGTGAGACCAGGGTTGCGATGCGAAGCGGGGCGATGCGGTCTGCGGTGCAAACAGGTCACCGGTCAGGGATGGATTCGGTTGACGGAGTCGGTTGCAGTTCCCTTCCTCTGTGGCAACTGAAACAGCGTTCCAGAAGCGGTACCCAGAGGCTTGTGAAGTCTTTGTAGTCCCTGAGACTTCTTAACAGGAGGCCAGCTCGGTTCCAGGCCCTTGGAGATACTCAGCACAAGTTTGTAGAAAGTTCAGTCCAGTCCTTTCACTGCCCAAGGCAGAAGCAGCAGCTGCAGGCCAACCCAACAAAGCAACAACACAGCAAAGGGGCAGTACTCCTCCTGGCAGCTCTTCCAGCTCTTCGTCTTGGCAGGTTCCTTGATTCCAGCGAGATCTAAATTCATGGGGTCAGGGCCCCAATATTTATATCCCAAATTCCTTTGTTCTCTGAAGGCAGAGAGGCCTTTGCCTAGTCCAAACCAGTTCTGGAGCACTTTGTTGACAAGTCTCCGTCCCTTCTTTCAGTGAGTAGGCCAGGGACATCAGACGCACCACAGGAGGTGGAGCCAGCATTGTGGAGGGAAGGCACTGTCCTATTCAGGGCCCAGGTGCGACCCCTCCCACCCATCTACATGTAGATCTTGCTATTCAGCCCTGTGCTGACTCACCCTGTCTCCTGGCATCCCCCAGCCCCTGTCACTCACATTCCAGACAAGGAATACACAACCTCGCAGAGGCAGGCTTGGATGGTTAGACAAGAAAATACCCACTTTCTAAAAGTGGTATTTTCAAACACAGAATGTTAAAACCAACTTCACTAAAAGATGCATTTTATCATTCTGAGTCCAGGCATACTAAACTCGAATTTCTACCATGTTCCCGGGGTCAGTTAGGATTATAAACTGTAATAATCAAAACTGCCCGTTCTGGCCTAGGGGAACAGGTAGCCTTGCAATAGTGAAAAACGAACTAGGCTGTAATTCACTATCAGGACATGCCGCACACACCAGGGCATGTCCTACCTTTCGCATACAACGCACCCTGCCCACAGGGGTACCTTGGGCCTACCTTAGGGGTGACTAACATGTAGCAAAGGGAAGGTTTAGGGACTTGCAAGTGTGTGCACTTGCCAAGTCGACATGGCAGCCCCAGGCTGCGCACAGGCTCTGCGTTGGCAGGCCCGAGTTACATTTTACGGGCTGTTTGCGTGGGTGGCACAATCCAGTGCTGCAGCCCACCAACAGCATTTGGTCTATAGGCCCTGGCACTTGCAGTGCACTTTACAAGGGACTGACAGATAAACCAAATAGGCCAATCATGGAAACACCAATCCATAACACATTTTATACAGGAGCACTTGCACTTTCCCACTGGACCGCAGTGAGGAAAGTGCGCAGAATCATTACACCAGCAAAAACAGAGTCAAAACCGGGAGGTCAGAAAGCAAAAAGTCAGGGGAAACACGCCAAAAGATGCCAAGTCTAACAGTCCTCCTATGTTCTTCTGGCACAGGTGTGGCCCATCCTTAAGGGAGCATGTGCCCATCCCCTCATCTTTTTCCAACATCAGAGGAATGTTTGTCAGACTGAGCAATTGTCAGCCTGACAGACAATCTTCAGGTTCTGGTCAGGCAGCCAGGTGCTGTGCCTGCGCTCAATGCCCATGTGCCTGGCTGCCTGAGTCGAAGTTTGATGAACTGAAGATTTGACAGCCCTCTGAGTGTGACTTCTTCAGGCCTGCAAAGTGATTGAAGGCTATCCCTCTCATGACACATGTGCGTCATAGACACTTGGATCTGGGCGCTTCAGTTTTAAGCCCTGAAGTGCCAAGGGCCATTTGTCCATCAGTAACGTACAGTCACAGAGTGGGTTGGGGTCACAAATCTCACTGACCCCATCCCACTCTGTGACAAGTAAAGTAATACCACCTCCTCCCATTGGCAGACCCATAACAATGTGAGCCATTGAGAGGAGTTAGCTGTCCCAATTCTGGAGGTGCCAAAGAGGCTTTCCTCCCTCTAACCAATGTCAACATCGCACACCAGGTAATTGTTTTTTTAATGTTGGGTCTGTGCGTATGTATGAATATAAGTGTATTTGTTTGTGCTTGCTGTGAATTATTGTGTGCTTGTGTATGTGCTTGTGAATGATGGGTGTGAGTAAGTGCAAGTATATGTGTGTGTCCCACCTGCCCCCACTCTGCTCAAATTACTAGCCTCTCATGCACAGGCACTTACTAAACTAAGAGCTGTGCAGTGTGAATACACAACTAAGATTGTGGAAGTCTCTTGATAAGATGAGCTTATCGACCCATGAATTTTGGTGCATTCCAAAATTACAGACTGGTAAACCTGGGAATGCGTCAAAATGCTGCACCTTCCTAGTGAGGCACAATGAGGAGGAATATCTTTATTTCTCTTCATTATTTAATCTTTTCTCATGTTTTACATTTTGCAGAAAACAAATATAGAGAAAACTGGCATTAAGGGTGGTTTTTTAGGAAGGAAGGTATCCCTTCCTGCACAAAACAATGCTGCCTGTAACACAGGCACATTTTCACTATATGGCAAGGGTGTCTGAGTTTGTGCTAGGCAACACACAGTGCACCAGCACTAGGAGCCAGCATGAAAGCAGCATATCTTAGTTAAAATGGCAAATGTTTGCTGTCTCTCTTTCATGCAACACAGCACAGCAACTTTTCTTGGTGCCCTGTGTTGCGAGAAAAATATATAAATCTGCTCCTATATTTTAATTATAGCTGGAACAATATTATAGGGGAGGAAATCCAACCTAGTAGGATTTTGTACTGGAAGTTGTTGCGCCACTGAAAACTTGGAGTAGGCTTGAGCCGCATGTCTGACTCTGGGTCAGCTTAGGGCTGTGAGTCAGCTCTAGGTCCTCTTGGCCTCTGGAGCTAAAAAAGAGCAGAGCTTTAACATGGCTGCTCCGACCCTGCCACTCGGCCTGTAAGCTCATGCACCGAGAAAAAAAAGACAAAAGATTTGATGACAAACCTTTGACTTAAAGCAGACAAGAAAACATCAGATGCTCATCTAGTCTTTGAATTACACAGTGTAAAGCAAGATATGCCAGCTTCCCTGCTTGACAAAGCAATGGGATCATGGATAATTATAATATTTCACCAAGACAACTTTTTCTTTAGTATCAGTTTGAGAGATCCTTCCAAGAATGAGGGGGGGGGGCTACCTTGTTTTTTGTTTAATACCTGCAATGTTGCTCCCTCCGTCTGTAAAAAAATATATCCTACACATCATATATTGTGTACACATGTGAGTGAGCCTTGCAGTACCTCAGCTCAAAATGTGTGCTGTACAAAACAGGATTCATTTTTGTACAGCTCACATCCCGAGGTCACTATTTCAAGGTGCTTTCATGTGTTAACGCCCTCAGTGGCACCTTTAAATTCCTAAGCTCAGAATGTGAGCTGTGCAAATACCAATTATTTTTTGTACAGCGCACCTGATCCTGGGCTCTGATATTTTAAGGCACTCTCATGTCCTTACTATCACATATAAGAGCGTCTTGAAATAGTCAACCTCAGAATGGTGGGGCTGTACAAAAATGAATCCTTTTTTGTACAACACACATCTAAAGCTTGAGTATTTCAAAGAGCTCTCATATCTGCTAATAAGGTAATTAAAGCATAAGATTACTAGTGCACACCATCATGTCAGGAGTAAGTCACTAGTGACACTCAAGACTCCAGACAGTCCCTACACCCCTCCCTGCATAACAATACCACCACCCACTGACTCCGAATGGTGGCCTACAAACTGCACATTTAAGTTATATATTAATCATACATAGGCGGTATGAGGGGGTCTAAGGGCACTCTTCCCTGTTTGAGCAAATTGTGCGATCCTGGGCAAGTATAATACTTCATCAAGAATCCCTTTTCTTCATGATCACATTTCAGGTGGCCTTTAAATAATTTTTTGCAGTGTAGATTTTTACTGCAGATGGAGTGACATTGTAGTCAGTTAGACAAAAAAACCTAGAGGTTTTGTGCGTTGGATGTAACTATCCAGTAGCCTTTTGCTTTTTGTTTAATAGACTGCAATGTTGCTCCGTCTGCAATACACTGCACATAACCTCGCCTTTAAATATGTCTGTACAAAACAGGATTCATGTTTGTACAACCCACATTCTGAGCTCAGTATATCAAGGCACTGTCATGTGTTAATAATGCCCTCACTAGAACATAAGAGCGCTTTTAAATACTTAAGCTCAAAATGTGCGCGGTGCACAAGTGAGTCTTTTTTTTACAGCGAACATGACCCGGCGCTCGACCTGCACATGACACTAAATTATGAACTTGCTCATTGCCTCCCTCCCACCGCAACTCCAGAGTTCTCGATAGTGTCCGGGTAGAGACACTAGAGGCGACTTGGTACCAGTTATGCCCTATACATGAGTGATGTGAAGAATCAGAGCAACGCCTCAACCTCTAATGTCAGACCAAGTCCCAAATTGTCCTCGAGCCTGAAGCCTGGCTCTGGCTCAGCTTGAGGTCCCTTTGAAACCTCAAGTCCCTAACGGGCCGAGCTTTGATATGGCTTCCGCCTGACTCTTTCCATCCACCCAGGATGTGGTGTAATGGTAAGAGCTCCTGACTTTGGAACTGGGGAGCAAGGGTCAATTCTCTGCGCCTGTGCAAAATGTTGTGATTCTGGTCACTTGATCATCCCTTTGCCTACAAAAACGAAATGTGTACTGTAACAGTTAGCTAATGTATAGGGCTCTAAGTTTGCCCTATATAAAAACTGCAAAAAATGCACCGAGGTAAACACAGAGGGGCAGATTTACAAGCCCTCTGCGCCACTCTTTGCAGCACTTTTCCCATGTTAAAAGTGATGCAAAAGTGGCGCAAGGGGCTTGTAAATCTGCCCCAAAGTTTTAACATAAGGAATCACAAATAGATATCCATTTACTGATTGAATTAAACAGAGTGAATCCAGACAATCTGGATACAACGTGGCTTCCTCGTTTAAACGTTGTGATCTTAGGCAAATATTTTTTTTCACCAAAACTCTTTTTTTTTTTATTTCGTATGAGAGCACTTTCATATATGTGAGTTGAAAACTAGTTGTACAAAAGCTATTTTTGTTTGATCTGATTTAATAGACTATATTTTGATCTAAAATAACCCCGGCCAGTAAAGGTCTACACAACAACTAACTTGCCTCTTAGTTCACTAATGATTTATGTTTAAAACTATCACCTTTAATAAGTACTTCTCACTGCGGTGTTATCATGTGATGTATTTAATATCAGAATTTCCACATGTTAAAGAAATACACTTCTTTGAATTTTATAGAAACGTTATCACATTTTACGTTATGTGTTTGGTGTATGATTTACATTGTAAACATTATCAGAGCTTCCTCAAGCTCGGGCTTTCGGCTCGCCCATTTCCAACCATGGTAGCTACAGTTCCTTCTGTTTAGAGTCCCTATCTCCACAGTAACTGGTCTTTGGGATTACGTGACCTATCAAGTGACGACACTGAGCTGGCACTTATTGCCCAAAACTGAAGCGATTCGAGATTGAAATCATATGTACTTGTTTATTGCACCGGGAGCATGGCAGCTAGGAGAATGCCAAAATCTGAGCCCCGCCCCTTCATGACTCCCTTACTCCCTGATCAGCTGAGACTGAAACCTTTGATCGAAAGCACCCCTTCAACCCCCACACTCACCCCCTCCCCACCGGCGGCACTGCATGTTCTGGGCATACCCTGCCTACTTAGGGCGAACAAAGCAAACATAAGGAGATGATGGGCGAGCGTTGAAACTTTTCAGACACTAACCCTTTGCATGACTCCCTTACTTCCTGATCAGCTGAGACTGCACCGTTGATTGAAAGCACCCCTTCATTGCCCAAACTCACCCTTCCCCACCATTGGGCCAACCCCTCCAGCGGCACTCCATGTTCTGACCTCATTCTAACCCATGACACAGAATGTTCACATTAGTACTATGAGTGAGCAGACAGAATCCAGTAAATTTGTAAAGCCCATATTTACTGATTTATGTTGAGGTGGTAAAAAGAGGTTGCGTTATTTCCTAACTTATGGGTGCTCATGTTGCCACCCGTAGAAGAATTAAAGTATGCCTCAGCCCATTCAGGGTTTGGACTAGATAACGGCAGCAGGTATGATGACCTTTAAGCTATTTTAAGAGAACTGTGCTTCACATTCCCATTGCAAGGCATTCACACAGTCTCATTCTTGAGACTGCTGTACACATTTCATTAGTAAGATTACAGAGCGCAGTACAAGCCAGGACAAATGGCATTGTCAGGGCTCTGTGACATAGGGTCATTATGAGAGCTCTGTGAATAACTCAGTGATGTGACTCTGATTCAGAGTACAGCTCAGGATGGATGTCGACATTTCCCTAGCAGTGCATGCCAGGCCAGGACAGGATAGTGGTGAACTTTCAGAGCTCTATAGATGTCTTAGGAGTGGGGGAGGGATGTATGACAGGCTTGAATAGAGGTGGCGAGAGGGGCTGCCCAAGTCAAGAGCTGGAGCGCCAAGGTGGCAAGATGGAAATCTGAAACTCCTACTCTAAAACCAGGCTCTGTTGAGCCAGACATGCTCTGGCCTTATAGTGACACTGCCTTGCATCAAACCTTTCTACCTAGCTGTACAAAATAAGCCAACTCAATAGCCCAGTGCCTTGAGCGTCCGGCATGGAGAACTGTGCATAACTATCTGGTCATCCGTCTGGGTTAGATACCATGAATACAGTGTCCTCCTAAACCACCTGTTTGTTCTTCATCCTCACCCTGTGCTCCTCTTTAAAATTCTTAACAATTGACTAAATTAGAACTCTCATCAG